>OX422211.1:403305548-404525060 GCA_949130495.1 Sambucus nigra
TATCCGGCTTAATAGGTTATTAGTAATTATTTTAGTTTTTGACAGTGATGTTAAGAATGAACCAGACTGAGATTCCCGTTTTATTTTAGTAGATGATTGGCCACTCGTTATTAGAATAAGCTGGTGTCACATTTAATAGAGCTCTTTCCAGCCTCAAATCTAGCATGGCTAGATTTGCTGCCATAGCCATTTCAACATTTATAATTTTTCCTGCCTTAGAAAGGAGCTCCACCATTATGCTTGGTCGCTCTTTAGTTAGTGCCCAGTATAATTTTCCAAGCAATAGACTGCTCATGATAGCGGTGATGGACATTTTTTCGTCATAATCAATCACTTCAAGCTTCTATGTGTTGAATCGCGTGATGAACTCCCTTTTCGTATCATTTTCCTTTTAACAGACGCTTAACATGTGACACAATCTTTTTCCTGGATTTTTATCGAAATAAAAATTATTGACAAAGAGGTCAGCTAACTACTGAAAAGTTATGATCTTTCCTCTTGGCAAGCCGTTATACCATACTTGAGGTGACCCTGTGATAGTGCTAGAAAAATCCTTACAACGCAATTTATCAGAGACAGAATAAATATCTGAAGTCGCCTGGTACTGCTCCACGTGTAACATCGAATCTTATTTCCCATCATACTTAGGAGTGATACCTGGTGGCTTGAATCTAGTGGGGGTTGAATAACCCACCACTGTAGTTGTGAGTGTTGATCCTTGAATGAAGCCCCTCTGCAAGGGGTTCTAGTTGATCTTCCAACCATTGAGTAAACCCTTCCTAGGGTTGATCTTCTTTCTTGGCCTTTACTGCAACGATTTTCCTTCTTGGCCTCGTCCCAACTCTCTTCTTGGGAAGTTTTCTTGGCCTTTGCCGACCTCACTCACTTGGTCTTGACCTGGTTGAGCACTCAAACCTTTTTTTTTAGACCATATTGGATCCTATCTGCATTCTCTAGGCTCTCTATATTGGTGTGCCCTTACATCTCTTGGGACCATCGATCAAATGCGAAATTCCTGCTTAGTCTTCCCAGAACAGTTGGACGTTCCAAGGAATAGGTATGCTAGTCATTATATCCCCTTGATCTGATGGTGGAGGTTTCCCCTAGATGACGAGATCTGTCATCCCGACCCGATTCAGAGTATTTGGATCTGCTATGTGACGCCCCAAACTAGAATTAGGGTAAACGTCGTGCTTAACCCGCTTCCAAGTTTGAGGTGCCAATGGGGAGGATGAAATTACTTTTAATTTATTTAATTTTTTTATTAAAATTATCACATTGAAGAAAAACCATTTATTATCCAATTATTCAAAATTAATTAAATTCCATTATATTGAAAAACCACGTTTAATCATTTTGTGGAAGCATCATTTTAAAATACCATTCAAACATAATTAATACATAAAATGCCCTGTGTTATTAAAAACCAAAGTTCCAAGTTCAAGTTGTAATACCCCGTACTTTTGGCTATATTTATTTTTGGGATTAATTAATTAAATGCGTATTAATTGGAAATTAATCCGGGTTAAAAATACTAACGAGTTGCGAGTTGGTATATGATTATGTGCATACATGTTTTTATATGAATATTGAATTATGAGAAATTTGTCGTGAGATTGATATACGGCATTTTGGAAATTTTGTTGAGACGCGTGTGACCGCCGCGTCACGGTGTAATATTTTGATTATAAAAGTGAATTTAAATTCTTTAAACCATATGGTCATTTTGAGTGCGCCAACGCGTCCGGAAGGGTCGAGATAGTCAGAAAACACTAGCCGGGGGTGTAGTTTGGGTCCCGGGGTATTTTTAGGCCATACCGGCAATATAAAGGGTATTTTGGTAATTTCGTATTTTTAGGAATTAAAAATGACGAAAATTAGAGAAGTAAATCTGATTGGGAATTGACCCACTAAGCCACTAACCAACCCATATTAACCCAACAAGCTACGGGGGTTGTTAGATTAGGTTTTCTAAGTTTCCCCAAAATAAACCCTAGCCACCATAGCCATTGGAGAAAGCTTGGAGAGGGAGAGAAAGAAAAGGAATTCTGCAGAAATCTTTACAGAAATCAACACCAAATTCAGAGACAATCAAGGCAAGTGATTTAATTATATTTAAATTCAGAGAATGTTCTTTCCATGTTAGAAAATTGATGAATTAAAATTGTTCTTGGAAGATGAATGAAAACCCATGTTTATTGGACTTAGGATTTGATTATTGAGGACAAATTACATGTAGAATCACATAGAGATGTTTATTCTGGTATTAATGTATGTTGGATGTAACAAAAACGGATTTAGAATGGACTAATTTATGATTTCAAATTTTAGGGTTCATGTTCTTGAATAATTGGGGAAAAGTGTAGAGATTTGTAAATTGATGGATGTTAGGTTGAATTTAATCCTTTAAAACGTGTTAGGATGTGACTATAATATGTTTAGGATTGATTAGAGACCTTAAAACAATCATTGGGACAAAATTTTAGAGGAGATTTGAGGAGTAAAATTGATGAAAAACGAAGAAGGAAAAATCTGGGCTCGAACTGGTCGTTCGTTAGAAGAGCCTCCCCAGGTCGTTCGAACGAGCCTCGTTCGAACGAGCTTCTAACGAGTTGACCAGTCGCTTCTAACGAAAAGGGATTTCGTTCGATACTTCGTTCGAACGAGATCTCGTTAGAAGGTACAGTTCGTTCGAACGAACTGGATCTCGTTCGAACAGTCTCGTTCGAACGAGACTTCTAACGAGCTGGCAGTTTAGGCCTTTTTGGCCTGTTTTGATTTTGGGAGTCCCGTAATCTTGTTCGAGGATATAGATAACCTTCCTTTGATGATGTATTGATAGGTTTGGGACGTTTGTGTTATTTTGAGGAGTAAATTATATACGAGCGATTTAAATTAAAGGGATAAGTGGGTTGAGACGTGAGTGTCTACTACGACGTGAGAATAGATTATGGCGCGTATGATTATAAACCGGAATCGTATAAAGTGTGTAAACTATATATTGGTACTAGAATGAGTATAGTACTACAATTAAACTACGGGATTACTAAGATGTGTGTTTACTTAGTATTGGTATATGAATTGTGTGTATGACATACCTACCATACTTGCTATCACGGGAGGTTTGCGTTCGCTTAGGGCCCTCTAATCCTTGTGTTGCCCGGATTTAGACTGGTTACCTTGATGAACATAGGTCAGAGAAAGACTTATTGGGATGTTAATAAGTCCGCTGATTGTGGGAGCGTAGGTATGTGCGTGACCCATGTGATGTGACTGTGTTCGCCTCCACTATTTGTGATGTTGTTATCTGTGAACTATTCCTGAGAGATTCGGAATATGTGATCCTTATGTACGTGATGTACCGGGATGGATAGCAGAGTATGTGTGCACCGCAGCTTAGTCTCGGGGTGCTTATATTGTATATTTAGGATGCGAATAATATACACTTAATAAATTGGGAACTTTCCTATGGTGTTGTGTGTATAACTATGGAATAACAAAGGGTTGATCTTTTACGAGTTGTACTACTTTTATATGAGAACCTGAATTTACGTTAAGTCCCTATTTAATTGTGATCGTTAGTATGTTAATGGGAACCAAGTAATAAGGGTAGAACCTATGGCAGTCTAGCTAGATATGATGTCACTTAGCTAGTGGTTAAATGGGTACTTACGTTAGGGGTGCACAGTTAGACGAGAGGTGAGAATTTCATGTGAGTGCACGTCCTAACATGTATTTTGCATTTAATGTTTTAAATGTTTTTAAAGCACTTGCAGGTTTTTAAAATATCTCCACATTCGGGCTCTGACCCGTTTGCTTTCAAATCTATTTTTTTGTAAAAACCATTTTAGGTGCCCAGCCACAAGGACACCATGCATAGGATACTCATTCAGGTGACGAGCTGTAGCTGTTTGTGGAAGCTACAGGGATTTGCTTGTAGACGCTTCTATCGTTTGGATTCCGTATTCAGTATTCTTCAGTTTTAGGGCATGTTGCCCAGTTCCATTAGAGTTACTTTTCCATTACAGTTTTCAGACTTTGGCATGTATTGATTTAGTATTCAGTTTACTTATTTCAGTTGTGGGATTGTAGTGAGGAGTTTTTCCTCCAGACTTTATTTACATTATGTGATGGTTATTCTATTTACTTCATTATGGTGAATGGTGTCATTATTCTTTATTACACTTGTTGCATGTTAATCGGACTTTAAATAAAATTTGGCACTTACTTTTTAAATACTAGGTGGTTAGTAATAATAAAAATGTTTTCGACAGTGATGCTATTAACTGAGCCAACTTGGCATTTTGAATTAATTTAATAAAGGAGTAGCTACCCGGTATTTAATTAGTCGGGGTGTCACAGGTGGTATCAGAGCATCAGGTTCTAGTGTCCTTTAGGATCTGACGGCTTATTATGTTTCCGCTAAGTTTCTTTGATATAGAGCCCTATATTTTAGGACTGTTGTACTCTTTTTGTGTATGCTTCGTTCTTCAGCTATTTTAAGTTTATAACAACGAACTTATAAACTTTGTTCTTATTTCAGATGCCTCCACGACGTGCACGACGAGTTCCCAGGGATGCAACGCCCGAACCCCAGCCCGCTCCAGTTCAGGGCATGATGAACGCCGCTGAGGTTGCAGCTATAGTAGCCCAAGCGGTAAATGCCGCAATTGCCGTTGTTCAGCAGGCACCACCTCAGGCGTCGGTTGCCGCGCCAGTACAGGCAAATGCATTCCCGTCTGCTTGGGAACGTGTATGTGATGCATTTCAGAAAGCGCATCTGCCAGAGTTTGCAGGTAGCTCAGATGTGGTAGTCTCGAGCCAGTGGAGGAAAGATATACAGAGGCACTTGAGAATGTATGAGTGCACGGACGTTCAGAAGCAGGTGCTAGCTACTTTCAAGCTAGTTGGATCTGCACTGCAGTGGTGGGAGTCTATTACCACCGTGGAGGACAGGGATACTCTCACTATTCAGGACTTCTGGGTGCGATTTGACCGCAAGTACTTTCCGTCGGCTGTTCACACGGAAATGAGGAGGAAATTGATGAGTCTGAGGGAAGAGGGTAAGACTGTGGCTGAGTATGAGGCCGAGTTCATGAATTTGTTGAATATCGTTCCAGATGAGATACCAACAGAGAAGAAAAAGATTGAGAAATTCACCGACGGGTTGACTTGGAGGATCCGTCAGCATCTGTTAGGGAACCTTTCGTTGGCCACGTATTCTGATGTGGTTAATGCTGCTTTGTTACACTGCAAAGACCACCGCTTTCATATGGCTGAGGGCAAGAGGTCGGGAGATTCTAGCCATCAGGGCAGGACTGGAGGACATGGTGCCGGTGGGGCACAATCTGTTCAGGGGCAGAGACAGGGTGAGCAAGGTACCCAGCAGGGGGATCAGAAGAGGTTCCGATCAGGGAACTACAGACAGGGACAGGGAGGTTTCCGTCAGAGCCATCAGGGTCCAAACGGCCATCAGGGCCAACAGGGGCAGAATGGGCAGCAGTTTCACCAGGGCCAGCAGGGCCAAGGGAGGAACGGTAACGGCCACCAGGGCCGGGGACCGCTGGGGCAGAGAGGAGGGAACTTCCCAGGGAAGTGCTTTGTTTGTGGCAAGACTGGCCATAAGCGACAGGATTGTCCTGATAGGGGCAGGGCCCCACAGCAGCAGCAGCAGCAGCAGGGTGCTCGCCAGGAGCCACAGAGGCCTATGTTTCCCGCCGCTCTCCCTGCACCGCCACAGATGGCAGCATTGCCACCCATTCCAGCAGTCCCAGTTCAGCAGGGGCAGCTACAGTATGGACGTGTCTATAACGTTCACCAGGCTGCAGTTTCTCAGGCACCGACCGTGATTGAGGGTACGTTTCCTATCCATGGCACTATGGGTCGGGTATTATTTGATACGGGGGCTACACATTGTTTTATAGCTACACACTTCACGAAAGCTTTAGGATTTTTAGCTACGGTAGAGAGCACAGTGACGTGTGTCGACTCACCATTGGGGAGTGGGTCACTTATTTTCTTTATATGCCGGGGAGTGGGGGTAGAGATTGGTGGTTTGGTATTACCTGCAGACATGTTGGTATTAGATATGCATGTTCATGATGTGATTATCGGTATGGATTGGCTCGTAGCTTATAGGGCCATGATTGATTGCTTCAGCGGGAGCATTGTTTTTGCCATTCCGGGGCAAGAAATGTTTATAGTGGCGATGCCTCGCCCAGAGGGAGGATCGACCGCTCATCTGTATTACATTGAGGAGGATACCTCTAAGGAGGAAGTGATTCCTTTAGATTCTATCCCAGTAGTCAGGGAGTATTCGGATGTGTTTCAGGAGATACCAGGCCTACCCCCCAGTCGAGAGATAGACTTTGTTATAGACCTATTGCCAGGTACGAGGCCTATAGCACGCGCACCGTATCGTATGGCTCCGGCAGAGATGCGAGAGCTACGAGATCAGATAGAGCAGCTGTTAGGTCAGGGCTTTATTCGCAGGAGTACCTCACCTTGGGGCGCTCCAGTTTTGTTTGTGAAGAAGAGGGACGGTTCACTGAGATTGTGTGTGGACTACCGAGAGTTGAATAAGGTCACGATACGGAATAAGTATCCGTTACCTCGAATCGATGACTTATTCGACCAGTTGAGAGGAGCTTCTTTCTTCTCGAAGATTGATTTGAGATCGGGATACCATCAGTTGCGTATCAGGGAGGAGGATGTCTCGAAGACTGCGTTCTTGTCGAGATATGGTTCTTACGAGTTTCGGGTTATGCCTTTCGGTTTGACCAACGCTCCAGCAGTATTTATGGACTTGATGAACAGAGTGTTCAGGGATTTCCTAGATCAGTTTGTCATTGTCTTCATTGATGATATACTGGTTTACTCCCAGACAGAGGAGGAGCACGCCGAGCATTTGAGGCAGGTTTTGCAGACACTTCGTCAGAACGAGTTGTATGCAAAATATGAGAAATGCGGGTTTTGGTTGAAGGAGGTCCAGTTTTTGGGACATATCATTTCCGACCGGGGAATATCTGTTGATCCGAGGAAAGTATCAGCGGTGAGGGAGTGGGGACAGCCCACGACACCGACGGAGATTCGTAGTTTCTTGGGTCTAGCAGGATACTACAGGAGGTTCATTCGGGGTTTCTCAGAGATAGCGGGTCCTTTGACACATCTGAATCGTAAGGGTGTGCCACTTATCTGGAGTGATGCCTGTCAGTTGGCATTCGATGAGTTGAAGGATAAGTTAACCTCAGCACCTGTGTTAGGATTGCCGAGACCGGGAGTTGAGTATTTGGTTTACACCGATGCGTCTTTGCAAGGGCTTGGAGGTGTATTACAGCAGGAGAGACAGGCCATAGCTTATGCTTCCCGTAAGCTTAAGCCTCATGAGAAGAATTACCCCACGCACGATTTGGAGTTGGCGGCAGTGGTATTTGCCCTACGGATTTGGAGGCACTATCTTTTGGGGGAAAAGTTCCAATTGTTCACGGACCACAAGTCTCTACAGTACCTATTCACTCAGAAGGAGTTGAACATGCGACAAAGGAGGTGGCTCGAGTTTGTGAAAGACTACCAGTTCGATATCCAGTATCACCCAGGTAAGGCTAACGTGGTAGTAGACGCTTTGAGCCGTAGGCCCGCAGATGAAGTGGCAGAGGTGTGGAAGGCAAAGTGGAAGGAATTGGGACACCAGGATGCAGTGGCCCGATCTTTCATGTCTGTGATGACTGTTACACCGCAGATTGTCACGAAGGTAGTACGGGCACAGGCTAATGACTCGTTCTGTCAGGAGCAGATAATTCGATTACTAGCTGAGGGAGCCGAGTCCTTTACCGTTAGCTCAGACGGGGGATTACGCTTCAATGGGAGATTGGTAGTTCCGGAAGGGGAGGAATTGCGACATGATGTGATGGCAGAGTCACACGGCTCACGGTTCGCGGTACATCCCGGAGGGGACAAAATGTACCAAGACATGAGACGCCAGTATTGGTGGAGCGGTATGAAGAAAGATATTGCTGAGTTTGTTTCGAAATGCGCCACTTGTCTGCTTATAAAAGTGGATCATCAGAGACCAGCAGGACTACTACAGACGTTGGAGGTCCCGGTGTGGATGTGGGAGAGCATATCCATGGACTTTATCACGGGGTTGCCTACGTCACAGAGGGGTCACGACTCCGTTTGGGTAATTGTGGACAGGTTGTCCAAGGTCGCTCACTTTTTACCCGTAAGGACTGATTACACTACGGGACAGTATGCCCAGCTCTTCATTTCAGAGGTTGTGAGACTTCACGGTGTGCCCCTAAATATCGTGTCTGACAGAGACAAGATATTTGTTTCGAGGTTTTGGGAGAGTTTCCAGGAGGCCATGGGCACGGAATTGCGGTTGAGTACGGCTTATCATCCGCAGACCGATGGGCAGACCGAGCGCACAAATCAGATGTTGGAAGACATGCTACGCATGTGCATTGTTGACTTTGGGGGTGGATGGGAGCAGTACCTACCACTGGTCGAGTTTGCTTACAATAACTCCTATCAGTTCACTATTGGCATGGCTCCGTTTGAGGCATTATACGGTAGGCCTTGTCGTTCCCCAGCATGTTGGTTAGAGGTGGGGGACAACAAACTGCTTGGGCCGGAAGTGATTCAGGATACTTCGGCAAGGATTGAGTTGATTCGGAGTCGCATTCGGGTAGCTTAAGACAGGCAGAAGAGTTATGTTGATGCGAAGAGATTTTTTAGGGAGTTCCAAGTGGGGGACCAGGTTTTGCTCAGAGTATCTCCTATGAAGGGGATTATGCGTTTCGGGAAGAAGGGGAAATTGGCACCGAGGTATGTGGGGCCGTTCCCTATTATTGAGCGAATCGGACCAGTTGCGTATAGACTTGGACTACCGGAGCATTTGCATCGGATTCACGATGTGTTCCATATTTCCTCGCTGAGGAAATACCTTAGAGATAATTTGGCTCATTCTCACATTGCTGTGGAGGACATCGATCTCCAGCCGGATAGCTCCTACGAGGAGGGGCCGATTGCTATTTTGGACCGAAGCGAGAGGAAACTGCGATCAAAGATAGTTCCGTTAGTGCGTGTTCAGTGGCGACATCACAATGTCGAGGAGTCCACATGGGAGCGCGAGGATGAGATGCGCGAACGTTATCCAGAGTTGTTTTTAGCAGGTACTTTCTAGTTTCGAATTTCGGGATGAAATTCTGTTATTAGGGGGGAAGTATGTAATACCCCGTACTTTTGGCTATATTTATTTTTGGGATTAATTAATTAAATGCGTATTAATTGGAAATTAATCCGGGTTAAAAATACTAACGAGTTGCGAGTTGGTATTTGATTATGTGCATACATGTTTTTATATGAATATTGAATTATGAGAAATTTGTCGTGAGATTGATATACGGCATTTTGGAAATTTTGTTGAGACGCGTGTGACCGCCGCGTCACGGTGTAATATTTTGATTATAAAAGTGAATTTAAATTCTTTAAACCGTATGGTCGTTTTGAGTGCGCCAACGCGTCCGGAAGGGTTGAGATAGTCAGAAAACACTAGCCGGGGGTGTAGTTTGGGTCCCGGGGTATTTTTAGGCCATACCGGCAATATAAAGGGTATTTTGGTAATTTCGTATTTTTAGGAATTAAAAATGACGAAAATTAGAGAAGTAAATCTGATTGGGAATTGACCCACTAAGCCACTAACCAACCCATATTAACCCAACAAGCTACGGGGGTTGTTAGATTAGGTTTTCTAAGTTTCCCCAAAATAAACCCTAGCCACCATAGCCATTGGAGAAAGCTTGGAGAGGGAGAGAAAGAAAAGGAATTCTGCAGAAATCTTTACAGAAATCAACACCAAATTCAGAGACAATCAAGGCAAGTGATTTAATTATATTTAAATTCAGAGAATGTTCTTTCCATGTTAGAAAATTGATGAATTAAAATTGTTCTTGGAAGATGAATGAAAACCCATGTTTATTGGACTTAGGATTTGATTATTGAGGACAAATTACATGTAGAATCACATAGAGATGTTTATTCTGGTATTAATGTATGTTGGATGTAACAAAAACGGATTTAGAATGGACTAATTTATGATTTCAAATTTTAGGGTTCATGTTCTTGAATAATTGGGGAAAAGTGTAGAGATTTGTAAATTGATGGATGTTAGGTTGAATTTAATCCTTTAAAACGTGTTAGGATGTGACTATAATATGTTTAGGATTGATTAGAGACCTTAAAACAATCATTGGGACAAAATTTTAGAGGATATTTGAGGAGTAAAATTGATGAAAATGAAGAAGGAAAAATCTGGGCTCGAACTGGTCGTTCGTTAGAAGAGCCTCCCCAGGTCGTTCGAACGAGCCTCGTTCGAACGAGCTTCTAACGAGTTGACCAGTCGCTTCTAACGAAAAGGGATTTCGTTCGATACTTCGTTCGAACGAGATCTCGTTAGAAGGTACAGTTCGTTCGAACGAACTGGATCTCGTTCGAACAGTCTCGTTCGAACGAGACTTCTAACGAGCTGGCAGTTTAGGCCTTTTTCGCCCGTAATCTTGTTCAAGGATATAGATAACCTTCCTTTGATGATGTATTGATAGGTTTGGGACGTTTGTGTTATTTTGAGGAGTAAATTATATACGAGCGATTTAAATTAAAGGGATAAGTGGGTTGAGACGTGAGTGTCTACTACGACGTGAGAATAGATTATGGCGCGTATGATTATAAACCGGAATCGTATAAAGTGTGTAAACTATATATTGGTACTAGAATGAGTATAGTACTACAATTAAACTACGGGATTACTAAGATGTGTGTTTACTTAGTATTGGTATATGAATTGTGTGTATGACATACCTACCATACTTGCTATCACGGGAGGTTTGCGTTCGCTTAGGGCCCTCTAATCCTTGTGTTGCCCGGATTTAGACTGGTTAGCTTGATGAACATAGGTCAGAGAAAGACTTATTGGGATGTTAATAAGTCCGCTGATCGTGGGAGCGTAGGTATGTGCGTGACCCATGTGATGTGACTGTGTTCGCCTCCACTATTTGTGATGTTGTTATCTGTGAACTATTCCTGAGAGATTCGGAATATGTGATCCTTATGTACGTGATGTACCGGGATGGATAGCAGAGTATGTGTGCACCGCAGCTTAGTCTCGGGGTGCTTATATTGTATATTTAGGATGCGAATAATATACACTTAATAAATTGGGAACTTTCCTATGGTGTTGTGTGTATAACTATGGAATAACAAAGGGTTGATCTTTTATGAGTTGTACTACTTTTATATGAGAACCTGAATTTACGTTAAGTCCCTATTTAATTGTGATCGTTAGTATGTTAATGGGAACCAAGTAATAAGGGTAGAACCTATGGCAGTCTAGCTAGATATGATGTCACTTAGCTAGTGGTTAAATGGGTACTTACGTTAGGGGTGCACAGTTAGACGAGAGGTGAGAATTTCATGTGAGTGCACGTCCTAACATGTATTTTGCATTTAATGTTTTAAATGTTTTTAAAGCACTTGCAAGTTTTTAAAATATCTCCACATTCGGGCTCTGACCCGTTTGCTTTCAAATCTATTTTTTTGTAAAAACCATTTTAGGTGCCCAACCACAAGGACACCATGCATAGGATACTCATTCAGGTGACGAGTTGTAGCTGTTTGTGGAAGCTACAGGGATTTGCTTGTAGACGCTTCTATCGTTTGGATTCCGTATTCAGTATTCTTCAGTTTTAGGGCATGTTGCCCAGTTCCATTAGAGTTACTTTTCCATTACAGTTTTCAGACTTTGGCATGTATTGATTTAGTATTCAGTTTACTTATTTCAGTTGTGGGATTGTAGTGAGGAGTTTTTCCTCCAGACTTTATTTACATTATGTGATGGTTATTCTATTTACTTCATTATGGTGAATGGTGTCATTATTCTTTATTACACTTGTTGCATGTTAATCGGACTTTAAATAAAATTTGGCACTTACTTTTTAAATACTAGGTGGTTAGTAATAATAAAAATGTTTTCGACAGTGATGCTATTAACTGAGCCAACTTGGCATTTTGAATTAATTTAATAAAGGAGTAGCTACCTGGTATTTAATTAGTCGGGGTGTCACACAAGTCCGAATTTAAATAGTACAACTGATACAAAGTTAAATCTCAAATGTCAAATATCACCGCTAAGGAATAAGCAGTCATCAGAGCTCTAACAACGTCCGGAACTCTCGGGAATCTTACCGATTCGAACATTCCCGTACTTACCTGAAGTACCTGTGGGTTTTGGAAAGTAGGTATGAGCGGAATGCCCAGTAGGGTGGGAGATACTAAGTAATAGTTTTGTACTAAAATACTATACTTATACAGTATCTTTTAATATTTCAAGAAAACAATTTATTAAATTTATGCAAATGAATGCAACTATATGCAATGCACCCGGGCTAGGTGCCTAAACTCACACTTAAGCCCATGTCTCGTGTTAGAAACTTATTTAATTGAACATTAGTCCTTAACAATTCATTGACTTAAGTAACTTTAACTTAAGAATATTATCATTCTTTATTCATCGCAAGATTTATCAATATTTGCCTTAGAGTCTAGCCTTCAGTCCTGGACTTCACGGGCTCCACACCATCGGTATCCAGTTGCCATATGTTCTTGTGTACAGGCTTTGGAGTCTTTCACCACTAGGGACGTCATGCGCTGCTTAATTCTTGGTATCATTCAAGTATCCCTTCTTATATTTTCCAGGTATTTCACATTTATCACATTTCATATATTTCATTATTCTCATCATTTTCCAAGTTCATTATTCTTTTCACTTTCACTTGTGTCACACTTTATTATTTATCACTTTCTTAATTTCTTTAATTAAACTCGGCCGAGGAGGCCATAAATGCAACACCATCTTCAAATATCATTTCTATGAAACTCATTATTTTTATTTAGCAAAAATGTATCATTAATCTCTTTTTATCAAACTCACTTAATACATTTAAGTGCAAAATAAATTCTTGACAGCATACTATTCACTGTATTTACGACAATACCACTACTATTGGTTTTACACAAATGTTATCATTTTAAATGGGTTTAAACACACTAATTTCACCAAAAACATATTTATAACTTCTCAAAGTATATTTATGGTTATTTCCAACATTTATTTCGTAATTATTTCCAGATTTCATAAATAGACTTTATTTTAAATTAAATGGGTATTCTAATCATGTTTATGCCTTTGAATACCAAGTTGTGAATTTAACAATTCAGGGACTGCATTTTGTAATTTCCTTAAAACATGTTAAAACAAACATATTCATACTTTAGTCATGTTAAAAATTAATTCTACCAATTACTTCAACATAGTATTCACGATACACGGATTTCTACTTAAGAAATCCCTTAATATGCCACTATTCATG
This sequence comes from Sambucus nigra, assembly GCA_949130495.1. Classification (NCBI taxonomy): domain Eukaryota; kingdom Viridiplantae; phylum Streptophyta; class Magnoliopsida; order Dipsacales; family Adoxaceae; genus Sambucus; species Sambucus nigra. The sequence goes on from OX422211.1 coordinate 403,318,973, forward strand.
TCAGGTTTATGTAGTATTTCATTACTAACTTTATCCTTCAATTTTGAAGCCATGAATGATCATTAAAATAACTTTAGCAACATGAAATATTCTTAAAGTCATTTTAAATCATCTTTCAACATGAAACATGGATTTCTACCTAAGAAATCCCGTAATATGCCACTAACATGCTCATAATTGTGTAGTCTTTCAACCTACTTAATTTCTCAAGATTTTATGCCATGATTGCCCATTTGAAACTTAACAACATCAAATATAATTATTTCAATTTCAAGACAAGTTTCTAGCATGAATAATAATTTTCAACAAAGAAAAATAGTCAAAATACTTCATCATTTTAGCATGAAGTTATCTACTTCTACACATGAATTTAAGTTTAAAAAAAAGAGTTTAGAGGAGAACCCTACTTGGATAATATAGTTGGATGATAATAAAGAATAAATAAGACCAAACTTTCTCCAAGAAAAGCTACAAGAACTCTAACTACAAGCTCCAAAGTATTAGTTCCCAAAACTACAAGCTCCAAAGCATTGAATGGTTATTTTGAGATGTTTTTGGGCTTCTTTAAGGGTGGTTTAGTGGGTATTTGAGGGATGTGAAGTTTAGGTATGATTTTGGTCAGAAATCTAAGCTTTGTGGAGCTCAAAGGAGTGAGAGAAAAGAGGAGAAATCTGATGGGAAAGGAATAATGAAGTTTAAGGCCACCACCCTTATAATTTATTTCTAACTCACACAAGCCAACAAGCCCATGTGATACATTCCCCCACACATAATGAGCCAAAATCTCTTCAACCAAGGTATTAATAAAGGAGTGGGACAAACCCAAAAATAATTCGGAATAAAGTGGGAACAAAAGTCATAAAACAAGGTGGAGTTGCTGGATATATGTCAACCGGCCCCCCCGAAAATTTTGTTATTATTATTATTATTATTTTTTTTTCTTTTTTTTTTCATGGGCTTAATATATATTTTTTTAGATGTTGAAAAATGTGGTCAAATAATTTTTTTTTGATTTTAATTAGCCTTCTACAAAAATTACGCATGTTTGCAGTTTTACACGTCGGACGCAATTACGTGCTTTTAATTGTACAACTTATAACTCGATTTTCTAAATTACGTTGTGTCAAATAAAATTATTTCCTTTTGATTTAAGTAATAAGAATATAAAACCATTCATGCGACTTGAAAATAGAATGCAACAAATTAATATTTTGAATAATTCGACGACAACAAGATGACGAGTAAAAATAAAAAGGGGCGGGTATTACGTGCTACCTTTGCCTTGTAAGTCCAAATCTAATCTCTTGGAATTTTTGGATCTTCTTTCGTAATGAATGTGACACCCCGACTAATTAAATACCGGGTAGCTACTCCTTTATTAAATTAATTCAAAATGCCAAGTTGGTTCAGTTAATAGCATCACTGTCGAAAACATTTTAATAATTACTAACCACCTAGTATTTAAAAGTAAGTGCCAAATTTTAAGTTAAGTCTGATTAACAAGCAGTAAAAGAATAATGGAAGAGTCAACATAAACCATTCACCATACGAAGAAATGAAATAACCAACAATAATACTAAGAAATCCGGAGGAAAACTCCTCACAATAATCCCAACAAATTGAAATAATACTACAAGTCTGAATCCTGAATAATTACATGCCAAAAGTCTGAATAACTGAAATAAATGCAAAGTCTCTAAAAGAAATGGGCGACATGCCCTACAACTGATAACTGATAAATATCGAGTCAAAATCGATGAAGCGTCTACAAGCAAAGTCCTGTAACTTCCACAAACAACTACAGCTCGTCACCTGAATGAGAATCCTATGCATGGTGTCCTTGTGGCTGGGCACCTAAAATGGTTTTTACAAAAAATAGATTTGAAAGCAAATGGGTCAGAGCCCGAAAGTGGAAAACATTTTGAAAACAGCAAGTGTTTTAATAACATTAAAACATTAAATGCAAAATACATGTTAGGACGTGCACTCACATGAAATTCTCACCTCTCGACTACATGCGCACTCCTAACGTACATTACCCATCTAAATGACACATATCTAACCAAAACATATAAAGTTCTACCTCTTACTACTCGATTCCCATATTAAATTCTAGCGTTATCAACTAAGTAGGGGGCTTCACTTAAATTCAGATTCTCAATATGTATTACATTTCACTATTGGTTAACCCGTTATATTTTCTCAAAACAATACCGTAATTTTATTCACAATATTAACATGAAAGTTCCCATTAATTAAGTGTATATTATTCCCATCATAAATATACAATACAAGCACCCCGAGAACTAAGCTGCGGTGCACACATACTCTGCTATCCATCCCGGTACATCACGTACATAAGGATCACATATTCCGAATCTCTCAGGAATAGTTCACAGATAACAACATCACAAATAATGGAGGCGAACACAGTCACATCACATGGGTCACGCACATACCTGCGCTCCCACGATCAGCAGACTTATTAACATCCCAATAAGTCCTTCTCTGACCTATGTTCATCGAGGTAACCAGTCTAAATCTGGGCAACACAAGGATTAGAGGGCCCTAAGCGAACGCAAACCTCCCGTGATAGCAAGTATGGTAGGTATGTCATACACATAAAATCAATACATATATACTAAGTATGCACACGTCTTAGTAATCACCATAATATATTGGTACATATCTCTTCTCGTACTGACATATAATACTACACCATTTATATGTTCCCGGTTAATATAATTAATTATGCCGTCAATAGCTCACATCGTAATAGACACTCACGTCCTACTTCACATTTTCCCTTAGGTTCAAACTACACTTCTAGGTTTGACTCTTCATAATATCCCAAACATCCCAAATATATCAATTACTCATCAAGGCAAGGCTATCTCTACCTATACACAAGGTTACGGGGCACTCAGGATCAAAACAGGCTAAAAAGCCTAAACTATCAACTCGTTCGAAGTCTCGTTCGAACGAGGCTGTTCGAACGAGACTTCGTTCGAACGAGACTTCGTTCGAACGAACTGAGTCTTCTAACGAGATCTCGTTCGAACGAAGTGGGCTTTCTAACGAGATCTCGTTCGAACGATCTTATCGAACGAACTTCACCCTCGTTAGAAGTCAATGGTCAACTCGTTAGAAGCTCGTTCGAACGACCTGGGCAGGTCTTCTAACGAGTGGCCAGTTTCAAGCCCAGAATTTCTTATTTCGTTTTTTTCCTCTTTTCTTCACTTCTAATCTTCTCTAAACATTAGTCCATCAATATATCAAGGTTCCTAATCGTCTCTAAACATACATAGGTCACCTACTAACGTTTTTGTGGGGATTAAATCATTATAACCATCATCCAAATATCAAATCTCTACATATTTTCCCCCAATTTCAAACACATGAACCCTAGAATTTATAAGTCATCTAGAAGTCTAATTAAATCCATTTTTGGTTTCATACTAATTGTAAGATCATCAGAATAATCACCAACTACCAATCTACATGCAATTTCCCCATCAAGAATGTAATTTCTATTTCCAAATTTAATGGGTTTTCATTAACTCCCAAGAACAAATCAGATTTTTATCAATTCCTACACATGGAAGAAACATTCTCTATAAAAACGAAATTAAATCACTTGCCTTAATGGTAACTCTGGATTTGATGACGAATTTGATGAATAGATCTCTCTCCTCTGCAGATTTCTCCTCTCCTCTCTTTCTACAAGCTCTTCTCTAATGGTGGCTATGGAGGCTAGGGTTTTGTCTTAGGAAACTTTCAATAACCTCCGTAGTCTATTTGGGTATTAGTGGGTTTAGTGGGTTAGTGCCTAATCAGATATTAATTCCCAATTTTCGTAGCTTTTAATTCCTCAAAATTCAAAATTACCAAACTACCCTTATACGTTGCCGGTATGGCCTAAAAATGCCCCGGGACCCAAACCAAACCCCCGGCTAGTGTTTTCTGACTATTTTGACCCTTCCGGACGCGTTGGCGCACTCAAAACGACCATACGGATAACAGAAATAAAATTCACTTTTTAATTATCATAATTATATACCATGACGCGACTGTCACACGCGTCTCATCAAAATTTCCAAATTGCCGTATTTCAATCTCACGACAAATTTCATAATTCAAAATCCATATATAATCATATATGCACATATAATCAAATACTAACTCGCATCTCGCTAGTATTTTTAATCCGGATTAATTTCCAATTAATACGCATTTAATTAAATTAATCCCATAAAATAAATATCACAAAAAATACGGGGTGTTACATACTTCCCCCCTAATAACTGAATTTCGTCCCGAAATTCGGAACTAGAAAGTACCTGGTAAGAACAATTCTGGATAACGTTCGTGCATCTCATCCTCGCACTCCCATGTGGACTCATCGACATTATGATGTCTCCACTGAACACGCACTAACGGGACTATCTTTGACCGCAGTTTCCGCTCACTTCGGTCCAAAATAGCAATCGGCCCCTCCTCGTAGGAGCTATCAGGCTGGAGATCGATGTCCTCCAAAGCAATGTGAGAATGAACCAAATCGTCTCTAAGATATTTCCTTAGCGAGGAAATATGAAACACATCGTGAATCCGATGCAAATGCTCCGGTAATCCAAGCCTATACGCAACCGGTCCAATCCGTTCAATAATAGGAAATGGTCCCACATATCTCGGTGCCAACTTCCCATTCTTCCCGAAACGCATAATCCCCTTCATAGGAGATACTCTGAGCAAAACCTGGTCCCCCACTTGAAACTCTCTGAAGAACCTCTTCGCATCAGCATAGCTCTTCTGCCTGTCCTGAGCTACCCGAATGCGACTCCGAATCAATTCTATCCTTGCCGAAGTATCCTGAATCACTTCCGGCCCAAGTAGTTTGTTGTCCCCCACCTCCAACCAACATGTTGAGGAACGACAAGGCCTACCGTACAGCGCCTCAAATGGAGCCATGCCAATGGTGAACTGGTAGGAGTTGTTGTAAGCAAACTCCACCAGTGGAAGATACTGCTCCCATCCACCCCTAAAATCAATGATGCACATACGTAGCATGTCCTCCAACATCTGATTTGTACGCTCGGTTTGCCCATCGGTCTGCGGGTGATAAGCCGTACTCAACCGCAATTCCGTGCCCATGGCCTCCTGAAAACTCTCCCAAAATCGCGAAACAAATATCTTGTCTCTGTCAGACACGATATTTAGGGGCACGCCGTGAAGTCTCACTATCTCTGCAATAAAGTGCTGGGCATAAATGGCCCCATTTTCGGATGGATGTGAGAGCTTCTCTCTCAAGGTCAAACCTCTAACCTAATCTTCCGCCGCCGTTCCCCTTTCTCCTTATCCTTTCCGGTGATTAACCTCAACTCCTTTGGTCGAGTCATGTCGCTTTCTCTACCGATTCAGGTCTGGTATGGGTTGGGCGTTTCTCTCTATTGGAGTTTTGGGAGGTTAAGTCCCGGTGGAAACCACGTTGCCCCTTCCCTCTATTCTCCGTAGTCCTGAATGGGTCTACATCGGATCGCCATTTTTGCTTGCTGAACTTCAAGTCAGATTGATGTGGGTTTTTCTTTTCGGCGATCGAAGGTTATGGGTTTGGGTGCGATTTGGTGGTGATTGGGCCGTGGCTGGAGTGGGGTGTTTCTTGGTTTTGCGTTTGTGTTGCTATGGTGGTGATGGCCTTTGTTTGGCCGTAGTTGGTTGTTGTGGTTGCTCACGATGGGCTTGTTCAATGGGTGGTCCTTTACCGGTTGGGTTTGGCTTGTGTTGGACCTTGGTCATAGCCGCTACTACTCCTTCCACCTTCTAGTCCTTTACCACCTGCCACTTTTTTGGCCTTTCCCCTTCCCTGTCGCAACCTCTTTGCTATGCTTCATGTCAGATGTGGATTGGGTTTTGGTCTCATTTGGTGGCTCCTCTCACTGTTATCAGCTTGATCGACTGGTGACCATCGCTGTGGCGAGGGCTTCTTGCCGGTGATTGTGGGGTTGATTTCCAACCCCTGGTGGTTTCGTTCTGAGAAGTTTTCTCCATTTCTGCTACTCCCCCCTTACTGTCCGTGTGGTTTGTGATTTTGGAGCGCTATTTTGGGGTATGGTTGTTCCTTGTGTTGCTCACCACCGGAGCCGGTTCCGGCATTGTTTGATGGGATTGGCGGTATGTGGAATTGGCTTGGAGTGATGCACTGTGGCCGGGGTTGCGATGGTTGGTTCTCGGGTGCTATGCCCAATGATTATGGATCTTCTGGTCCGTGGATCAACATGTTTGGGTCCTTCGGTTGCTTCTGTTGCCGCCAGGGCTTGTGGCTTGTCTGCGTTACCACTGTTTCGGTTGCGCTTTGCAGGTCGGGTTATGATTTGGATGGTTTGGCCATCCGGGTTTTCAAGGTGGTGGGTCATGGTGTCCACTTGGTTTTGGTGGTATTGTTTCTGGTTGTTTGTTTCGGCCAGATGGTGGGCCTTGTTTTTCCTTGGGTTCAATTGTTTTGTTATTCATGCTGCCCTTGTGGCTTTTGTTACCTAGGCCTAGGTACTTGTGTTTTGACTAGTTTGTTGTTCCATTGTTTTATTGTTGGCTAGCTGCGCATGTGCTCTAGCATACGAGGGTATGCCCTCTTGGATCTTGTAACTATTTCTTTTCAATATACTTTAATTACCGAAAAAAAAAAAAAGTGCTGGGCATACTATCCCATACTGTAGTCTGTCCTTACGGGTAGAAAATGAGCGACTTTGGTCAACCTGTCCATAATCACCCAAACGGAGTCGTGACCTCTCTATGATGTAGGCAACCCCGTGATAAAATCCATGGATATGCTCTCCCACATCCACATCGGGACCTCCAATGGCTGTAGAAGTCGTGCCGGTCTTTGATGGTCCACTTTTACTAGCTCACAAGTGGCGCATTTAGAAACAAACACGGCAATATCTCTCTTCATCCCGCTCCACCAATACTGTCGTCTCATATCATGGTACATTTTGTCCCCACCGGGATGTACCGCGAATCGTGAGCCGTGCGACTCTGCCATCACCTCGTGACGCAATTCCTCCCCTTCTGAAACTACCAATCTCCCATTGAAGCGTAATCCCCCGTCAGAGGTAACGGTATAGGATTCGGCTCCCTCTGCTAACAATCGAACTATCTGCTCCTGACAGAACGAGTCATCTGCTTGTGCCTTTACCACTCTCGTGACAATCTGCAGTGTAACAGTCATTATCGACATGAATGATCGGGCCACTGCATCCTGGTGTCCCAATTCTTTCCACTTGGCCTTCCACACCTCTGCCACTTCATCTGCTGGCCTACGGCTCAACGCGTCTGCCACCACGTTAGCCTTCCCCGGGTGATACTGGATATCAAACTGATAGTCCTTCACAAACTCAAGCCACCTTCGCTGCCGCATATTCAACTCTTTCTGCGTGAATAGGTACTGCAGGGACTTGTGGTCTGTGAATAGTCGAAACTTCTCCCCCAAAAGATAATGTCTCCATATCCGAAGGGCAAATACGACTGCCGCCAACTCCAAGTCATGACTGGGGTAATTCTTTTCATGAGGCTTTAGCTTACAGGAAGCATAAGCTATGGCCTGACTCTCCTGCTGCAATACACCTCCAAGTCCTTGCAAGGACGCATCGGTGTAAACCAAATACTCAACTCCCGGTCTCGGCAATTCTAACACAGGTGCTGAGGTCAACTTATCCTTCAATTCATCGAATGCCAACTGACAGGCATCACTCCAGATGAATGGCACACCCTTACGAGTCAGATGTGTCAAAGGACCTGCTATCTTCGAGAAACCCCGAATAAACCTCCTGTAGTATCCTGCTAGACCCAAGAAACTACGAATCTCCGTTGGTGTCGTGGGCTGTCCCCACTCCCTCACCGCGGATACCTTCCCCGGATCAACAGATATTCCCAGGTCAGAAATAATATGTCCCAAAAACTGGACCTCCTTCAGCCAAAACCCGCATTTCTCGTATTTTGCATACAACTCGTTCTGACGTAGTGTCTGCAAAACTTGCCTCAAATGCTCGGCGTGCTCCTCATCTGTCTGGGAGTAAACCAGAATATAATCGATGAAGACAATGACAAACTGATCTAGGAAATCCCTGAACACTATGTTCATCAAGTCCATAAACACAGCTAGAGCGTTGGTCAAACCAAAAGGCATAACCCGAAACTCGTAAGAACCATATCTCGACAAGAATGCAGTCTTCGAGACATCCTCCTCCCTGATACGCAATTGATGGTATCCCGATATCAAATCAATCTTTGAGAAGGAAGAAGCTCCTCTCAACTGGTCGAATAAGTCATCGATTCGAGGCAACGGATACTTATTCCGTATCGTGACCTTATTCAACTCTCTGTAGTCCACACACAATCTCAGTGAACCATCTCTCTTCTTCACGAACAACACAAGGGCACCCCACGGTGAAGTACTCCTCCGAATAAACCCCTGACCCAACAACTGTTCAATCTGATCCCGTAACTCCCTCATCTCAGTTGGAGCCATACGGTACGGTGCACGTGCTATAGGTCTCGTACCTGGTAATAAGTCTATAACAAAGTCTATCTCTCGACTGGGGGGTAGGCCTGGTATCTCCTGAAACACATCAGAATACTCCCTGATCACTGGGATCGAATCTAAAGGAATCACAACCTCCTTAGAGGTATCCTCCTCTAGGTAATACAAATGAGCGGTCGAGCCTCCCTCTGGGCGAGGCATTGCCACTACAAACATCTCTTGCCCCGGAATGGCAAAAACAATGCTCCCACCGAAGCAATCAATCATGGCTCTATAATCAGCGAGCCAATCCATACCGATAATCACATCGTGAACATGCATATCTAATACCAACATATCTGCAGGTAATACCAGACTACCAATCTCTACCCCCACTCCCCGGCATATAAAGAAAATAAGTGACCCACTCCCCAATGGTGAGTCTACACACGTCACTGTGCTCTCTGCCGTAGCTAACAACCCTAAGGCTTTCGCAAAATGTGTAGCTATAAAGCAATGTGTTGCCCCCGTATCAAACAAAACCCGACCCATAGTACCATGGATAGGAAACATACCCTCAATCGCGGGTGGTGCCTGCGGAGCTGCTGCCTGGTGGACGTTATAAACACGTCCATACTGTAACTATCCCTGCTGCACAGGAACTGCTGGAATGGCAGGAAAAGCTGGCACCTGGGCTGGAGCTGGGAGGGTTGGTGGAAAAAGTGGCCTCTGTGGCTCATGTCGAGCACACTGCTGCTGCTGCGGGGCCTTGCCCCTATCAGGACAGTCCTGGTGTTTATGGCCAGTCTTGCCACAAACAAAACACTTCCTCGGGAAGTTCCCCCCTCTCGGTCCCTGCTGCCCCCGGCCCTGGTGGCCGTTACCATTCCTCCACTGGCCCTGCTGAAACTGATGCTGACCATTCTGACCCTGCTGGTTCTGATGGCCGTTCGGACCCTGATGGCCCTGCCGGAAACCTCCCTGTCCGTGCCTGAAATTTCCTGACCTGAACCTCTTGTGATCCCCCTGCTGGGTACCCTGATCACCCTGCCTCTGCCCCTGAACAGATTGTGCCCCACTGGCACCATTTCCTCAAGTCCTGCCCTGATGGCTAGACTCTCCCGATCGCTTGCCCTCAGCCATGTGGAAGCGATGATCTTGGCAATGGAGCAATGCAGCGTTAACCACATCAGAATAAGTGGCTAACGAGAGGTTCCCTAACAAGTGCTGACGAATCCTCCATGGCAACCCGTCCGTGAATTTCTGTATCTTCTTCTCCTCCGTCGGTATCTCATCCGGAACAATATTCAAAAGATCAGTAAATTCGACCTCATACTCGGCCACAGTCTTACCCTCTTGCTTGAGGCTCATCAACTTTCTTCTCATTTCCGTGTGAACAGCCGACGGAAAGTACTTGCGGTCAAACCGCACCTAGAACTCCTGAATAGTGAGAGTATCCCTCTCCTCTACGGTGGTAATAGACTCCCACCACTGCAGTGCTGACCCCACTAGCTTAAAAGTAGCTAGTATCTGCTTCTGGACATCTGTGCACTCATACATCCTCAAGTGCCGCTGTATATCCTTCCTCCACTGACTCGAAACTACCACATCGGAGCTACCTGCGAACTCCGGAGGGTGTGCTTTCTGAAAAGCATCACGTACACGTTCCCAAGAAGACGGGAATGCATGAGCCTGAACTGGCGCGGCTACTGGCGCCTGAGCTGGTGCCTGCTGAACTGCTAGTGCGGCATTTACCTCCTGGGCCACAATGGCTGCAACCTCGGCGGCATTCATCGTGCCCTGAACTGGTGCGGGCTGTGGTTCAGGCGTCGCATCCCTGGGAACCCTTCGTGCACATCGTGGAGGCATCTGAAATAAGAATGAAGTTTATAAGTTCGCAGTTATAAACTTAAAATAGCTGAAGAATGTAGCATATACAAGAGAATACAACAGTCCTAAAATATAGGGCTCTATATCAAAGAAAGCTCAGCGGAAACATAATAAGCCGTTCAGATCCTAAAGGACACTAGAACCTGATGCTCTGATACCACCTGTGACACCCAGACTAATTAAATACCGGGTAGCTACTCCTTTATTAAATTAATTCAAAATGCCAAGTTGGTTCAGCTAACCACCTAGTATTTGAAAGTAAGTGTCGAATTTTAAGTTAAGTCTGATTAACAAGCAGTAAAAGAATAATGGAAGAGTCAACATAAACCATTCACCATACGAAGAAATGAAATAACCAACAATAATACTAAGAAATCCGGAGGAAAACTCCTCACAATAATCCCAACAAATGGAAATAATACTACAAGTCTGAATCCTGAATAATTACATGCCAAAAGTCTGAATAACTGAAATAAATGCAAAGTCTCTAAAAGAAATGGGCGACATGCCCTACAACTGATAACTGATAAATATCGAGTCAAAATCGATGAAGCGTCTACAAGCAAAGTCATGTAACTTCCACAAACAGCTACAGCTCGTCACCTGAATGAGAATCCTATGCATGGTGTCCTTATGGCTGGGCACCTAAAATGGTTTTTACAAAAAATAGATTTGAAAGCAAATGGGTCAGAGCCCGAAAGTGGAAAACATTTTGAAAACAGCAAGTGTTTTAATAACATTAAAACATTAAATGCAAAATACATGTTAGGACGTGCACTCACATGAAATTCTCACCTCTCGACTACATGTGCACTCCTAACGTACATTACCCATCTAAATGACACATATCTAACCAAAACGTATAAAGTTCTACCTCTTACTACTCGATTCCCATATTACATTCTAGCGTTATCAACTAAGTAGGGGGCTTCACTTAAATTCAGATTCTCAATATGTATTACATTTCACTATTGGTTAACTCGTTATATTTTCTCAAAACAATACCGTAATTTTATTCACAATATTAACATGAAAGTTCCCATTAATTAAGTGTATATTATTCCCATCATAAATATACAATACAAGCACCCCGAGAACTAAGCTGCGGTGCACACATACTCTGCTATCCATCCTGGTACATCACATACATAAGGATCACATATTCCGAATCTCTCAGGAATAGTTCACAGATAACAACATCACAAATAATGGAGGCGAACACAGTCACATCACATGGGTCACGCACATACCTGCGCTCCCACGATCAGCAGACTTATTAACATCCCAATAAGTCCTTCTCTGACCTATGTTCATCGAGGTAACCAGTCTAAATCCGGGCAACACAAGGATTAGAGGGCCCTAAGCGAACGCAAACCTCCCGTGATAGCAAGTATGGTAGGTATGTCATACACAAAAAATCAATACATATATACTAAGTATGCACACGTCTTAGTAATCACCATAATATATTGGTACATATCTCTTCTCGTACTGACATATAATACTACACCATTTATATGTTCCCGGTTAATATAATTAATTAGGCCGTCAATAGCTCACATCGTAATAGACACTCACGTCCTACTTCACATTTTCCCTTAGGTTCAAACTACACTTCTAGGTTTGACTCCTCATAATATCCCAAACATCCCAAATATATCAATTACTCATCAAGGAAAGGCTATCTCTACCTATACACAAGGTTACGGGGCACTCGGGATCAAAACAGGCTAAAAAGACTAAACTATCAACTCGTTCGAAGTCTCGTTCGAACGAGGCTGTTCGAACGAGACTTCGTTCGAACGAACTGAGTCTTCTAACGAGATCTCGTTCGAACGAAGTGGTCTTTCTAATGAGATCTCGTTTGAACGATCTTATCGAACGAATTTCACCCTCGTTAGAAGTCAATGGTCAACTCGTTAGAAGCTCGTTCGACCGAGCTCGTTCGAACGACGTGGGCAGGTCTTCTAACGAGTGGCCAGTTTCAAGCCCATGATTTCTTATTTCGTTTTTTTCCTCTTTTCTTCACTTCTAATCTTCTCTAAACATTAGTCCAACAATATATCAAGGTTCCTAATCATCTCTAAACATACATAGGTCACCTACTAATCATTATAACCATCATCCAAATATCAAATCTCTACATATTTTTCCCCAATTTCAAACACATGAACCCTAGAATTTATAAGTCATCTAAAAGTCTAATTAAATCCGTTTTTGGTTTCATACTAATTGTAATATCATCAGAATAATCATCAACTAACAATCTACATGCAATTTCCTCATCAAGAATGTAATTTCTATTTCCAAATTTAATGGGTTTTCATTAACTCCCAAGAACAAATCAGATTTTTATCAATTCCTACACATGGAAGAAACATTCTCTATAAAAACGAAATTAAATCACTTGCCTTAATGGTAACTCTAGATTTGATGACGAATTTGATGAATAGATCTCTCTCCTCTGCAGATTTCTCCTCTCCTCTCTTTCTACAAGCTCTTCTCTAATGGTGGCTATGGAGGCTAGGGTTTTGTCTTAGGAAACTTTCAATAACCTCCGTAGTCTATTTGGGTATTAGTGGGTTTAGTGGGTTAGTGCCTAATCAGATATTAATTCCCAATTTTCGTAGCTTTTAATTCCTCAAAATTCAAAATTACCAAACTACCCTTATACGTTGCCGGTATGGCCTAAAAATGCCCCGGGACCCAAACCAAACCCCCGGCTAGTGTTTTCTGACTATTTCGACCCTTCCGGACGCGTTGGCGCACTCAAAACGACCATACGGATAACAGAAATAAAATTCACTTTTTAATTATCATAATTATATACCATGACGCGACTGTCACACGCGTCTCATCAAAATTTCCAAATTGCCGTATTTCAATCTCACGACAAATTTCATAATTCAAAATCCATATATAATCATATATGCACATATAATCAAATACCAACTCGCATCTCGCTAGTATTTTTAATCCGGATTAATTTCCAATTAATACGCATTTAATTAAATTAATCCCATAAAATAAATATCACAAAAAATACGGGGTGTTACAATGAACCTGCCTCCTATTCTTGTATGGGGTTGGAGGTGGCATCTCTCGTCTTTTATCATAATTCTCACCATCTGTTGGGATAACCAAGTTCAATTCAAATTTGTTTTGCCCATTTAAAAACCTTTGTGTCGGTTTCTTTATGTTGTCTTGCATAGCCTCTTGGCCTCTATCCAAACTCATTAGGATTCCCTGCAGATCGCCCATACTCACAGCTGTTGAGGGAGGAATTTCTTTAGCGGCTCGACTGATTTTTGGGTTTTTTGCCATGTTCACAGTATTTCCAGAAAATCAAGTGTCGTAATGCCTAAAACTGTAACACCTCGAGTTTAAATTAAATAACTTTAATTAATTTGGAGTAAAATATAGTTTTGGGAGTTTCTAGCCTTTAAGGATTTAACTTGGTATTATTTGTAAATCTTTCAATCGGGAATTAATTCGGGTCTTTTATAAAAGGTTATAAGGCTTTTATTTAAATTATTTAACTGGCAGGTGCGTATTTGTTCAGCTAAAATATTTTGTCAGATGATAAAGTCAAATTTTTAAAAGATTTAATTTTGGGAATTGTGGGGCTCGTTTGAACGACATGCCCTATCGTTCGAATGATGTCGCATTGATGTTCGAACGACAGGCGTGCTCGTTCGAACGACAGAGGCGACTTATGGATGGGAGTCTCTTAATTGTGTTTTAACTCTTAAACCCTTTATATACTAAACAGAAATGGGGCCGAGACTTCGAAGATCACTTTTCTCTCAAACTTTCTCCAGAAAGATTTTCCAAAAAACATTTCTCTCATCTTCAACCCCTAGCCCCTACTTTTCATAAGTTTTTAAGATTCAATTAGTGTTTGCTTAAGAAGAGTTCAACCTTCTATTCAGGTTTTCAATCAACTAATTTCAGGCATGAATACTCTATTCTTTTCCTTTAGTATTATGCGTTTTAAGTGTTGCCTAAACATTAATTCAATGTTTTCTTAAAATCAATTAACAATTTAATTAGAGAAAGTGAACACTAAAGTTTGGGGATGTTTTTATGAAATCTTTTAATATGAATAACATTCATAACCTTTAGGTAGGTAGGATTCATTAGTGAATTTTAGGTTTGGGGGGGTGTAGGTTGCATGTAGAAAAACCCTAGTTTTCAACTAAATAAAGTTGGGGGAGTATAACTCATGTAATTTTTTATAGAGATGATGAAATTTGGTTTTGATGTATAAACGATGAAAACTTGGTATATTTAATTTGATATAATTAAATGAGATTAATTGGATATTTTGACGTTATGATAATTAAATTAAGATTTAATTGAATTGGACTAGCATGCGTAGTTTTATACGTTGATTAATTATGTTTGTTTATGTGACTTGTTGGTATTATTAATTTGCCATTGTGACGACGGGTTGTTAGGTATTTTTTCTCTCCCTATATTTTAGGATGCCTTCTAGGTATGGGACTAGTGGGTAGGCCTTTTGATGATTTATTGCTTCTAGGCATGGGACTAGTGGGGGTAGATTATTACGACTTTATTATGTCGGGGGTGGGTAGATTTTTGTTACTTTATCGTCACTACGCTAATCTAATCGTGAGACTAGGTTAAGGTTTATGTTAGAAATTCATCCTATACATAGGGTAAGACGTATTTATAACTTGGGGACCCTTAGGTATGGGACTAAGGGGTATTTTAAGGATCTCACATCGATTAAAAGGGTGGGGTGATATATAAATTGAGAAATTGAGATTTAATGCCTGAGATAAAAACGGGTATTAAAATTTCTGGCGACATAATGTGTCGGGACCGATAGTTTAGACGGGTCAGCTTGAGCAATTTATGTCATGCCGTGTGTTGGAACCTTTTCATATTGCGGGATATTGACAGTTTAAACCTATTCGGCTGGCTATTGACAAGGGAAAGTGTGACATTTTTAGGTGAATTATCACTCGTGGCGGGAGGACCGCTATAATGAATTTTGGTGAATTATCACCCACAGCGGGAGGACCGCCATACCTAATAATTATTGAAGTAAGAACATAAATAACTGAGAAAGTTGGTAATTTGGGTTAATTAATAGTAAATTAACATCGTGGGACTTGGGAATTTAAAATCATTTTGGTGTGCCTTTTTAAATAGGGGATCTCTGCGGGTAGTTAGTGATTTATATTTATCGCGATTAATTATCTCGTTTAATTTAAAATACTATATTGTGATATATATTGTGTATACTGCTACGGTCTGGGTTCACGAACCCTATTTGAGAGGAGTAGTGTGTATTCATGCTCGGGGTTCTGACCTCGTGTGTTGACTAACTTTTTAGGAAATAGTATTTGGAGAAGCTGCATAGATTTATTTGGTGAATTTCTTGAGGTCCAGTTGGAGTGGCTCTACCTTATGCATATTGATTTAGTTTAGTTTTCTATTCCTTCGCACTTGTATTGAGACTCAGTTTATGATTATGAATCGGCCATTCAGTTCCAAAGTTGTATAGGTTTTGTTTAGTTATTTCACTGTATTCGTTTGGAGATTATTCAATATCATATTATTAGAGATTGGAATTTCTTTGAGTTTAGCATGGATATGGATCTTTTATCGCTTAGTTGGATGGCTTATCTTTTGCGATTAATTATCACTATCTTGTGGATTAATTTTATATGTCTCATATCTATATCATGCTAAGAATGGTATTTATTTACTCACGCCCGACTTAGTTTTGGTGGCGGCCGACACCAGAATTAGGCAGGGTGTGACATATGGTATTAGAGCATGGTCTTAGATCTCGTAGGCTATTAGTCTATTTAGCTTCCGCATTGCCGATCTTTGATTCCCTTTGTTGATTCGTACTCCTTAAGGTAGAGGGTCTAGCATACATGTTAGATGTGTTTCTTGGAGATATGAAGTTTAGTGCTAAGGACGTTGTAGGCATTGGGTTTAGAATTAGTAAGCTTAATGTGAGGATCCTTATAATGGATTATGGAGACGATGATTATTTTGGATATAAGGTATAGTATGTATCGATTTTTGGTGTTGAGATTTAAATTGAGAAGGTTAGCATTTCTATGACTTTCGAAGATAGGATCGAGTGGGGGATTTTTGAGAGCATGTGGAACGCTGTTATTTTTATAGCTATGCATATGTGTATAGTAAATATATATATAATATTTTGTTGTTCGTGGGGTAGGTGAGCATAGAATTGGGTGTATGGGCACCCAATTATGGCATGCTATGGGTAGGCATATGCGAGCCTTATTTTTCTTTTGTAGGATTTACGCGTTTGATGTGTATGCTTCGTCTAATTTCGAGGATGAAATTCTTTGCTAGTGGGGAAGTATGTAACACCCCGAGTTTTAATTAATTGACTTTTAATTAATTTGGAGTAAAATAAAGTTTTGGGAGTTTCCGTCCTTTAAGGATTTAACTTGGTATTATTTGTAAATCTTTCAATCGGGAATTAATTCGGGTCTTTTATAAAAGGTTATTAATTTTTTATTTAAATTATTTAACTGGCAGGTGCATATTTGTTGAGCTAAAATATTTTGTCAGATTATAAAGTCGGATTTTTAAAAGATTTAATTTTGGGAATTGTGGTGCTCGTTCGAACGACATGCTCTGTCGTTCGAACAACTTCGCATTGTGGTTCGAATGACATGGGTGCTCGTTCGAACGATAGAGGTGGTTTATGGATGGGAGTCTCCTAATTGTGTTTTAACTCTTAAATCCTTTATATACTAAACAGAAACGAGGATGGGACTTCGAAAATTACTTTTTCTCTCAAATTTTCTCTAGAAAGCTTTTCCAAAACATATTTCTCTCATCTTCAATCCCTACCCCCTACTTTTCATAGGTTTTGAAGATTCAATTGGTATTTGCTTAAGAAGAGTTCAACCTTCTACTCAGATTTTCATTCAACTAATTTCAGGCATGAATACTCTATTCTTTTCCTTTAGTATCATGCGTTTTGACTGTTGCCTAAACATTAATTAAATGTTTTCTTAACATCAATTAACAATTTAATTAGAGAAAGTGAACACTAAAGTTTGGGGTTGTTTTTATGAAATCTTTTAACATGAATATCATTCATAATCATTGCGTACGTAGGATTCATGAGTGGATTTTAGGTTTGGTGGGTGTAGGTTGCATGTAGAAAAACCCTAGTTTTGAAATAAATAAAGTTGGGGGCGTATAACTCATGTAATTTATATAGAGATGATGAAATTTGGTTTTGATGTATAAACGATGAAAACTCGGTATATTTAATTTGATATAATTAAATGAGAATAATTGGATATTTCGACGTTGTGATAATTAAATTAATATTTAATTCAATTGAACTAGCATGTGTAGTTTTATACATTGATTAATTGTGTTTGTTTATGTGACTTGTTGGTATTATTAATTTGCCATTGTGACGACTGGTTGTTGGGTATATTTTCTCTCCCTATATTTTAGGATGCTTTAAAGGTATGGGACTAGTGGGTAGGCCTTTTGATAATTTACGCCTTCTAGGTATGGGACTAGTGAGGGTAGATTATTACGACTTTATTATGTCGAGGGTGGGCTGATTTTTTTACTTTATCGTCGTTACGCTAGTTTAGGCATGAGACTAGGTTGAGGTTTATGTTAGAAATTTACCCTATACATAGGGTAGGACGTATTGATAACTTGGGGACCCCTAGGTATGGGACTAAGGGGTATTTTGAGGATCTTACATCGATTAAAAGGGTGGGCTGATTTATAAATTGAGAAATTGAGAATTAATGCCTAAGATAAAATCGGGTATTAAAATTTATGGCGACATAATGTGTCAGGGACCGACAGTTTAAACCAGTCTGCTTGGGCAATTTATGTCATGTCGTGTGTTGGAACCTTGTCACATTGCGGGGGATCGACAGTTTAAACGGATTCGGCTGGCTATTGACAAGGGGAAGTGTGACATTTTTTGGTGAATTATCACCCGTGGCGGGAGGACCACTATAATGAATTTTGGTGAATTATCACTCGTGGCTGGAGGATCGCCATACCTAATAATTATTGAAGTAAGAACATAAATAATTGAGAAAGTTGGTAATTTGGGTTAATTAATAGTAAATTAACATCGCGGGACTTGGGAATTTAAAATCATATTAGTGTGCCTTTTTAAATAAGGGATCTCTGCGAGTAGTTAGTGATTTATATTTATGGCGATTAATTATCTCGTTTAATTTAAAGTACTATATTGTTATATTTATTGCGTATAATTCTACTGTCTGGGTTTACGAATCCTATTTGAGGGGAGTAGTGTGTATTCATGCTCGGGGCACTGACCTCGTGCGTTGACTAACTTTTCAGTAAATAGTGTTTGGAGAAGCTGTACATATTTATTTGGAGAATTGCTTGGAGGTACAGACCCCCAATTTTTAGATTTTTCAAAATGAGTTTCCTATAAATGCGGAATAAGGATGGATCAACACAACACACACAAACAACAAATTTTAATTTCTTTCAAATTAAAATTAAACAAAACTCAAAGTGAAAATAAATTCAACAAGAAATATATTTTTCACTTAAACCAAATTAATTCAATCCAAGTCCTAAAAATTTGCCTAACACGTAATTAATCCAATTTGCAAATAGGCCAAACCAAATTTTATCCAATAAAATTAATGACTTGAATTAAATTAATTTTTACCCAAATTAAATTAGCCCCAAATTGACTAAACCAATTTTATATTTTTACCCAAGCATGCCTCTAATGTGAATTTGTAAAAGATAAAATAAATAAACAACCACTACGCAACGATTTACGAGGAAAAATCCATAACGAGAAAAAAACTCGGAAGGCCCTAGCCTCAAATCCACTAAGTATGGTTTTACATGTACAAGATAAAAAGACTTACAACACTCGACTTGACTCCGTCCAAGCCCCGATGCTTCTTCTTGTACACACCTATGCCTAGCGAATAACCACAGAGGTCCCCTGTGGTCTCGAAATCCACCGATCGGACTTTTTATGGTCACCACCACCCGAACAAGGAGCCTTTCTCCAAGTGGGTATGTCACAGCAAACAAACTTATTCTTTGTGGGATGTAGAAGTAAACTCAAACACTCTTCAATCGGTAGAGATAAAACCGGTGCCAAAAATCCAAGCAATGATATATATCAAGGAACTTGGATAAAATTAAATAGATGGGTGTAAACAAAACTGTTTAAGGATTTTTCTTGAAAAACAAACGCTCAAAACTTGAACCTTTTCATTTGGAATTAAAACTCTAAAAAACTCTCTCTAGGAGATAGAAGAATATGAAAAAGTTAATTAAAAAGAGTTGTTTCCTAAACATTAGTAATTCTGGAAAAATTAATGGGAACAAAAGAGTGGAGTAGTGGAGAAAACTGCCAAAAAGACTGCTATAAAAATTTCCCGTCGAAAATCTCGTTCGAACGAGATTTTCGTTCGAACGAAGTCTCGTTTGAACGACCCTTCTAACAAAGTTCCAGAGGCCAATGGGAAAAATTCATTGGCAAACTTGTTCGAACGATAAACTCATTCGAACGACAATATCGAACGAAGTCCCAGAATGGACAAAATTCGATTTTAAGCCCATAAACTTTATTTTAAAGTTCTAAAAAATATTTTCTGAGTAAATCAAAGTCGTTAAAACTATTTTATAAAAACTTTATAAAATACACCCAATAAATTTCCAAGCTCCTATATATATAAAATGGAGTCATACCTTAGGAGCATTGGAACCAATGTTATTGACGTAGAAACGAGGCACAATAAACCCGGCATATGATGAAGCTTTATAATCTTGGCCGCTACGTCTTCAACTAACACGTCATATGCTTGGATGGATACACTTGAACACTATCCTATGACTCAAATGTTTTTGTCTGGAATTGTGTCAACACTACATTAAGACTCAATCGTAGACTTGTGTCCTTACAAATCTCCCCCTTTGGCTATTCCGGGACAAAAACCAAACAAAAATCCTAAAGGACCGTCAAGATCTACTACTAGACTTAAAAAAATATCCCCCCCAAAATAAAATTACACAGCTTCACTCAAAACCCAAGGATCAATATCTTTGCCGATGAAAGTTTCCATTTAGAAAAATTCCTGCACACTTAAGAAAACTATCAAACGCATAGGGAATGAGAATATTAAATCATGTAAAATAAATATTCCCCCTAAATTAATTCTCCCCTTTATCAAATAAATGACCTACTAAGAAAGACGTATCCCCCTAAGTTAAATCTTTCAAACTAAGATACGATTACAATAGGATTAGATACCATTTCTCCCCTATCATTCTCCCCCTTTTTGTTCAAGAATAGACAAAGGATAAAAACTAATTTAAACGAAGCTTAGAGTGATAAGAGCATGAAAGCATATGGGTAACAAAATCATAACTAATCCATACAAATAATAATGTATACCAATGAAGATGCAAAAAAAATGATACTAAAGTGATACATAAATCAATAAACAATATGCAACAAGATAGATACCAATTATTAATTAGAAGCATACATGGACTAGAAAGCAAGGCAAAGAAAAAATACCATATATAAGTAGACATAATGAATATCACTAACGCACACGCACATATATATAGGTATAGACACCACACATGACACAAAATACAATAAGCCTTTCACACTAGTATGGCAAAAATATGTCATATGGAAACGGAAGTGTAGGGGTGTGAACTAGTAACAATTAAATTTAGACCCAATCACTTAAAATATGTTCACGGAGTTCTCATTTGATTGCAAACTTTATCACATTTGAATATAACCTCATGTGACAATATAAATTGAACTCAATGAACAAACATACACAATGCATACAAGCCTAGAATTTTGATGATTCTACAAACCAATAGAGTCATGACATTGAAAGTACAACTAGGACAAACAGACATTGTGTAAACCGTTGATATACCATCCAAACTCCCTCAATATAAGCATATATATTTTAATCTTTTGAATGAATAAATCAACTAAAAAAAATAGGCCTTGGCAAATATTTTCTTTTAATGCCATTATTCTTTTAGGCTTTTGGACCACGTATTTCTTTTAGATCCAAGCAACGGTGGCTTACTCGCAAAGGATGATATTTCCTTTCGGAGACCTTCCCCTTGCACACACACACACACACACACACACACACACACACACACACATATATATATATATATATATATATATTTATATCTCACACAAATCTCACATGCAACGGATTTTAATATGCACTAGTCCTCCTAGGTCATATAATATGTAGATGACTAGATTGGTAGGAGAACACCTCACAAAGATCAAATATACATATGAAGTTATAATTTCAAGTGAGCTCGTGCATGTGTGAATTGAGGCATATAAAAATAGAATCCATTATAACAACACAAAATCCAACTACTCCATGTAAGCATGGTAAAGAACATTTTAGGGATTGACAATCTTAACCAAAAGTTCTAGCCACATGGAAGCGAAAAAGAAGGGATTCAAACACAAGTATATGCCACATAGAGTGTGTCAAACTAGAATACACACAAAACAAAAATCATTTTGAGTTTTTGACATTTTTAACCAAAAATAAAAATATTTACTCAAAAGACAAACAAAATCTCATTTGTATTAAAAAGGAAAAACACAAATGATAAACAAAAATATTTTTGTATATTTTATTTAATGCAAACTAAAATGAAAGAACTATAATACAAAAGATAAACAAATATCATAATTCTAGCATGAGATATAAGATATAGCAATGAGTAAAAAATGACTAAACATGCATACATCTAGCAATGATATATAATATGTAGCACAAAAAGGTAGAGTATGCAAAAAACTAACACATTCAACCTTTGGATTTAGCAAGGGACGTATCGTGTGAAAGTAAATGAGAATAAAAAATACTATGTCGTAAAGCTACCAAGTCGGATCTCCTAACCCAAATTAATGACGATCTCGGGATATAGGAATCTTGGCTACCTCGGTTGCCTTACGTAGGGATTTTTTAGAAAATTTTGTAAGATCAAAACAAATTTTCTTATTATGACCTTTTCGACCACAGTGTGAACAAGTAAAAACACCTTGAAAGATGGTACCTAAGGATTGACCTCTAAAGGCTTTCCTAGGTGATTCTCATAAAATAATGGTTTTGGCTTTATGAGTTGATTCATTACATGTATCGAAGCCTAAACCACACGTGTCATTTTTTATTTGGACCGTTCCTAATATTTTATCTAATTTCGCCGAACGACACTTAAAATCAAATTTGACTTCACTATAGTCTTTTAGTTTATTTTCTAAATCTATAGTGTGAGACTCTAATAAAACATTGCGATCTTCAAACGTGAGAATCTCCTTTTTCAAAGATTCCATTAATCCCTTAAGGCTATCTCTCTCGCCTTCTACATACTCAAGCTTCTCTCGAAGAGCTCTCTCCCGTGTCCTATGGTCATCAACTAACGCACTTTCATCGACAACCTTGGCACGCTCCTTTAAACTCACTTCTAACTTCAAATTTGCTCTTTTTAATTTAATAGATTCTTCATATAGTTCTTGAAATGAAAATTAAAGTTCACTCACATCAACCTCTTCTTCATTTTCACTCTCTCTTTCTTCTCCACTCTCATTACCATCATCTTTTACAGCTTCACAGACAAAGGCCTTAGAAGTATTATGTATTAAGATGTCATCATTGGATGATTCCTCACTATCACTTACATAACTAGAAATGAACGCGGTAAAGTTGCGCTCAATAGGGGAATTGGATCCCTCTTCCTTATCACTATCACTAAGGGTTGCATTAAAAGAAATTGGTTGCTTACCCTCTCTCCTTAGTTTAGTGGGGCACTCTTTTGCCCTATGTCCATACCCTTCACAACCATAACACCTATTTGACTCATCCCTATTTAAATTTTCATTAAACGTTTTAGGGATCTGTAACACCCCATATTTTAGAGGATATATAAATTAATTAAATTAGTGAGTTGGATTTATTTAATTTGGAGAAATTCATTTAATTTGGTGATTTAAATTTAATTTATTTAAATTGGAGAAATTATTGAATTTGGAGATTTAGAATTTATTATTTAAATTTGGGGATTTAGAAATTCAAATTAATTCGGGTTATTGAAAATTTTCACATGTGTCGCATTTTGAGGTTGAAATTGGAAAATTTTATAAAGTATCTCGGATGACAATTCTGAATGCACGGTTGAGTCCGGAAGGTCAAGATAGTCGAAAAAGAGTACCCGGGGGTTGTAAATGGGTCTCGGGGCATTTTTAGACATGATCGAGCCCATACGGGGGCATTTAAGTCATTTTTAATTGGCCAATAGGCTTAATTACGGGATTGAGGAATTTTAACCTAGGTTTAAGTGTGTTGGGCAGCCATGAGTCATTCCAAAACACAAAGGGTTGAGAGAGGAGAGAAAGGAGAAAGAAGAAGAAGGAAAGAAGGATGACAAGAGCAATCCGGGCAAGAATTTCGACATGGGATCGTCGGATTTAATCCCCCAAGGCAAGTGTTTTCTTGCTTTAATTTGAGTTGTAGTTAATGATGTAAATAGTTGTAATTATGTCAATTAATTCTTGAAATTTGGAAGTAGGAATTTGAATTGAAATTTGTGGGTTTATGGTGAAGAAGATGAAGAATAACCATTGATAGGGGATTTTTAACTTTGTGAGAAATTGGGTTAATAGTGAGATTATAACTTAATTTGAGAAGTGAATAACATGATTACATCTTGGTTTTTGAATCTCCATTAGTGGTATTGTTGGAAGAAATTGTTAATGATGAAGTTTGGGTGGATTTAGGATGAATCTTGGGAGGTTTTTGGGGTAAAAGATCTGGATATAATCGAAGGTTATGGAGCTTTAATGGCGATTCTGTCCGAGTTGCCTTGTAGAAAATCTCGTTTTCTACATTTTGTTGTCTCACGTGCTTCCTCCAAAACTGCTCCAAAATGCCTCAAAACATCAATTTATTAATCTGGGCAGAATGTGGGAAAACTTTTTAAGAAAGTTTTTTTTTTAAATCTTCTTTGAGGTGAATCTTTATAATGCCCTAACTTTTGGCATACGGACTCGGATTAGTGTGACGTTCACGGCCACACATAGATAGCGAAGAGTATTACGCTGTCCTGGGAATATTTTTAATTAGACACAAAAATTGAAAGGTCTAAAATACCCTTGAAGACGGAACGAGTTATTTGATTTTTAGAACAACTTTAAATGAGCATAACTTTGCCATACGAATTTGGATTTACGTGCCGTTTGTGGCCACGCATAGCAAATGGAGAGTAGTACGCAGTACTACGAATTTCATTACTGAGGCATATATTGTGAAATGTCTAAAATACCCTTGGAGTTTTAATTAGTGATGAAACTTTCCCGAATTGAAACTAAAAATTGTTGGGAACTTTGTGAGACTAATATGAACTTAATCAAGTATATATGAGGTGAGATATATAATTATATAAATTATATTAAATAGTGGGATGTAGCTATTTTGCTACTGGATCGTATTTAATACGAGCGAACTAGTAATAATTGGAATATATGTATATATATATGAATGTGTGAATTATATATATAAATATGGGAATACATAATCCAATAGAAAAATGATAATAGGTTACGGGAATACCTAAAACAATGATAGGTTGTGTGAATACGTAAAACAATGAAAGGTTGTGTGAATACCTAATATTTTAATAGGGTGCGTGAATACATATTTGATTGTTTTATTATGTGTATGACATACCTAGCTGCTTGCTATCGCGGGGGGGGGGGGGGGGGGGGGTTGTGTAGAGACGGTCTTATCCTGAGTGACCTTCGGGGGGATATTTGACTTGTATCTCAGAACATAGGACTGTGAAAGACTTATTTGTGAGTTGATAAGTCCGCTGACTATGGGAGCGTAGGTATGTGCGTGACCCATAGGTATGTGAACTATGTTCGCCGCCAATATGTGTGATTTGTTTATATGGTTCGTGGGACATTTTCGAACCGATAGTCCTTGTTTGAGTACGAGACGTACCGGGACATGATAGCAGAGTATGCAATGCACTATAGGTGTATCCTTAGGGTGCTGTGTTAGTATATATATATATATAATGGTGGTGGATATATATGTATACTTGTGATATAATTACAATGTGATAATTGTAGGCTATTAAGATTGTGTTAATACATATATATAATAGTGAGGGATATATATGTATGCTTATGGTATATCTACAATGAGATAATTACAGACTATTAAGATAGTGAAATCTTATATAAACGTAAATAGTAAATACTTGACTTTAGTTTGATAACACTTATTTAAAAATGATAATTGTTGAGATCAAATATGATATACTACTACGAGGGGTAACTAGAAGGATAAGCATTTTTCCTAGTTAGAAGTGTGTCAGATGGCTAGGCGGAATAAATGAATGCGATAGGTGTGCACTATAGAAGAGAGGTGAGATTTTCCTCAAGAGAGTGGGACCGTAAAAGCAATTATGAACATTATATACTACGCATTTCATTTATTGCAATAAAATGCTTGCTAAACATTTTTATAAATCGGGTTCTGACCCGTTTCTTGTACTTCTTCTCTCTTGTCTATGTATATGTATATTAACAGGTGTCCAGCCACAGGGATGCCATAGTTGACTTATCTATTTAAGGGTTACGCAGCTGCAACATTGTGGATGGTTGCAGGATTTGATTTAGACGTATCATTTCTTTATTCCTAGAGTAGGATTCTTATCTCAGTTGTAGATTCATTCAGGTCATGTTTCCCCTTTTTACTTTTAGACTCAGTATTCGGTTTATGTATTCATTTATTGAATTATTATTATTGGGATTTGAGCTGATTGTTTATTCGGCATGTCATTTAGTCAATTAGTATTGTTTTAGACTCATGGTTTGGATGTATGGTTTATTTGTTATTCAGCATGCATATTTAATTGTTTAATAAAAAGATAAAATTTGACATCAGTCCTTTTGAATACTAGGTGGTTAGTGTTAGTATATGACCTTAGTATGTTTTAGGATGATTGGAGACCTTAAAACATTGATTGGATGAATTTTGGTTGAGATTTGAGGTGTAGAAATTGGTGAAAAACGAGATAAGATTTCTGGGCTTGAATCTGGTCACTCGTTAGAAGACCTACCCAGGTCGTTCGAACGAGCTCGTTCGAACGAGCTTCTAACGAGTTGACAGTTTAGGTTCTAACGAGAGGGATGTTCGTTCGATAATCTCGTTCGAACGAGATCTCATTAGATAGCCCAGTTCGTTTGAACGAAATCTCGTTCGAACAGCCTCGTTCGAACGAGACTTCTAACGAGCTGGCAGTTTAGGCCTTTTGGCCTGTTTTGATTTTGGGAGTCCCGTAAACTTGTTTGAGGATAGAGATAACATTCCTTTGATGATGTATTGGTATACTTGGGACAATTGGGACATAATGAGGAGTAAGTTATAAAAAAATTGTGGAACGAATTAAATAGACATTTGAGTCGAGACGTGAGTGCCTACTACGACGTGAGAATAAATTATGGCGCGTATAAATATGGACTGGGATTATATAAGTTGTATATATATTAAGTTGGTACGAGAATGCGATAAGTACTACAATTAAACTACGGTGATTACTAAGATGCGTGTTTACTTAGTATTGATATATGATTTGTGTGTATGACATACCTACCATACTTGCTATCACGGGAGGTTTGCGTTCTCTTAGGGCCCTCTAATCCTTGTGTTGCCCGGATTTAGACTGGTTACCTCGATGAACATAGGTCAGAGAAGGACTTATTGGGATGTTAATAAGTCTGCTGATCGTGGGAGCGCAGGTATGTGCGTGACCCATGTGATGTGAATGTCCACTACTTGTGATTTGTGTTATCTGAACTATTCCTGAGAGATTCGGAATACGTGATTCCTTATGTACGTGATGTACCGGGATGGATAGCAGAGTATGTGTGCACCGCAGCTTAGTCTCGGGGTGCTTATATTGTATATTTATGTTGTGGAAAAATATACACTTAATAAACTGGGAACTTTCATATGGTATTGTGTGTATAACTATGGATTAACAAAAGGGATGATCTATAATGAGTTGTATTGCTTTTATGTGAGAACCTGAATTTACGTTAAGCCCTATTTAATTGCGAGCGTTGTAATGTAATGGGAACCGAGTAATAACGGTAGAACCTATGACAGTCTAGCTAGATGCGGTGTCACTTAGCTAGTGGTTTGTGTCATTTTAGATGGGTAAACGTTAGGAGTGCACATTTAGTCGAGAGGTGAGGATTTCATGTGAGTGCACGTCCTAACATGTACTTTGCATTTAATGTTTTAAATGTTTTTAAAGCACTTGCAGGTTTTTAAATTATCTCCACATTCGGGCTCTGACCCGTTTGCTTTCAAATCTATTTTCTTGTAAAACCATTTTAGGTGCCCAGCCACAAGGACACCATGCATAGGATACTCATTCAGGTGACGAGCTGTAGCTGTTTGTGGAAGCTACAGGGATTTGCTTTTAGACGCTTCTACCATTTGGATTCCTGATTCAGTATTTATCAGTTGTAGGGCATGTTGCCCATTTCTGTTAGAGACATCTTTCCATTTCAGTTTTTCAGACTTTGGCATGTATTGATTCAGTATTCAGTTTAGTTATTTCAGTTTGTGGTATTGTAGTGAGGAGTTTTCCTCAAGACTTTATTTACATTATGTGATGGTTATTCTATTTACTTCGTTATGGTGAATGGTGTTATTATTCTTCATTACACTTGCTGCATGTTAATCAGACTTTAATTAAAATTTGGCAACTTACTTTTTAAATACTAGGTGGTTAGTAATAATAAAATGTTTTCGACAGTGATGCTATTAGCTGAGCCAACTTGGCATTTTGAATTAATTTAACAAAGGAGTAGCTACCCGGTATTTAATTAGTCGGGGTGTCACAGGTGGTATCAGAGCATCAGGTTCTAGTGTCCTTTAGGATCTGTACGGCTATTATGTTTCCGCTAAGTTTTCATTGATATAGAGCCCTATATTTTAGGATTGTTGTACTCTTTTTGTGTATGCTTCGTTCTTCAGCTATTTTAAGTTTATAAACAGTGAACTTATAAACTTTATTCTTATTTCAGATGCCTCCACGACGTGCACGACGAGTTCCCAGGGATGCAACGCCCGAACCCCAACCCGCTCCAGTTCAGGGCATGATGAACGCCGCTGAGGTTGCAACCATTGTAGCCCAAGCGGTAAATGCCGCAATTGCCGTAGTTCAGCAGGCACCACCTCAGGCGCCGGTTGCCGCGCCAGTACAGGAAAATGCATTCCTGACTGCTTGGGAACGTGTACATGACGCTTTTCAGAAAGCGCATCCGCCAGAGTTTGCAGGTAGCTCAGATGTGGTAGTGTCGAGCCAGTGGAGGAAGGATATGCAGAGGCACTTGAGGATGTATGAGTGCACGGATGTTCAGAAGCAGGTGCTAGCTACTTTCAAGCTAGTTGGATCTGCACTGCAGTGGTGGGAGTCTATTACCACCGTGGAGGAGAGGGATACTCTCACTATTCAGGACTTTTGGGTGCGGTTCGACCGCAAGTACTTTCCATCAGCTGTTCACACGGAAATGAGGAGGAAACTGATGAATCTGAAGCAAGAGGGTAAGACCGTGGCCGAGTATGAGGCCGAGTTCACGAATCTGTTGAATATCGTTCCGGATGAGATACCAACAGAAAAGAAGAAGATTGAGAAATTCACCGACGGGTTGACATGGAGGATCCGTCAGTATCTGTTAGGGAACCTTTCGTTGGCCACTTATTCTGATGTGGTTAACGCTACTTTGTTACACTGCCAGGATCACCGCTTTCATATGATTGAGGGCAAGAGATCCGGAGAGTCTACCCATCAGGGCAGGACTGGAGGACATGGTGCCGGTGGGGCACAATCTGTTCAGGGGCAGAGACAGGGTGAGCAGGGTTCCCAGCAGGGGGATTAGAAGAGGTTCAGATCAGGGAATTACAGGCACGGACAGGGCCCCACAGCAGCAACAGCAGGGTGCTCGCCAGGAGCCGCAGAGGCCTATGTTTCCCGCCGCTCTTCCCGCACCGCCACAGATGGCAGCATTGCCACCTATTCCAGCAGTCCCAGTTCAGCAGGGGCAGCTACAATATGGACGTGTCTACAACGTCCACCAGGCAGCAGTTCCACAGGCACCGCCCGCGATTGAGGGTACGTTTCCTATCCATGGCACTATGGGTCGGGTATTGTTTGATACGGGGGCTACACATTGTTTTATAGCTACACATTTCGCGAAAGCCTTAGGATTGTTAGCTACGGCAGAGAGCACAGTGACGTGTGTAGACTCACCATTGGGGAGTGGGTCACTTATTTTCTTTATATGTCGGGGAGTGGGGGTAGAGATTGGTAGTCTGGTATTACCTGCAGATATGTTGGTATTAGATATGCATGTTCATGATGTGATTATCAGTATGGATTGGCTCGCTGATTATAGAGCCATGATTGATTGCTTCGGTGGGTGCATTGTTTTTGCCATACCGGGGCAAGAGATGTTTGTAGTGGCGATGCCTCGCCCAGAGGGAGGCTCGATCGCTCATTTGTATTACCTAGAGGAGGATACCTCTAAGGAGGTTGTGATTCCTTTAGATTCGATCCCAGTCGTCAGGGAGTATTCGGATGTGTTTCAGGAGATACCAGGCCTACCCCCCAGTCGAGAGATAGACTTGTTATAGACCTATTGCCAGATACGAGACCTATAGCACGCGCACCGTACCGTATGGCTCTGGCAGAGATGCGAGAGATACGAGATCAAATAGAGCAGCTGTTAGGTCAGGGCTTTATTCGCAGGAGTACCTCACCTTGGGGCGCTCCAGTTTTGTTTGTGAAAAAGAGAGATGGTTCACTGAGATTGTGTGTGGACTACCGAGAGTTGAATAAGGTCACGATTCGGAATAAGTATCCGTTGCCTCGAATCGATGACTTATTCGACCAGTTGAGAGGAGCTTCTTTCTTCTCGAAGATTGATTTGAGATCGGGATACCATCAGTTGCGTATGAGGGAGGAGGATGTCTCGAAGACTGCGTTCTTGTCGAGATATGGTTCTTACGAGTTTCGAGTTATGCCTTTTGGTTTGACCAACGCTCCAGCAGTGTTTATGGACTTGATGAACAGAGTGTTCAGGGATTTCCTAGATCAGTTTGTCATTGTCTTCATCGATGA
Source organism: Sambucus nigra (assembly GCA_949130495.1). Lineage (NCBI taxonomy): Eukaryota > Viridiplantae > Streptophyta > Magnoliopsida > Dipsacales > Adoxaceae > Sambucus > Sambucus nigra. The sequence continues at coordinate 403,349,652 of OX422211.1, forward strand.
TATTCTGGTTTACTCCCAGACAGAGGAGGAGCACGCCGAACATTTGAGGCAAGTTTTCCAGACACTACGTCAGAACGAGTTGTATGCAAAATATGAGAAGTGCGGGTTTTGGTTGAAGGAGGTCCAATTTTTGGGACACATTATTTCCGACCAGGGAATATCTGTTGATCCGGGGAAGGTATCCGCGGTGAGGGAGTGGGGACAGCCCACGACACCAACGGAGATTCGTAGTTTCTTGGGTCTAGCAGGATACTACAGGAGGTTTATTCGGGGTTTTTCGAAGATAGCGGGTCCTTTGACACATCTGACTCGTAAGGGTGTGCCGTTCATTTGGAGCGATGCCTGTCAGTTAGCATTCGATGAATTAAAGGATAAATTGACCTCAGCACCTGTGTTAGCATTGTCGAGACCGGGAGTTGAGTATTTAGTTTACACCGATGCGTCTTTGCAAGGACTTGGAGGTGTATTGCAGCAGGAGAGACAGGCCATAGCTTATGCTTCCTGTAAGCTTAAGCCTCATGAGAAGAATTACCCCACGCATGATTTGGAATTGGCGGAAGTGGTATTTGCCCTACGGATTTGGAGGCACTATCTTTTGGGGGAGAAGTTCCAATTGTTCACGGACCACAAGTCCCTACAGTACCTGTTCACGCAGAAGGAGTTGAACATGCGGCAAAGGAGGTGGCTTGAGTTTGTGAAAGACTACCAGTTCGATATCCAGTATCACCCGGGTAAGGCTAATGTGGTAGCAGACGCGTTGAGCCGTAGGCCAGCAGATGAGGTGGCAGGGGTGTGGAAGGCAAAGTGGAAGGAGTTGGGACACCAGGATGCAGTGGCCCGATCTTTCATGTCTGTGATGACCGTTACACCGCAGATTATCACGAAGGTAGTACGGGCACAGGCTAATGACTCGTTCTATCAGGATCAGATAGTTCGATTACTAGCAGAGGGAGCCGAGTCCTATACCGTTAGCTCAGACGGGGGATTACGCTTCAATGGGAGATTGGTGGTTCCGGAAGGGGAGAAATTGCGACATGAGGTGATGGCAGAATCGCACGGCTCACGGTTCGCGGTACATCCCGGAGGGGACAAAATGTACCAAGACATGAGACGCCAGTATTGGTGGAGCGGTATGAAGAGAGATATTGCTGAGTTTGTTTCGAAATGCGCCACTTGCCAGCTAGTAAAAGTGGATCATCAGAGACCGACAGGACTTCTACAGCCGTTGGAGGTCCCGGTGTGGATGTGGGAGAGCATATCCATGGATTTTATCACGGGGTTGCCTACGTCACAGAGGGGTCACGACTCCGTTTGGGTAATTGTGGACAGGTTGTCCAAAGTCGCTCACTTTTTACCCGTAAGGACTGACTACACTACGGGACAGTATGCCCAACTCTTCATTTCAGAGGTTGTGAGACTTCACGGTGTGCCCCTAAATATCGTGTCTGACAGAGACAAGATATTTGTTTCGCGGTTTTGGGAGAGTTTCCAGGAGGCCATGGGCACGGAATTGCGGTTGAGTACTGCTTATCATCCGCAGACCGATGGGCAGACAGAGCGCACAAATCAGATGTTGGAGGACATGCTACGCATGTGCATTATTGACTTTGGGGATGGATGGGAGCAGTACCTTCCACTGGTGGAGTTTGCTTACAACAACTCCTACCAGTTCACTATTGGCATGGCTCCATTTGAGGCGTTGTACGGTAGGCCTTATCGTTCCCCAGCATGTTGGTTAGAGGTGGGGGACAACAAACTACTTGGGCCGGAAGTAATTCAAGATACTTCGACAAGGATTGAGTTGATTCGGAGTCGCATTCGGGTAGCCCAAGACCGACAGAAGAGTTATGCTGATGCAAAGAGGTTCTTCAGGGAGTTCCAAGTGGGGGACCAGGTTTTGCTCAGAGTATCTCCTATGAAGGGGATTATGCGCTTCGGGAAGAAAGGGAAGTTGGCACCAAGATATGTGGGACCATTTCCTATTATTGAGCGGATCGGACCGGTTGCGTATAGACTTGGGTTACCGGAGCATTTGCATCGGATTCACGATGTATTTCATATTTTCTCGCTAAGGAAATACCTTAGAGATAATTTGGCTCATTCTCACATTGCTGTGGAGGACATCGATCTCCAGCCGGATAGCTCCTACGAGGAGGGGCCGATTGCTATTCTAGACCGAAGTGAGCGGAAACTGCGGTCAAAGATAGTTCTGTTAGTGCGTGTTCAGTGGCGACATCATAATGTCGAGGAGTCCACATGGGAGCGCGAGGATGAGATGCGTGAACGTTATCCAGAGTTATTCTTATCAGGTACTTTCTAGTTCCGAATTTCGGGATGAAATTCTGTTATTAGGGGGGAAGTATGTAATACCCCGTATTTTCTGTGATATTTATTTTTGGGATTAATTAATTAAACGAGATTTAATTTGGAATTAATTCGGATAAAATACTAGCGAGTTGTGAGTTGGTATTTGACTATATTGAGTATATATGATGATATATGAATATTGAATTATGAAATTTGTCGTGAGATTGATATACGGCAATTTGGTCATTTTATTGGGACGCGTAAGACAGTCGCGTCAGGATATAATTATTTTAATAATAAAAGTGAATTTAAATTCTATTAACCGTATGGTCATTTCGAGTGCGCCAACGCGTCCGGAAGGGTCGAGATAGTCAGAAAACACTAGCCGGGGGTTTAGTTTGGGTCCCGGGGTATTTTTAGGCCACACCGGCAACATAAAGGGTATTTTGGTAATTTTGTATTTTTGGGAACTAAAAGTGACGAAAATTAGGAGTCTTTATCTGATTGGGAATAGACCCACTAAACCCACTAACCAACCCTTAATGACCCAATAAGCTACCGAGGTTATTAGATTAGGTTTCCAAAAAAACTTTCCCAAAGCAAACCCTAGCCACCTTTGGAGAAGAAGGCTTGTGGAGAGAGAGAGAGAAGGAATTCTGCAGAAAAAGCTTCATCAAACCAACACCAAATTCAGAGACACTCGAGGCAATCTAATTCTATTTAATTCAGAGAATGTTTCTTCCATGTTAGATAAATTGAAAGATTTACAATTGTTCTTGGAAGTTAAATAAAAACCCATTTTAATTGGACTTAGGACTTGAATTTTGAGGACAAATTGCATGTATGGAGATGATTATTCTGATGTTAATATATGTTGGATGTAACAAAAACGGATCTAGAATGGACTTATTGAGGATTTAAAATTCTAGGGTTTATGTTCTTGAAAATTTGGGGGAAAGGGTAGATTTGATGAATTAATGATGTTTAGGATGTGTTAATTCCTTAAAAGATGTTAGTATATGACGTTAGTATGTTTTAGGATGATTGGAGACCTTAAAACATTGATTGGACGAATTTTGGTTGAGATTTGAGGTGTAGAAATTGGTGAAAAACGAGATAATATTTCTGGGCTTGAATCTAGTCACTCGTTAGAAGACCTACCCAGGTCGTTCGAACGAGCTCGTTCGAACGAGCTTCTAACGAGTTGACAGTTTAGGTTCTAACGAGAGGGATGTTCGTTCGATAATCTCGTTCAAACGAGATCTCGTTAGATAGCCCAGTTCGTTCGAACGAAATCTCGTTCGAACAGCCTCGTTCGAACGAGACTTCTAACGAGCTGGCAGTTTAGGCCTTTTGGCCTGTTTTGATTTTGGGAGTCCTGTAAACTTGTTTAAGGATAGAGATAACATTCCTTTGATGATGTATTGGTATACTTGGGACAATTGGGACATAATGAGGAGTAAGTTATAAAAAAATTGTGGAACGAATCAAATAGACATTTGAGTCGAGACGTGAGTGCCTACTACGACGTGAGAATAAATTATGGCACGTATAAATATGGACTGGGATTATATAAGTTGTATATATATTAAGTTGGTACGAGAATGCGATAAGTACTATAATTAAACTACGGTGATTACTAAGATGCGTGTTTACTTAGTATTGATATATGATTTGTGTGTATGACATACCTACCATACTTGCTATCACGGGATGTTTGCGTTCGCTTAGGGCCCTCTAATCCTTGTGTTGCCCGGATTTAGACTGGTTACCTCGATGAACATAGGTCAGAGAAGGACTTATTGGGATGTTAATAAGTCTGCTGATCGTGGGAGCGCAGGTATGTGCGTGACCCATGTGATGTGACTGTGTTCGCCCCCACTACTTATGATTTGTGTTATCTGAACTATTCCTGAGAGATTCGGAATATGTGATTCCTTATGTACGTGATGTATCGGGATGGATAGCAGAGTATGTGTGCACCGCAGCTTAGTCTCGGGGTGCTTATATTGTATATTTATGTTGTGGAAAAATATACACTTAATAAACTGGGAACTTTCATATGGTATTGATCATCCCTTATGTTCTCAAAATATTCCTTATGTTCTCACATAAAAGCAATACAACTCATTATAGATCATCCCTTTATACACACAATACCCTACAACATGTACTTTGCATTTAATGTTTTAAATGTTTTTAAAGCACTTGCAGGTTTTTAAAATATCTCCAGATTCGGGCTCTGACCCGTTTGCTTTCAAATCTATTTTCTTGTAAAACCATTTTAGGTGCTCAGCCACAAGGACACCATGCATAGGATACTCATTCAAGTGACGAGCTGTAGCTGTTTGTGGAAGCTACAGGGATTTGCTTTTAGACGCTTCTACCATTTGGATTCCTGATTCAGTATTTATCAGTTGTAGGGCATGTTGCCCATTTCTATTAGAGACATCTTTCCATTTCAGTTTTTCAGACTTTGGCATGTATTGATTCAGTATTCAGTTTAGTTATTTCAGTTTGTGGTATTGTAGTGAGGAGTTTTCCTCAAGACTTTATTTACATTATGTGATGGTTATTCTATTTACTTCGTTATGGTGAATGGTGTTATTATTCTTCATTACACTTGCTGCATGTTAATCATACTTTAATTAAAATTTGGCAACTTACTTTTTAAATACTAGGTGGTTAGTAATAATAAAATGTTTTCGACAGTGATGCTAATAGCTGAGCCAACTTGGCATTTTGAATTAATTTAATAAAGGAGTAGCTACCCGGTATTTAATTAGTCGGGGTGTCACATAATCTTCGATACGTTATAGACTCGTGGGATCAGACAATATAAAATCTATCTATGACACAAACCTGTTTTGTTCCGAGAATAAGTCAAAACTACATTAAGACTCAATTGGAAATTTGTTCCTTACAAATCTCCCCCTTTGACTATTTCGGGACAAAACCAACAGTGAAATGCCTAAGCCGGGATGTCAAGTCATATGACGCCTAAATCCCATCCCATTAACCCAAAAATAAAATTACATCATCAATACATGATAATGTTCTTTAATAATGGACCGACAAGCATAAAACTGTCTCGAATGTCTGAATGTGATGTAGACTTGAAATCTTGTATCTTTTTAAGCATACCTACACACATGAAATAGACAAATACCCAGTGAAGTATGGAGGAACAAATGATAGAAATCAATAGGAAAACCAATCAAATCTGAATCATTTGTTATGTGAGTAAACACAGAGTAAACATAATACCAATATGTAAACATGATATACACATGATACCAATTTGGAAATAAGCAATTAAATCAGGATATCACGAACTCACAAAACTCCCCCTACATCACAGACATCCCTCCCCCTTTTTGTCTCGAATAGACAATCTGGTGAAAAAATAAACAAATATTGTAGTGATATACCAATTTTATATTAATATGAATTAACTTATAGAATGCTAGATAAAAATGAAACCACCAACTTAATATGATCAATAAATGTCAAATCAGTAACTAGTAAATAACGAATCACACACGAAATATCAGTCTAAGCAGGTGAGAGAAACGAACAATGCAGTAAAAGGGATAGTCTCTAAAAATGGACTGCATAAATAGAAACCAAGTCCCAAAATATGAATCAGTAAGCAGCAGGGTATTGAAACAGAAAGATAGCCTGCCAAAAGTCAAATTGGTCAAAGCAGGCTATTGTTCGAACGAGCCAGGGATGTCGTTAGAACGAACTAAGACATCGCTCGAACGAAACAATATGTTGATCAAACGACATACTCAAAATTTCACAGAATCCCCAGAATATCAAACAGTGTTGCCCAATGGAAAAATTTTTAAAAAATTCAAACTGGAAGGGGCTCAAAACTGTGAAATAGTAGCAAAACAGACACTAAACTAGATAACAAAAAATAATCTAATATGAGTAACATGCTAACATAGTATCAATGTGCCTAAACAGGAACATGGAATGTATGTGCGTGAACTAAAACAAATGACTCACAATTCCAACACATCGAAACGATCAAGAAGCTCTAATTAATAACAATCTATCATCAAAATTTATTATAGCCATATGTGATTAATTAAAGTGTGAGATTAATGAACTAAACACACATCAAGCACAAGAATCCGAAATTTTGACGATTCTACAAATAATAGCGTCATGACACGAATTTTCAACTATAGAATTCTTTGTGCAAACCCGTTTAAATTTTTAATCCATCCAAACTCCCTCAAATATATATCATATTTTTTTTAAATGAACTAAACTAATTTGGCCCATTTTTAGCATATGATTCTTTTTATTGCCTATTAATTTTTCGGGCTCTTTTAAACGATGGCTTTCACGACGAGTCAATTTTACACTCTCGCAGCTCTTTCCCGTACACTCATCATACTTTAAATTAAAATTCTCATGGGTAAACGGTTATTACACGCACACATCCTCCGTAAATCTACTTACGTATAGATGACAAAATTGAGATAAGAACGTCTCACCAAACTCAAATATGTAAGAGTAGACAAACATTCATATAAACTCGTGCATGTGTGCAAAGATGGCATATATAAAAGGTCGAATCAAAACGCACATCAACTTCGAAACAACCCACTAATACAATGGTTAAGATCAATCTAAGCATCGATAATAATGACCAAATGTCTTAGCCACATGGATAATGGAAGGAAGGGGGTCCAAGCACACTAATATGCCACATCAAACATGTTAACTCAAAAACAAAAAATTGAAAATATTTTTGTATTTTTCAATATATGATGCATTAAGGGAAAACTATAATACAAAAGATAAACATGTCGTAACACTAGCAAGTTATCAATCATGATGCAAGGGCTAGCGTATGATAAATATGCAAGCAATTATCGATAAGAAAATGCAAGGAATGAATCACGTGAATGCATGTGAGAATCAACCAACGAAGCATTTAACATCTCCAAAATGGACTTCCTAACCCAAATCGGTGTATACCTAACAAAACGGGTTTTGGGAACCGACGGGACACTGTCTATAAACCTGCAGCCTCCTAAGGGGGTTGGTATACCTTTACCTATAAACATAAAGGCGATGATTTTATTATTTCCTTTCCCTCATATAATCACAATTAGAGACCACACTTTCTTTACATCTGAGGGGAGGCATAGGATCATGATGAGAAGAATGACCTTACAGGCATTTGTTCATGATCCCACCGACCTGGACTAATTCGAACTTGGATGATAATTTATTTCCCTTAGTAAACTGATGACTTTTTTCTTCTTCTTGATACTGATTTTCTTATCTTTATTAACTTTCAGGTATTTTCTGCAAGCTCCCAGATAATCTTGCTGAGTAGAGGAGTAGTGTGGAGGAAGCTAAAAGAAAATCTCACCCATTCAAAAAGTTTAATTATTTAAAGATTTGAAGTACTCTAGTTTTATAGCTAGAGGGGAGGAAGTGCATGATCATGACATTCTTTGGCTTCAAGCAGATACTGAGGAGGAGGAAGTGCATGATCATGACATTCTTTGGCTTCAAGCAGATACTGAGGAAACTCGCCCACTTTTCATTAGATTTTAACATTTGTGTTTCCCTAATTCTTCGGGTAGACTTTTGTTATGCCGATCGATTTGATCCTCAGTTTCGCTACCAAGTGTTGTACTTATTATTTCGATCTTTTATTTTTGCGACTTATGATGCCATGGCTCGTCGGGATATCAAGATGCCCTAAAAAGGATGGCCAATAATCATTCAGTCAATTCGTCTGCTCTTCTTAAACTGATCCCTCAAGTCGCTGATGCTACTCCCCTAAACGATGGGGATAAAGTTAGTGTGTTCGCAAGTGAGATACTTAGGGTTTTTATGTCCTAGAAAAACAAGTGGACAATTCCTTGGTGAACTCTCTGAGGGAGAAAGATAAGGATAAGGTCTCCAAAGAGGCTGCCTAGTAAGAGGTGACTATTTGAAAACTCAAATGGAGGTTGAGGTTACCGAGCTGAGGTATCTCTTGGACCTTTAAAGAGAGGGAGGAAGTTGTCAAAGTAGAAATATCTCTAGTCCAACCGATAAGGTTCATGTACTTGAGGTCGTTTCTTACTTCGGATTACTATGGAGTCATCAAGTATCAGTCCTTCATTAATGGCTATAACGAGTTGGTCAGCCAAGTGAAGAATGATCACCCGATTAGGACCTATTGGCCTTCAATCCAGACAACGTGGATACTAAGGAAGAGGTGATGCCAACTGCCTCCTACTTGGATGATGCGGGCTACATTCAGTATCGAGATCTTCTGACTGCCCTGTACCCTCCGGTGGGCTTTGAGGTTGAGGACTTTCTGACCTTCATGTATGAACAAATTGATTGGATCCTCTCTAGTGTGCCTTTTCCTACCCCTTCCCCATGATTGATATAGATCTCTCCCTTCATTTATTATTTCCATTTTTGTAATATTGGCTTTGGCTTATGAACATGTATCTTTATTGTCTTCGGCCTATGAGAGTATTTTTGTTCCCTTTGGCATGTGAACAAGTATTTTTGTTGGCTTTGGCTCCTTTCTAAAAGGCACTCTCTCTATTTGATTTTTACTTTATTGTATTATGTATGCTTTGAAACACTTATTTGCGAATGATGACCTGTTCTTCCATAGGTTGACTAATAGTGATAACATTTCTTTCTATGCATGTTGGGTCATTAGTTTATATATGGTGAACGACCCATGTTATTCGTACTTAATTATTTCAAACATAATTGACGTGGATGTCTAGCAAGGTTCTTCGACGTGATAAACTATGGCACTCAGTTGTCCAACCAAATGATACTGATTGGGTTTTTATACTCTATAACTGAACCGAGTTGTTCATGCCCGATTGAAAGACCAAGTTATGGCGAACCAGTTGGTTATACATGGTTAATAAATCGTGTTACCCCAAAAGAATTTGTCTAACCCTTATTTTCATATGATGGTTTATTATCTTCGTGTTATTTTTTTATACATGGCTAATAAACCTTGTTATTTATACTCCGAAAGTCAATTAGAAAAGGGTGGTATGAACAACCATTTTTGTTTCGATCACTAGTTTTTTTAAAATAATTTTTTAATGAGACTTTGCACCGTATAGCATCACTACAACCTTATGTTCCTTCATGTTCATCACTATTATAACCCTATTTTTAATTTTAAATTAACTACATGATCGATGACAACCCTTCTTGACTTGGAGTTAACCCTATTATACTCGAACGATCTCACTTCGCAGATTGGATCGGATCTGGGGGGTTGCGAGTTAAATCATCCAAGTTCCTTTTTCTAGAGGCTAGGAGCCTAGGAAAAGCACACCATAATGCCATATAGTGTTATCCTTCTTCCTTCTAGTGGCTGGTTCTTAATTTGGTACGAACCTAATGCTTAGGTGGGTAGGAGAAGTATAATTCGTTAGAGACTTGAACATATGGAGAAATAATCATTTGGTTAAATTTATCTTTATTGAAAATGATGTTATTTAAATATACATTCGAGACGACACAAGAAAAATAAAGAGAATCATAATAAGTTATATTAAGAACTACAATTGGAGATTGAAAGAAATAAAGAAAAAATGATAGATCTTAACTTTTGGGTGGTCAATGCCTTTACCCTCTCACCGTAATATACTGATAATAACACTTAAATTATCAATGATCCATCATCGCAGAAGGGCTCGCACTTCATGATCTCTAAGATCGTAGGTTTTTGGTCTGAGGATGGGAGACACTACATATGTCCCTTCCCATTTATATGCTAACTTTCTATGATTGAGATTCTTAGTCAATGTTGTCATTTTTCTGAGCACCAGGTCAGACACTTGGGACATTCTATTCTTGATCCTTCGACTGTAAAAGGAGGATGCTTTGTAATACATAGTTTTAACCTTCCGTGTTGCCTCCTCTCTTCATTCGTCCAGGAGGTACCAATTCTTCTGGAGTTATTCTTCATTTTTCTCTATTTGGAAACATTGTGCCCTCAAAGTTGGGACATCTAATTCTATAAGGACGATGACCTCTATTTCCTAAGTAGGGGAGAATATAGTAGACTATGTTGGTCCCCTCATTATTATTTGGTACGTCCATAAGACTGAGGTTAGTTTGTCCACCCAGAGGCCTTTATAATTGTTTAACTCCATCTTGATCCCACAGAGGAACATTTGTTTTGTGACTTTGACCTTACCATTGCATCAGGTTGTCTCAGATCCAATTAGTAGTGTTAAATTCTGAATTGTTCACACAGCTTGTCGATGCAGAGTCTATCAAATTATCTTCTATTATCTGTGATAATAACGGTGGGCACGTTGAACCGTCTGATTATGAATTTCCATAGGAACAAATAAACTTTTTGGTTGGTGATCCTGAACAAAGGCGCTACTTCCACCCATTTGGTGAAATAATCTGTTACTACCTACAAGAATTTGCATTGACCTTTTCTGATTAGAAAAGGGCTGAGTATGTCTATTTCCCATGACACAAACGTCTAACGAAAGACAATTATTATAAATTATTCGATCGAATGGTGAATATCATTGGTGGTTCTTTGGTATCATTCAGATATCCTCAAAGAGTATTCGGTATCTTTTCTCATCGTCAGCCAGTAGTAGCCCTATATGAGGGATCTTTGGGCCACGCTCCTTCCCCAGGATGCCCCTGCAGACTCTTTGTGTAAGTTGGTGCTGATACCAAAATTTACCACCCTACGTGATCAATTAATTAGGCTTAGTCTAGTTTTTTGCATCAACAGATTGGCGCCATCTATGGGAACATATTACTAAACATTTTAACTAATTCACCATCCATGGCTGAAATTCCTGAATCAAGTACCAAAAATGAGGGAATTATGCCTAATCCCTCGACCCCTCCAAACAATAATGATTTAACGGGAATTTTAGCTAGTTTGGCCAAGGGGTTAAGAGGCTATTGACCGCGATTCAGAAAGTGTCTCTAATGTGCGTTCTCTCTAGGCTCAAGTGCAAACCGGTCGCGTTAGTAATAAACCCAGTAAGTTGGGATCGTATCCACAGGGAAATAGGATAACAGAGTTGTGACGACGTTGGATTGATAAGGAAATCCTAACTCTGAATCTAAAGGAAAGGAAAAAATGATTGGTTTGTGGAATGACTATACTAGATGCAAATATGAAATTATGAAAAGATGCAATTATACTAATTTACCTAAAATACTGATGAATAATGATTTAAAACTTTAAACTATGTGATGAAGAAAAACAGGACGGGAATACAATCCCCTAACCCTAGTGTATTGCAGGTACAATACTAATCGTAAATTTAACTGATTAATTAGACCCATATTTAGTACTCCTAAGCATTACGTATATGAGGTTCAAGCCCGCACCATACTTAATCAGAGGACGAGTAAATCGGTATTGCGATAGTTATACTCGAATTACATTATAAGCATCCCGGTTACCCGGATGCAAACGAGATCCAAAGATCTACAATTGTCGTGTTCCTACGAAATACAATCGTAATAAATCACTAAATTTAGAGGATTAATGTTATACACATGCAACTATCACATCAGGTTGGGTTCATGTATCCCGGCCTTAGAAAATCTAGCCTAGCATGCTAAAAATAATGAAAATAACTTTTGAATCGCAGAAAACCATGATTAAACTAAGGAAAATTTGTGGAATGATTTAGAAAGGAATTTGACTGAAGAAAAGTAACTCCTAATCTTACCAAAGAAGCAAAAGCATTAATTAAGAACACTTGGAATCACAGAAATCTGAATAATCTTCAATCTTGGAATTGAAATTGTAAACTATCTCTAAACTAGGGTTTTACAGAAAAGTATGGAAAATTATACTAATTCTCCATACAAATAACGATAATAAAACGGATTTTTATACCCTACAAAATTTCAGGAGTTTTAGCTGCACTAGGACTCTCCATAGGAGAAGGATAAGGAATTAAAATCTCGACAGCCGGACCGGTTCGGGCCTTATGCGGATCAGTCTGCCTTCCATGCCGATCGGTTCTTTTATTTTTTTGGTGGACCGGTCCGGGGCGAACCGGTTATTTTATTTTTCTTCCTTCTTCGGTTTGCTTTTGATCCAAAGTTCTCTAGAATATGCACTGTGGACCGGTCCGGGGCTACTGCGGATCGATCTGCCTCTTTGAATTTTTTCTCCAACTTTGACTGCTCATAACTTTTGTTCCGGGACTCCGTTGAGGTGTCGTTTCTTCCTATGTGCTCATGAGCTTGATATCTTCAACTTCTTTTTAAGTGCCTCATCCGAATTCCGGGTAAACATTATACTTTTGCTCTTTTGACTTTATTTCTTGACTTTCTCAATTCTTCCGATTTCTTTCTTTCATTTTTGACATTAAATGCCTGCAACATTAGTACGAAATACTAGAAACTCGGTGTACTCGTTAGGATAAGTTAGTATCAAGATTATAAGATAAAGTCAAATCGATTACGTTGTTCGAGGTACTAAAAGTAACTAAATTAAGCGATAAATTGGGAAGAATTTATGCCTAATCAAACCCCTCTAACTTAGAACTTTGCGCGTCCGAGCAATGTAAAAGAATCCTAGTACGGCTCAACTCTTGAAAAACATTTTATTGGGAGAGAATACCTTTTTCGCGGGTAAGTGATTGCATTTAGCATATGCAACAAGCCTTTAAACCCCTAGGTTACCCTAGTAGGACGAGTTGTGTCTCGTGAGGGTTTGCAAAGAATATACCCACAAAATTCGACTGAAAGAAGATTCAAAATACGCAAAAATTGTGTAATTCAAACTTTCCCAAAAAATAGTCATCATCAAGTCATATTTACAAGTCTCAAATCGTAGTGTGGTGTGTGCGAAGCCGAAAATATAACCGCCAATTTCCACCAATTGATCATTACGTTACTTTTCAAAAATTCATTTTGATTCAAATGCTCACGGGATGTTCTCTCAAACGAATCTCTCGGATTATGGCTATTCTCTCGGTATGCGTGATATAAAGAGTAAATGTAATGGACACAAAGTCACGCATACAAGAAGAAAGACGGAATTTTTTTAGTAATGGGATGTCATCAACGGATTACGATTTTAAAAACGGGAACATTGCCTCTTTTTTTGCGCATTCAATCTCTTTTATTATCTTTTGGTGTATTATCTCTCCACGCGGTAACTAATTTTTGCAATTTGGACTCGGTTAGGATTTTTTCGGTTTTATGGTATATAAGGTAAAATGAAAATGGTAGGGAAGGTTGGAATTGGAAAAGTCATTTATGATGTCCATTTGTGCTTTTTCCGGGGTATTGCTCATTTTTTTTTCTTCTTTTTCTCTATTTTTTTCTGTTTTTCACTTCTTTTCTTTTCTTGCTATTTTTGTTGAGCATCTCTATTTTTTTCTCGCCCCTTTTTGTTGCACTTTTCGGACTTAACTTCTGAATTTTTCCATTCTTCGCAATTCCGGGCTATTTGGGTTTTTCGGGTTGTCAAACAAAAGGGAAAATCTATTTAGCTCAATTTGGGTTACAAAAGGGGGTGATTTTTCATATCTTTTTATGGCCAATATTTTTGGGTGACAAGCGAGGGCCTAGTTCATTGTCCAAAATACCAATTGCGTTACCGTATGCGTTTCGAGATGAATTTAAGTTTAGACATCAATTTTGGCATGTTTTTCAAAGCACTTACACACATTTTTCATAACCGATCAAAAATGAAAGGATTGAGATCCTTGACGACTTTTTAGGTGCTTAAAAGAACTTTGAGTTAACAATTAACTCGAATTGATTTAAACACTCGCAAAAAGTGATAGGCTTGAATCTCACCGGGTTTGTTAATCTCCACACTTATTCGCTAAGTCGTCAATTTTCGCTCAATTTCCATCTTTAATCAATTTCGGCTTTGTGTATATTGAAATTTACAACTTGAGACTTTAAATCGACTTTTAATGATATTTTCGAAAAATTTGGATTCCAATTTTTATTTATTTTGCACAAAAATATTTTTGGTTTTTTTCAAAATTTTATGATTTTTATGTAAATTTCTGGGCATTTTTGAAAATTTGTGAAGTTTTAGAAATACGCACTTGTGACCCCCCCCCCCCCCCCCCACCCCCCCCCCCCACTTAGACTTTTGCATTGTCCCCAAGCAAAAAAGGACTAAAATCTAACTCAAGTGAATGAAAAGTGCAAAAAAATAAAACAAACAAATATTAAAATGCAACAAGACACTATGTGACACTCATGCATGACTAAAAAATACAACAACAATCACCCCATATGCGTCGGGGGTGCGACGACCTCTCATCTCTCCACAAACTCACACGACCCCACTCACGGGGTTCGATGCTCTCATTGTCACTCCCGTCTTCCTGTCATATACCAACAACCGGAATAAGCTGGGCCCTTGCCATAAATAAAGGAAAGATCGGGAGACTCATCGTGACTACTCGGAAAGGGATCCCTGGGATGATTACTCAAAGCATAGCTTGCGTGCATCGAATCGGAGGGAACTCCTAATTTTTGTTCAATTTTTGGAATGCATGGGTCGGGCTCTAAGTCAGACGAGACAAAACTTTTCTCCTCTATCGCCTTCGGGCCATCAAATGGTATGGGTGAATGGTCATTGCGAAGAAACTCATCAGATTTATCTTTCCACTCGCTCTCTCCTAAATGACTACGTGAATCCAATAGAGGTTGGACTTCATCGTTAAGGCTCTCATCTACCTGCCTGAATTCTCTCTTAATGTCCGCTAGGCTCAACTCCTCTAGCTCTCTCTCTTGCTTTGTTTCCACATTCTTCCTTCCTCGCTCCATCTCAACATTATTAGGTGGTGTGGGTGGGTAGTAATCAAGGAGAAAAATATCTATCGTGTCTTGCTATTCGCTCTCCTCTAAGCACTCGTACAAACTTCTCCCTATGCCCTCTAAATTGTCGCTCTCACTTGATGTAACAAGGCATACCCCTATCGTCTCTCGCATGTGGGTCCTCCCATGCTCGTGTGCTGCTCCTAAAAGATCCGTCTCTCGCGGTTCTTCTTCGTCACTCTCGTTCTTGATATTATTAAAAATATTTGTATCGAGGGTCATGTTCCCAATTGTTAATTGCATTCGCCCACTCCGAGTATTGATGAGCGCATTAGTCGTAGCTAAGAATGGGCGACCGAGTATAATTGGAACATGATTTCTCGGGAGAATGGAGGGCTCCTCGTCCCAAATGACAAAGTCCACCGGGAAGTAGCAAGTGTCTATTTGGACAATCACATCCTCAACGATTCCCCGAGGCATCTTCACAGAGCGATCCGCAAGCTGGAGAGTCATATTTGTGGTCTTGAGTGCTCCCAAATCGAGTTTTTTATAGATTGAATAGGGTAGAATGTTAACACTCGCTCCTAAATCTATTAGCGCTCTTTCGATTCGGTTTTTCCCCATGATGCATAAAATGGTGGGTGCACCCGGATCTGTATACTTTAACGGAAGGTCACTCGATAAAACTAAACTGATATTTTGGGCCAAAAAGACATTCTTGTAAGGACATTTTCTCATGTCCAACTTGTTTCATTTGTGTATGTCGTACGCCGCTACATTTGGCACGTCACCTCAAGATCTCTCACGACGGCCTCAATCCGAATTCCAGGAATCAAGCTTTTATTATCTCCATCATGTGTCCCTCATCAACCTCAATGACTTAACGTTCCATGATTTTAGGGGCTCAATGCAAGTGGTGCGCAAGAGAAGTCAAAACAGTGAAAAAAAGCACGATAGGAAAGTTCAAGGGCAATTTGGTAATTTTACAACCACCGTCTGGAGGACCGGTCAACCGAAAAGTTGAAGATCTTGCCGTAACAAAGATACTGGAAGAAACAGAACCTCAATCCGAGCTACAGTGAACAAGTTATGGCCCATTGAAAATGGAGATATTTCCAAGAAAAACCTTGGAAATTTTGCTAAGTGTTTTTAAGCCCCTTTCCAGCGAATTTCCCCAAACCCAGCCCGAACCGGTTCGGGGGGGGGGGGGGGGGAACCGGTTCGCAGGGGACCCCGAACCGGTTCGGGTACCCTGTACGCTGGATAGAATTTCAGTGTTTTAAATTGGTGGAACTCTTCATTTGCTTTGCTATTTAAACCACCTTCGGGGGGGGGGGGGGGGGGCAGTTTTGCAAGACTTTGGAAGACGTTTTTGAGAGTCCAAATACCTCTAGTCTTCATATCTTTTCAGTCCCAAGACTCATGTTTTGATTCACACAATTTCCAAACCTTCGTGAATCTTTTTGGTAACCCAAGAATACAACCTTGTGTTTGTTCAAACCTTTGTGGAGAGATCTTTACAACAGAGGGCTGCGTGTCATTGCTGAGGGAGTCTCTACAAAGTTTTATGGCTGCGTGTCATTGAGGAGTGCTACGGTTCTTCCTTTGTTGATTGGACTGAGGTTCATGTGGGTTCTCTGCATGTGGATTCATCGCTGACGACACCGATCGACGCCTGCATGTATTTGTATGTCACTGTATTTCATTGTAATTTGTGTAAGTTGCGATTTACTTATTATAGTGAAATAAAAAGTTTTGCCCTGCGGGGATTTTTCCTTAACTTTGTGTCGCATGCTTTATTTATGGTTTGACACACACACACACTTACACACACACACTTACACACACACACACACACACACACGTAGTTGTTTATTTATGGGCTGTTTCTAAATAGACTCGAATCAAATAAGGCTTACTTGGAAACTTGCGAATTAATTTAAATCGATATTACACGTTCATTTTTCAATTCTTATTTACCTTTAGCTTGCGTTTCACCGTGAGTAAGTCCTTAATGAACTTAGCGTACGCAGGAATTTTCTGTATGGTCTCGAGAAAAGGTAAATTTATCTTTACTTGCTTAAGTACATCAAAAACATCGTCCCGAGAAGTTCCTTTGGAATGCGGGACCAATCGTTGAGGGTGTGGGGCAGCGATGGGGGGTTTCACTACTACCTCGAGCTCACTAGTTCCTTCTTTATCACTCTCATTCAAGGGGACAACTTCGGCCTCTTTCGTTCCGGGCGAAATCTCCTTGTCTTTGGTTGTATCGTGTGGGGGAGGTGACAAGTCAACTACTCTACCACTATGTAGAGTGGTAATTGCGTTACATTGCTCCGGATGGTCATGGGATGTGGAGCTAACACTAGTTTGACCTTGGGGAGGTCTTTGGCCTTGGGCAGGAAACTTGCCCTTCTCTTGGACACTCAACGAGGATTGTATCTTTGACAGATTTGCATTTATGTCACTGATCAGGTGATCATATCTAGCATTGGTTGCAGTCTGGCTATTGATAAATCGATTCATTGTATCCTCGAGAGTTCTCCACGGTGGAGGGATATATGCTCCTTGAGGTGGTGGTGCTTGCACATGTCCTTGCATGTGTGAAACTTGTTGAAAGTGTTGTGGCGGAGGAGGGACAACATGTGAATTAGGATTCATCGCAGCATGTTGTTGCCCATAGCTAAAACCAGGATGGTTTTTCCACGAAGGGTTGTAAGAATTCCCATGGGGTGCACCAAAATCACCCTTGAATCCTCCTATACCACTCACTTGTTCTTGAAGCTTCACTTTGTAGGCGGGTATAGTTGGACATTCCTCAGTTGAATGACCCGCCTCACAAATTGCACACACCTTCTCGACGGGGTTTGGTATGGATCCAGTTGGTACTCTTCCATATACCTCACATAGGTCTCGAAATCCTTTCTCAAGCGTATCTAATCGATTGTCCGTCATAGAATTCTTATCTACGTGAAATAGCCCGAATGCCGCTGGAGTGGTGGTCACTTGACGATTTCGATTTTGAGCATTAGGATCAGATGTATCCCAGGATTGGGTAGTCTCGGCGACATACCTCAGGTGAAGCTCATCATCGTGGGCATCTAAGTCGATAAACAGACCACTACCCATGGTTTCAATGAGTTGCTTGGAGTTAAGATTCATCCCATTATAGAGAAAGGAAATGATTTGCGCTGTATCAAATCCATGATGGGGGCATGAAGTAACTAACTCATTGAAACGCTCGTAACATCAATGAAATGGCTCATTTTCTGATTGTCTGAACGCTTGAATTTGAACCTTTATGGAGATTGTTCGATGTGGTGGGAAGAATTTATTGAGAAATCTAGATTGCAACTCATTCCAAGATGGGATCGAGCTTGGAGGTAAAGACCATAGCCATGTTTTAGATTTATCTTTTAGCAAGAAGGGGAAGAGTTTGCGCGGATCACCTCGTATGTGCAAGTTTGATCATTGAGGGTATCACACACATCCTCAAATTCCCTAATGTGAAGATATGGCTTTTCCGAATCCATACCATGGTAATTGGGTAACATCTGGATCATCCCGTTTTTAAAATGAAATTTCCCGGCATTATACGGGAGTATAATGCATCTCGGAGTGACAGTGCGCTCGGGATATAAGATTTCTCTCAATGGGCGGATTTTTTTTCCTCACCGGAGGCTTCACTACCGTGTTACGACATTTCTCTCTCTCTTGAAGACTCGGTATCCTCACTTGGTGTGCTCGAAGTGTGCTTGGAGGTGTGTCCTAAGAAGGAAAATGGAGTGTTGTTTGAGATTGAGTGTGACGGTGTGGGAGGTGGAATCCAGAACTGTGGGGCGTTAGGAGTGTGGGGGCTATCAGGATCGTACTCAACTATTGGATTTTCATGAATACTGGTTGGAGTATTATGGGGTGTGGGAGTGAGTTCATAATTTTGCATTAACAACTTAGGAGAGATGATGATGGATCTTTTTGTGCTTTTTGAATTTTTCTTATGTTTTTGGATTTTTTGAAATTTTTGGTCAAAGCTTTAGATTAACTCGATCTAATCCTACGTCTACCTAAATCCCCGGCAACGGTGCCAAAAACTCGACGCAACTCAGAAAGTGTTTCTAATGTGCGTTCTCTCTAGGCTCAAGTACAAGCCTGTCGCGTTTGTAATAAACCCGCTAAGTCGGGATCATATCCACAGGGAAATAGGACAACAGAGTTGTGAGGACGTTGGATAGATAAGGAAATCCTAACTCTGACTCTAAGGGAAAGTAAAAATGATTGGTTTGTCGAATGACTATACTAGATGCAAATATAGAATTATGAAAAGATGCAATTATACTATTTTGCCTAAAATACTGATGAAGAATGATTTAAAATTTTAAACTATGTGATGAAGAAAAACGGGACGGGAATACAATCCCCCAACCCTAGTGTATTGCAGGTACAATACTAATCGTAAATTTAACTGATTAAATAGACCCATATTTAGTATTCCCATGCATTACGTATATGAGGTTCAAGCCCGCACCATACTTAATCAGAGGACGAGTAAATCGGTATTGCGATAGTTATACTCAAATTGCATTCTAAAGCATCCTGGTTACCCGGAAGCAAACGAGATCCAAAGATCTACAATTGTCGTGTTCCTACACAATACGGTCATAATAAATCACTAAATTCAGAGGATTAATGTTATACACATGCAACTATCACATCATGTTGGGTTCATGTATCCCGACCTTAGAAAATCTAGCCTAGCATGCTGAAAATAATGAAAACAACTTTTGAATTGCAGAAAACCATGATTAAACTAAGGAAAATTTGTGGAATGATGTAGAAAGGAATTTGACTGAAGAAAAGTAACTCCTAATCTTACCAAAGTTGCAAAAGCAGTAATTAAGAACACTTGGAATCACAGAAATCTGAATAATCTTCAATCTTGGAATTGAAAATGTAAACTATCTCTAAACTAGGGTTTTACAGAAAAGTATGGAAAATTATACTAATTCTCCGTACAAATAACGATAGTAAAACGGGTTTTTATACCCTACAAAATTTCAGGAGTTTTAGCTGCACTAGGACTCTCCATAGGATAAGGATAAGGAATTAAAATCTCGACAGTCGGACCGATCTGGGCCTTATGAGGATCGGTCTGCCTTCCATGCGGATCGGTTCTTTTATTTTTCTAGCGAACTGGTACGGGGCGGGTCGGTTCTTTTATTTTTCTTCCCTCTTCGGTTTGCTTTCGATCCGAGGTTCTCTGGAATATGCACTGCGGACCGGTCCGGGGCTACTGCGGATCGGTCTGCCTCTTTGAATTTTTTCTCCAACTTTGACTGCTCATAACTTTTGTTCCGGGACTCCGGTTGAGGTGTCGTTTCTTCCTATGTGATCATGAGATTGATATCTTCAACTTCTCTTAAGGTGCCTCATCCGAATTCCAAGTAGAAATTACACTTTTGCCCTTTTGACTCTCCTTCTTGCCTTTCTCGATTCTTCCGATTTCTTTCTTTTGTTTTTGACATTAAATACCTGCAACATTAGTACAAAATACCAAAAACTCAGTGTACTCATTAGGATAAGTCAGTAGCAAGATTATGAGATAAATTCAAATCGATTACGTTGTTCGAGGTGCTAAAAGTAACTAAATTAAGGGATAAATTGGGAAGGATTTATGCCTAATCAGCTATGCATGATACTATATGACAGTTGGCCCAAACTCTACAAACTGGAGTTCCTATACAATTTAATAAAAGGAACATGCCACTATTGCCAAAAAGTAGTGTTGGACATAGCCGTTACAAAACTTCTAGGGATCCTTCATACCTTCTTGGTGAAGCTTCTTCTATCAGGATTACTAATTCCACTGATGGACAGTCCCTCATCCCAAAAAGATTGAGTGCCTTAGAAAGGCTAAGTAGGGCCTCTCCTTTTGATCGTTTGGGACCCCATGTAAATGCCTTATGGGTTACGTCGAGAAATATTCAACGACTAAGCGATTTAAGGGAAGGTTCAACCCTATCCAGATTAAGTACCCGGAGAACTGATAGATACAGTCAGAAGGAAGGTTTATAAGAAGAAAATTCAGCACGAGTTATTGGTCAGCATAAAAAAGCTGCCACCCATAGATCTGGTGTTGGAAGTGATGCTTGGAAAGGTTCCATTCAATGTTTGGAAGACAGATTGAGAGAAATTGTCCAAGGCCAAAAATCCCCTCCAAAGAAGTTTTATTAAGGGATCCCCCTTTGTGCAAACCATCGAAGATTTCCCTACGCTGACCAAGTTTAAAGCTCTAGTGGTCACTCCCAAGTATGATGTGAAGATTGATCTAGTTCTTCATATAGAACAAAACCAAGCAACGACTAATATATATGTTGTTCCTGATGAGATGAGATGTAGGGAATTTTTAGGAACAATCACTAGATCTGCTCAAATCTGGTACAATAGTCTTCCTCGGGGGCAGATTTCTTGCTTTCAATAACTTGTCGAGCTATTCATTGGTGATTTTTTCTTTGTAGTAAAACCAGTGAAGTGAGTAGCTCCTTTTCTCAGTGTAAGATAGGAGGAAGGAGAAAGTACCAGGGATTACATCACTCGTTTCAACAATGAGAAACTGGAAGTCATTGATTACGAATAGACGAATACAATCACTGCCCTCATGAGTGGTTTGCTCCCCGATAAATTATATTATACTCTAGAAAAAGATCCCCGAAGGTGATGACATAATTAATGGCCAAGGCAGCAAAGAGTATGAACGCTGAGGAAGCTATGGATGCTAAAAATAATTCAGATGCAAAGGCAGAAGCAAATACTGAAGGTAAGTTAGATAAGAAGGAGCACAAGAATCACAATGAGTGCAGGAGTTCAAAAGTAAAAGAAAGCCTAGATCGTCTTAGGAAATTCACTAATTACACTCCCTTAACGGTTGATATACATCATGTGCTGGAGAAAATCAAGCACAATAATGATTTAAGTTGGCCTGAAAAGTTAAGGTCACCTAGTGATAAGAGGGAAAAGTCCAAGTATTATGAGTTTCATAAAGATCATGGTCACACTACCAACTAGTGTATTGCCCTCCAGAATGAGATAGAAGCACTCATCCAAAGAGGAAAGTTGGACAGATTTGTTGATTAGAAGGCTGGTGGAAGAACTAGAGGAAGAGATTGATAGAGATCTAAATCACCAGTTAATCCCAGAAAAGAAAAGAAGAGGAACCACGATAAGGATCCAGAAGATGATCCTGATCTTTCCAAGAAGCTTAGACAACCAAAATAGGAGCGTCATTGGAACCGGTTCTTAAACAGGAGTTAGTGAATTTCTTGAGACAAAGAAAACATGTGTTCGCGTGGAGTCATGAAGATATGCCAGGCATAAACCCAAATTTCCTATGCCATTAGCTTAATGTCAATAAGGAGGTTTAAACTGGTGAAGCAGCGAAGAAGGGTTTTTAGCCCGGAGAAGAACCAAGCTATACAAGAAGAAGTGGAGAAGCTTCAAAAAGCTTCCTTTATTGAATATGTGAAGTACCCGAACTAGTTGGCCAACACAGTTATGGTCAAGAAGAAAACAATAAATGGAGGATGTGTGTGGATTTTATCTTGAACAAAGCATGCCCAAATGATCATTTTCATTTGCCATGAATTGATCAACTAGTGGATGCCACTTCAGGGCACGAGCTGCTGAGTTTCATGGATACATATTCTGGTTATAACCAGATCAAAATAAAGCCCGAAGATAGAGAAAGTACTTCCTTTATCACTCCCCGAGGAACTTATTATTATAATGTTATGCCATTTGGTCTG
Source organism: Sambucus nigra (assembly GCA_949130495.1). Lineage (NCBI taxonomy): Eukaryota > Viridiplantae > Streptophyta > Magnoliopsida > Dipsacales > Adoxaceae > Sambucus > Sambucus nigra. Next base: position 403,372,562 of record OX422211.1, read on the forward strand.
AAAAATGCAGGTGCTACTTATTAGAGACTGCTGAACAAAGTATTTGAGGAGAAGATAGGCAAGAACATGGAGGTGTATGTTGATGATATGCTCACTAAGGGCAAAAAAGCTACTGATCATATTGCCGACCATAGCCAGACGTTTGATCACTTAGAGAAACACCAGATGAAGTTAAACCCCACCAAATGCGTCTTCGGAGTTTAGGAGGGAATGTTCCTCGAGTATATAGTGAAACAAAGGGGCATTGAAGCTAATCCAGATAAGATTAAAGCTCTGGTCGAAATGCATTCCCTGACCTGTAAGAAGGATGTTGAAAGGCTAACAGGGCGCGTAGCAACGCTCAATATATTTATGTCCCGAGCAACGAACAAGTGTTTTCCATTCTTTAAGGTGCTCAGAAAAACTTTTGAATGGAATAATGAATGTGAAAAAGCCTTCCTGGAATTGAAGAAGTACCTAAGAACACCACCACTACTCTCCCGACCAGTGTTGGGAGAAAAGTTGCAACTATATTTAGCAGTTTCTGAGTCAGCTGTTAGCTCTACTTTGATCAGGGATAATAATGGATTCCAAAAGCCAGTTTATTACACTAGCAAAGCTTTTCAAGGAGCAGAAGTTAGATATCCCAGAGTGGAGAAATTAGCGTTGGCCTTAATTGAGGCTAGTAGACGAATGAAACCATATTTTCAAGCTCACACCATAGTGGTATACACTGACATGCCACGGAGGCAAGCTTTGGATAAGCCAGAGAAATCTGAGAGATTCATGTATTGGGCTGTGGAGTTGGGGGAATATGAACTTGTATACGAACCAAGGACTACTTTAAAAGGCCAAGATGTGGCTAATTTTATTATATAATTCACTTACCCAGAGGTTCCTGACCAATAAGGGACTCTAACCGAGCAACATGCATAAGTCAGCAAACCTACTGAAGATACGCTCGACCAATTCTAAGCAAGGTAAACTATAGAAAAAATCAACACCGACCAATTAGAATCCTCCCGTGGAGTACAGGAGATGAAAAAGAAATATGAGGAGGTAAAGGATAAAATTTTCCATCATGAAATTTTGATAAACCAAGCGTTTGACAATTATATTTTCATATGGAGCTTATATGTTGATAGGTCATCCCGTATAACTGGATGTGGAGCTGGAATCATCCTCAATACTCCAGATGAATTAGACATAGAGTATGCTCTACGATTCCAACTTCAAGCCTCCAATAATAAGGCAGAGTATGAAGCTATAATTATTGGGTTAAATCTAGCTAAATCACTGAATGCCGAGCAAGTTGTGGTATATAGTGACTCACAATTAGTGGTAAACCAGGTGTTGAACTTATATGCAACTAAAGGAGAATTAATGACCAGATACTTGGCTAAAATGTTGGAGATAATTTCCATGTTGCTAGCTGTCCAGATGATTAGAATTCTAAGATTGGAAAATGTCCGAGCATACGCACTTGCTCAGCTAGCTTCAGTAGACAGAATTGAGCTACGAAGAACTATTCCTATTGAGCTACTTGCTAATAGGAGCATAGATGAAGATCTGATGGTCAACTTTATTACAGTTGATATGGGGCCATCTTGGATGGACCCCATAAGAGCATATATTGAAGATGGGATTCTTCTAGACGATCTACTTGAAGCTAAGATACTGAAATACAAAGCCGCAAGATATGTGCTAGATGGTGGTGTGTTATATAGAAGAGGATTAACTGCTGGTCTACAGTGGTGTGTGCATCCAGCTGACGTGGAGGATTTGATTAAAGAAGTCCATGAAGGGTCCTATGGAGCCCATGTAGCAGAAGAACGTTGTTACAGAGAATCCATACACAGGGGTACTACTGGCCAACTATACGAGCAGATTGTGCAGATTTTGCCAAGAAGTGTGATAAGTACCAGAGGTTTTATAGCATATGTAAGGCTCCACAAGCTCTCCTAACACCAATCACTTCACCTTGGCCCTTTACTATGTGGGGAATTGACTTAGTCGGGCCTCTGCCGACAATCCGAGGAAAATTCAAATACCTGGTTGTAGCAATTGAATATTTCACTAAATTGGTGGAAGCCGAACAACTGATCGATATGTACTATGAGAGGGTTTATCAGTTTATTTGGAAGAATATCATATGCAGGTATGACTTACCCTACGCTTTTATCACTGATCATGGTACACAGTTTGACAACGATGAATTTGCTGCTTATTTTTCCCAATCTAACATCCAAAAAATTCATTCTGCCCCTGGCCATCCTCAAAGCAATGACCAAACAGAGGTAACTAACATAACTTTTCTAAATGGGTTAAAGAAAAGTCTGGAAAATGCTAAAGGGAATTGGATCAATGAACTGGAGTCTATCTTGTGGGCTTACCGAACAGCTACTGGAGAAACTCCCTACATGTTAGCATTTGGTACTGAAGCGATAATTACTGCCGAGCTAGGTTTGCCTATGCACAAAGTTTTTAACTTCAGTACCCCAGTCAGTGATTTGATGAGAAAGATGGATTTAGACATGCTGGAAGAAGTCCATGAAGGTGGAACTTTAAGAAATGCAGCCTATCAATAATGGATTGCATGTTTCTACAATAAGAGGGTCATACCGAGCAACTTAAAAGAGGGAGATTATATTTTAATGAAAGTGATTCAGAAGGGGAGTAAGATGGAAGCCAATTGGCATGGACCTTATCGTATTACTGCAGTCATCCGACCAGGCACATATCATATTGAGACTTTGAAAGGGGAAGAATACAAGAACCCATGGAATGTAGAACACTTGAGGAAATACTATTAGTGATATAATCGTCCTGTATTAAGTTCATTTAAATATTAATGAGAATGCGATTTCCCCAAAATTGTTATTATTTTTTTTGGAGTACTAGTGCTATGCAGTACACTATGCATCGACAAAAATACCAACAAAGTTGGTCGGTAGCAACAAAGACCACCAATAAAGTTGGTCGATATCAATAAAGGCCACTAACAATGTTGGTCGGTATCAATAAAGGCAACCAATGAAGTTGGTCGGTATTAACAAAGACCACCAATAAAAGTTGGTCGGTATCAATAAAGGCCACCAACAAAGTTGGTCGGCATCAATAAAGACCACTAAAAAAGTTGGTCGGTATCAATAAAGGCCACCAACAATGTTGGTCGGCATCATTAAATGCCACCAACAATGTTGGTCGACATCAATAAAGGCACCAAAAAAGTTGGTTATCAAACATATAAAACCACACAAAGCAAAATTATAAGTCCCAAATGCTTGTTAAGGAAGATCCGTATGAATAATTTTTATCTAAACTAGGCTAAAAGATGGACAAATATTCCACTCACGCCTGGGAACTGAGGTAACTAATGCAATTACCTAAAAACATTAGGTACATTAGTAGAACCATGGTGATGCATTGGTAATTGATATAATACTTAGGATAATCCTAACGATATCAATAGAACTGGTGAAAAACTAAAGATTAACTAAAAGTTAATCCATTCATAGTCAAAGAATAAAAAAGACATTCATATGTGCAGAGATTAACTAAAAGTTGATCCATTCATAAAATAAGTTTTTCATTAAATCAAATGATTACATATTGTTGCTTAAACATGCAGAAACAAAATACAAAGCATTATTCTGTAGGATGTTTTCCTTCAACCTTAGAAATTGGATCCATGCTAGCTGGAGGATCATCCAAATTAAAAGGAGAGTTGATGAAGTTAAAAGTTTGAAGCATCCTGGTGTTACTTCTACTAGGACGATCAAGTAGATGAGGAGGTTGGACGATCTCAAGATCATCATGTAGCTCATAATCCCTTAAGTATTTTGAAATCAAATAGTGAGGAATACGATCAACAAGGATCCAATTAACGTCTAACTTGAATGGAGGATTATCAAGTTACAAAAAGCTCGGATCATACTAATCCCATAAAAAGTTGTTCCGATCCACCCTCATCACAGTTAAAACGTTCATCCAACCTTATTTATAGGACTCATTCTTGGCCTGTTTAAGTCTAACGTCAAAATGTCCCAAAGCTTCATTATAACCATCCATCCAAACCTCTCATGGCTGCTTGTGAAATTGGAAGGTTAATTTGTGAACCTGTGACTATAGTGATAGATAGGGTTTTGTCGCCGTGTCGCGTCACCAACACCGGTCATTTTGAATTTGGCTCACCTCCTCTATACAAAAACCTAAACTTATGACTACACTCAACAGGTGAGTATAGCGGCCATGTCCGGGTATCAAAAATCCACAGAGACGAGTTGCTGGAATTTATAGGATTTAATATTCCTAAATGAAAGTGTAAGAGATAATTACACACAAAAAGGGAAAGATGCACAAAAGGGAAATATTAATCTAGGCGAGGGAAAATAAAGCTAGACTAACAAAAGAGGTAAAAACTATAGGTTGCGTCGAATATCCCTCACCTGAGTTAATTAGTGTAAATGGGTCGACGAGTTATTACGAATGCGTCTCGTTTCCACAGTTAATTAAATCAAGGGTTGTCAAGATTTAAAATGAAAGGGAAACTTGCTCCACGATACGTAGGACCTTTTTCCATTAATGATCATATTGGACCAGTAGCCTATCCATTGACTCTAGCCCCAGATTTCTCACAAATTCATGATGTATTTCATGTCTCTCAATTGCAAAAATATATTCCCAATTCGAATCGTGTCATCTCATGGGAAGGACTTTCGATATAATCCAATCATAATTTTGAAGAAAGACCTCTTCAAATATTAGATTCTCAAGATCGGATTCTTTGTACCAAAACCACCCCCTAGTTAATGTTCTTGGGCAACACCAATGAGTGGAAGAAGCTACCTGGGAACTTAGGGATATCATGAATTAACAATATCTTGAGCTCTTCGAAGGTAATTTCAGGGATGAATTTTTTTTATATGGAGAATTGAAAGACCTGAAAAATGATACGTAGCTCAAACCCTTGATATTTACATATATAGATACTTATATTTATTAGATACCCTTACCTAAGTATAAAATTCTTGAAATTAAAAACTTTGAATATTAACTACATGAACCTTAGAAAAACTTAAATTAATAAATTACCCTAAAGTTTAAATATTACAAAATCGCCCCTAAAGTTTTTATTTAGTTTTTAAACTTTCTAAATGAGTTATAAACGCCAAAATTTTTACATACTTGACTTTAAAACTATTCTAATTTATAAATCAGCCCTTAAAAATACTTTACTTAGTTTGGGAAATTACAAAAAGTCCCTAATGTTTGAAAAAACATATAAAATGCACTAAAAATAAACCTAAACTTTCCAAGGACCAAAACTTAACATCCTACCCTAATCCTTATTGGCCAAGCTCATGAGAATTCCACACAAGATGCCAGTAGAGCCTATGTCAAGAAGGAATCACATGCCCAAAACCAAACACAAAGAAAAGCATTAGTTCAGTAGAGTAAAAACCAACTCAAAAAATTAGCATTTTCGAGTATCCTCATATTTTATGCATAAATCTTAGTTTTATTAATTCAACTTAGTTTCTGCAGTAGTTTAGAATCAATTCATGTTTTTACATGCATTATTAATGTATAAATACATAGCTAAGGGTCTGTTTTCAAAAAATATCATGAAAGCTTAAGCTTTAATGGTGAATTCGGTATTCTTGACGCTGAACTAATTTCAAGGTGGGAATAATTGTCCTCAGACCTTCAAGAACTCAACCATAATTTTCATATTTCAAAATGTTTAACTTGATTATTATATACCTGCATATCTCAAAATCAAGTTTTCATATTTTTGCAGTCAAAATTTCAAAGTTAAAATTCTCCTTGTATACTATGAATTATAACCTAAAACCAAAACCATTTTACTCCAAATTCACACATAAACAAAACCATATTACTACCATAGCTCAAATTTCACTGTAACTCCACAAATATGAAACTGAATTTTTTGTAATTTTACAGTCCACGGAAATGAGGCTACTGCCCACCTCAATCCATTAAAGTTATATTTTCGGATTCCTTGAAATTAGAAAGAATGGATTTTGAATTATCTCAAATGGTATTCGATACTTGATTTAATTGAAGTTCAAAGTTTCTAACCCTAAAGTTGTAGATGAAGTGGTCAACACGTGCACGAGTGAGTCAAAGTCAATGCATGATAAATTTGACTGAGCGCGTGAGAGCGCATGTCCAATTATAATTTATGAGATTATTTTCAATATTTTTATTTTATTTTTCTGGTTAAAATGGTATATTACAACACCTTGTTTGGTTAACCAGAAAGCAAATTCGAACTATCACCCAAACTTTGATTTTAAAACTTTAATATATTTTTGCGCTTATACCCCAAAAGTTTTCTCACAACTAAATTTCACCCCCAACTTTACCTACTGACTTTTGGCACCATTATGAACAAAAAAGTGTATTACCATTAGACATGACAACCTAAGGAGCTATAAGAACTAAATCCAAACTTTTATTTACATATTAAACCCTTAAAAGTTATGTTATACCCAATTTCAAATATAATCACCTTAAACGTTTTAAGACCCGATCTTACTTAGATATTTTTCACTTTTCAGATTTTCTCAGGCTGTAATACTCGATAATTTTCAAAACCAAACATCCCGATAACCAAGTCCCTAAAGTATTTATTTTAAACCCTTATGATGACCTGAAATTCAGAAGTCTCATAAAGAAGAATGACACTACCCTTGATGCCCTATAACTTTACTAAATTAACCTAGACACCCAGAAGTATTAATAATTGCAGACTAGCCCCTAAATATTTCAAACAAATATAATTTAACTTATACCTAACCCATAAACCTCAACTTTACATCCTATAGACTTCAACTAACACATAATTTTATTTTCAGCCCTTGAAATTTATGAATGAACTTTCTTTTAAGTATACTTTTAAGGCTATATACCTTAATATTTTACCAAAAAAGGACCAACTACGAAAGTCTGAGTATTTTCAAATAACCCCTGGACAAATATGCAATACATCAGCACTAAAAGACAAGAATAACACATGTTAGCATTATTGAAACATGTGAAGTTTTAAAACTCACTTTGAAATCCTTGAATTTTTGCTTGAAATCCACCTCCACCAGCAACCAATCGAATTCCTTGATGAAGTACTATAATTACCCCACATTTTCATCAGTTAAAACACACATCGTAAGCATATTCAAATCTTGGAAAATTCACTCCAAATAGGTACAATGTGATTTTATGCATTATATTCAGTTCTTTCAGTTTTAAACGATTTCTGTGTGATTATTATGCTTAGAGAAATCGTAATATTAAATCTTTTACATGTTAAACAGTGTAGAATGGGAAAACATGAAGTTACACCATTAAATCTTTAGCTTTAATTGTTAAAATTCATATGAATTTTAAAGCTCTTATTTGAAGTAATAAGTACCTTCACTACTACTCTAGTGCAATGATCAAAACCCATGAATTTGCACAACAAGCTTCAACTTGTCAAAAAAAAATTTGAACTAGAAACCTAAAAATCTTAAATTATCCTTATATAATTCATCTCAAACCTTGGAACCAAAACCAAACTACTCCGTAACATAGCTGAAACAAAAATAGTTTCATAAGAATCCCTGCTATATTCTTAAAAGCCACGAATGTTAAGTCAAAATTTTGAAAAACACACTGTTATAGATATTACCATTAACTGCATTTCAATCCATAAAACCTACATATTTGGATTCCTTATAAATTTTTAGGTTAAGTTTGTTTAGAAATCATCTCAAATTGTGTAAAAATGAAGGAGATATTCAAGGTAAAAAATCTGAAACCCTAAAGTCAACCATCGAGAGGTTGAAGATGAGGTTTTTGACATTATACATTGACCGCGTATGTGAGGGCGCGTGGCCAAACAAGATTTTTGGAAAATTTCCAATATTTTTATTTCATTTTTCTAGTAAAAAGGGTATAAGGTAAGGCCATATTTGGTTCATCCTAGCCTAAGTTAAGGACAAATGAGGTTTTAACTTTGAAATATTTTTCCTAAATAATAATTTGTCCCCTCCTGAATTTTTCAACTTATAAATTTGAACCCCAAACTTTTCCTTTAAGTACTTCAAAATATTTCAAGGCAAAAAGCCTCCTACCCCAAAGTTTAAATATAATTTTAAGTCCAAGATTTCAAAGTCCCGATTAATTTAAAACTAAACCCCCAAAACTTTAAAAGAAACAGTTTTTTGTATAAACTGACCAAACTAACCCCAATTATAATAAATGCTTAGATACCTAAACATTGTATACATAGAATCAGGTACCAGCTACTCCTCCCAATATCATCTTTTGATCCATAAGCAGTTCGAAATATGAGTAAGTGGGTTTCTTTTACCTCTTTAATAGTTAGAATATTTGATAAGTATTATTGATATCATTCAATGATAGACAAACTTGATTCTAAGTATGCATAGAAATTACCAGACTCATATGTTGTTACATCAAGTGATATTTTAATTATGATCATTCGAATCATATTTAACCCTTCTCACCTAATAACTGATATTACAACAATTCATTGTGACGATTTAATTTATCCTGCTCTTTTGTGCATTATTCGTATTAAAAAAGCATCAGTATTAACTAGGGAGTAAACTTCCATGTTATCCCATGGAATTTTTCTACTTGGCCTATGAAATCCGATGTTGAGAGACAATTTTATTTCTACATACATATGAGTGCCACTTTAATTATGTTCCTAGCCAGTTATTATCCAAAGGTTTTGGATTATTTATTATTTAGTTGTATTAATGGCTTACTTATTTCTATACCATCCTTGTGAGATGGTAAGTATGGAATTATCAGTTCAAAGATCCTTGATTTTCTTATGTAAACCTTAATAAACTGATAAGTAATGCATTATCAACTTTAATTCTTTAGCGTTCCTATATGAACACCGAATTATATACACACTCCACCTCTCATTTATACATATATTTGTTATAGAATTGGTAAAGATGACAACTCGAAACTTCGAAAATCATCTGATAATTCTCTAATGAAACCTCCATGACCCCGGTGAATCTTCGATGAACATCGGATGAGTCTCCAATGATAAACTGCGACTCCGTAGACCACAAGAAGATCTAAGATGAGTACACGACATTATACAAAAAATAACATTGGTAATTTACAATACGAAATTTCACATTGCTATTTCTCACTTTAAAATCAACTTTGTAATTTTTTTCCTTCAAAATTTGCATCTAAATTAAACTCATTTGATAAATATTAACTGAACGTTTATATCAATAAAATTCAGTAAAAATTGAAGTTTCCAATTATGAAATGGCATTACGAAAGACCCAATTATGAAATAGCATAACAAAGTTCACAAATTTAATTTCGCACTGTGAAATATCATTGTGAAATTTCACACCTAAAAAATACGCTAAAAATTGCACTTCGAAATTGAAAATTTCAAGCTTCAAAATTAAATACGTTTCATGGATCTATTTTTATAAATTTACTAAAGAGATTTCCAAGTATATAAATTTCATCCCAAACTAACCTATATTAGGTATTTAATTTTAATGTTTGTGGACATGAAGAGAAATTAAACATTAAGGAGAATTTGTCTAAAGAATACCGTTTGGGCTTCTCACTAAAAATGTTTTACACCTTTGCTAAGTGTTGTACATGTTTTACATCGGTTATTTTTCACTCAATATCTCTTATCTATGTGGAACCACAAATCCAAGGAAATTGAGGAGCCTTCTTCCTATGTCTAATTACTTCTAAAGCATTGACTTCAACTCCAAAAGTAACATGAATTAGTTAATGTGTGTTTGAAGTCTCTCCTTATTTTATTGGATTGAAAATTCTTATCTTACGAAGCCATCTTCTTAAGCTACGAAAGTTTGACTTTCAGGATCTTGGAGTTGAACATGAATAATTGGAATGAATTCAAGTAAAAAATGCATCCGTAAAGTTTGATTTGAAAATTTTAACGAATTGAAACGTGCATTTAATATTGATTCATTTACTTCTTGAGTCGAGTTCGAATAAGATTATATCGTGTTGCACATGAGTCGAGCTCGATTAACTTGATATTTGTATACTATTTTTATACAGTTATCGATGATTTACCTAATTTCCAACTAAGCTAAATAAGATATAAAGTTTGAAAATATGTTCAGCATTGGTTCGTTTCTTCTATGAACGTAACATTATCAATCCTCTATTAAAAAAAAGATAAGATGACCTAAAGTAGCTTGGTTTTTTTAGATATACCACCACCCTATGCCTTCTAATTTATTTCGATATAGAAGAACAACTCCGCACCTTAGATTTTAACCTATCCCAATTAGATGATGAAGGTAATCGAAATGGAACGACTAAAATCTTTTTAAATGTATTTTGCAAACTTTTTTTATTAGATGATGCAATTTTATCTCTGGTACCACTTTATTTCAACTTTTCCTTTGGTAGAGAGAATTTTGAATGAGTAAATTATATATAAATTCTAGAAAATGACGTGTTTAATGCACTAGACCCAAGTTGTTTATCTATCACCATAAAGATCTATTCGGTTTAATATTATTTTATTATACACACTATACAATTTCTCAAAATATTAGCTCATTTTTCTATTATAGAAAGATTCAATTCTCTATCTACGTTTAAATATCACTAATATAATATCGTTAAAGTTTTGACCTTATAATATGTTCCCGTTGTATTGGAAAAAAACACATTCCCATGCATATTTCACCTATGTAATTTTGTTATAGCATGTGCATCATGTGCGTGATACCACGTGTATTTCTTTTAGGTGAGTTTTTTGCTCTCAGTGACTAGTGGAAAATGGAAGTTGGTGGATGGTGGATGGCCCATATCTTCCCATTTTGGTCCTAAAAATTGTAGTGTTTTTGCTTTTTGTCGTGTGTTCCAAAGTAGATAATAATTATGTTGAATGCAAATTTAAGGGTTCACTCTTTTGTGTAAAATTGATTATTTTGGGAACCAATTTTAAGTATGCTCTATTGAGGATATGGATAGAATTTATGAGGTTTTTTAGGATAATAATATTTGTGAGTTTTCCAATATTTGTGAGAGGGTTGTTTTGTCAGTGAGAAGATAAATTATTAGTATGTGAGGAAGGAACATATTATCCTTCTATTTGTAATATTTTTCTATCAATGCCAGGATTGCCTGTGGATGTAGCCAAATTGGTGAACCACTTAAATATTGTGCCTTTTCATGTTGTGTTCTATATCCCATATTTATTGTTTATTTTGTTACTTTGTTTTTGGGATTTCCATTACAATCGACATCATTTGTTGTCACGGTTCCTCATAACAAATTGGTATCAAGGCTTAGGTTCCATTATCTAGGTGTTTTGGATTTTGGTGGATAAATTATTGTACTTTTTTTATTTGTTAGGTAGTGTTCATTCATACGGTATATGTACGGTATTGTTCATATATACAATTATTAATCCCAACCCCCAAAGAATATCTAAATTTGGAAATTTTTTCATTCTTTTTTTTACCTTGATCATTTTAGTCATGGCATTCAAGATGAGGTGAGAAGGGGAGAGATTTGATGGGATGAAATTATTTGGCCTTTAGCAAATGAAGGTGGTGGGCACATTTGTCAAATAGGGGTTGATCTAAGATTTAAAGGGAAATCCTAACACAGTGAAGGATGACCAGTAGAAGAAGATATATAGGGAGGCTTGTTCCAAGATTCGATTATGTTTGCTAAGGGAGATTAAACACGTCGTTATAAAAAAACTTTTGCTAAGGTAATTTGGGTAAAGATTTAGAATATTTATATGGATAAGCCTTTCAAAAATCGCATTAATCTCAAAAAGGAATTCTACCTATTTAGTATGGTCCCGAGTACTTTGCTGAAAGATCACATAAATGAGTTTAATAGGCTTCTCTCGAAAGTATTAAACATGGAGGTGAAAATAAAGGAAGAAGATAAGGTTACGGCTTTATTGACTTCTCTTATCGAGAGGTACGATCACTTGGTGAATACGATGATGTATAAGAATTAGAGTATCATTTTAGAAGAGGTCACATAAAGACTTCCCTCCAATGAAAGTAGGAAGGAAATGGTTGAGGTTGATGTTGATGTCGTAGGCCTAGTCGTTCAAGGAAGGCTGGAGAACTTCTAAGGTCTCAAGGTACAAGTCAATTGGGCACAAGGACTAATAGTGTCACTATTATTATGGGGTTGTCCACATCATTGCCTCTTTTCCCAAACATAAAGGGAAGAATGGTAAAGTCAAAGAGAAGGTTGAAGATGCAACTACAGCAATGGCAGATGCAAGTGATTCAGAAGATGATGATTACGATCTCATGAAAAACCAATTTAATGAGTCATTTAATAACGTTTGGGTTCTTAATTCTAGTTGTTGAATTCATACGTGTCTGAATAGATATTCTTCTTCCTCCTATTAAAAGGTGAAACTTAGTTATTTTTTATTGTCGATGGGAGTGTCTTCAAAATTTAGGGAGTTTTCTCAATCAAAATCAAGACAAATGATGGGTTGGTGAGAATTTATGTGGCGTGTGACATGTTCTGAGTCTTCTAGTTAACCTTATGTCTATGGGTGTTATAAAATCCACGGGTTATGAGGTAGTAACATCGGGTGGATACTTGAGGGTCATGACAGGTTCTTTTTTGGTTTATAGGGTCTCTAAGGTGAAGAACCTCTATTTTCTCCAAAGGATTATGGTAGCATGTGGAGATTTTATGGAGCCTTCCATTATGTCGAGTGAAGATTCATATTTTTATCTTTGTAACGGAGGCAAAAGCGTCTTTCATTTTGGGAAGTCTGTAGATCTTTAATCTTATTCGAGTTGTGAGGGGACTACACAACATTCAAGGAGAGTGAGATCTATTTTGAGGTGGCAACCAAAATTACAGTAGTCCAAGGTAGACATATAAGGATGGGCATAGAGGCTTGCGCTAATATGGATGGAACTATGATAGTCCATTCTAGTGCTATTAATATTATTGGGAGGTATGCAGTTGGCCTTGATAAACACGTGAGGGAAATTCGGGGACGTCATATTCTCCAAATGTTAGAAAAATGACTTTTAGCTACCAATCGGTGGTTAGAGGCTAGTTAGCGGTAGTTTCTAGATGTGATATCGAAGCATATGTTTTCAAGGGTGCTATGGAGAATTATATCTTTGAAAGAGATGGTGGAAGCATTCTTATATCTGTGAGATATAAGCATTGGTTGAAGAATAAGCTGATTCTTAGGTTTCGGGAGGCCTTATATTTAGTAAAAAATCTTCATTAGTATTTTCGTGGTGGCAATCGTGTCTTTTTTATGGTGATCCTCATATTATGTATGCTATTTTTAGATGAATCATTTTTTATATTTTGGTTGATCTTGCCAAGGAGGACTCATTAATTTTTTGGTTGACTAAAGTTTGATAGATTGACCTGTAAATTTTTGTTAAGGTATGTACTATTAAAAAAGTGATAGTGAACAAATTTATTTTTGGTGAGAGTTTTTGCTTTTGGTGGTGATTGGAAAGTGACAGTTGGTGGGTGGCCCATATCTCCCCATTTTGCTCCTGAAAATGGGGGAGTTTGTCTCCTCCTTCTATCCCAATATAAGGGGGTACAACAGGTTGACATAAAAACATCAAAATTCAAAATGAGTTATGTGTCTTGTGTTCAAAAGTATAGGATAATTGTATTGAGTGTAAATTTAAGGGTTCACTCTTTTGTGTATAATTGGTTATTTTGGGAACCAATTTTGGGTATTTTCAATTGATGATTTGGGTAGAATTTATGAGTTTTTTATGATATTAATATTTATGAATTTTCCAAAATTTGTGAGGGGGTTATTTTCTTAGTAAGAAAATATATTATTAGTATGTGAGGAAGGAACATTTTTTCCTTTCTTTTGTAATCTTCTTCTATTAGCATCACAGATCGCCTACGGATGTAGCCAAATTGGTGAACCGTGTATATTTTGGTTCTTCTTGTGCGTGTGTTCTCTATACCATATTTATTATGTGTGTGCCACTTTGTTTTTCACCGTTACAGTCAATATCATATACTAACACGCTTTTGCACAACAGCATAATTCTACATCTCGTTTGTGACAGAACCGTGCATCCGCGATAGAACCCTATGAACTCAATTTGTTTTGGCTCGCCTAAAGAACAAATATTTTTATCATACATAGAGAATTTATATTGTCGCATAGAAAAACATGTCACGTAGACAGAGCCTATTGCAAAATATGTATATTAGCTTTTGTGATTTTATAAGATAAAATCTAAACAAATTCTGAGAGTGCGCTACAGTTCAATGGCCCAAACTTATTTAATTAAATGTTAACTCACACCAGTTTTAAATCCTTTAATCCCTAGATCATGCAACTATGCGATTGAAACTAGTAAATTATGAAATCACGCTATTAAAGACAAGCAAGACGGATTTTGGGAAAAATCCCCTTCGATACAAAACATTTTCTATTTCACTATAGTATGCAAATCACAACTTACAAGTACAATAGAGAAATACAAACAATGTTTTAGAATGAATCTCCCACAGGTGACCCTACATCTTCCTTCCGTAATGGTTTCCACAAGAACTACAATATTAGTAGTGGAAACACCTTCTCCACAAGAGAAACTCCTGTATGGAATTGTGTGTGAGGGTTTCAAAGTGATTCACAAAATATATATGGGAGGTGTGAATCAAAAGGTGTTTTATCCCTTTAAAAGTAAGACTTTTATGCAACAGCTCTACAGAGATCGAGGTTCTAAAATTCTTGCAAAATACCTACAGGAAGAAGGATTTTATAGGCAAATACGAAAATCGAGGCAATGTCAAAGTCGTTTGAACGAGAACAAAGCGTCATTCGAATGAGAACGAATCGCCGTTCGAACGAGATATGCATCGCGTCAAAAGTGAGATTCGAACGACCTGATAAAAACAAAACATTCATCCCTCATTTGAAGCAAGTTTAATGTATTTCATCAAATGACCCTTCTAACAATATTGTTAGATGATTAGAACGATATGTGCATCTCGTTTGAACAACATTTGACTAAAATTTTATTTTTAAAACAGCCCGGCCTCATTTTGATAAAATAAAATAAAGTAAAATCCTTCCAAATACATTTATGAAAAACAAAGAACTCCGAACATAAAATAAACCATAAAGAACATGGAGTTATGGAGAACGAGTGAAGATGCATAAGGAGCACATGAAGATGAGTGGTACACGTTGCCAACTATTCGGATTTTTGATGTTGTGGATGATCACGAAGACCTTTTATGCCATAACCAATGTAGCGATATATCCCATATCTAAAGTAAACTAGAAATCTATGGACAAGTCCTATATTCTAGTGGTAGTGTCAGCCCTTACAAATATCACCCTACGGCTATGCCGGTATATACGTATAAAATTTGAATTATGAAACAAAAAATCCTAAGACATACAATATTCTAATACCCACCTAAAAACGCACAAATGGAATGATATTAAGATACATAAGCCGTGAAAATCTTCAAGTTCTTCAAATTCTTCAAATCTCCAAATTCCTTTATCTTCATCAACTGTATTATCAATGTGATCTTCAAATGAACATATACACATATGACAAACAAACAAATACCCGTGTCGCGCAAAGTTAGAAATGAAATGATAATCATAAGCATAATCATAAGTAAGCATAATCAAACTTTCTAATCCCTCATAATTCGTTCTCCCCCTTTTTATGATGTCCAAAATAGACAAGAAAAAGAAACATAAGCAAAAAATCGGAGTGTGTCACAAAACAATAAACATCTATTTTTTGAATTTTTCAAAATTTTTCTCAAGTATAAAAAATACAAAGATAATATAGACCATGAACTGACACTAAGATAACCAAGTCGTGAAAGCGTAAATGAATGGATGTGAACAAATCTGCTAGAAAAATCAACTCAAGCAATCATAACATATGTGCACGCTGGATTTTGGATACTCTTAACGAATGAACTCAAAGTTGTCCTAAGGTGCAAAAATGTAGAATTCATATGATATCGATTCAATGTAATCAACAATCAAAGTCTAAAATGATTTTTACACCAATAACGCCCAAAACTATGTAATGCTTTTATGATAACTTTTCAGGATGTGCAAACACATCGATCTTTAACTAAACTCCCTCAAAACACACATATAGATTATTTCTCTCAACTCTTTTGTTTTAGAGAAATCAATTCTCATATGTAGCGAAGCATCAATCTTCTTTGAATTTTGGCTTAACACATGATATTTTTTTATTTTGTGTGCCTTCAATCTTTTAGACTCTTTTATTTTTTCAAATGGAGGCTATTCACGCAAAGATCTTTTTACTTTCGTAGCTCGATTCCATTACTTTAAATTAACACATTTACGAGAGGTATAAATTTTAATTTTTTCAATCTGGGCAATGGTTCTTACAAGCACTACTTTCATTATCACGTTTTATCGCATTTGGTTCGTTTTAAAGGCATGATTGAGATGAAAACACCTTGACCAACATGTGTCGTACAAGTGCAATGCTCAAATAAATCCATGCAAGTGTGCATTAAAGGAGACAACGAGTCAAACATGTAGAAGGTAATCATTAATCACATCTCAATGGCTCTAATACATTATAAAGCACATGGATGAAATGATGTTCTGTCTCAAAACACTATAACAAGTCACATGGATAATGAAATGATATTGTGACTTGGCAATCCTAAATGTCCATTCATATAAGGTGTAAAAAAACTATAAAAATCTTTTTATGTTTTTAAAAAAATATTATAAAAAGGATAGTATTTTTGGCTTTTTCATTTTTCTTAAAAATCAAAAATATTTTTGAATTTTTCTCATTTTATTAAAAACCAAAAATCTTTTTTGATTGTTTCAATTTTTTTATTAAAGACTGAAACCTTTTTTGGATTTTTCTAAAAAATGAAGGAAAAAATATAATACAAGAATAATACAAATCATATAATCTAACAATTGGAATCATGAAATATGAACATGAAAAGTTATCCTACACTAGATAAATTAACCAATCTTCAGTCAACTGTGCGGTTACTTAAAGACTTCCCAAGATTCTTGAATCTAAGGTCCTCTAAAGGTTACATGAAAATATCGGCTAATTAGAGATTAGTGGTCACAAAGATCCAGTAAAAGACCTTCTCCTATACCAGGTATCAAATAAAATGTTGGCTTATCCTAATCTGCTTCGTGCACGAATGATGGACTGGATTTCGAGATATATGAATCGCACTCATATTATCATAGAAAATAGTCATGGAGCCCTATGAAACCCCGTAATCCTCCAACATTTGTTTCATCCACAAGAGTTGCGTGCAACAACTCTCGGTAGTACTGATGTACTCAGCCTCCTTAGTGGATAAAGAGATGGATTTCTGGTTCTTGCTTAATCAAATATTAAGAGAACTCCCAAAGCATAAACACCCACTCAAAGTGCTCCTACATCCATCTGCATTCTTAGCCTAATCAAAATCTGAGTAGGTAGATAAATGGTCATCGGTATCGAAGGGATACCAAATGCCTTATGAGAGAGTCCCACTCACATATTTCATAATACGTTTAAGATAAAGTAAGTGTCACTCTTTGGGGATGCCTGATAATGCACACAAACTCTAATATTAAAGGCTATGGCAAGATGACTGGTAGTGAAGTAGAGAAGACTATCTATCATACTTCGATATAAGGTTTGCTCTAAGTTGTCCTTGCAAAGGTTAGTTGAAGTACTTATAGGGGCGCGTGAGTGCTTAGCGGAGTCTAACCATAACTTTTTCATGAGGTCTCTTTCATACTTGTATTGGGAGATGAATATCCCATCCTCTAGCTGACAAACCTGGAGACCAAGGAAGAATATAAGATCACTAACCATGCTCATCTCGAACTCACTCTTCATCTACTTCTCAAAGTCGTGAGCATGGTGGGAGCATGTGGATCCAACTATTATGTCGTTCAAATAGACTTGGACAACCAAAATAACACCTTTTTCTCTCTTCCCAAACAACATCTTATCTACTCGCCCTATCTTGAAGCCACATCTAAGAAACAGGAAGTATGCCTATCGTGCCAAGTACGGGGTGCTTACTTGTAACTATACAAGGCTTTCCTCAAATAATAGACGTGTCCAGGGTTCTTAGGGTCTTCAATCCCTTTTGATTGTTCCATGTAAACCTTTCCTATAGAATTCCATTCAAAAAGTTACTCTTGACATCCATATGATATAACTTGACGCACAAATGACATGCGATGGCGAGTAGTAAGCGGATGGACTAAAGCCTCGTAATATGAGAAAATGTCTCCTCAAAGTCTACACTCCCAATCTGTGTGTATCCTTAAGCGACCAACATATCCTTATTAGTAATAATGGTACCATTATCATCCATTTTATTCTTGAAAATCCACTTTATTACCAATCAAATTTGTCTCACTAGGTCGGGGGAGAAGCTCCCAAACATCATTCCTTCTAAACTGAGGAAATTCATCCCGCATAGCGAATATACAGTGTTCATTTTTCAGTGTTTCTTTGATGTTCTTGGGCTTGACATTGGGCAGGTATCATAGATAGATAACAATATTCTCAAGCTGAGCACGAGTCTTGACATCTAAAGTAGGATCTCCTAAATGGCGGAAGGGTCATGACTCTTGTGAACCCAAGAAGGCGTTCCCCTAAATCAGGAGTAAGGTCCACCCTAGGTGTGTGAGGAACAATAGGATAATCACTATGGGGTTAATCATCCACACACAAAGGATTAGGATCAACAAACGTTGACGATTTGTTATCTTTAACAGTGACATTTATTGATTCCATAACCTTAGATATGTTTAGGTTAAAAATGTGGTAAGCTCTGCTCATTGATGAATATCCCTTCCCTTGTTTCTACGGGTTTCAAAATTTTTTAATAGCTCTCTATCCGTCAGGATGTAGCATTAACTACCGCTGACACGAAAATATGAAAGGTTGGGTTTCTTATCTGTCCACAACTCATATGGTGTCTCAAGAGTGTGTGGACGAATATATACCCTATTTATCATGCGGTATGTGGTAGACTCCGCCTCTACCCAAAACTGCCTAATCACTCTACAACCGAGAAGCATGGATCCATCCATCTCTTGAATATTCTAATTCTTCCTCTCAATAATCCTATTTTTCTAAGGAGTTTCCACATCTAAAATTCGTGTTTAATTCTAAGGCTATGAGAATAACTATCCACTTTTTTTTCTTTAAATTATGTGCCATTATCACTATGCATCCTATTTATGGTGACTCCATGTTGATTTAGTAGGATATGTCACTTGGTTATAAGAAACTCTGCAACATCAAATTTCTCTCTCAGGAAACCAACTATAGAATAACGAGAGAAATCATTTACCATCACGAGGATATACTTCTTACCACCCAAACTCTCAGTGCGAGTAGGAGACATAATATCCATATGTATTAACTCAAGCACACACATAGTGGTAATGGAATTCAACTTCTGATAGGGACTCCGGACTTGTTTTCCCCATTTAGAAGGACCACAAACCGTGAAAGTTGGCTTTCCAAGTGACGGTAAGTCACGTAGTATGTCTTTCTTCACTAAACGCTCCAACTCTCTGAAATGAATGTGACCTAGATGTTGATACCACAAATTCATATAATAGATCGTGATGTTGTTGCATACAAATGAGAATTTAAGCATAATCTCATAATAGTTATCTTCTGTCCTCACCCCTTGCAGTAAAATTTTATCGGCTTGATAAAAAACGTTACACTCATTTTTGTCTAACTTTATAGAAAAGTTTGTGTCGCACAGTTGGCTAATGCTGATAAGGTTTCCTTTCAAACCTTTGACGTACAAAATATTATCTAGATTAGGAAATACGAGTATATCTATTTTACCACGTCCTATAATGCTAGATTTACTCCCATCTCCGAAGGTGACTTTACTGTCCTTGCGAGACTCAAGGTTGGTAAAAAATGAGATGTCACCAGTCATATGCCTAGAGCAACCACTGTCAAAATAACACTGGGAGGTATTATGATCCATAAGAGAAACATGAATAACAATGGCTTTCACTTCATGCTTAGGCACCCAAGTAGTGGTGACCTTTTATTTACCCTTGTCATTTTTTTATGGGAAATTTATGTATATTAGAACTCAGGAAAGCAACTTACAAACAATAAACAAGGGAGAACCACAATCCTAGGGGCATACCCCAAAGGACACAAACTACCAAACACAAAACAAACCAACTAAGATAACACCGATTCGGGGATGTCCCAGTTCATACATGTCATCCAGTTGGTGAAGCTTCTCCTATTGTTCTTCCACTTAGAGGCCCTCGCACAAACCATAGCAACAATATCTCTGACAATCATCTCACAATTCTTGGCCTTTCCTTGGAAAAATCTCGCATTCCTCTCCAACCAAAGACAATAGATAGTGGTGGAAAAGGAAATACACCTAAGTCTATTATAGAAGCTCTTGCCCACATATTCGGAATTAGCAAACCCCAGCTCGCCCTCCCAGTTAAACGCCTCTCTGTCCTCCTGGTTCTTAAATCTGACCTCGCGCCAAACCTCTTTGGCAATTTTACACTCTAAAAACAAGTGTTCCCGGTTCTCCACCTCCTCGCCACAAGTACAACACAAGTTACTATTGGAAATACCCCAGCTAAACAGTTTATCTCTCGTGTGTAGAGCATCCCTACATATGATCCATAAACTAAAAGCACATTTTGGTATATTATTATTATTCCAAATCAACTTGTGACAATTGAACACAGGACGAGCATTAGTAAGAGCCGCAAACGCCGCCCCAATGGAGAAGCCTTCCCGATTGGAATTCCACACCACCTCATCACTAACCCCTTGGCGGATACTCGGCAGCTCAGCATTCCAAATCTCCAAAAGCTCCCAAGTAACAGAAGAAGGCCACCTCCATCTCTCCCCATGAATAAAGTCCTCCACTCTAGCTTTGTGATTGCTAGCCGCATCGTAAATAAGTCTTCCCCCATATCGATCAAAAAGAGGACCTAACGGATGCCAGTTGTCGTGCCACACAAAGGTATCTTCGCCATTGCCAATGTTGGACCTGATAAGAGGCTTGGTCACCTCCCTCAACTGCATCAGTTTCCTCCAACACCAAGAAGAGTCACTTGGAATACTAATGGCCCAAATACTTCTATTCTTGATCTTATACACATTACACCATTTGACCCATAGGCAATCCTTCTTACTACAGAGGTTCCATAGAAGCTTAAGAATAGCAGCTCTGTTCCATAATTCCACATTCTTAATGCCCAACCCCCCTTCCTCATGACTGCACGTCAGATCATCCCACGACACCTTCGCCCCCGTATGTTTGGAATCAGAACCCGTCCACAAGAAGTCCTTCAAAAGTTGGTCGATTCTTCTAATAACCCCTTTCGGCAGAATGAACAGGCAAGACCAATAGAGCTGAATACCAAACAAGACCGATTTGATGAGCTGAAGTCTCCCAGCAAAACTGAGGAACCTGTTAGTCCAACACTTAATCCTCCCCGTTATTTTATCAATCAACTTCTCACAATCCACAACTTTAAGCCTAGTAGTGATAAGAGGAACCCCAAGATACATGAAGGGAGGGGAACAATGGGAGAAGCCAAAAATCTCCCCCAACCTGTTCACCCCATCGACATCGACCCCAGAGCAATAGAAACTAGATTTGTTAATATTGGGGTGAAGGCCAGAGATCGAAGAGAAGGCCACAATAGCCCTCTTCACAATGCTACACGAAGCAGGGTCGCCACCACACAGAATGATCAAATCGTCCGCAAAGCAAAGATGATTAAGGCCCACCTCCTTGCATCTAGGATGAAAACTGAACTCCGGATTGAGGCAAGCGTTGTCCATAATACACGAGAAAGTATCCATAACAAGCAGGACTAAGAAAGGAGAGATAGGATCACCTTGTCTCAGCCCCCTCTTCCCCTCAAAGAAGCCATGTAAACGCCCATCCAAGCTGATAGAGAATCTAGTCGTGGTAATACACTCCTCGACCCAACCAACAAACATAGCCGGGAAACCAATATGCATAAGAAGGTTGAGCAAAAACTCCCAGCTAACAGTATCATAGGCCTTGAGAAGATCAATCTTGAGGGTACACCTAGAAGGGGACAGCTCGCGGTGATAATTCCTCATAAGCTCCTGAAGCAATAAGATATTGTCAGAGATAGATCTACCCTTCACAAACGCGGCCTGGCTCTGGTTAATGAAGGAAGGGAGGATGGGTTTCATTCTCTCGGCCATAATTTTGGAGATACACTTGTAGATGGTGTTGCAACACGAGATGGGCCTGAAATCATGCATACCAGAGGGAGTAGTAACCTTCGGAATAAGCGCCAAAGCAGTATAGTTCCATTGCCTGGGCAGGTAGCTACACTGGAAGAAGAAGGTAATGGCATCAATCACATCTCCCCCCACCACGTCCCAGTTCTTCTTAAATAAGCATGCATTAAAACCGTCCGGCCCAGGAGCTTTATCGGACCCAATGGAAAACATGGCATTCTTGATCTCCGCTTCAGAAATGGGAGCCACCAGAGCAGCCGCCTGATCGCCCGTGATTCTCTTGCACACCACATCGTTAAGAATCGAAAAAGGGTCCACACAGGCATTGGAAGTGCCAAGGAGGTTGCTGAAATAATCAACAGCCACCTTAGCCACATTCTGACTCCCCTCAATTCTCACACCATGGTCATCCACGATACTAAAGATCTTCCTTCTGACAGTAGCCTGGTTAGCCTTCTTATGAAAGAACGTATTATTACCATCCCCCAGCTGGAGCCATTTAACCCGAGACTTCTGCTTGAAAAAAGACTCCTCCGCCTCCCTCAGCTTAAATACGTGTGAAGTTTGACCCTCTCTTCCAGGAGCACCTCATTGTTGCACCCATCAGTATCTACTCTAGTCTGAACCTCATCCAGTAAAGACTTAGCCTCCTCCACCCTGCCAGAGATGTTACTAAAAAACTTCTTGTTGAAATCTTTCAGCCTCGATTTAACTCTTCTCAGCTTCTGACTCAGCCTAACCATAGGATTCCCCTCACCATCATCCTGCCAGGACTCCCAAAGAATCTGATAAAAGTCGCTATGATCCATCCAAAAATTGAAAAATTTGAACGGCTTAGGTCTACTCCGCTCCACGGGGGCTAGTAAAATAATGATAGGGCAGTGGTCAGAAACCCCGTGAGGAAGGACAGTAGCTTGACACTCGGGGAACCACGAGGCCCAAGTACCATTATGCAAGACTCTATCCAACCTCGACTGAACATTACCAGCTCCCAACTCCTTTTTATTCCACGTAAACCACAACCCATTCGTGACCATATCATCAGCATGCAAGTCATGAATGCATTGGTTGAACTCGCTAGTAGCATTCGTATCAATACCCCGGATGCCTCTTTTCTCATCATGGCATCTGACAACATTAAAGTCACCCAATAAAACCCACGGAGACTCTCCCACAGTCCCTGAATTCATCCTCAAAAAATCCCAAAGGTGTCTTAGGTAGGTTATCCCCATAAATGAAAGACGCAAAGAAGCTCATCCCAGACCCACATAAATCCACCTTGCAGAGCATGGCCTGGGGATGGGACTGAATCAAACTCACAGCAACACGGTTGGGGTTCCAAGCCACAATGATTCTGGCAACCCCCCTCCCCCCCCGGCAGTGGGCAGTTGTCTAAGAAATCCCATTGAAAACAACAATTATTCAACACACAACCCAAGTTATTTTTTCTAACCTTAGTTTCAAGCATACACATCAGATCAAGGTGGTTATCCCTAATTAGCTTATTGACTTCCCTTTGCTTATGAGGGGAATTAAGGCCCCTAATATTCCAAGAAGCAAACTTAATCATCTATTCTTCTTCCCCTTCCCCTTCCGCTTGTTCTTCCCGCTACTATTACTCGCCTCTCTGTCCTCCCCCACCCTTTTCTGTGCCAGTTCGTCCACAAGGGTAACCCGCAACGCAAGAGCAATAGGGGCGGGCATCATATCCGCGTCGCTTTCCATGCAAACTGCACTGAAGGAGTTAGACAAGGGAACAGGTGGAACGCTATGTTGTACAGGACTATCAACATCATACTTCATCTCATCATTAACACTACACGACACAACGGCAGTGCTTGGGTTCTTCCCCGCATTGGCCTTGCCCGAAGTCTCTCCCACTTCTATCACAGGGCAGACGCCAACTCTCATTTTCTTTATGACCTGAGTCCATCCACAACCGTTACTGTTGGAAGCATTACTAGCATGTGGGGTAGCGACCTTGTTACCACCCACTTCTTTATTTTTGGGACATCCATTAAGCTTGTGACCAAACACGAGGCATTGAGTGCATGAGGGAGGTTTGGCTTGGAATTCCACTTTAACCACAACAATAGTGCCATCTTCCATCACCACATTAACGCTTGAGGGATAAGTCTCTTTGGCCTCCACGTCAATACATATACGGGCAAAGGTAATCCTGTTCATTTCTTCCGTCATCGCATCCGCATACAATGGGAAACCCACGGAGCTGGCAACATAACTGAGGCCCTCCTCAGTCCAAAGTTGCACTGGGATATCAAAAAATTTAACCCACATAGGTATCTTCTTCATCGTAGCCTTGTCAAAACTAAAGTCTGGTTGCCATTTTTTGAGAATGATTGTGATTCCCGCAAAATGCCACGGTCCATTGACTATCACCTCATCCCTCTGAATAGGGTTATCAAAGAGAAAGAAGTAGAATCCCTTATCATGCGCAATGACCTTGGTTAGACCGCACTTCCCCCATAGCCTAAACGCCACTGTGTTTACCATGGAAAATGGCAGTTTAGTTCCCAAAAAATACCCCACCATACTGTTCTCCCAATGTCCATGACCTCCGTTTGCCACCTCGACTGGTGGAGTAACAGTGATAACGGAGTCGATCACAGCAGGTTGGTGGTAAGAGAGACGTAGCTTAGGTTTCATCGTGGTAGCAGTAATGGAGCTCCACGTTTTTCCCACTTGGGTAGTGCCAGCCACGCAGGGAGTAGACTTCCTTTCATCCTCGTTTCTGTCAGTACATAACCCAGTGTACACCGTACAATCAGCAGTCCTATCATGGGACGATGTGGGGTTGGTAGCACCAACTACCTTACCCCTGTCAGATGTTTTGAGCCCAGTGCCAACAGGACCTGCTACACTCTGTACGCCTACAGCCCTACCCACCGCCACAGGCGAGTTGGTACCAGTTCCTCTCCGTTCATCGGAGCTTCTAAAGTTCATGACATCCTCTTGGGTAAACCCCTTGCTTCTGAGGAACTCCCAACAAACTTTATTCACATCAGTCACAGCTTCCACTCCACTCACCTTTTTACTAACCATGGGCATGTTCTCCGAGACCACAACCTGTCCTTCTTCAATCTCCAAGGCTCTTGAAGAGAGATCGTCCATAGTTTCAGCAGGGATTCCATCACAAACGTAAGGAACAACCTCCAACGTCTGACCTGCGAAGGGGTTGGGAGCACCGCCAAGAGAATCAACAGCTAGCGCACCACGTGAAGCAACGCGAGGCACCTTCAGGGGTGAATGGCACTCGACCACCATCATATCGGCACCCAAGCAAGGTACACTACCATCGGGAGCAGTCTCCAAGTGATTAACGTTTGGCAGAAGCCCCACAGTGCGTGGGCCTTGCACACCGGCCATTCTAGACGGAGGTTTGGAAGTAAGAGGAGGTGTTTTAGTGGTATTAGCAGGTGTTTTGGTGGTGGTAGGTGGGAAAAAGGCTTAGGGGAATCCTAGAGAGAGGGGAGAGCATTTTTTTAGCTGTATTTTGTTTTATTTACCCTTGTCATCGTTGGCTCTAGTCAGGATGTTGGAAGTATCCACTAACTGCAAAGACATATATTGGAACTCTTCCATCAAACTATGAGAAGTGCTAACTGGACACTCAACCTACTCTCTGAGGCTAGCAAAATCACTAAAGCGGTGCGATGAAGTATGTGTACGTCGAGTCCGACCTAAGAAAAATTCCCTAAGGTGGGGTTTTCTCTTGCAATAAGTGCATAAATAAATAATCTTAGGCCTACCTTGGTTTGTTTTTCTTGGTCGAACTTTTCTTTGAGGTTTTGGTTAAGGGCCATAAAAATTCACACTAAATTCAGGAATTGGTTTTGGTGCAACATGTGACGTGGAAGCATCGTCGAAACCTAACCCTAAAGCGGTGCCGAGGAACATCTTTCCCATATTCTTAGATGTTTCCTCAATATTTACCCTGACCTACCGGACTCTCTCAAGATCTTTCTCGAGTTGGTCTACAAGAGCTTCAAGTTTATTTTGACTCTCCACAGACGCAAGGAGCTCACTTGTAAAACTAGACACCTATTTGGTCAAGTCCCCTATCTCTTTCTCACAAACACTCTATCTCTCTATAAAAACTCTCTCTCTCTCAAAGACTCTCTAGCAAAGGACTCTCTCTCTCGTCTATCCTAACTCCTGCTCTAGCGCAATAGTTTCTAATCCTTTGTTTTTATTTTTCATTTTAAAGGACTGAACGTATAACTCGGCGTATGCACACTGTAGGTCACTATCTCTCTCACTTACTGCATCCTCACCCTCACTCACATCGATTTCACTGTCGAGATGTCCCTTTGAAGTAGTTTCTCATCATCGTGAGGTGAACTAGACGTACTCACATGACAAAACATGAATGAGGTGAAGTTACATTCATGCAGTAATTCTTCTCTTGAACTACCAACTCTACCTTGCAATAATACTAAGGTTGGCATTTAAGGCATCT
The DNA here is from genome assembly GCA_949130495.1 of Sambucus nigra. Taxonomy (NCBI): domain Eukaryota; kingdom Viridiplantae; phylum Streptophyta; class Magnoliopsida; order Dipsacales; family Adoxaceae; genus Sambucus; species Sambucus nigra. The sequence continues at coordinate 403,399,385 of OX422211.1, forward strand.
TTTCCCTTGCCCTGATGCTTTGACCTAGTTGGGCACTCATAAGCTTTGTGACCTCTCCCATCGCACTCGTAACACCTCTTTTCCTCTATAGTTGGGGTGTCCTTTTATCTTTTTCAAATTTCTTCCCAATTTTAATTTTCTCAAAACTAATTTTAGCTTAAGACGTGTCATTATTTTTATGTTTGAGAAATTTCTTAAAATTCTTCACAAAAAGGGCTAAATCATCTAGTGTAATTCGTACTCAGAATCAAAAGACACTTCCTCTCTCTTTCTTGACACCTCCTCACTCTTTCTAGGCTAGGCCTTAAGTGCAATCCCTTTCTCTGTTGGTTTTACAGTTTTTGACAACATGTCAATTTCAAAAGTTTGAAGGTATTCTACGAGTTCTTCTAACCTAAGGGAATCTAACATTCCTACAGAATAAAACACAGTGAATTTCGGAATAAAATAGGCAGGGTGTGATCTTAAAATATTTTTGACTACTCTAGTGTCAGGAATTCTTTCACCAAAATTAAACCTCAAATTAACAATATCCGACATGCGAGCATAAAATTCATCAAAGCTCTCGAGCATAGTTATGATCTCAAACTGTGCAATCAGGTTTTGTAATTTAGGTGACTTAATAGAATCTGTTCCCTCTTGTCTAAGTTACCGCATATCCCAGGCCTCTTTTGATGTGGTTCACGTCATAATACAGTGGAACTCGTTGGGTGTGATGGCTCCTGAAATAGCACTAAGGCCACGTGAATTAAAATTAATCCATTTAAATTCTTCATCAGTCGAAAAATTTATAGGTTTAGGGTTAATTTCATTACCCACCACCATAGTGGGTGGTGTCCACCCTCTTTCATAAGGAATCCAGACTCTTTCATCAATTGCTTTGAATATTGATCTCATTCTCACTTTCCAATAGGCATAATTTATTCCATTAAAAGTTGGCATTCTATTATTTAAGTTATCCATTTGAACACAGCTTTTTGAAAAATCAATTTTTCAGAAAACTGATATCAAGAATTTTTTTATGAAAAATCAGTTACGTGATAAAATTGTGTAAATGGCTTTGATACCAATTTGAGAGTGATCTATAGTTTAATGGCCCAAAATTATTTAATTAACTATCATCTCACACCAGTTTTAAATCCTTTAAACCCTAGATCATGCAACTATGTGATTGAAAGTAGTAAATCATGAAAGAATGCAATTAAAGACAAGCAAGACATCTTGGCCCTCTTCAACCTCTGTTTGGGGACAGAACTATTTATGATGCTGCTAGCAACTCCAAGGCTATGGTCTCTGATTTCATTAATGGGGATAATTGGAGATGGCCTGCTTCCACTACGTGGGAATTGAATGACATCAAAAACTCTCCCCTGCCTCCTATTTATCCGCTGCTCACTGATAAAGTGACATGGACTCCTAATAAGACTGGTAGCTTCTCCATTTCCTCCGCGTATGTCTCCATCTGTCCAAGGGGCAATGAGGCTCACTGGCATGGGTTGGTTTGGAACAAGGTGTGCATTCCCAAGTGTTCCTTCATTCTTTGGCTTGCTTGCCGTAAGGCTTTAGTGACTAAAGATAAGCTCATGGAGTGGGGTCTTGTTGAAAATAAGGATTGTATGCTGTGCAACTCGGGCATTGAGACTATCAAGCACATATTAATGGATTGCCCTTTTTCCAAAACTGTTTGGGATGAGATTCTTTTTCGCAACCAGTCTTATAGAGATGTGGAGAGTTGGGAGAATGAGGTTAGAAGAGCTGCTGCTGATAGTAAAGGGGGGAACCTAAATTCCAGGATTAAAACCACCACGTTCTCTGCCACTATCTACTGCCTCTGGCAGGAAAGGAATTGCAGACTTCACGATAGGGGCCACTCCACTGCAAACAAGGTGATAAGGAACATTGAGGAGTTGGTGCAAGGTAAGACTATCAGATGGAAGAAGTCTCGAAGATCCTACTCCAATTGGATGACATGTAACCTATGGGGATTACCCTATTCTCTTATGTATGACTAAGTGTTGTGTTTTTGGTCTCTAGAAGCTTGTTTCTAGTTGACCCTTTGGCCTTTTGGCTTTGTATATTGGTTCTCTGTTTCTAATACATTTAATTACCGAAAAAAAAAAAGACAAGCAAGACAGATTTAAGGAAAAATACCCTTCGGTTAAAAACATTTTCCATTTTAGTATAGTATACAAATCGCAACTTACAAGTACAATATAGAATTATAGACAACATTTTCAGAAGAATCTCCCGCAGGTGACCCTTCGTCTTCCTTCAACTAGGGTTCTTATGAGAACCACAAGATCAGTATTGGAGACACCTTCTCCACAAGAGAAACACTAGTATGGAATTGTGTGTGAGGGTTTCAAAGTGATTCAAAAAATATATATGGTTGGAGTGAATCAAAAGATGTTTTGTGCCTTTAAAAGTTTAACTTTTGTGTAGCGGTTGGTGAAAATTGAGATTTTAAAAGTCTTACAAATTACCTATAGGAATCATGTTTTTATAGGCAAACATGAAAATCAAAACAGAATCAAAGTCATTCGAACGAGAACGAAGCGTCGATCGAATGAGATACGCATCTTGTTAGAAGTGAGATTCAAATGACCTTCTAACGACCTGACTAAAACCAAAACAACATGCCTTTATTTTAAGCATGTTAGATGTAGGCCATCAAACGACCCTTATAACGACATTGCTGGATCGTTCGAACGAGATATGCATCTCGTTTGAACGACTGCTGGCGAAAATTTTATTTTTAAAACAGTCCAATCTCTTTTTGATAAAATAAAATAAAGTAAAATTATCCCAAATACATTTATGAAAAACAAAGAACTCCAAACATAAATTATACTATAAAGAACGTGGAGTTGTGAAAAACGATTGATGATGTATGAGTAGCATAATGAAGATAAGTGGTGCAGGTTGATGTTGCATGTTGACATATATTCAGACTGTTAATGTATAAGGATATGCCATATCTAAAATAAACAGCCTACGAACAAGTCCTAGATTCTAGGGGAAGCGTCAGAAAATGCCCTTACAAATTCAAATGAATGCAATCAAAATAATATTAAAATTGACACATGAAAAATTGTAGAACATCCGAATGAAATTGATGTCGACCCTTGTATTTCACAAAATTTCCTTAAAATAGATTCATCCCCTCATCGGTGTCCAAGTTTTGATGAACATTTATCATCCAAGATAGAACACCCCTCTCATGGATAGACTTGAGAAGGAAAGGAAAAATACGGGGATTACACTCTCCAAAAATTAAGATAGTAGAGAATAAAGGAGGGGTGTTCTATTTATAGAAAGGTAAACGCTTTTCGAATGGACACCATTTCAATAATAGTTATTGTAAACTAAAATAATTAGGCTACTTGGACTAATAAAATAGTGACAATTGTTAGCATTATCATTGAATCCTCAAGTAACGAATAATCCTAGCTAGCTAAGATATTTTATGGTTGGCCACCTAGCCGACCACACCAGTGAAGGTGAATATTCCCTAATATGGACATACGCATGTGGTATATTCAACCGTCACCATGCACATGCATGTGAACAAGTATTTAGTTGATTATTATTCTGTAAAGATGTAATTACCTAGTGTATCCAGGCTTTCACACTACACCAAAAAGGCCAAATTGCCACCTTTGATCGTGACAAGTCCGTGACAAAGGCTTGACACGGTCATTGACCGTGACAATCTTAAAAAATTGTCACGGTTAAAGACCTTGACAGGTTCATGATAACTTTCTAGTAAAATAAACCCTTCCCTCTTTTTTCCCATCATTTTGTTTTCCCATATTTTCTCTCTTTAAATGGCGCTACTCTCTCTCTCTACACTTTGAAGTCACCCCCAGACTTATCACGATCATTGACATTGACAATTTTGACTTATCACGATTAATGACCGTGACAATCCGACATTTTTGGTGTAGTGTCAATATTTTTAACTTCTAACTACTATAAATAGATTACTACCTCTCTCAGCTAAACCACATAATTACTTCATTCTAACCAATAAGAGTGTTTATTAGAGACTTGTGTTGAACCCTAAAAATATAGTGACATTACCATCGTGGATGTAGGCAGTATATTTTGGCTGAACCACATAAAATATTCGCATCTCTCTATAATTGTTTAATATCTCTACCTTATTATTTTTATCCATGGTTTTAAATATTTGGTAACTTGAGCTAAGATTATTTCAAATTATCAAACCCAAATTTAGACATCAAAAGGTTGGTCTCATCTGTGGGAAACAATAGGTTATTATTGTTTCCTACATATTTCATTCAATCATCACTTTTTAATGATACTACTGAAGTATAATGGACATTCCTAAGGTAGCCTTATCCCATGAAATTCCTTTAGCCTTTCTTCCTCTCTGGGCATAGAAGAGCTTCGAGGAATCCTGTTAAACATTACCAAGGGGCAGTAAGCAATGCAAGAAATAATAAAGCAATTGGCTTAAACGCTTCAAGCCAGGACGGCTACTGTCCCATCCTCTATAAGGGAAGTGTTTCCCCCAGTTCCCAGGAAGGATAAAATCAGATCTAGATATTCCAAATCCTCCAATGATAGATCTTACTTCCCTGGCACAACCTCCTCATTCATATCCATCGATTACTATAATGGACTTTCCCTCTCTTAGGAACGGTCGAGCGCACTTAACAGACTAAGTAAGGGCTCGGTATTTGATCGCTTAACTCCTTGAGAAACTTGAGGCAACAATCACAGGGAACCCTCTAAGTCATGAGATTATCAATAAGGTTATTTCATGTTAAGAACAAGCGTGCAAGAATCTGTATGTTCCGATCAAACTTCCCAGGAAAAAAGCTCAACCTAAATGCATGGTCAAGCCATTAAAATTGCTTCCTACAAAACTAATCCATATGATCATCCCTAAAAAGGTTCAATCCAATGCCTGAAAGATCTTTTGGGAGAAATGGCCAAATTTAAAAATCACACAGGAGTTTTGTGAAATATCACCTTTCATCTCGATAATTGTGAATTTCTTTACACTTGTTAAATTCAAACCATACATGGTCACTCCTAAATATGTTGGTAAAATTGATCTTGTACTTCGTGTAGAGTAATACCAGGCGGTTGCTGACATTTATTTAGTCCCAGATAAAATGCGTTGCCGAGCATTTTCATGTACCATTACTGGATCATCACAAATTGGTACAATAATTTTCCTCATGGACAAATCTCCTATTTTTAGTAACTCTTCGATCATCAGTAATTTATGATTTGGATCCAAACCCATTAAGTGGGTAGCTCACTTTCTAAGAGTTCGTTAATAACTAAGGGATTCCACTTGTGGATATATTACTTGTCTTAATAATAAACATTTGGAAGTGGTAAACTACGAGGAAAATATAGAAATCATCTTGATGAGTGGTTTACTTTCTAAGAAGTTGTATTATGCTCTAGCTAAAGATATCCCTAAGACCATGACTGAGCTTGTATCTAAGTCTAGAAAAAGTTATGAATCCTGAGGAGGCTATGGCTTCTAAACAAGCCCCTAGCTCGAAGGTCGACAACCACAAGATCTACGAGAAGAATGACCAAAATGATAAGAAGGCTGAAAAGCCTTAGAGGTATAATGAGTATACCCCCTCAATGTTGGAGTATACCACATCTAAGAGGAGATCCGAAGAAGAAGGGATATAAAATGACACTAAAAATTGAAGTCTCGTCCTAACAGGAGAGATAAATCCAAATATTGTACGTTTAAGAAATATCATGGGTATACTACAGATTCTTACACAACCTTCAATAATGAGTTAAAAAGTATGATTCAACATAGAAAACTCTCCAAGTTTGTCGATAGGAATGAGGACAGAGACATCAGAGGGCGATCACAATCCCCATGCAAGGGTAGGGATGACAAGAAAAAGGGAAGGGATAATGACTCAGAGGACAACCCCAATCTATCGAAGAAAGTTTGAAATCCCAAACACGAGGCAAAGATGATTTCTTTTGGTTACCATTTCATCATAAGAGGTGATGTTGGTGGAGACAACAAAATAGTCAAAATAATATCTTAACTAAACAATTATGGTCGCCCAAGAAAGGTTAACAAAAACAAGTTGGAGATAGGGTTTTCCAAGAATGACCTATCTGGGGTACTCTATCCCCATAACGACCCTCTATGAAGGTGCATGAATCCATAGCAGCCAAAATTTTAGTGGACAATGGTAGCTCAGTCGATGTCATATTTTACTGTTGCTTTAAAGTATCGGAACTTTATGATGGTAAATTGGAGCCTTATCACAAGCCCTACATAGGCTTATCAGTAGAAGAGGTGTATCATTTGGGAGCTGTCAAATTCGAAGTCTTTATCGACACATGACCAACCAGCTTAACTTAAAGGATCCATTTCTTCATTTTAGACAAGAACGTCTAATCAGGATATAATATGATCTTCAATAAAGTCAAATTGAAATAGTTTAAAGCTATAGCATCTACTATTCACCAGTGCCTAAATTTCCCCCACACACTATGGGATCGACATTATTACTGGAAGTCAAATTAAATCTAGAGAATGCTATTACACCTCAGTCGACTAGGAGGAAGTAAAGAAATTCACCACCACTTACCAGATTGAGACCCTAGACCCTCATGAAGAAGATGGTTTGGTTAAAGGGCAAGTTATCGAAACAATGGAGACCACCATCCTTAACGACGATCTCCTAAAAAAACTACACATATCGGCTCATCCCTAGATCAAGTCCTCAAACAGTTTTTAATAAAATTCCTTAAATAACAAAATTCTATGTTCGCCTAGAGCCATGAAGATATGTCTGGAATTTACCCATAATTCATAGGCCATGAATTAAATATCACCAAGGATGCTAAGACAATTAAACAGAAGAGACGTGTGTTAAACCCCATGGATATCCAGGAAGAAGTAGATAAAACGTAGAAAGAAAGGTTCATTGAAGATGCCAAACACCCTGATTGGTTAGCCAATGTGGTAATGGTAAGAAATAAGAATAACAAGTGGAGTATGTGTCCTGACTTCATATATCTCAAAAAGGCTTGTCCAAAGGACCACTTCCCCTTGCCTAAAATCGATCAACTGGTTGATGCAATAGTTGGGCATGAATTACTCAGTTTTAAGCATGTTTAATCAAGGTATAACCAAATCAAAATAAAGATGAAAGATAAAGAGAATACTTTATTCGTCACCATCCTAGGAACTTACTACTACAACGTTATGCCATTTGGGCTCCAAAATGCTGGAGCAACCTATCAAAGGTTGGTGAATAAGGTTTTCAAAGAGAAAATTGGTAAAAACATGGAATTATATGTGAACAATATGCCCGCCAAGAGCAAGAAAGATGTCGACAATATTATAGACCTAGGACATACATTTGATTAGTTGGAGAAGCATGAGATGAAACTTAATCCTACTAAGTGCTTGTTCGGCGTACAAGAAAGAATGTTCCTGGGATTCATAGTAAAGTAAAGAGGCATTGAGGACAATCCACATAAGATTAGAGAATTGATTGATATGTAGTCTCCCTCAACTAAGAAGGAAATACAAAGTTAACTATAAGAGTAGCCTCCCTTAACAGGTTTGTTTCCTGAGTTATTGATATGTATTTACACTTATTCAAAGTATTGAGAAGAAAATTTGAATGGAATGAGGAGTGCAAGAATGCCCTTTTAGAACTAAAGAAGTACCTAGGATCACCTCCATTGCTTTCCCAACCACTCATAGCAGAAATGTCATATCTATACGTTGTTGTTTATGAGTCAACAGTTAGCTCGATGCTTATTCGATTAGAGAATGGGGTACATAAAAAGTCAATTATACTAGAAAGGCCTTTCAAGGAGATGAAATTCAGTACCCATGCCTGGAAAGTCTTGTTTTGTCCCTCATTGAAGCTTTATAAAGAATGAAACTAAATTTCCAAGCACACACTATTGTGGTCTTGTAATACCCAGTATTTTTATGGCTTTTAAAATATGGGGATTTATTAAATTTAAATTGAGATATTAATTTAATATTAATTCGAGAATTTATTTAAATAGTTACTAGCGTGATGAGAGGTAGTAATTATTGGGAATTTGTTGAATATTACTAAATGAGTAAAGTAATATATAAGATTGATTTTATAAAACTTGTCACAACTGAAAAAAATGGCAATTATGGAAATTTAAGTCGGGACGAGCCTGTGTCGTGTCAAGACTAAATTATTATTATTAAAAGTGAATAAATTATAAGTCGCCCATATGGGAATTTCGAGTGCGCCAATCCGTTCGGAAGGGTCGAGATAGTCAAAATAATATACCCAGGGGTTTAGTTTGGGTCTCGGGGTGTTTTTAGGCCTAATTGGCATCTCGGGAGGGTATTATAGACATTTGACATTTTTGGGTAATTAAACCCACGAATTTCCTAAGGATAAATTAGCCTTTAGGAGTTGCCTTCGAGGGTTAACAAATACAAAATCAAAGAACGGCCATTAGAGAAGGAGTTGGAGAGCTTTCCAAGCAACTCAAGGCCAAAGACTAAACTGTTTACATCACCACCACCACCAAAGCGTAGATCGCACGACGAGGAACGCACCCATACCTCTTTCGTCCGCAAATCAGAAACTCAAATTCTAGGCAAGTATCTATCTTGCTTCTCGTTTAGTTAAATGTCACACCATATTAGATTAGGATGATTGAACCTATATTTCATGGAAGAACTCAAGGATTTAGAGAACCCAATCACATGCTGTAGAGGAAATAAATAAACTCTGGACATCCCAATCATATGTAGAGGATTACCCACGAAATTTGATTAATTCAGAAGTGAGAAATCTGGAAAAAGAAATATAATAATGGAAGTTTAGTGGAAAGTTAGGGTTCTTGATAATTAAAATAAATTGTCCTTTAATTCAATTCCGTTATTGAATTTGTACGTGTTTCACATAGGAAATCTTGCATATATGTATATAGAACATGTAGTAATGTTATTTGAGAGTTTGGGAGTTGTTAATGACGTTTTGGAGAAAATTGGAAGATCAAACACGTAGGTTTTAAAGGCAGTTTCTTGGCAAGAACCACTTGATCGATCGATCGACCCAAGAACATCGATCGATCGATGATCAATCGATCGACCCCCTTCCCTCGATCGATCGACCCCTCCTGCAAAACTGCATATTTCTCGTCTATTGGTTTAACCCGGTTAAAATGCATAGGAACCCTTGATTGTTATTGTTAGAGTATAATGGGATATAAATAAGACCAGTAGGGCCTAGGTAGACCCCATTGAGTGAAATTTAATGTAGTATGAAATTATGGGTTAACGGGGAGTTATTCACACATATGAAATCATGTGTACGTCTAATAAAAGATCGAGACTCGTGAGTAAGTTAGACTAGGATATAAGTAAGAGTGCCTACTAAAATTATATTTAGGGAATAGAATACTTCGAGAGATGAGAAGTAAGTATGGAGTAACTTATATATGAGGAGTAACTTATATATGAGAACAAAAGTGACGAGTCCGTTATGCGAGACAACCGAGTAAAATGTGCTAAGAACGGATATTATAATTATGGGCCGTGGGCTCACCTAATTTAGAAATGTGAATACTTATATATATATATATATATATATGATTGTGTGATTAGGCATATATTATGTATATTTGTGTAAAAATTATACCCGAGCTACTTGCTATCATGGGGGTTTTCGTACTGGGACAATCTTATCTCGAATGGGCCTTTATGGGGGATAACGACTTGTATCCTAGAAGATAGTATCCTTAATGCAGGCTATTTGAGTGATAGTCAGATGGTCCTAAGAGACGTGAGGGTATGTGCTGACCTCTTAGTGACTTGGAACAATACTTCGCCTCCAATTGTATGTGTTTTATGTTAATACAGTTCGAGAGTGATTCCGAACTAGTATTTCCCTTAGTACGAGTGATACGAGGACTTTATAGCAAAGTATACCAGCACCATAGATTTTATGTGGAGTGCCGATAATATATATATATATATATATATATATAATTAAGTAAGTACGGGAACTTTCTACTGTGCATAAAAGTAGTCAAGTAAAGAATAAATACTCCAACTTTATCTTAAGTGTTTGGGAATTTTGTGATATCAGTGGGTTATTTTAATATAATATAAGTTATATGAGAGAGTTTAATTTTCAGAAATTAATTATCCTAGCCATCATAGTTAGCGGTATGAAACTTTATGGGAAAGTTAAGTTAAAATAAACTTTTGAGGTTAATAGTACAGTAGGCGTGCACACTAGATGAGAGGTGATAATTTCTCAAGAGAGTGACGCATACTAACATGGTTGTTACATTAGCTAGTAAGCATTTTAAATACATGCTAAACTTTTTTTAAACTGTTTTACACTCGGGCTCTAACCTGTTTCCTGTTATTCTTTTCTCTTGTATATATATATGTATATATTACAGGTGCCCAACCACAGAGGCGTCATGCTTAGATTCCTTAGAACGGACGTGCTACAGCTTATGTGGGAGTTGCAGGCCATTACTAAGACGACCTCGTTGTTGACTCTATTCTTATTTTAGTTCTGATTAGTTAGTGCACGTGTCTCCCGTTTCCCTATCAGTTGGATTTTTCAGAGATTTATGTTAATTTATTTTCAGTATTTGGTACTCTTTGGGATGTAATTCGTGTCAGGATGATTTTATTTTGTAGTTTTAAACTTGGTATTGGTTTATCTCAATGGTTAAATTCTTGTGTGTAATTGCCACCTTTAACATTTATACGATTCTTAACTGTTAATTAATGTAAAGGTTTTCCTAATGGAATTAAATAAAATAGAAATAAGGTTTAAAATTGTTTTGACACTTAGCTTAATTAATTAGGATGTGTAAATTAGAAATTTTATTTTGCGACAGTGATGCTAAGAATGAACCAACCGTTCACCTTGATTTTAATTTAATAAAGGACTAATCACCCGGTATTTAATTAGGCGAGGTGTCACAGGTGGTATCAGAGCATCAGGTTCTATTATCTTTTAGGATCTGTACGGCTTATTTCGCTTCCAGCTTATTGTCTTTGATATAGAGACCTATTTTTAGGACTGTTGTATTCTTGTATTTGTGCTTATGTCTTTAGCTACTCGAGATTTGATAATAACTGTAGACTAATAAACTTCCTTTTTATTTTAGATACCTCCGAGATGCGCACCCCGAGACAGGAATGCCCAGGCCGAGCAGCCAGCAGCTCCGGCTCAGGGGATGATGAACGCCACTGAGGTAGCTGCTATTGTTGCTCAGGCGATGAATGGCGCATTAGTGGTAGTGAAATAGGCTCCACGCCAGATTCAAGTAGTGGCCCCAGTACAAGTACAACTTCCATCTGCATGGGAGCGGGTTAGGGATGCCTTTCAGAAGGTGCATCCCCCGGAGTTCTCAGGTAGTTCGGACATAGTAGTCGCCAACCAATGGAAGAAAGATATCCAGAGGCATCTGCGCATGTATGAGTGCAATGACATGAAGAGACAACTTTTTGCTTCCTTCAAGCTAGTGGGGGCCACTTTGCAGTGGTTGGAGTCCACCACCACCTTAGAGGAGAGGGACAACATCACGATTCAGTCATTCTCGGTGCGCCTTGACCGCAAGTACTTCCCATCTGCCGTGCAGACTGAGATGAGGCGAAAGTTACTGAATCTAAAGTAGGAGAGTATAATTGTTGCTGAGTACGAGGAGGAGTTTACTAGACTTCTCACTATAGTACCAGATAAGGCACCCACTGAGGAGAAGAAGATACTATTATTCATAGATGGATACTGGAGGATCCGTCAGCACCTCATCGGTAATCTTTCATCAAGTACCTACACTGATGTACTCAACGCTGCTTTGTTGCACTGTCAGGATCACCGCTTCTATCTGCAGGGGAGAAAACGAGCAGAGGAGTCCAGCTAGCATGGCAGGACAAGGGGCAGTAGTACTGGTGGAGCACTAGCAGCCCAGGGGCAGACCCATCACAGTGAGCAGAGTTCTCATCAAGGGGACCCGACCAAATGATTCCTATCAGGTGACTCCAAACAGGGATTTGGGGGATTCAAGCATGGCCAACAGGGCCAATCTAATCCGCATGGCAGGGCCATCAGGGTCAGCAGCGTTTCCAGCAGGTCCAGCAGGCCAGTGGCGGGGTGGTAACGACCAATAGGGTCATGGTCAGCATGGGTAAAGGGGAGGTAACTTCAGGGGTAGATGTTTCAAATGTGGCAAGAATGACCATAGGTGCCAGGATTTCCCAGAGGGAGATAGGGAGCAGGGTGCCCATAATGAACCATAGAGGCTAGTCTTTCCACCCGCCCTCCCAGTGCCAGCTCAGGTTCCAGCCTTACACGCCATCCCAGCAGCTCCAGTTCAGAAGGGGCAATTATATTACAGACATGTCTATAACGTCCACCAGACAGCAGTACCTCAGGTACCACCCACGATTGAGGGTACGTTTCCTATCCATGGCACTATGGGTCGGGTTTTATATGATACTGGGGCGTCGCATTCTTTTATAGCTACTCATTTTGCACGGGCCTTAGGGTTATTAGACACTGCAGAGAGCACTGTGACATGCGTAGACTCAGCACTGGGGAATGGGTCTTTGATTTTCTTTATATGCCAGGGTGTAGGAGTAGAGATTGGTAGCTTAATTTTACCGGCAGACATGCTAGTCTTAGAGATGCATGAGCACGATGTTACTATTGTCATGGATTGGCTCACTGTGTACAGAGACATGATGTATTATTTCGGTGGGTGTATTATCTTTGCCATTTAAATCCAAAAGAGTTTTGTTTTTCTTGAAAATTTATGGAAAAATACAAAAAGATTTTCGATTTCTTTATAGAAAAAGTGCAAAAACCAAAAAGATTTTATTTTGATAAAATTTTTGAAAAATCCAAAAAGATTTTTGTAGTTTGTTTTACACCTTATATGGATGGACATTTGGGATTGCCAAGTCACAATCATCATCATCCTTGCCTTAATCCTATCATATGGGGTCAGCCACATGAATTCTCTTTTTCCATTCTAATCTACACCATTTGGTGGTTCAAAGCCTACCAAAGAAGAAACCTCTATTCATGAAACTGAAAAGGTTGATAGAGCTACAATACTCAACTGTTTGTTAACGCTAAAGGGAAACATATCCCGAAACAAAGCATGATTTTAAATTAATACAAACCCACGCAAGTACCAGATACGAACCGACCGCGTAGTCACCGGACTCTCGGTTTGAGTATATCACGAGAATTTCCGAAAAAATAGGCTTAGGCTTAAAAACATGGTGTCAAGGGGTGAAAACGTAAAATAACCACAAAACGGTCCCGTAAGAGGCCTTTCTTTTTCTTTCCTTTTCCTTTAGAATTATTCTTAGTACAAAGCAGAGAGAGATAGAATCACTTATCTTTTGACCGTACGATTCTCTTTACCATTGATACGACGAAAAAACTAGTAAAGATATATGAATGCCCACTTCCGCCCCTCCCTCCAACATTCCCGACCTCGACAATGCCCCCCCCCCCCCACCCACACAAACAAAACCCCTCTCCAAACTCTACCACCAACCCTTTCGACGCAAAAAAACCCTGCCCCGACCTTATTCTGCCTGGAACAGCCCGCCTCTACTCCCCTGCCCCCGGCATGCCAGCCCTGCCCTCCCAACCCATTTCCATGCAAAACCCTCAACGCCCGACCCACCCAGATGCAGTTAAAAATATCCCTTTACTTGAACTGCCTAATGCTGAAGATTAGTTTATTGTAGAAACAGATGCATCGGACACTATCTATCTTTCCAACCGTCACATGAGTAGAATAACCACATTTTATTATCGCATCCTTAATTAAGTTCCTCACACTTAAGTTGCTTTTAGATATACACTATCTATATTTCTATCCTCACACATAAGTAGAATAATCACACCTGTATATATTTATCACACTATAATATATACAACTTTAGCATACTCTGGAATGACCACTACGATGCTTGTGTACTTTGCTATCAAGTCCACGTGCGTCTCGTATACACAAAATGACTCAAAACTTCAATTATGACACTACTTTTAAACTGATTATCATAACAATCTCCGATCATTATATATATATATATATATATATGTGCGTGTGTGTGCGTGTGCGTGCGTGTGTGTGTGTGTGTGTATATGGATAAGCTATGGGTTGTTTGAAGATAAATAAACCGAGTAATGTGAGGGAAAATAGGTGTATTGAGCGCATTGAGTGGCAAATAGCAAGTTAACTTGTGTATTGAGTGACAAATAATAATGATAAAGGAAAATTATGCCTAACCTGCATAGATGAAGCTCAACACTCAATTACTTAACAACAATGCGTTCTAATAGGGCAATATAACAATAAATCTCAATGAAAACCTCATATTTTTAAACTGGAAGTTATTTTAATTAAGAAAAAAAGTTGGATGTTTTTTTTTAAATTGCTAGATTTAACTTAAAAACGTTTTTTTTAATAAATATAAACTTTTATAAAGTTATGCAACAAATAGCTAAATAATTGAACCACACCATCCAAAACAAAACAACTCATGGAACAGGAAGTTACAATTAAATTAATTGTGTCTGGGATAAACACCCCAAACGAAATAATCCATGCAAACGTCTGAATAGGAAATAAGTCCAACAACTAGATGGAAATTACCAATGGGTTTTGGAACTTCTGACCGACGCTGACGAGAGGAGGACCAGAAGAGGGGAGGGAGGGGATGTCCTCCGACCAAGAGAGAGGGAAACAGGGGTTGGGTACGTCCGCGAGAGCAGGGGAAGAGATGAGCAGCCTAGCAGGGGAGGGAAGAGGGAGAGGAGACAGTCTGAGAGAGAGATCCTCGATTAGTGGAATACCCTGAATCACATCAGTAAAAGTGCTCACGCACCGGGATCAAATGTAACGAGACAACTATACTCTCCGAAGTCTACTATACAATACAATATATAAGAATAAAGTAACTAATGCAACAATAAGAGAATTTAGAGAGAATGGTGAAGGATTGGACCTTCTTATGAACACTTGAGGTGGATCTTGAGGGTTGATATGCTGATCTTGAAATATAATGGAGGTGGTATGAAGAGGGGAAAGCAATTTCTAAATGAGGTAAGGAAATGATGGAAATGGGATGTTGGAAATGTGTATTTAGGAGGGGAACAACTCTAACGTTAGGGGAGTTTTTTTCCCCTTTAGATAGAACAATAGATGTTTAGTTTCTATGGGATCCTTTTTGATTCACTTGAGTAATTTAACACTTTGGCTTGAAAACATGTCGTTAGAGGGCAAAACCCCGACACACCCCATAAGGTCCCTATGAGCGGCGCCAATACCTCACCCAGGACCGATGTAACTCGTAGTAACTGATTGCATGATCACGAGACTCCTGATTTGAGAGCACGGCAAAGGGTCTCAGTGTATACCAAAAACGTATTTAGGAATTACAAAAGATGCAAGAGTTGAGTGAATCAGAAATTCTCAACTCCTTGTATGATCTTTGGGATCGAAAAAGTATCCTTGTATTCATGGCACTTAAAAGGACCGTTTGTTCTTGCCCTCTTTTCCTTCTTTAGGTGTTTCTCCTTTCTTTCTCCCCTGGCTGTTACTTTAGGTTTTTAATTTGTGTTAGTGGGGGAGTGGTTTACCCCCACTTAACCACTCAATTAATGCTATTCCCGAATTGGGTCAAAAGCCCAACTTCTCGACCTCCAAATAAGCCCGAAACTCGCCCCCAAACGGCCCCCTAAGAGGCACTAACACATCGTATGAGACTAGTTTAACTCGTACGAACAAACCACATAGTCACGGGTATCTCGATTTGAGAGTATGACGATTTGTTTCTTCTTTTATACACTTCACTCTCAGATAAAATTAATGATGGATGCTTACCCGACACTCTAGAAATCATTACCATCAGTTGGGACCTTGATATGTAGTATTGTGACATGTCTCCGATCGGCATCTGCATAACTCTTATGCCTATATTGAGCTATCCGAATACGTCCCCAAAGCAGCTCAATCTTGGCAATTGTCTCCCGAATCATCTCTTGCCCCAATAGATTGTTGCCCCCCACCTTTAACCAATAAGCGGGCGAACGACAAGGTAAGTTGAATGTGTTAGCCCTTTATATTGCTTTGTTTAGAACTCCCTTATATTCAAACTTGTATATATTCTTGTACACTTACTGGAATTGAGTAATTCCAGTTGGAGATGAAACTAGACTTATATTTTCAAAGCATTTCCAAAAATTAAAATTAAACTCCTTGTGGTTAGACCTTGGTGATGGCAGATCATGCCAAGAAAATCACCAATCATACATGTATACTATCCTAAACCTCACCAAACATGCCCACATTTTCTTCTACACCCTACCAGCTTTGTCGATTAGTCCCTATCGTTCTTTACTAGGGCGTGCATCGCTGTCCGCACCCGTTTTGGAGGAAAATATATGGGGTTTATATACTTTAAAATGAAACTAAAGGTCTCCATTTTTTGCAAAAAGAAAATATAATTTGCGTACAAAGAAATAAGCATTAAGGATCAAATATATGCATTGCAATCTTCCTGGCATGTTGGGGAAGTTTGACTATATATACATAAACATACATACATAATTGACGTAAATGAGCGTCAAATGGAAAGTAAGAAGAAGATTTAACTCTCCTCTCAACTCTTTTAAAATCTGAAAATAATAAAATGCCCTAAATGAGGGTCCCGTGGGAGGTGCTCGTGCCTCTTACGGGACCGTTTTATGGTTATTTTACGTTTTCACCCCTTGACACCATGTTTTTAAGCCTAAGCCTATTTTTTCGGAAATTCTCGTGATATAGCCAAGAATAAGCACGGGAAGTCTCCAAGGATGGTTGATGAGAAAACCTCTCCAAGAGATCAAAACCAAGATATCTTTTCTCCAGCATCACCAACATTTCAGGGGATGGATCATGAACCCGCAGTGTCTAAGACTTCTACCTCTGAATCCACTCAACCGGATCCTTCAAATGTCTCAACAGTTGCAAATCGAGTTAAACAAAGAATAAGGCCTGGGTGTCCCTCTAAGAAGTGCAGTCCTAGTGGAATGAAGACTGATAAACTATTAATTGTCGGGTCAGTGCTTTATCGTTGGATGTATCCAATGGAAAGGTATCTACACACATTGAAACTCTAT
Organism: Sambucus nigra; assembly: GCA_949130495.1. Lineage (NCBI taxonomy): Eukaryota > Viridiplantae > Streptophyta > Magnoliopsida > Dipsacales > Adoxaceae > Sambucus > Sambucus nigra. The sequence continues at coordinate 403,416,577 of OX422211.1, forward strand.
GTGCGAAATCGTGCTCATCCTGAGGCCTCAATTGCTAAATTTGTCCTTTTAGAAGAGTGCATGACCTTTTGCTCGAGGTATTTGGGTGATAACGTGGAAACCAAGTCTAGTCGACCTATTATCTCCTAAAGAAGCTCCTCTATCCTAATCCTTCTGAAACCTCTCTCCCCTTGATTAGTTTGACCTAATAATCCTCAATCCTCTCTACAAGTGCGTCACTTTCTTGGAGCTGTTTGTGGTAATTTGATCCAATTGACAATATTAATGAGGTTCATGTTCGGAATGATACCTGTTGGAAAGCTTATTGCCTTTCAATGGAGCTTACCAAAAAAACATTCCTCTTGAGGATTTTTGTGCATCAAATAATCCTCCTTCTTTTTTGGAGACTTTTTTGCTCAATGACATTCCTCTTGTTTATTAATTATTGAAATGATATCGATTTTTCTCAAAAACAAAAAACAAAAAAATTACCTTTGCCTATTGCACTACTTTTCTTATTTTATATTAGGCCCCGTGAAGCAGCATTTAAAAAGTACTCGTGCAATAATTTTTCCGAAATTCTCGTGATATACTCAAATCGAGAGTCCGGTGACTACGCGGTCGGTTCGTACGAGTTACATTGGTCCCGTGAGAGGTGCTCGTGCCTCTTACGGGACCATTTTGTGGCTGTTTTATCGAAGACTTAATATGAGCGAGAAAGTGACTGTTGCATTGGGTAAAGTAAAGTAAAGCAAAGGTCGGGTCACAAATAGTTTTTCAACCTGGGGCCGTACCAAACATTACAAAAGTGTGCAAATATGTGGAGAAATACCATTTGCCTAGGCAAAGAATGGCTATCAAACTGTGTCCCAACATTCACAAATTTTGGTCACAAAATTTAACTTTTATTTTCCTCTTCTCTCTCCTCTCCCTCTTTTCACACTCCCGCCCCTCTCTCTTTCATTTCGCTTCAACCATTTTGTTGCTGTGAGTTTTTGGATTTCGCTGCTGTGAGAAAAACCATTTCGCTGGCGTGAGAAGAACCAGTTCGTTGCTGTGAGTTTTCGGCAGTAAAATGGTCCGTTCATCCGAACCGTGAAGACAATTCACGCATGGGACAAACTATTGGAAAGGGTATTCCGAGCCCTTCAAAGATTCAAAAATCTTTTGCTCAAATGATAGATTGGACCGGACCCAAATCAGTAAAAGTGCCCACGCACCGGGATCAAATGTAACGAGACAACTATACTCTCCGAAGTCTACTATACAATACAATATATATATATATATATATATATATATACAATATATATATATATATATATATATATATATATATATATATATGTGCAGGCTCGACCCTCTTTTCAAGTGATTTCGAGGACTTTAGCTGAAGTTGCATCTTTGGGCGGAGCCCCTGCTGTACAGGTTCAAGGCGAGGTGCCTAGGGTTGGCGAGGTTCCTGAGGCAGTTGCCTCTGTTGTTCAAGAAAGCGATAGTGCTTCGCATACTCGGATACCTTCTGTGAGTGACAGTGTGTGCCAAAAGTTCATTTATTCTGCAACTGTGCCTGCAACTTGTTAATGCATTACATGAGGAACAATTGCAAGAGATAGGGAAAAAAAGAAAGATGGCGCACAGATTGACATTGCTGTCTATCGACCTCTGCTGCTGCCTTTGATTTTTTGAAGGATTCTTGAGTGGGCAATAGTTTAAACCTTCATAAAAATTGAATAAATAGTTTATACATACCTCCACAGGCTGCTTGGTTTGTTCTCTGTTCATCTTTCTTTTTCAATATGAAATTCCCCACCTCCTAAATTTCACCTCAACCTCTTCTCCTATTTCTTCCTCTTTTCCTTCTTCTTCTCCTCCGGTCTTCTCTGTCTCTACTATGTTTCTCTTTTTCCTCGATGGGCACGTTCTGGAAGGCTCTCTCGCTCCTCCTGTATTTCTTCAGCGATGACACATGGAACACGTCGTGTATCCACTGAAGATGCTCTGGAAGTCCCAATATGTATGCTACCGGTCCCACTCTCTTAATAATAGGGAACGAACCCACATATCTCGGCACTAGCTTCCCTCTCTTACCGAATCTCATAATCCCCTTCATGGGAGATACTCGAACCAGTGCGCATCCTTTTATTTTTTTATGGTTGAAACAGAGATTTGAGGGTTGAAGAGGAAGTGTTAGATGACAAAGACTGCGAGACAACCATTCCAAATTCCAGGTTTCATCATATCTTCTAATCCTATATTTTTTTGGTCTTTTTGTTTAACATCTAATTGCTCATTAATTGGTTTTTCAAGATATGTTTGCGTTCAATTTGACCATTGTCAATATGTACGCCTTTAGTTCCCTTATATTTATATTGAGGGCGTGCATCGCTGTCCGCACCCATTTTGGAGGAAAATATATGGAATTGACAGAAGTGTTAAACCAACTCCTAGAGTTTGGGCTGAAATTGCCCTCCCAAATGACCGTCGACTGTCAAAGATTCAGTATATTGTTATTTGAAGCTCGGAAATGGGCCCGAGAATCAGATGATTGGATGTCCCACCATCGGGACATCCAAAATTATCGTGCAATGGCTTCGAGAGCTTCTCTCGTTACAAAGTGTGCTTTTAACAATCCTTCAATTCTCAACTTTCTGGATCTCTTTTGATATCTTCCCATATTTATTTCCAGAGATAAATCTTGTATTCTTTGCACCAATGAAGACCTATTGAATTTTAATAATATAGCAGTGCTAATGTGTCAAGTCATATATATGTTTAGAACTCGTCATATAAAGGTAAATTACAAAATGTTCATTAAGAGTAGTAGTTCATATATGTACGTTAAGTGATCGTCTTTCTATATTTTGAGCACCCATGTAGATGATACAATGCAAATCAAAACGCGCACAAACAGTGGAAGTCGACGACCTCAAAGACTTGGGAGATGTGAGTGATTCCATGCACAAAGAAATATACGACTTAAAGGTCCAGTTGGATGAATCCAAGGATGTGGGGGAGGTTGGCGTTTTGGACCGGTCAAAAAATGATAACCTGAAGAAGAAACTTTTTTTTAGTATTTTTTTATTGAATAACTGAATATTATTATTGCACTAGCTGTTTAAGTTTCTCATACTTAAAGTAATTTTAGATATACACTATCTATCTTTCCAACCGTCACATGAGTAGTAACATCCCTCTTAAGACCACTCCAATAAAAGTATTGATTGGCTCTTTTATTAGTACCTTTTATACCTGAGTGTCCACCCACCGCTCAGTGTAGTGCATTATCCCCAAATCTTGTGAAACATCCCTAAGTTACTTACGTATCGAATTCCTAAATGATGTTTTTTGAATTTAAATACTAAAACTTTGCCCGGATAAGATGTGCAGGCTAAATGCTATTACCTAGACACCATAGTAGACCCATACCTGGTAGATTTCGATCAATGAAAGTCTTATCCGATCGAAATCTACTTTCATTGCTTCCTCTTCCGAACAATTCTCTAATTCTTGAATCCCAGTAATCTCATCTTCTTCCTCTGTTTTCATTATGATCAATTTTCTTTGAACACTACATCACAGGTACAGTATTGGCTTTGGTGTTCTTGGTTGCATTGGTGGAGGTATTTAAAGGGAGGAGTAGCTTAGGCTCCAAGCTAAGGCGGGGCAGGAGATGTTTTTGGTGGCGATGCCTCGCCCTGAGTGAGGATCTTCCACCCATTTGTACTATATAGAGGATGATACCTCTAAGGATATTATGATTCCCTTAGATTTGATTCCAGTTGTTCGTGAGTACTCCGATGTATTTCAGGAGATACCGGGCCTACCCCCTAGTCGAGAGATAGATTTCATCATAGACATGATGCCGAGCACTCGACCGATAGCACGTGCACCGTACCGTATGGCTCCAGCAAAAATGAGGGAGTTACGGGATCAGATAGAGCAGTTGTTAGGTCAGGGCTTCATTCGTAGGAACACCTCACCTTGGGGCGCGCCAGTGTTGTTTGTGAAGAAGAGAGATGGTTTACTAAGGTTATGCATGGATTATCGGGAGATGAACAAGGTCACAATACAAAATAAATATCCGTTGCCTCGAATTGATGACCTGTTCGACCAGCTGAGGGGGGCAACCTTCTTTTCAAAGATAGATTTGAGATAGGGATACCATCAGCTACGGATTAAGGAGCAGGATGTGTTGAAGACTACTTTCTTGACGAGATATGGGTCCTATGAGTTCAGAGTCATGACATTTGGGCTAACAAATCCTCCAGCCGTATTCATGGATTTGATGAACCGAGTGTTCAGAGAGTTCTTGGATCAGTTTGTCATCGTTTTAATAGATGACATCCTGATATATTCACACACTGAGGAGGATCATGTCGAGCACTTGAGGCAGGTTCTTCAGACTCTACGAGAGCATCAACTATATGCTAAGTATGAGAAGTGCGGATTCTGGATATGGGAGTTACCATTTTGGGGGAATGTTGTGTCGGAATTAGGAATATTGGTTGACCCGAGCAAAGTTTCAGCGGTGAGGGAGTAGGGACAGCCCACGATACCGACAGAAGTCCGTAGTTTCTAGGGGTTAGTCGGGTACTACAGGAGATTCATCCGAGACGTTTTTAAGATAGCGGGTCCGTTGACGAATCTGAATCGCAAGGGAATTCTATATGTTTGGGATGATGCTTGTCAATTGGCTTTTGATGAGATGAAAGATAAGTTGACTTCGGCGCCAGTTCTTCCTTTGCCCAAGCCGGGAGTAGAATATATGGTTTACACTGACGCCTCTTTATGGGGACTCGGGGGAGTACTTCAGCAGGAGGAGAAGGCTATATCTTTTTCCTCCCGCAAGTTAAAGCCTCATGAAAGGAATTACCCCACCCACGAACTAGAGCTAGCAACGATCATTTTTGCATTGAGGATTTGGAGACATTACTTGTTGGGGGAGAAGTTTCACTTGTTCACAGACCACAAGTCACTGCAGTACTTGTTCACTCAGCGAGAGTTGAATATACGTCAGTGCAGATGGTTGGAGTTTGTGAAAGACTACCAGTTCAAAATACAGTACCATCCGGGAAAGGCTAACGTGGTTCCTAATGCGTTAAGTCGTAGACCGATGGGTGATGTAGCGGACATCTGGAAAGTGAAGTTGAAAGAGTTGGGTCACCAGGATGCGGTAGCCCATTCCTTTGTATCTGTCATGATAGTCACACCAAATATTGTTATGAGTGTGATACAGGCATAGTCAGCGGATTCGTTTTGTTAGGAACAGATTGTACGAATTTTAGCTGAGGGTGCTGAATCCTATTTAGTAAGTTCTGATGGAGGTTTAAGGTTTAATGGGTGATTGTTGGTACCAGAAGGAGAAGACTTACGTCATGAAGTGATGACACGATCTCACGGGTCCAGATTTGCGATCCATCTCGGAGGGGATAAGATGTACTAGGATATGAGGTGGCAGTACTGGTGGAATGGTATGAAGAAGGACATTACCGAGTTCATGTACAAGTGTTTTACTTGCCAGATGGTAAAGGTAGACCACAAGAAACCGTCGGGATTACTTCAGTCGTTGGAGATACCTACGTGGAAGTGGTAAAGTATTTACATGGACTTCATTACTTGGCTACCTACATCACATCGGGGTCATGACTCCATATCAGTTATAGTGGATTGATTAACCAAGGTTGCTCATTTCCTGCCAGTACAGATAGACTATACCACGGGTCAGTATGCACAGCTATTCACTGTCGAGATTATTAGGCTACATGGGGTGCCCCTGGATATTGTGTCTGATAGAGACAAGATCTTTGTGTCGCGCTTCTAGGAGAGCTTTCAGGAGGCCATGGGTACAGAGTTGAGATTGAGTTCAACTTATCACCCTTAGACGGATGGATAGACAGAGCGTACTAATCAGATGTTGGAGGATATGCTACGCATGTGTGTCCTTAATTTTGGAGGAGGATGGGAGCCGTATCTTCAACTAGTGGAGTTTGCTTATAATAACTCCTACCAGTTCACGATCGGCATGGCCCCTGATAACTTCGCTTTTTGTTTGTCGTTGGAGTAATCCAAGTTAGTCAAAGCCTTATAATACCTACAAAATAATACAATCTCAAGTGTAGTGGTAAATAAGTGTACCAATCCACTTTCAAGGTTGTAAATCAAAGGGAACAAAATTGTATTTCACTTTCTATTTCTTTTTTGGCTTTTTTACTTTTTCTACTTTTTTTAGCTTTTTCAAATATTAAAACAACAGGTGAGGAGATGATTTTAAACTAAACTAAATTAAATGTGGGATAAAAATAACTAACTAGAAAGTGTGCTAGATAAGGACTAAGTAATAAACGTGATATGGACTTAAATTTGAGAAGTATTCAAGGAATGAAACTTCACCACCACAATATCAATTAAATGTGTTGATTGTTCTAGTTTATTAATTTTCCAAATATTACTTTATCTTATCAATTAATTCTCATCACTTGACAAAACAAACTAATATAAATTTAGTTAATCTAATTTTCATTCCCACAACTCAATTGAATAATTGATTTAGAAAAATTATATGAATCACTCGCTAGAGTAGATTCATATAATAAATCATAAATCCAAAAAAAAATTAATGTATGAGTAATATAAAATGTAATATACTCTAATTAGTGGGTCATTCTATCTCTAGTTTGAATCCACAAATTAAGAGTATATTAGATTTTAATCCTTTCCCAAGGATAGTTTACCATTTCTCAATGCATAAACTCAAGTAGGAATGAAAAGAAAAATCAACTAAATTGAACAAAGTAACCTAGATTAACCAATACATTCAATTGAATATATGGGGCTTCATTTCACTCCTTGAATGGAGTGATTAGCCAACCATAGTCATAATTCACTTAATAACCCTCTAATAAAATTTACTAAATGAAATTAAAAGGATGGAGAGAAGAAATACAAACCAAAATGGGGGAGAAAAGAAATTGTACTTGCATTAAATCCAAGATTCTCTCAATTGCGTACAAACACTAACGAAATTGAAGTACAATTTAATTCTCCTCTCTACAATATTTTTTTCTCTCTATTTTTCTCTATTTTTCTACCCTAGTCTTTCTCTCTCTAGTCTTCTCCCTTGATAAAAAGCTCTCTCTTCCTTTAAATAGTAGGTGCCATGGAGCTAGGGTATTTTGGGAAGGTTTAATGGTGTAGGATAAAATGGAGAGAGGTTTTAGAATAAAGGTGAGGGTAATTTAGGAATTAGAATGGAGCATGTGGTTATGGTGAGGTTATGTGGGAAGGTGGGGGAAATGAGGTAATGGTGATAAAAAATAGATTTGGTTTATGAGGCTATTTTGGGTAAAGGTAAAAAGAGGTTAGTTGGGGTTATTATGGGAAAAAGGGAATAAAGGGGTAAATGGGTTTAATTGGCATGTGGGTATTTGTTTGGTTTTGCTTTGATTGGTTTGTTGGCAGCTCACGATTTTGAGAATGGAAGAGAAATGGGTTTGGGTATGGTTTGAAGATGGGTTAATGTTCTTGGGTTGAAGGTTGGATGGTGGCTTGGGTTAAAGGTTTCGGGTCACGAGTTGGTAGATGGGGGTCGGGTAGGTGAGTGAGGTCCGAAGTGTTAGGCAACGCCGGAGTGGGTCGGACATGCGGGTTCGGTCTGGTAGATCCGGGTTTGATGTCCAATGGGTATGGGGATTGTGATGGGTTGTGTGTTGGTAGGATGATGGAGGTGAGAGAGAGAGAGAGAGAGTGTGTGGTTATGGGGGTTGAAGATTTTTGGATGTTTGTTAATGGTGGTTTAGAGGAGCGAGAAGGTGGTTGGTGAGAAGATGATGTTGGAGGGTTATTTTGTGGGTGAAGGTCTAGGATAATAGGGTGTAGGTGAGGATGAGGATAGGTAGTGTTAGTTTAGGGGGTATGTGAGTGTAGGGGAGTTATGTGTGAGTGTGTGTTTAATTTGGACCCTTAAAATAAAACTAACTAGTAAAAAATAAAAATAATAAAATAAAATAAAAACCTAAAAAAATAAAATCCTATTCTAAAATAAAACAAAGACTCAAATAAAAATTGAAACTAAAAAGAAATAAAATTAAAATCTAATAAAACTAAAACTAAAATTCTAATTAAATGTAAAATCAAATAAAACTAATAAATGAAATCCTAAAAAAAATCTAATCCTAATAAAAATAAAACTAATAACTAATAAAAATAAAGATAAAATAAAAATATACTAATAAAATATAAAAATAGTAAATAAAACCTAAAAATTCTTAATAAATCTAAAATAGATCCTAAGAATCAAACAACTCAACTAAAACTCTAAAAATTAATAAAAAAGTACAAAATCAACACACACACGGGTCGGGGAAGGCTAAGGCTAGGATGGGCTAGGTTAGGGTCAGGGGATTGGGTATTTAGCTCCATTTTAACTGCAAATTGCCTGAAAATATAGCTTTTGACACCGCAACTGCAATTAAGCCAGCAGAATGAATATTTAAGCACATAAGACCCAAATTGTCGAGAATTAGCAACTAAAGTACGTCTATTCGGGGTATAAAATGTACAGTTTTGGGTGCTTATCACACCACCCCAAACAGAGCGTTGCTAGTCCTCAAGCAATAAGATAGAGAGAAAGAGAAAGATAAGTAACCAAAAGTGTACCACTTTCGCGGGCACTTGCGATTGCACTTAGCATGTTCAACAAGCCTAACATATAGGTTGCCCTACAGGACGAGTTGTGTCTCGTGAGGGTTTGCAGGGAATATACCCACAAAATTCTTTATTTTGCAAAATGATTTATTGAAAGGCAGTCAATCTCTTATTAGACACAGAATAATCGCACAATCCATCACAAGAAAAATATTTTCAGAAATACAAGCTAGAAGCGTAAAAAGTTTAGCTAAGTAAATACTCAAGGCACATCCTTCCTAGAACTCAACGTGTGTAGTGTGAATCAGTCAAAATGGGTCGAGCATCACAAGAGTAATTCCTAGATTGCCTTTTCGGAATCAAAGCTTCAACTTCAAATCTCACTAGATATAGCTCTCTCAAACAAACTCTCGAGATATGGGTTAGTGTGTCGCTCTTGTGTGTGAGGAGGTGAGTAAATGTAAGCAAGTTCAAACGTCTCACACACATATAAGAAAGAACGAACAATTTGAAAGAAAAGTGATCTCATGAAAGAAATGCTAATCACTATAGTGAGAACGTCGAGTTATTCACCACGTAGACTTTCATTTTCCCGAACACCTAGGGGAAAACATGGATTTTTATGAGTGAGGGAAAATTAAATGTGATGAGAAAGACATGTTAGGATGGATGGATGGGATGAGGTAGGTAGGATAGTGATATGATGGATAATGGATGAGTGATGGATGCGATAAGATTGAGAAGAGTGTACTATACATGAAGACATTTAACATTTGGAACAAACACTCTTTTTCTCAAAAATGATGATGGATGATATATGAATGGAGTGGAGAATGTGTATGGATGATGAGGGGAATAAATGGGAATATGGGTGGAGGGAATGGTAAATGTGATATGGAAAGTTGGTAAGTGTATGGATGAAAATCTAGTATTCGGGACAAATATCAAGACACGTGTTTCTTACAACTCGAAAGAGATGTCATTCTCAGTGATCAAACCAAAAATGAAGAATAATGAGATCATACAACTATTTAAGTGAGGAACCAAATGAAGTTGAATCAACTTGTGACTCGGAGATTGCGTAAAACACTCTGAAAGGGTGAAAGGCACAAATCTCACAAGCTAAAGTCTCTACTAGTGATCCTGAAGGTTCCCTTTAGAATTGTAGTACTCTTCAACTCTAAATCGTATTGACGTGATAAGTGTGCAAATTTTGTTGAGTCTAGAAATTCATAGTGCAAAATGCATTGTTACGTATTACATAAGCTATTTAGAAAAAAATAAATCCTCTAGCTCGATTCCTATATTTAAAAAGATGGATGATAGAAAATTCACATCAATGAGTGAGATGAAAGAAACTGCGCGAAATTTTAAAAATCAGGTTTAAAAATCAAAATTTTTCAAGAGAGGTATGATTTTGATAAAATTCCCCACCCCCAAACAAAAAGGAACATCGTCCTCGATGTTAAGTGAAATGATTTTTTAAAATTGAGAACATAAGGTAGGAAAGAGATTACCAGAATCAATCGCTAATGAAGTGGACAGATATCGCCAAAATGAAACCTGAATAAATGAGTGAGATAGAAAAATATGGACAAGTCTATAAGCATGATAGAACATTGGGTGGTGTGAAAAACCACCCCCAAACAGGATAAGACTAATACTCAGAAAAAGCGGGTTGCCTCCCAATAGCGCTAAGTTTAATGTCTTCAACCAGACCGATCGGAACTCACCCAGAAAGAAATGATATGCGAGGAGAGAACGGGGCGACACAAAATTCGGGGGATAAGAATCACCCCCAAATAAGACGGAACTGTCACTCTTCATAAATGGGGTCAACAAGGTCAATCTGTTCTATGTGAGTGGAGCCTAGCTCCAAGAAGGGCTTCAAGCGTTGACCATTGACCTGAAAGAGGCGGCCTTGGGATTTTGCACGGTGATGGCACCATAAGGAGTAACTGGCTCAACAATGAAGGGTCCAGATCACCTGGTTTTCAATTTCCCAGGAAAGAGATGCAACCTTGAATTATAGAACAAAAAATTTTGACCAGGGTGGAATTCGTTGCGCATGATGCTTTGGTCATGGATCCACTTCATCTTGTCCTTATACTTCTTGGACAAATCATAGGCATCATTTCTGATTTCCTCCAATTCATTAAGTTGCAGCTTCCTATGGACACCCGCCTTATCAATATCAAAATTAAGGGTTTTGATGGCCCAATAAGCATGATTCAAGCTCAACAGGAAGGTGTCAAGGCTTGTCGAAGACGAAGAGATAAGGAGACATGCCAATTGGAGTCTTGTAAGCAGTACAATATGCCCACAATGCGTCGTTCAAGCGTAAGGACCAATCTTTCCTATTAGGACTGATAGTTTTTTCAAGAATTTGCTTGATCGCGCGATTGGAGACCTCAACTTGACCACTAGTCTGTGGGTGGTAAGAGAGACCAACCTTGTGGGTAACACCATACTTTTTGACAAGGTGTTCAACAACTCGATTACAAAAATGTTTACCCCCATCACTAATGATAACTTATGGGGTTCCAAAATGCGTGAAGACATGATCTTTCAGAAATTGGACCACAACTCGATGGTCATTGGTGCGGCAAGCAATTGCTTCGATCCATTTGGAAACATAGTCAACAGCAACAAGAATATACTAAAAACCATGAGATGAGGGAAATGGTCCCATGAAATCGATACCCCACACATAAAAAATTTCAACAATGAGGATGGGTGTGAGAGGCATCATATGACGACGAGAGAGATGCCCAGAGTGTTGGCAATTGGAACAAGCCTGGCAATATTAATGGGCATCGCGAAAAATGGTAGGCCAATAAAAACCGCTTTGCAAATTTTTTGCGACAGTTTTCTTTGAGCCAAAGTGGCCTCCACAAGCACTATTGTGGCAGAAAGATAGAATAATGAGTTGTACATATTTGAGAACACAACGACGAATGACTTGATCGGAGTAATACTTGTAGAGAAACGGGTCATCCCAAGAGTAAAACTTCACATTCGCCATGAATTTGGAGCGATCCTATTTCGACCAATGATTAGGAAGTTGATCGGTAACAAGAAAGTTGACAATATCAGCATACCAAGGCGAGGTGGAGATAGAAAAAAGTTGTTCATCGAGAAATGACTCAGAAATGGGGAGAGGATCACAGTCAGACGTGACAGTAATGCGAGAGAGATGATCAGCAACAACATTTTCACAACCTTTCTTGTCGCAAATTTCAAGGCTAAACTCTTGGAGTAAGAGAATCCACCTTATCAATCGTGGTTTGGAATCCTTTTTATGAAGAAGGTGCTTAATAGAAGCATGGTCAGTATACACGATGATAGGGGAACCTATGAAATATGAGAAAAATTTATCGAGAGCAAACACAACTGCTAACAACTCCTTTTCAGTGGTCGTGTAATGAAGTTGAGCATCATGTAGGGTTTTGCTAGAATAAGAGATGACATGTGGGCACTTATCAACTTTCTGGACAAGCACGACACCAAGTGAAAAATCAGAAGCATCACACATGAGCTCAAATGGGAGGTTGCATGATAGGAGCGGAAGTGAGGTAAGCTTTTAGGCGCTCAAAGGAGGCAACACGTGCTTCATCAAAGATGAAAGGGACATCTTTAGATAAAAGGTTTGTCAAAGGTCGTGCAATTTTAGAAAAGTCCTTAATGAAGCACCGGTAGAAGATCGCATGTCCTAAGAAGGAGCGAATGTGCTTAACAGCCTTAGGAATAGGGAGTGAGGAAATCAAGTTAACTTTTTCTTTATTGACCTCAATACCGGAGCTATAGACAACATGACCTAAAACAATACCCTTTTTTTACCATGAAATGGCATTTTTCCCAATTGAGAACCACCTTCTTTTCTTGACAACGCTAAAGTACCATAGTGAGGTAAGATAGGCATTGTTCAAAGGATGAACCAAACACAAAAAAATTGTCCATAAAGACTTAGAGAAAATGATCTACCATGTCACTGAAAATACTAGTCATACACCTTTGAAAAGTCGCAGGTGCATTGCAAAGGCCAAAGGGCATACGAGAGTACGCAAATGGACAGGTAAAGGTAGTTTTTTCTTGGTCTTCAGGGGCAATGGGTATTTGGTTGTACCCTGAATATCCATCAAGGAAGCATTAGTAAGCATGGCCCGCCAAGCGTTCAAGCATCTGGTCAATGTATGGGAGAGGGAAGTGGTCTTTGCAAGTGACAGCATTGAGCTTTCTATAATCAATACAAATACGCCAGCCGATTTGTATGCGGGTGGGTACAAGCTCATCGTCATAATTTTTGACAACGGTGATGCTAGATTTTTTAGGCACCACATTAATGGGGTTGACCCATTGACTGTCTGAAATGGAGTAGATAATACCAACATCAAGCAATTTTCAAATTTCAGCTCGAAGGACCTCCTTCATTACTGGATTGAATCGGAGTTGTGGCTCACGAGAAGTCTTGGCATTCTCTTCTAAATGAATGCGGTGGCTAAAAACATTGGGACTGACACCTTGAATGTCAGAAATGGTCCACCCTAAAGCAGCGCTATATTGGGTGAGAGTGTGGACCAATTGCTCTTCTTGATCCAGTGTCATGTCATAAGCAATAATGATGGGGTGATGTTGGTTTGGGCCTAAGAAAGTATGTTTCAACTCAGCAGGTAATGGCTTAAGATCCAAACTAGGTGGTGTCTCAGGAGAGATATCGGACTCAGACGCAGAAACAAAGTCTGGGAGAATATCGGGACAGGGGTGACTGGGTCATCCACAGAAAGAAGAGTATTGACAAGCAGAGGCTCAAATGGAGGAGCCCAAGTGGAAGTGTCCAGTAGTGGTGTAGAATCTAACAAGGCATTGACCTCAGAGATGGAGTAATCAATATCAAAGTCGGACCCAAAGTGAGCCAAATATTGGTGGATAGGATCTTCTGGTTAGGTGGTATCCAACATCTCTTGGACTAAGGAGTCAATCATGCAAACCTCATCAATAGAATCAACATCGGACGGTTGTTGCATGAGGTGGAAAATATTGACTTCAATGGTCATGTTGCCAAAAGAAAGATTCATTGACCCATCTCAATAGTTGATGATGGCATTGGCAGTTGCCAAAAAGGGACGACCCAAAATGATAGGAATATTGGTTGGGTCGGGAGCAGGAGTGTCTAAGATGATGAAATCCACAGGGTAGTAAAAGTTAGACACTTTCACCAAAACAACTTCAACGATTCCTTTAGGCACTTTCACAGAATGGTTTACAAGTTGAAAAGTGATCCGTGTAGGTCTCATGTTTTGTAAACCTAACTCAAGGTAGAGAGAGTAAGGTAGCAAATTAACACTAGCTCCAAGATCAAGCAAAGCCCGAGTAGAGAACTTATCTCCTAACATGCAAGAGACAGTGGGACGACCAGGGTCTTTATATTTCACAATACCATTCTCATGGATGAGGGGCGTGGCTTGCTCAGTGACAAAGTCATCACGAGGCACATTCGTCCATCGCTTGACAGTGCACAAGTCCTTCCAGAATTTTGCATAAGAAGGATCTTGTTAAATCGCGGTGAGGAATGGAATGTTTATGTGAACATTCTGAAAAACTTGCTTGATCTCATCAAATTGTTGAGCTTTCTTTTTTGGGTCCGACCTATGAGGTAAAGGTGCTTTAGGGACAAAAGCAGTGGTGGCCTCAGTAGGTTTAGAGGCACTCTTGTTGGTGGATTTATGGGGTGGTGGGACCTTAGGGAGCGGTTCTAATGGGCAATTCTGGGTGGGTGGGATTGGAACATCAGGGGGAGCATCAACACCATTGTCAACCTGTTTATCGGATCGTAGAGTACTCACCGCTTTCATGTCCGCTTGGTATGTGGGTGGAGTGGAAGGGGATCCAACCTCATAAGCTGACTCCTTTCCATTCCCCTTAGGGTTAGAAATGGGTTGACTCGGAAAATGACCTTTCTCTCGCTCAGACTCAAACTGATTAAGACGTTGCTCAAGCCTTTGGATGGCTTGAGTCTGTGCTCGCATGGATTGTTGTTGAGTCGAGATAAATTGAGTGAGAAGATTCTCGATAGAGGAGGAGGATGATTGGGGTGGAGGGGCATAAGGGGGTTGGGGGACCAACTCTCGGTTAGAACTAAGCGGCTGTGAATACTCGTAGGACAGAGGTGGGATGGGGACAATTTGATGATTGGGGTGGGACGGTCCTCCTTGGGGGACACAGGATGATGGATGGTTGTGTTGGTGGTAAGGAGCATGGTGGTGTTAAATAGGGGGGCGATGTTGCCTTTGCGGGTTTTGGTGAAACCCTGGTGGACCACCAACATGTTGTTGTGGTTTTGATGGAGCAAGGTGATTGTCGTACAAATAGGGATGGTTCCTATTATTTGGATTGTAAGTAAACGACGGTGGTGCGGGTTTCCTAGTGGTATCAAAGGCACATGCTTGGGCTAGAGTGGGTTCGGGATCATCTTGAATGAGGGGGCACATATGAGATAAATGATCCTGACTTAAACAGACATGACAAGAAGGAATAGACTCATTGACATTCATCACTTGTTTAGAAATAAAAACATTTTGTTGCATAGAACAACTGAGAGCATCAACAGTCTTAGTCAAAGTGTTTAAGCCATGGAGCAAGGTTTTAAAATCGGGATCATTTTAACCTCATAAGTGCTACCTACTCGTGGTGGCTCGGATCTCAAAAATTCATTGGTGCCCTCCCAATCTTGGGAGTCATCGCCTAATTCAAGGAGAAAATTATAGGCGGCGGTGGGAGTTAAGTGCATGAATTTGCCTTTGTGCATGGACCCAATCATGGTGCGAGTGGAAGGAATGATACCATTGTAAAAACTATGAACGAGGCGACTCTTCTCGAGACCATGATGTGGGCAACTATTGATATAGTCTTGAAAACGGCCCCATGCTTCACAAAATTGCTCTGTTGGCTTTTGGTGAAAATCTTGAATGGCTTGGCACATCTCATTTGTCTTACTTATGGGATAAAACTTGGACATGAACTTCTTCACAAGTTATTCCCATGTATGGATAGAATCCGGTGACAAGGAATGTAGCCACATAATTGCTTTATCTTGGAAAGAAAATAGAAACAATCGAAGATGAACATTTTCTTCATCTAAGTTTTGATTTTCGAAAGTAGCGCAAACCGTGAGAAATTTTCGCAAGTGAGTATATGGAGACTCACGTTTAAGACCATGGAAATTGGGCAACATGGAAATGGTCACCGGGAGAATTTCGAATTGATCCTCCGGGGTGGGTGGAAGAACTATGCAAGATGGTGGAGTGGCCATTATCGGGGCAAAATAGTCCCTTAAGGCACGCTCTTCAGCCATGGTGGGTGGATGAATGGTGGGAATAGAGATGTCAACTCGGGGACAACTCAAAGTGATCGGTGGAATGGAACAAGGAAGGGGAACACATGGTTATACTAATGTGGAAGAGACGGGAGAAAGACTACGGGAACGAATTAATCGATGATTAACTCGTTGCCACGTGGGCATGCAAAGAGGGATTTGTTTTTGAGTTTTTGGAAAAGAAAAAAATATTTTTAGAGTTTTGCTTTTTTTTTGAAAGAAAGAAAATATGTTTTTGAGTTTTTTATAAAAATAAGAAAAGAAAATATTTTAGGATTTTTTTTTGGAAGAAAAAGGGTGGGGGGAAATTTGGACGCTAAGAATTTGGACGAATTCACTAAAACGGACTACCAAAAAAGGAATTGGACACACAAGTAAAGGAAAAATCCATACTAGCACATAACCAATTTTTTATCTTGAAAATTAATGAAAGGGGTAGTCAAATTTTAATGAAATCCGCGGGCGATAAAAATCACGGAATTTATATGAGTGATCGCCTTTTGCATAATGTGTGTTCCTACTTTAATCACAAGATGCCAAGAGGCTTGCCACAGAGATTCTCCACAAACCTACTACGACGAAACGATCGGCTGGTACAACGCTGGGGACAGCACAAACCCGTTTTACTGGGCGGCCGCACTTAAAACCCAGTTTCCCTGGACACTTTCGTGCCGCAAAGAGAACCGTTCGAGGGTTTGCCCGGTGGAGTCAAAATGATAAAAAGGGGTTATCCTACAAGTCAAAATGATAAAAAAGGGGCCTATGCACACCGTATCCTATGGGGCTATTTAGTTGATTGATTTTAAATTAGTGATTGCTAGGGTAGCACACAAAGGATAAGTGATTGAGTCGGGTGATGAAATCCCTTCTCGTGAGTGACCGGGCGTAGGCCTTAGTCAATTTAATTCACCATTACATTCAAAATTAAATGCAAGAATTAAATCACACAAGGTCACGTAGGAGCACACAAGGTATGAACTCGCTAACAAGAGGGCGCGAGGGTATAAGAGATGTACCTCCCACAGTTTTTACGCCGTGGGGTGCCAAAATTGTTGAGTCGATCGGGGAGAGAATACATCAATCTCAGTCGGCCCCGGGAGTCCTACCGACCCAAGAAAGAGAGGCTTCTAAATCCTCGCCTTTGGACGCCCTCTCTCTACCTTGTCCGATTTCCCTATCACGCTTTCTTCAATTATTACAAATTTTAAATGAAAATGAAATGGTGTCTCTATGCACCGCAATACAAGCCAAATAATAAAGTCCTAATACAAGCCTTCTAATAACATGAAAAAAATGGTACTAAAAATAACATAGTGCGAAAAATAAATGAACTACGAAATTGAATCCGCTCCGAGCTTCACGATCCCAAAAATGGCACCGGCACCATTTGATAGAAAGAACTTTTTTACATCCCCGGCACTGGCGCCATTTGCTAACTTTGCTTTTTGTATGTTGTTGGAGCAAGCCAAGTTAATCAAAGTCTTATAATACCTACAAAATAATACAATCTCAAGTGTAGTGGTAAATAAGGGTATCAATCCACTTTCAAGGTTGTAAAGCAAAAGGGAACAAAATTGTATTTCACTTTCTATTTCTTTTTGGGCTTTTTTACTTTTTTAACTTTTTTTAGCTTTTTCAAATATTAAAACAATAGGTTAGGAGATGATTTTAAACTAAACTAAATTAAATGTGGGATAAAAATAACTAACTAGAAAGTGTGCTAGATAAGGACTAAGTAATAAAAGTGATATGAACTTAAATTTGAGAAGTATTCAAGGAATGAAATGTGACAACCCGCCTAATAAGATACCGGACGATCACTCCAATATAAATTAAAACAGGAGTCTCATATGGATCATTCTTAGCATCACTGTCGAAAAATCCATTTAATTACTAATAACCTATTAGGCCGGTGTCAAAATTTTAACTTTACTACTCTTTTTAACGATAATAAATAAAACATCTACATTTTAATGCGTAAATGAAACTGAAATGAAATAAAATAACCGAACACACGGTCAAAATATACAACCATATCGAATGCTGTACCGAAAGAATAAATAAATGCAGTTGAGCCATTGGCTCGAATGTTTATACAGTACCTTCTATCTAGAGTACAACGATGGAAGCGGCTATCAAAAACCTGCACGCATCCACAACTGCTGCAGCTGATGTCTGACTCGAAAGAATTTCCATCCAGGCGTCCCTGTGTCTGGACACCTATGTATATATATAATATATAGAAAGAAAGGAGAGTAGATAGACGGGTCAGAGCCCGGATTTTTGAAAATATTTTGCAAGTGCATAAATGCTTTATTTTTAGAAAAATAGTTTTATCTCATATTTAAATTACAGTGCACTCCTAGCGCATCCCTCTAGACATCATAGTCAAGCTATCCTACTAAACTAGTCTATCCCAAACCCACTATCAATCCTAGATAGTCCAAGCAATGTACTAAGGGATAAACTTAACCCCAGTCTCAACGCTATGCCATGTTCGTGCGTGGGGTGTCTCGCAAAGGGAAATCCAAACAAGGAACCCCCCCGATACACTACTATGCGGCACGGTCGATCGTCGAGATCCGCCAGTCCCTCAGTACAGAAAGATATATATAAATATATATATATATATATATATACCATAAACATTTATAATATAAGAGCACTAAGGATTAAACTTCTCCCCAGTCTCAACACACTGCCATATCCGTGCGTGGGGTGTCTCGCAAAGCGAAATCCAAACAAGGAACCCTCCCGATACACTACTATGCGGCAAGGTCGATCGTCGGGATCCATTAGACCCTAGGCACTCGATTCCTCCATTTATACATACATATTCATACTTTACCATTACCATCCGGATCTATCTCCCGGACTAAGGATTCATATACAAAGTATTTATCAATACCTTTATTTTTCTTAAAATTTCCCATTTCCCTTTTTATACTCAGGAAATGTAAATATAAAAGCCAATTCATTATCATGAATTGCTTTAACAAATCATATACCTTTTAAAAGCCAATTTTATTATCATAAAAATGCTTTTCCTTTATATGTCATCCCATTTCCCTTTTTATACTCAGGAAATGTACCCAAAGCCATTTCCATTATCATGAAAATGCTTTGATCAAATCATGCTTCCACAACCCTTCTTCCATCCGGGAGTGTTACCGAAGCCAAACCTTTATCCCATTTCCCTTTTTATACTCAGGAAATGTAAATTAAAGCCAATCCATTATCATGAATTGGTTTAATAAATCTAAGACCGCCCCTCCGGGTTTCCCCACTGGACACGCCCCTAAATGGCTATCATCTTCCAGGGCCTATCTATACAAGACAACCTGGGAACCTACCAACGTCGGGAAGCGGCCATATTGCCTGCGGGAAAGTCAGGACCACACCCGGAATCCCCTAACCAGCGCAGTAATACAAATGGCCATATGGCCTAGGGACTATATCCAACCTGCTCAACAGCCAGGAAGGCTTCACCACAACGCGCGCAACTTCCCTTATGATAGCGATTTAGGGAGGTGTGTACAATCCATAATTTATTAATTATGAAAAACATTTCTCATTCCATTTTGAAAATATTCATTTTTATATTTTCAAAATCATTTCCATCATAACATATATATATATATATATATATATATATATATATATATATATATATATATATACCTAAATCAAACAGTATAAACATATCCTATATATTCCTCCTAGAATATATAACTGGCCATAATGGCCTATATCATCTAACGATGACCAATAATCCCAAAGATTCCCTCCAGGAATCATAAACATGCATTCATATAAGCATGATACTAAACCCAAAGTATTTTCTTACTTTAATAAATAATACATACTTAAATCCCATCTACGGATTCATTTGGATATCTCCAATTATACCAATTCACTCTAAGTGAATATACACATATATAAATTCCCAATTCCTCAAGCCCTTTAGGACATAACCCTCCATAATTTCTTATTTGGAAGGGCCTTAAACATTAAACTCAAAAAGGAGAAATAATCCTAATCTCCAAAATCTTGGGCTGAAAACAGGGCACCGGTCGACTGGTCCTAGACCCCCGGTCGACCGCGGGTGGAAAATAAGCCTACGAAACAAAGCAGTAACCCCTTTCTCCTTGACGCGGTCGACCGGCCTTAGGGGCGCGGTCGACCGGTCACACCAGGTCCTCAAAACTTTAATTCCTCAATTCCCTTAACCAACAACCCAAATTCCTTTTCGGGGTTTCTAAACTACCCAAAAAATTATCCCGAACATCTACGACATTAATTCTAGCCGTAAATTTTCCAATTCTCGATTTGATTTCCGAGTTGATGATTTCAACCCGGAGCTGTCATCTTGTAAAAAATCATACACAGTCGGCGCCCACGCGACCGTATCGAAAAGATCTACAACTTTTGTGTTTTGGCCGAAAGTTAAATCAATTCTTTTCCTGGCCAAAAAGGCCCCCTAAAGTGACGGGTTACTATTCATCATCTTCTCCGAGACGATTTCGGCCATTAAAGCTTCTCCCAAGCTTCTGTCGCCTCACCCAACGTCCTACAACCTCAACCAACTACAACTAAGGGTTCTAAACATCCTAGAACCCAAAACCATCAATTAATTTAGGTTAAAACCTAAGTTCCACAAAATTGAAATATTGTTGGGGTTTAATTGTTTTAACTCCCAAAAACCCATTTTATCCACGATAACCCACCCCAAAACCATTAGGGTTTGTGTATACCAAACTACGGTATGAGATATTTATGCAAAAAGATAAATAAAGCAAGCAAACACTTGCCTCGTGGATAAAATCCGACGACCTCGAGTCGAATCCGGCGGAGTTTGGCCCGAATCTCCATTTCTCTCCTCTTTTCTCTCCTCCTCTCTCTCTTCTTTCCTTTCTTTCTCTTTTCTCTCTATTCTCTTCCCTTCTCCCTCTTTAAATAGGAAGAAAAGGGGTTTTAACCCTTAAAACCCAAAAACGACACGTTTACCCAATTACGAGTTACTTTTACCTCTAAAATTATCCGAAACTCATTTTCGACAATCGGACACTCTTTTCTGACTATCTCGGACATTCCGAGACTCGTGGCACAGTCGAAATTTCCATCCGAGGTACTTGACCGCAAATCACTATTCCAACCCAAAATAAATAAATGCGGGTTTTCCAATTAAAAATCTTACCTCGTGTCGCTTTTCTCAATCAGCGACATATAATTAAAATATTTCGGCCTATATAGTCCCAAAAATAATTACAGCACCCATCGAAAATCATTCAATCCTCGAAAATCCCAAAAATTACTATTTAGGAAAATTCCCCAAATTCCAATTTATATCCGATTATGGAATTTAATGGTCTCCAAAAGGACGGATTGTTACATGAAACTTCACCACCACAATATCAATTAAATGTGTTGATTATTCTAGTTTACTAATTTTCCAAATATTACTTTATCTTATCAATGAATTCTCATCACTTGACAAAACAAACTAATATAAATTTAGTTAATTTAATTTTCATTCCCACAACTCAATTGAATAATTGATTTAGAAAAATTATATGAATCACTCGCTAGAGTAGATTCATATAATAAATCATAAATCCAACAAAATTTTAATGTATGAGTAATTTAAAATGTAATATACTCTAATTAGTGGGTCATTCTATCTCTAGTTTGAATCCACAAATTAAGAGTATATTAGTTTTTAATCTTTTCTCGAGGATAGTTTACCATTTCTCAATGCATAAACTCAAGTAGGAATGAAAAGAAAAATCAACTAAATGGAAAAAAGTAACCTAGATTAATCAATACATTCAATTGAATATATGGGGCTTCATTTCACTCCTTGAATGGAGTGATTAGCCAACCATAGTCATAATTCACTTAATAAAACTCTAATAAAATTTACTAAATGAAATTAAAAGGATGGAGAGAAGAAATTCAAACCAAAATGGGGGAGAAAAGAAATTGTACTTGAATTTAATCCAAGATTCTATCAATTGTGTACAAACACTATCAAAATTGAAGTACAATTTAATTCTCCTATCTACAATATTTTTTCTCTCTAATTTTCACTATTTTTCTAGCCTAGTCTTTCTCTCTCTAGTCTTCTCCCTTGATGAAAGCTCTCTCTTCCTTTAAATAGTAGGTGCCATGGAGCTAGGGTATTTTGGGAAGGTTTAATGGTGTAGGATAAAATGGAGAGAGGTTTTGGAATAAAGGTAAGGGTAATTTAGGAAGTAGAAGGGAGCATGTGGTTATGGTGAGGTCATGTGGGAAGGTGGGGGGAAATGAGGTAATGGTGATAAAAAACAAATTTGGTTTATGAGGGTATTTTGGGTAAAGGTAAAAAGAGGTTAGTTGGAGTTATTATGGGAAAAAGGGGAGAAAGGGGTAAATGGGTTTAATTGGCATGTGGGTATTTGTTTGGTTTTCCTTTGATTGGTTTGTTGGCAGCTCACGATTTTGAGAATGGAAGAAAAATGGGTTTGGGTATGGTTTGAAGATGGGTTAAAGTTGGGTTGAAGGTAGGATGGTGGCTTGGTTAAAGGTTTGGGGTCACGAGTTGGTAGATGGGGGTCGGGTAGGTGAGTGAGGTCCGGAGGGTTAGGCAGCGCCGGAGTGGGTCGGACATGTGGGTTCGGTCTGGTAGATCCGGGTTGGATGTCCAATGTGTATGGGGATTGTGATGGGTTGTGTGTTGATATGATGATGTAGGTGAGAGAGAGAGAGTGTGTGTGGTTATGGGGGTTGGAGATTTTTGGATGTTTGTTAGTGGTGGTTTAGAGGAGAGAGAAGGTGGTTGGTGTAAGTTGGAGAAGATGATGTTGGGAGTTATTTTGTGGGTGAGGGTCTAGGATAATAGGGTGTAGGTGAGGATGAGGATGAGGATAGGTAGTGTTAGTTTAGGGGGTATGTGAGTGTAGGGGAGATAATATCCTAAGCTTTCGCAAGAGGTTATGCATTATAAATTCCTCACTTATAATTTATTCGTTCATATTTAATAACTTTCACTTGTTATTATACACTATTCACGTTTTAGTGTTATTAGTCCCGTATATAATTTTCTCATCTTTATATACATATATCACAATTTATTCATATATATATATATATAATACTCTGCACACCAAGTATATCCATACTTTTATATCACACACTATATAAGTATAATAACCATCCCTTATAGCTATAACTCAATAGATGCAGTCTTTAGCATACTATCATCTTTTAGGGAATACACACATCATCCTGGGTACCATCGGTCGGGATCTCACACCGACTTGATAAAACATAACACAAATGTATGGGAAGCAGCCATAGTTCCTCACCTGAAAGTGAGACGAATCATACCCAAGATGTCTCACCCATGATAAAATCCACACTGCATAAATATCTGGACGCTATGACCTTAGGACTATACTCTCCCTGCATTCACTAGCCAGGGGATTCATCCACATCGCGCAACTTCCCATGATAGCACTAGAGGGGTATATTCCATACAAATATATCATTCACACACATACATATTTATAATCATATCATATATATATTGTCTTTATACCCGTATATATATATATATATATATATATATATATATATATATATATATATATATATATATATATCATAAAATTCGGCTATTCATGCTTATCTCCCGTGGCATTATCCCATAATCCCGATTATACCAATTCGTATAAATTTATAAGTGTACACACACTTATATTAATCCCATAAATACTCACTCACTTATGATATAATTATCACATTAATTACTTCTGAATATTAACTTATCATAACTAGCTAGTATTCTAGTTGCATCGTACTCGCACATTCGAATTTCACTCATATACTATCGGCACATACATTCTATACGCAAATCAATGTATATATACCAACCGAAATGATTTTTTCGAGTGTCGTTCGTCCCAAGCACTCCTAAAATGTAAAACCCGGATCTTATTCCCACTAACCCGAGATTTATGTATCACCCAATTAATCTTTTAGGGGCCCTCACAGTTTATTTAGGATCACTATTATTTATCTCCAAAAGGAATTCTACTCCATTCCTTTTCATCCAAGAAAAATTTCCTAAAATTAACTACCAAAAATGAACCAAACCGATGGCTAGAAAAACGAATCGGTCCGGTGACAATAAACGAACCGAACCGATGAACCTCCAAAACGAATCCGTCTGGTTACCCAAAACGAATCGCATTCCATCGGTTCGACGTGTACATGTTCGGGAGTTCATCATCTTCTCTAACTCCAAATTCAATCCAACACTTATCCAACCCAAGATTTATGGTTTTTAACATCACCAACCACCAATATAATCATCTACACACTATGATTTACTCAACACAATAATTAGTTCTTGGAATTCCTTAGTTTAACTAAGATTTAAATCCTAACTTAGTTAAACCCTCAAACTTTCATCTTTCCAAATTTCCCACCAAAATTTACACCATTAACATGGATTCAAGCTTAGATTTCATCTGGAGTAATTACCACATCAATTTATATGAAATCACTTTTAAAAACTCCATTTTGATTCAAGAATCCCAACCCAAAAATTATATAGTTTACACCAACTATAATATGAATCATCAAAATACATAAATAGTTAAAGTAAGTTAAACACTTGCCTCGTTGGATAACTTCGACGACCTCGTGCCGAAATTTGCCAGAAATCTCCTCTTCTTCTCCCTTTCTTCCTTTTCTTTCTTCCTTTTATCCTTTCTCTCATGGCTTATAAGAGAGAAATAAGGGTTATCCCCTTATTAAAACCAAAATTGACTCTTATACTCAAATGCGAGTCCCTACAGATTCAAAAAGTCCCTGGAATCCAAACACTTCCCCCAGGTGCTCTATTTTGACTATTTCACCCATCCGAGACCAACCGTGCACTCGAAATCCCCATCCGAGTCACTTATACATAATTTACCATTTTAAACCCAATATAACTCCGCACGTATTTTCCAAATAAAATATTATTACTTGTCACTTTTTCCAAAATCGACATGATATAAAATAATCCAACTTTATTTACTTATTCCCGTAAGTAAATATAGCACACACCGATAATAATCAAAAACTCGCCAATTAATATTTATCCCGCACTTCAAATTTTCTTTCACTTAAAATTCTCAAATTATTAAATTACACCCACTTATGTAATATAAATATCCATAAAAGTATGGGGTATTACAATGAGCGAGTAATCTGGTACCCCAAGTAGTCTCACTTACACTAGACAAGTCTATAATACTATGGACATATTGAATTAATATTTATGTCTTGTTTCATCAGGTAAAACGGTACAAAAAATATAAGATATGCTTGGAATTTTTCTCAATCTCTGATCTTGTGGGGTTATCCATCAATTCCATTCCCTTATAATTAGTTTTAACAAAATCCAAATGAATAACCTAACTATCCCAGCACCCGTTTCGTACATGGTCATTAATTATCCCCCCAAAATTGGACACCATCTGCAAAGCCTCATCCTTTGTCATCGACCCACCATCTTCCCATCCATACACATAATATCCCACTATCGATATCCTCATAATATAATACACATCATCTAATGTTATTGTCATATCATTGACTGGTTGATAACATATTTTTATTTTCGATTGTCGTATTTCTACGAACACCGTTATGGATATGTAGTAGATAAGGCGATGGACCACCTCTGATAAATGGCCCAATCCAGAAAATGATTTTTTTTTAACTTCAACATTCTCTTTTATCCAGCCTCATTTCCCCATTTTGGTAAAATAATGTTGTGGTTTCAAACAAATATGATCCTGCAACATGAAATGGAAGTGAACTAAGATTGTTTAAATTAAAAAAAAAAACTACTAAAATTAATCACACAAAAACGTAAAAATACTTATAACTTGTCGCCATATTGCATAAAAACATGGTGCATGAAATTCTTCAATATTCTCCCATACTTAGGCCCACCATCATCTTTAGCTATTGACTTTTCATTTCCATTAGCCTCTTCCATTTTCTTCTTAATGGCTTGTGATTTTTGCTTGTTAAGAAATGGTGCCTCCTCTACACTTTCACTATCTCCTTCACTCTCCTCAACATGGATGCCTTCACTTTCACCTTCACTCCGACCCTTACTTCATTCTCACCCCCACTATCTTATACATCATTCTCTTCCCTACCCTCTATTTCACTTCCACTATCACTTTTGCTCCCACTTGCCTCATAAACTATTTTTAGTTTATCATTTTCATCACTAACAAAAATTTCTTCATTTGTCTTGTTCCTATTAACACTAATATTTTTCTCACTTTCCTTCCATTAACGACTTCCTAGCCTTAATTTGTGATTTGGATGGTGTCGGCGCATTTCTCTGTGCTTTTGAATCCCTACCCATTGTTTAACCTTCCAGATATTTTTAATTGTTAATTACATTAGTAGTTAATATAATAATAGAGAAAATAGTTGAATTGGAAGATAATTACATGCTATTTATATAACAATACAGCAAATAATGTATTCAGTGACCTAATGTAGAAATAAATTCATTAACTTGGTGAAATGATGTTGAATTGGTTATTTCGTACTGAAATTTGAGAGCATTCTTGACACTATGATGCTGAATGAGTTCTTTTCCCTTAAATCCCAATATTGACATCATATTGTCAAAATGGGGAATTGTATCGGCATCATAATGCCGAAATGCATTATTGTTCTCGACTCTATGATGTCAAATGTACAGTTACACATTTATTTTAATACAAGCTCATATTCATGTTTTTTAATGGTTGAAACATACATCCACTACTTAATTCTTGATAGTTTTTTACTTTTTAACATTAATGAAATAACCTTTAAGATTTATTACAGGTAAATATGTTATTCTGAATGTGATTTAGATTTAGTGTTTGATGACCCCCAAAAAGAATTTAATGATACTCGAATGGATTTAATTATAGCTACGCGTTTGATGTACCGACCTTTGTATACCATAGAGATTCTTTTGGATTTGAAATCTTGTTTTGGTTTTTCTCTTTATTGGTTTGAGTTTTGGGTTCTTATTAGGAATTATGTTCTTGAGAGCATTTAGCTATAGAGAGAAAAAAGTAAGGAAAATTGAAAACATTGGTTAAATATAACTTATATACGGTTTGACTATGTGGGTGACTATTTTGGGTGAAAGGAATAACATTTAGTGAATTATGTGTTTTTTTAGCAAGTGGTGCCTTTAGAAACTAAACAATCAAATTAAACCCCTGAAAACTGACTTGTTTGAGTTCGGCTTGTTCCTTTAGTAAATGAATTAAGCTCGAACATAATCTCAAGTTCGTTTAATAAGCAGACTTCACTAAACTCAGGTCGAAATCGACCCGACTCGATTCATTTGTGTAATACCCCGTAATTTTTAAGATTTTTAAAACAAGGGATTAATTAAAATTTTAAATATGGGAAATTTAATTAATAATTAATCCGAATTGAAATAAATATTAACTAGCGAGATAAGTTTAATATTTATTTATGAGAATATTAGTAAATATTACTGGGCGAATAAAGTAATATATAATTGTGAATTTATGAGAATTGTCACGAGTGAGAAATACGACAATTAAGGTAATTATGTCGGGACGCGCGTGTTAGGACTAAATTGATGGAGTAAAAAGTAAATTATTTATAAGTCACTCAAACGGTAAATTTTATTATGCCAGTATGCCCGGAAGGGTCTATATAGTCAGAAAAGTATACCTGAGAGTTTAGTTTGGGTCTCGGGTTAGTTTTGGGCAAAACCGGCATCCTGATTGGGCGTTTTGGTAATTTATATTTTTAGAGTATAATTAATGACGAAAATTAAAGGAATAAAAGATTAAGTACGTGGGTTAGATTAGGGATATCAGAGTTAGACACATAGAGGCCAAAAGGAGGAAGGAGGAGGGGAGGTTTCTAGAGCTAGAACCACCACCAGTGCACTCTTTTCACCACCGAGACCACTAGCGCGTAGATAGGAGAGCGAGGATCGCAACCATACTAACATCATCAATGGATCATAACTTCTTTCATGAGGCAAGTATTTAATTCTTGAAAATCTGTAGCAATAATCATATTCATGTTAGTATAGGTATGTAATACCCATGTAGTGTTCATAATTTTAAGGACATTGGAGAGTTAAGAGAATCAATTGAAATCTGAAATTGAATTAGGTTGAATCCCTCATCTATGTAAGTTAGAAATCACGAATTAATGATGGACTGTGATGAACGAATTTGAAATTTTTATGTTCTTGAAGACAAATGTAACACCCCGTATTTTTGGGATTAATTAATTAAATGAGAATTAATTGGGAATTAATCCGGATAAAATACTAGCGAGATGTGAGTTGGTATTTGACTATATTGAGTATATATGATGATATATGAATGTTGAATTATGAAATTTGTCGTGAGATTGATATATGGCAATTTGGACATTTTATTGGGACGCGTGAGACAGTCGCGTCAGGAGATAATTATTTAAATTGTAAAAGTGAAATTTAAATTCTATTAACTGTATGGTCGTTTTGAGTAAGCCAACGCGTCCGGAAGGGTCGAGATAGTCAGAAAACACTAGCCGGGGGTTTAGTTTGGGTCCCGGGGTTTTTTTAGGCCATACCGGCAACATAAAGGGTATTTTGGTAATTTTGTATTTTGGGAATTAAAAGTGACGAAAATTAAGAGTTTTTATCTGATTGGGAATTGACCCACTTAACCCATTAACAACCCATATTAACCTAGAAGGCTACGTAGGTTATCAGAATTAGGTTTTCTAATATTTCCCAAAGCAAACCTTAGCCACCATAGCCATTGGAGAAGAAAGCTTGGAGAGAGAGAGATAGAAGGGAATTCTGCAGAAAGAGAGAGAGAACTTCTTCAAATCGTCATCAAAATCAGAGATTGAATCAAGGCAAGTGGTTTAATTTACATTTTTATGCAGTAAATGCTTCTTCCATATGCTTAGACAATTCCATAATCATAATTAATTGAGAGATAAATAAAAACCCATAAAATTGGAGTTGTTAGTTTAATTTTGGGAGATAGGTTTGCATGTAGAAATGTTATTGGAAGATCGAATTAAGAGAATTACTAATTTATGTGATACAAAAACGGATCTATTTCTGGGAATGGAAGATTTAAAATTCTAGGGTTTATGTTCTTGAGAATTTGGGGAAAAGTGATGAGACTTGATGATTAAATGATGTTGAGGATGAATTAATTCCTTAAAACACGTTAGTATGTGATTTTAATATGTTTAGGATTGATTAGAGACCTTTAAACATTGTTGGGACGAATTTTGGTTGAGATTTGAGGTGTAGAAATTGGTGAAAAACGAGATAGGATTTCTGGGCTTGAATCTGGTCACTCGTTAGAAGACCTACCCAGGTCGTCCGAACGAGCTCGTTCGAACGAGCTTCTAACGAGTTGACAGTTTGGGGTTCTAACGAGAGGGATGTTCGTTCGATAATCTCGTTCGAACGAGATCTCGTTAGATAGCCCAGTTCGTTGGAACGAAATCTCGTTCGAACAGCCTCGTTCGAACAAGACTTCTAACGAGCTGGCAGTTTAGGCCTTTTTGGCCTGTTTTGATTTTGGGAGTCCCGTAAATTTGTTCGAGGATGGAGATAACATTTCTTTGATGGTGTATTAGTAAACTTGGGACATTTGGGATATAATGAGGAGTAAATCATATAAGTGTGGATCGAATCAAATAGACACTTTGAGTTGAGACGTGAGTGCCTACTACGACGTGAGAATAAATTATGGCGTCTATGATTATGAACTGAGAGTATATAAATTGTATAAATTATAAGATGGTACGAGAATGCGATAAGTACTACAATTAAACTACGGTGATTACTAAGATGCGTGTTTACTTAGTATTGATATATGATTTGTGTGTATGACATACCTACCCTACTTGCTATCACGGGAGGTTTGCGTTCGCTTAGGGCCCTCTAATCCTTGTGTTGCCCGGATTTAGACTGGTTACCTCGATGAACATAGGTCAGAGAAGGACTTATTGGGATGTTAATAAGTCTGCTGATCGTGGGAGCGCAGGTATGTGCGTGACCCATGTGATGTGACTGTGTTCGCCTCCACTGTTTGTGATTTGTGAACTATTCCTGAGAGATTTGGAATATGTAATCCTTATGTACGTGATGTACCGGGATGGATAGCAGAGTATGTGTGCACCGCAGCTTAGTCTCGGGGTGCTTATATTGTATATTTATGTTGTGGAAAATATACACTTTATTATGGGAACTTACATATGGTATTGTGTGTATAAAATTGGAAAATATAAAAGGGATACTCTATAATGAGTTGTGTTGCCTTTATGGGAGAAACTGAATTTACGTTAAGCCTTTATTTAATTGCGAGCGTTATAATGTTAATGGGAACCGAGTAATAAGGGTAGAACCTATGACAGTCTAGCTAGATATGATGTCACTTAGCTAGTGGTTTGTGTCATTTTAGATGGGTACTTACGTTAGGAGTGCACAGTTAGACGAGAGGTGAGAATTTCGTGTGAGTGCACGTCCTAACATGTACTTTGCATTTAATGTTTTAAATGTTTTAAAGCACTTGCAGGTTTTTAAAATATCTCCACATTCGGGCTCTGACCCGTTTTCTTTCAAATCTATTTTTTGTAAAACCATTTTAGGTGCCCAGCCACAAGGACACCATGCATAGGATACTCATTCAGGTGACGAGCTGTAGCTGTTTGTGGAAGCTACAGGGATTTGCTTTTAGACGTTTCTACCATTTGGATTCCATAATCAGTATTCTTCAGTTGTAGGGCATGTTGCCCAAATTCTATTAGAGACTTTTCCATTTCAGTTTTCAGACTTGGCATGTATTGATTCAGTATTTAGTTATTCATTTCAGTTGTGGAGTTTGTTGTGAGGAGTTTTTTTTTTCCTCCGGATTTATTTATATCGTGTGATGGTTATTCTATTATTTTCGTTATAGTGAATGGTGATATTATTCTTGCTTTAAATCTTTTACTGCATGTTAATCAGACTTTTATTAAAATTTGACAACTTACTTTTTAAATCCTAGGTGGTTAGTAATAATAAAATGTTTTCGACAGTGATGCTATTAGCTGAGCCAACTTGGCATTTTGAATTAATTTAATAAAGGAGTAGCTACCCGGTATTTTGAATTAATTTAATAAAGGAGTAGCTACCAGATTTTGATGACGATTTGAAGGAGTTCCCTCTCTCTTTCTGCAGAATTCCCTTCTATCTCTCTCTCTCCAAGCTTTCTTCTCTAATGGCTATGGTGGCTAGGGTTTGCTTTGGGAAATATTAGAAAATCTAATTCTAATAACCTACGCAGCCTTCTAGGTTAATATGGGTTGTTAATGGGTTAAGTGGGTCAATTCCCAATCAGATAAAAACTCTTAATTTTCGTCACTTTTAATTCCCAAAAATACAAAATTACCAAATACCCTTTATGTTGCCGGTATGGCCTAAAAATACCCCGGGACCCAAACTAAACCCCCGGCTAGTGTTTTCTGACTATCTCGACCCTTCCGGACGCGTTGGCGCACTCAAAACGACCATACGGTTAATAGAATTTAAATTTCACTTTTACAATTTAAATAATTATCTCCTGACGCGACTGTCTCACGCGTCCCAATAAAATGTCCAAATTTTCGTATATCAATCTCACGACAAATTTCATAATTCCATATTCATATATCATCATATATACTCAATTTAGTCAAATACCAACTCACATCTCGCTAGTATTTTATCCGGATTAATTCCCAATTAATTCTCATTTAATTAATTAATCCCAAAAATAAATATCGCCAAAAATACAGGGTATTACATACTTCCCCCCTAATAACAGAATTTCGTCCCGAAATTCGGAACTAGAAAGTACCTGATAAAAACAACTCTGGATAACGTTCGTGCATCTCATCCTCGCGTTCCCATGTGGACTCCTCGACATTGTGATGTCGCCACTGAACATGCACTAACGGAACTATCTTTGACCGCAGCTTCCTCTCACTTCGGTCCAAAATAGCAATCGGCCCCTCCTCGTAGGAGCTATCAGGCTGTAGATCAATCTCCTCCCAAGCGATGTGAGAATGAGCCAAATCGTCCCTGAGATATTTCCTTAGCGAGGAAATATGAAACACATCGTGAATCGGGTGTAAATGCTCCGGTAACCCGAGTCTATACGCAACTGGTCCAATCCGCTCAATAATAGGAAACGGCCCCACATACCTCGGTGCCAACTTCTCCTTCTTCCCGAAACGTATAATCCCCTTCATAGGAGATACTCTGAGCAAAACCTGGTCCCCCACTTGGAACTCCCTAAAAGATCTCTTCGTATCAGCATAACTCTTCTGCCGGTCTTGAGCTACCCGAATTCGACTCTGAATCAACTCAATCCTTGCCAAAGTATCCTGAATCACTTCCGGCCCAAGTAGTTTGTTGTCCCCCACCTCTAACTAACATGCTGGGGAACGACAAGGCCTACCGTACAACGCCTCAAACGGAGCCATGCCAATAGTGAACTGATAGGAGTTGTTGTAAGCAAACTCCACCAGTGGAAGGTACTGCTCCCATCCACCCCCAAAGTCAATATTGCACATGCGTAGCATGTCCTCCAACATCTGATTTGTGCGCTCGGTCTGCCCATCAGTCTGCGGATGATAAGCCGTACTCAATCGCAATTCCGTGCCCATGGCCTCCTGGAAACTCTCCCAAAACCGCAAAACAAATATCTTGTCCCTGTCAGACACGATATTTAGGGGCACACCGTGAAGTCTCACTATCTTCGAAATGAAGAGCTGGGCATACTGTCCCGTAGTGTAGTCAGTCCTTACGGGTAAAAAGTGAGCGACTTTGGACAATCTGTCCACAATTACCCAAACGGAGTCGTGACCCCTCTGCGACGTAGGCAACCCCGTGATAAAGTCCATGGATATGCTTTCCCACATCCATACCGGAACCTCCAACGGCTGTAGAAGTCCTGTCGGTCTCTGATGATCCACTTTTACTAGCTGGCAAGTGGCGCATTTCGAAACAAACTCAGCAATATCTCTCTTTATACCTCTCCACCAATACTGCCGTCTCATGTCTTGGTACATTTTGTCCCCTCCGGGATGTACCGCGAACCGTGATCCGTGCAACTCTGCCATTACCTCGTGTCACAATTCCTCCCCTTCCGGAACCACCAATCTCCCATTGAAGCATAATCCCCCGTCTGAGCTAACGGGATAGGACTCGGCTCCCTCTGCTAGTAATCGAACTATCTGCTCCTGACAGAACGAGTCATTAGCCTGTGCCCGTACTACCTTCGTGACAATCTGCGGTGTAACGGTCATTACAGACATGAAAGATCGGGCCACTGCATCCTGGTGTCCCAACTCCTTCCACTTTGCCTTCCACACCCCTGCCACCTCATCTGCTGGCCTACGGCTCAACGCGTCTGCTACCACGTTAGCCTTACCTGGGTGATACTGTATATCGAACTGGTAGTCTTTCACAAACTCAAGCCACCTATGCTACCGCATATTCAACTCCTTCTGCGTGAACAGGTATTGTAGGGACTTGTGGTCCGTGAACAATTGGAACTTCTCCCCCAAAAGATAGTGCCTCCAAATCCGTAGGGCAAATACCATTGCTGCCAACTCCAAATCATGAGTGGGGTAATTCTTCTCGTGAGGCTTAAGCTTACGGGAAGCATAAGCTATGGCCTGTCTCTCCTGCTGCAATACACCTCCAAGTCCTTGCAAAGACGCATCGGTGTAAACCAAATACTCAACTCCCGGTCTCGGCAATGCTAACACAGGTGCTGAGGTCAACTTATCCTTCAATTCATCGAATGCCAACTGACAGGCATCACTCCAGATGAATGGCACACCCTTACGAGTCAGATGTGTCAAAGGACCCGCTATATTCGAAAATCCCCGAATAAACCTCCTGTAGTATCCTGCTAGGCCCAAGAAACTACGAATCTCAGTCGGTGTTGTGGGCTGTCCCCACTCCCTCACCGCGGATACCTTCCCCGGATCAACAGATATTCCCCGGTCGGAAATAATGTGTCCCAAAAACTGGACCTCCTTCAGCCAAAACCCGCATTTCTCATATTTTGCATACAACTCGTTCTGACGTAGTGTCTGCAAAACTTGCCTCAAATGCTCGGCGTGCTCCTCCTCTGTCTGGGAGTAAACCAGAATATCATCGATGAAGACAATGACAAACTGATCTAGGAAATCCCTGAACACTCTGTTCATCAAGTCCATGAACACTGCTGGAGCGTTGGTCAAACCAAAAGGCATAACCCGAAACTCGTAAGAACCATATCTCGACAAGAACGCAGTCTTTGAGACATCCTCCTCCCTGATACGCAACTGATGGTATCCCGATCTCAAATCAATCTTCGAGAAGAAAGAAGCTTCTCTCAACTGGTCAAATAGGTCATCGATTCGAGGCAACGGATACTTATTCCGTATCGTGACCTTGTTCAACTCCCGGTAGTCCACACACAATCTCAGTGAACCGTCCCTCTTCTTCACAAACAAAACTGGAGCGCCCCAAGGTGAGGTACTCCTGCGAATAAAGCCCTGGCCTAACAGCTGCTCTATCTGATCTCGTAGCTCTCGCATCTCTGTCGGAGCCATACGGTACGGTGCGCGTGCTATAGGTCTCGTATCTGGCAATAGGTCTATAACAAAGTCTATCTCTCGACTGGGGGGTAGGCCTGGTATCTCCTGAAACACATCCGAATACTCCCTGACGACTGGGATCGAATCTAAAGGAATCACAACCACCTTAGAGGTATCCTCCTCTAGGTAATACAAATGAGCGGTCGAGCCTCCCTCTGGGCGAGGCATCGCCACTACAAACATCTCTTGCCCCGGAATGGCAAAAACAATGCTCCCACCGAAGCAGTCAATCATGGCTCTATAATCAGCGAGCCAATCCATACCGATAATCACATCGTGAACATGCATATCTAATACCAACATGTCTGCAGGTAATACCAGACTACCAATCTCTACCCCCACTCCCCGGCATATAAAGAAAATAAGTGACCCACTCCCCAATGGTGAGTCTACACACGTCACTGTGCTCTCTGCCGTAGCTAACAATCCTAAGGCTTTCGCGAAATGTGTAGCTATAAAACAATGTGTAGCCCCCGTATCAAACAATACCCGACCCATAGTGCCATGGATAGGAAACGTACCCTCAATCGCGGGCGGTGCCTGTGGAACTGCTGCCTGGTGGACGTTATAGACACATCCATACTGTAGCTGCGCCTACTGAGCTGGGACTGCTGGAATGGGTGGCAATGCTGCCCTCTGTGGCGGTGCGGGGAGAGCGGCGGGAAACATAGGCCTCTGTGGCTCCTGGCGAGCACCCTGCTGCTGCTGTTGTGGGGCCCTGCCCCTATCAGGACAATCCTGTCGTTTATGGCTAGTCTTGCCACAAACAAAACACTTCCCTGGGAAGTTCCCTCCTCTCTGCCCCTGTGGTCCCCGGCCCTGGTGGCCGTTACCGTTCCTCCCTTGGCCCTGCTGGCCCTGCTGAAACTGCTGCCCATTCTGCCCCTGTTGGCCCTGATGGCCGTTTGGACCCTGATGGCCCTGACGGAAGCCTCCCTGTCCGTGCCTATAATTCCCTGATCTGAACCTCTTCTGATCCCCCTGCTGAGAACCCTGCTCACCCTGTCTCTGCCCCTAAACAGATTGTGCCCCACCGGCACCATGTCCTCCAGTCCTGCCCTGATGGTTAGACTCTCCCGATCTTTTGCCCTCAGCCATATGAAAGCGGTGATCCTGGCAGTGTAACAAAGCAGCGTTAACCACATCAGAATAAGTGGCCAACGAAAGGTTCCTCCTCATTCGGTGAATTTCTCAATCTTCTTCTTTTCTGTCGGGATCTCATCCGGAACGATATTCAACAGATTCGTGAACTCGGCCTCATACTCGGCCACGGTCTTATCCTCTTGCTTCAGATTCATCAGTTTCCTCCTCATTTCCATGTGAACAGCTGACGAAAAGTACTTGCGGTCGAACCGCACCCAAAAGTCCTGAATAGTGAGAGTATCCCTCTCCTCCACGGTGGTAATAGACTCCCACCACGGCAGTGCAGATCCAACTAGCTTGAAAGTAGCTAGCACCTGCTTCTGAACGTCCGTGCACTCATACATCCTCAAGTGCCTCTGCATATCCTTCCTCCACTGGCTCGAGACTACCACATCTGAGCTACCTGCAAACTCTGGCGGATGCGCTTTCTGAAAAGCGTCACGTACACGTTCCCAAGCAGACGGGAATGCATTTGCCTGTACTGGCGCGGTAACCGGCGCCTGAGGTGGTGCCTGCTGAACTACGACAATTGCGGCATTTACCGCTTGGGCTACAATGGCTGCAACCTCAGCGGCGTTCATCATGCCCTGAACTGGAGCGGGCTGGGGTTCGGGCGTTGCATCCCTGGGAACTCGTCGTGCACGTCGTGGAGGCATCTGAAATAAGAATAAAGTTTATAAGTTCACTGTTTATAAACTTAAAATAGCTGAAGAACGAAGCATACACAAAAAGAGTACAACAGTCCTAAAATATAGGGCTCTGTATCAAAGAAAACTTAGCGGAAACATAATAGCCGTACAGATCCTAAAGGACACTAGAACCTGATGCTCTGATACCACCTGTGACACCCCGACTAATTAAATACCGGGTAGCTACTCCTTTATTAAATTAATTCAAAATGCCAAGTTGGCTCAGCTAATAGCATCACTGTCGAAAACATTTTATTATTACTAACCACCTAGTATTTAAAAAGTAAGTTGTCAAATTTTAATTAAAGTCTGATTAACATGCAGTGAAAGATTTAAAGCAAGAATAATATCACCATTCACTATAACGAAAATAATAGAATAACCATCACACGATATAAATAAATCCGGAGGAAAAACTCCTCACAACAAACTCCACAACTGAAATGAATAACTAAATACTGAATACTGAATCAATACATGCCAAGTCTGAAAACTGAAATGGAAAAGTCTCTAATAGAATTTGGGCAACATGCCCTACAACTGAAGAATACTGAATATGGAATCCAAATGGTAGAAGCGTCTAAAAGCAAATCCCTGTAGCTTCCACAAACAGCTACAGCTCGTCACCTGAATGAGTATCATATGCATGGTGTCCTTGTGGCTGGGCACCTAAAATGGTTTTACAAAAAATAGATTTGAAAGCAAACGGGTCAGAGCCCGAATGTGGAGATATTTTAAAAACCTGCAAGTGCTTTAAAAACATTTAAAACATTAAATGCAAAGTACATGTTAGGACGTGCACTCACATGAAATTCTCACCTCTCGTCTAACTATGCACTCTTTTTTTTTTTTTGGGAAATTAGATGTATATATAAAAAAAAGAAGAATACACAGAGGAAGGAACCTCAAAGATCAAAAGGACCCCGGGGCATACCCCGTAGCCAACCAAAAAGCAACCAAAAGATTAGCTCAACAGCCTATTTTCGGGGATGTTCCAATACATACAAGCCATCCAGTTAGTGTAATTCCTTCTATCCTTCTTCCAAGTAAGAACTTTGGCTTTAACCATGTTTTCAATACCCTTCACAATGGTGTCTAGAGAATTGAAGACATCCTTAAAGCACCTCGAATTCCTCTCCATCCAGATGCAGTAGATCGTAGTAATGAAAGAAAGGGATCTAATCTTGTCACATAAGGAAATAGTAGAGTGGTTAACAGTGGCCAAGGATAACTCTCTATTCCAACTTTGAAACTTTCTATACCGCTGATTTCTAAGCATCACCTCCTCCCATATACTCTTGCTAAGGCTGCATTGAGAGAACAGGTGGTTATAAGTTTCCCTCTTAGAACCACAAATCCCACACAGGTCATCCTCAGAAATACCCCATTCAAATAATTTGTCCTTAGTGTTGATGGCCTTTCGAAATACTAACCAAGCAATGAAAGAACACTTAGGAATGCAAACCTTGCTCCAAACAAATTTGCTCCAAGTAACAGTAGGCTTGTGGGTCTTCAATAGCTCCCAAGCAGATGCAATGGTGAAGGTCCCTTTCTTGGAAGGAAGCCAAACCACATAGTCATTTCCCTCAAGAATTGCAGGTAAGCTAGCATTCTTCACTTCATTTAATTCCCATGTCACAGTTGAGGGCCATCTCCACTCCATTTGGTGGATGAAATCAGAAACTTTAGCTTTTAGACTACTAGCTGAGTCATACACAATGTTGTTCCCATAAAGAGGAAACAATGGCCCATTAGGATGCCACAAATCAAACCACATAAAGGTTTGAGTCCCATTCCCAATGATTGTTTTGATTTGTCTTCTAAACTTTTCTCTTATCTTAAGAATTTTCCTCCAACTCCATGATGCATCATTTGGTATACTCAAAGCCCATATGCTCCTCCCTTTAATTTTGTATATGTTGCACCACTTAATCCATAAACTATCCTTCTTACTGCATAGATTCCATAAGTGCTTAGCCATGGCAGCAATGTTCCATGTCTCTAGACTCTTGATATTTAGCCCTCCTTCCTCTAGAGACACACAGATGTCCTCCCAAGCAACTTTAGCACCTTTACTGTTAGTCTCATCCCCTTTCCATAGATAATTCTTCATAACTTGCTCAATCTTCTTTATTATGCTTTTAGGCAAAATAAAAGTGCAAGCCCAATAAACTTGTATGCTGAAAATGACAGTCTTCACAAGGAGGAGTCTACCTGCAAAACTTAAAAACTTATTAGTCCAGCATCTGACTCTCATGGTGATCCTATCCACCAGGATCTGGCAATCCTCCTTTTTCAGCCTAGTAGTAATGAGAGGCACCCCAAGATATTTAAAGGGGGGGTGCCCATGTTGAATGCCCAAGATAGAAGAAATCTCCTGAATCCCATCCATATTGATCCCAGCAGTGAAAAGACTACTTTTATCTAAGTTAACCATAAGTCCCGAATAGGAACTAAATTCATCAATGGCATCCTTGACAATTCTGCAGGACTCTTTATCCCCACCCGTAAAAACAACCAAGTCATCAGCAAAACTAAGATGGGTGAGGGACATCTCTTTGCATTTAGGATGATGTTTGAAAAGGGCAGATTCAGTAGCTTTGGAGATAATCCCTGTGAATGCCTCCATCACAAGCAGGAACAGATAGGGAGATAGAGGATCTCCCTGTCTAAGCCCTCTTCTACCAGGAAAAAACCCATTCAGCTCACCATTCAGATTTATAGAGAACCTGGTAGTGGTCACACACATGGTAATCCACCCAATGACCTTAGAGGGAAACCCAAACTGCACTAAAAGATTAAGCAAGAAATCCCAGCTAACCAAATCATATGCCTTGAGCATATCAATCTTGATAACACATCTAGGAGGGAGGGAGTCCCTATGATAGTTCCTCATCAACTCTTGGAGTAAGAGGATATTGTCTGCAATAGACCTTCCTTCCACAAAAGCAGCTTGGTTATTGCTGATAAGGATAGGCATCAGCTTCTTAAGCCTACGAGTGATCACTTTGGATATGCATTTGTAAATGGTGTTACAGCATGAGATAGGTCTGAAATCCTTCATAGAAACAGGTGTAGATATCTTAGGAATTAAAGCTAAGGCAGTACAGTTCCACTGATCAAAGAACATACCAGTATCAAAGAAGTACTTAATTGCATCACACACATCATCCCCCACAAGTTGCCAGTTTTCTTTAAAGAAATGGCTATTGAAACCATCAGGTCCAGGAGCCTTGTCAGACCCAATTGCAAACATAGCTGCCTTAATTTCATCATGGGAGACATCTGCTTCTAATAACTCAGCTTGGTGAGAGTTGAGTTTAGTCTTTATTACCTCCCCAAGAACATCATCAGCATCCACACACTGCACCCTATTCCCAAACAGATTCTGAAAGTATCTCACAGATTCCCTAGCCACCTTCTCTCTTCCTTCCACCCTCACCCCCATATCATTCTCAATGCTCACAATTTTCCTTCTAGCCAAGTTTTGATTAACCTTCTTATGGAAGAAGGCATTGTTCTGATCACCAAGCTGCAGCCACTTAGTCCTAGCCTTCTGCCTTAAGAAAGACTCTTCATCATTCCTCATGTAAGTGTACTTCTCCCTCATCTCTTTCTCCTCCATTTGGAGCTCCTCATTGGAGCCATCAATGTCCAAAGCTCTCTGAAGGTTATCCAGCTTACTCTTTATGTCAGTTACCTGAATGGAGATTCTGTTAAAAAACTTCTTATTAAAATTCTTCAAGGATACTTTCACTCTATTCAGCTTCCTAAATAGCCTCATCATCGGGTTTCCATCCATCTCAACATCCCATGCCTCAAT
This sequence comes from Sambucus nigra, assembly GCA_949130495.1. Lineage (NCBI taxonomy): Eukaryota > Viridiplantae > Streptophyta > Magnoliopsida > Dipsacales > Adoxaceae > Sambucus > Sambucus nigra. The sequence continues at coordinate 403,456,964 of OX422211.1, forward strand.
AATAATGGGCATGAATTCCTGGTGGTTCATCAAGAAATTAAAAAACTTGAAAGGCTTAGGCTTCCAGTTGCTACTGTAATCTAGAAGGGTAATAATAGGGCTATGGTCTGAGATTCCACACGGCAAGGTGATTGCCTGAGAGTTAGGAAATACATCAGTCCATATGTCATTGTGCAGCACCCTATCAATCCTTGATTGTACATTATTGCAGCCCAGCTGATTTTTATTCCAAGTAAACCAAAGCCCACTATTTGCCATTTCATCTGCATTTAGATCCCTTAAACAATTATTAAATTCATCAGTAGCAGCAGTGTCAATGCCATTAATACCTTTTTTCTCATCCTGATTTCTAACAACATTAAAATCACCCATGAGAATCCAAGGCCTATCATTAACCACACCTTTGTTCTCCATAAGAAAATCCCATAGGCTCCTTCTATTTTCAGTCATGTTGTCCCCATAGATGAAAGTGGCATAAAAGGAATAATTGGTTCCTATAATATTCACATTGCAAAACAAAGCTTGTCTCTGAGTACCAACCACCACAATACTTAGAATCTTGGGATTCCATCCCACAATCACTCTAGCCACCCCACCTTCCATAGGACAGTTGTGAACATACTCCCACTGGTAAAAACACATACTTTTAACATTCTCTAAGTTATTCCTCCTGATCTTAGTCTCAACTAAACAAATCAGATCTAGCTTATTATCCTTGATCAACTTATCCACTTCAATTTGTTTATGGGAGGAATTGAGCCCCCTAATATTCCATGTTCCCATCTTGGTCATCGAGATTTATTTGATTTGTTGCCTGATCTCCTCTTGTCATTCTTGTTGCTCCTGAACACCCCTTTACCATCCACTCTATCCCCCTTGTCAAACTCATCTACTGCCTTAATTTTCAGAACCAACCCAGATGGAACAGGGGTAGTAACCATAGTCAACTCATCTTTGTCTATCTCCAGAACTTCTGAGGGGTTAGAGGTCATAGTACTGTCAGTATTACTGCCCTCCACACCTGGTTTTCCTTGTATTGTCCCCCCACAGTTATCTAGTTCAACAGGAGAAAGGTTCTCAGAGTTCCCAGCATGATGGTCTTTGAGCTGCACTATAGGATCATCCTCTATTGCAGCCTCTAATATGTCAAATTGATTATGAGTTGTAACTTTAGTAAGGTCAATATTCCTCCTCCCCTCTTTTGCAGCCTTTCCTTCTTCAATTAGAGCTCCTTTTTCCAACACTCCACTGATGGCATTATCAGTACCTGTAGGGGTTTTGATACCCTTGTGTTGAACTTGAGTCCACCCTTCTTCAAGGGCCTTCTAAACCTCTATCTTACTTTTGTATGGGAACACCTCCACTCTATTATTTATTGCCACCCATGCCTTCTTAGCCTTTGGACAGTTAACCATTCCATGCCCAAATATGCCACACTTGACACATGAAGATGGTTTTTCTTGATACTCCACTCCAACCTCAGCATATGATCCATCCTCCATTCTAACTTCAATGACTTTGGGATAATCTTCCATGACTTTTAGTTCCACACATATTCTGGCAAAACTTATTCTTTGCATTCCTTCTGTAATAGTATCAGCATACAATGGAATTCCAATTGAGCTAGCAACATAGCTCAACCCCTCCTCTGTCCATAATTGCATAGGGATATTATGGAACTTCACCCATACAGGGATCTTTGAGGTTGAATCTTTAGCAAAAGAGAAATTTGGAGTCCATTTCTGGATGATAATTGGGTTTCCCACAAAATGCCATGGCCCATTGTCAATGACCTCATCCCTCATACTAGCATTCTCAAACATGAAAAAGTAATTGCCATTATTATGCCCCACAATTTTTTGGAGGCCAAATTTATCCCATAGTCTATGGGCAATATTGCATACCAGAGTGTAGGGCAGGCTCCTTCCAAGGAAGCATCCAACCATACTATTTTCCCATTTCGCATAACCACATGTAGCCACTTCCAGAGGTGGGGATACAATGATCCTTTTATCAGTTATTGAAGGGGCATGGTATGTTAATCTAAACTTTGGGTATCTCTTATCAGCAACAACATCCTTCCATGATTTATCCCCAGCCTTATTTGGGGTAGAACAGGGTATAGGTCCAGCTGCATTCTTACTCGTACCTTCTTTTATACCTTCCTTTTCTTCATTCTTGCATCTCTCCCCAACAGAGTTGGAGCCTTCTTCTCTTTGTACAGTTCCTCTAACTTGCATAATATCCTCATAGGAGAAGCCCTTCATTTTCAGAAATTCGTTATACTTCTTCTTCTCTTCACTCCAATCATCCCATCCAGGTTCATGTATGGAGGCATTTGGGATATTGCCTACATTTCCTCCAGAGACCACAACTTGGCCATCTTCAAATTCATCCTCATGAGCCGAACACAAGGGAACTTCCACTGCGTCATAGGGAATAAATTTTGCTGTATCCAGAGGGGTATTGCGTAACTTTGACTGCCCAAACAGGGCAATTGTATCTTGCGACTGGGAGGCATTGAAATTCCTATCTCCACGTGTGGCCGGAGGCAGGTTGTTCATGGTGGCTCAGAGGTTTGTGTTGCCTGAGATGATGCCGGCGGGATACTTTAGGTGTTTAGGGTTCAGTTTGGCTGAAGGTTTTTTAGAGAGAAGAGGGAGCATTTTTTGGTTTTGTAACTGTGCACTCCTAACGTAAGTACCCATCTAAAATGACACAAACCACTAGCTAAGTGACATCATATCTAGCTAGACTGTCATAGGTTCTACCCTTATTACTCGGTTCCCATTAACATTATAACGCTCGCAATTAAATAGGGGCTTAACGTAAATTCAGGTTCTCACATAAAAGTAATACAACTCATTATAGATCATCCTTTTTGTTATTCCATAGTTATACACACAATACCATATGAAAGTTTCCAGTTTATTAAGTGTATATTTTCCACAACATAAATATACAATATAAGCACCCCGAGACTAAGCTGCGGTGCACACATACTCTGCTATCCATCCCGGTACATCACGTACATAAGGAATCACGTATTCCGAATCTCTCAGGAATCGTTCAGATAACACAAATCACAAACAGTGGAGGCGAACACAGTCACATCACATGGGTCACGCACATACCCGCGCTCCCACGATCAACAGACTTATTAACATCCCAATAAGTCCTTCTCTGACCTATGTTCATCGAGGCAACTAGTCTAAATCCGGGCAACACAAGGATTAGAGGGCCCTAAGCGAACGCAAACCTCCCGTGATAGCAAGTATGGTAGGTATGTCATACACACAAATCATATATCAATACTAAGTAAACACGCATCTTAGTAATCACCGTAGTTTAATTGTAGCACTTATCGCATTCTCGTACCAACTTAATATATATATAACTTATATAATCCCGGTCCATATTTATACGCGCCATAATTTATTCTCACGTCGTAGTAGGCACTCATGTCTCAGCTCATAATGTCTATTTGATTCGATCCACACTTATATAATTTACTCCTCATTATATCCCAAATGTCCCAAGTATACTAATACACCATCAAAGGAATGTTATCTCCATCCTCGAACAAATTTACGGGACTCCCAAAATCAAAACAGGCCAAAAAGGCCTAAACTGCCAGCTCGTTAGAAGTCTCGTTCGAACGAGGCTGTTCGAACGAGATTTCGTTCGAACGAACTGGGCTATCTAACGAGATCTCGTTCGAACGACATTATCGAAAGAACATCCCTCTCGTTAGAACCCCAAACTGTCAACTCATTAGAAGCTCGTTCGAACGAGCTCGTTCGAACGACCTGGGTAGGTCTTCTAACGAGTGACCAGATTCAAGCCCAGAAATCCTATCTCGTTTTTCACCAATTTCTACACCTCAAATCTCAACCAAAATTCGTCCCAACAATGTTTAAAGGTCTCTAATCAATCCTAAACATATTAAAATCACATACTAACATGTTTTAAGGTATTGATTCATCCTCAACATCATTAAATCATCAAGTCTCATCACTTTTCCCCAAATTCTCAAGAACATAAACCCTAGAATTTTAAATCTTCCATTCCCAGAAATAGATCCGTTTTTTGTATCACATAAATTAGTAATTCTCTTAATTCGATCTTCCAATAACATTTCTACATGCAAACCTATCTCCAAAATTAAAATAACAACTCCAATTTTATGGGTTTTTATTTATCTCTCAATTAATTATGATTATGGAATTGTCTAAGCATGGAAGAAGCATTTACTGCATAAAAATGTAAATTAAACCACTTGCCTTGATTCAATCTCAGATTTTGATGACGATTTGAAGGAGTTCCCTCTCTCCTTCTGCAGAATTCCCTTCTATCTCTCTCTCTCCAAGCTTTCTTCTCCAATGGCTATGGTGGCTAGGGTTTGCTTTGGGAAATATTAGAAAACCTAATTCTAATAACCTACGCAGCCTTCTAGGCTAATATGGGTTGTTAATGGGTTAAGTGGGTCAATTCCCAATCAGATAAAAACTCTTAATTTTCGTCACTTTTAATTCCCAAAAATACAAAATTACCAAATACCCTTTATGTTGCCGGTATGGCCTAAAAATACCCCGGGACCCAAACTAAACCCCCGGCTAGTGTTTTCTGACTATCTCGACCCTTCCGGACGCGTTGGCGCACTCAAAACGACCATACGGTTAATAGAATTGAAATTTCAGTTTTACAATTTAAATAATTATCTCCTGACGCGACTGTCTCACGCGTCCCAATAAAATATCCAAATTGCCGTATATCAATCTCACGACAAATTTCATAATTCAATATTCATATATCATCATATATACTCAATTTAGTCAAATACCAACTCACATCTCGCTAGTATTTTATCCGGATTAATTCCCAATTAATTCTCATTTAATTAATTAATCCCAAAAATAAATATCGCCAAAAATACGGGGTATTACACAAAGTATGAGAAATGCGGGTTTTGGCTGAAGGAGGTCTAGTTTTTGGGACACATTATTTCCGACCGGGGGATATCTGTTGATCCGGGGAAGGTATCCGCGGTGAGGGAGTGGGGACAGCCCACGACACCGACTGAGATTCGTAGTTTCTTGGGCCTAGCAGGATACTACAGGAGGTTTATTCGGGGATTTTCGAATATAGCGGGTCCTTTGACACATCTGACTCGTAAGGGTGTGCCATTCATCTGGAGTGATGCCTGTCAGTTGGCATTCGATGAATTGAAGGATAAGTTGACCTCAGCACCTGTGTTAGCATTGCCGAGACCGGGAGTTGAGTATTTGGTTTACACCGATGCGTCTTTGCAAGGACTTGGAGGTGTATTGCAGCAGGAGAGACAGGCCATAGCTTATGCTTCCCGTAAGCTTAAGCCTCACGAGAAGAATTACCCCACTCATGATTTGGAGTTGGCAGCAGTGGTATTTGCCCTACGGATTTGGAGGCACTATCTTTTGGGGGAGAAGTTCCAATTGTTCACGGACCACAAGTCCCTACAATACCTGTTCACGCAGAAGGAGTTGAATATGCTGCAGCATAGGTGGCTTGAGTTTGTGAAAGACTACCAGTTCGATATAGAGTATCACCCAGGTAAGGCTAACGTGGTAGCAGACGCGTTGAGTCGTAGGCCAGCAGATGAGGTGGCAGGGGTGTGGAAGGCAAAGTGGAAGGAGTTGGGACACCAGGATGCAGTGGCCTGATCTTTCATTTCTGTAATGACCGTTACACCGCAGATTGTCACGAAGGTAGTACGGGCACAGGCTAATGACTCGTTCTGTCAGGAGCAGATAGTTCGATTACTAGCAGAGGGAGCCGAGTCCTATACCGTTAGCTCTGACGGGGGATTACGCTTCAATGGGAGATTGGTGGTTCCGGAAGGGGAGGAATTGCGACACGAGGTAATGGCAGAGTCGCACGGATCACGGTTCGCAGTACATCTCGGAGGGGACAAAATGTACCAAGACATGAGACGGCAGTATTGGTGGAGAGGTATGAAGAGAGATATTGCTGAGTTTGTTTCGAAATGCGCCACTTGCCAGCTAGTAAAAGTGGATCATCAGAGACCGACAGGACTTCTACAGCCGTTGGAGGTTCCGGTATGGATGTGGGAAAGCATATCCATGGACTTTATCACGGGGTTGCCTACGTCGCAGAGGGGTCACGACTCCGTTTGGGTAATTGTGGACAAATTGTCCAAAGTCGCTCACTTTTTACCCATAAGGACTGACTACACTACGGGACAGTATGCCCAACTCTTCATTTCGGAGATAGTGAGACTTCACGGTGTGCCCCTAAATATCGTGTCTGACAGAGACAAGATATTTGTTTCGCGGTTTTGGGAGAGTTTCCAGGAGGCCATGGGCACGGAATTGCGGTTGAGTACGGCTTATCATCCGCAGACCGATGGGCAGACCGAGCGCACAAATCAGATGTTGGAGGACATGCTACGCATGTGCATTATTGACTTTAGAGGTGGATGGGAACAATACCTTCCACTGGTAGAGTTTGCTTATAATAACTCCTACCAGTTCACTATTAGCATGGCTCTGTTTGAGGCGTTGAACAGTAGGTAGGCCTTGTCGTTCTCCAGCATGTTGGTTAGAGGTGGGAGACAACAAACTACTTGGGCCAAAAGTGATTCAGGACACTTCGGCAAGGATTGAGTTGATTCGGAGTCGCATTCGGGTAGCTCAAGACCGGCAGAAGAGTTATGCTTATGCGAAGAGATCTTTTAGGGAGTTCCAAGTGGGGGACCAGGTTTTGCTCAGAGTATCTCCTATGAAGGGGATTATGCGTTTCGGGAAGAAGGGGAAGTTGGCACCGAGGTATGTGGGGCCGTTTCCTATTATTGAGCGGATTGGACCAGTTGCGTATAGACTCGGGTTACCGGAGCATTTACACCGGATTCACGATGTGTTTCATATTTCCTCGCTAAGGAAATATCTCAAGGACGATTTGGCTTATTCTCACATCGCTTTGGAGGAGATTGATTTACAACCTGATAGCTCCTACGAGGAGGGGCCGATTGCTATTTTGGACCGAAGTGAGAGGAAGCGGCGGTCAAAGATAGTTCCGTTAGTGCGTGTTCAGTGGCGACATCACAATGTCGAGGAGTCCACATGGGAACGCGAGGATGAGATGCGCGAACGTTATCCAGAGCTGTTTTTATCAGGTACTTTCTAGTTCCGAATTTCGGCACGAAATTCTGTTATTAGGGGGGAAGTATGTAACACCCCGTATTTTTGACGATATTTATTTTTGGGATTAATTAATTAAATGAGAATTAATTGGGAATTAATCCGGATAAAATACTAGCGAGATGTGAGTTGGTATTTGACTATATTGAGTATATATGATGATATATGAATGTTGAATTATGAAATTTGTCGTGAGATTGATATACGGCAATTTGGACATTTTATTGGGACGCGTGAGACAGTCGCGTCAGGAGATAATTATTTAAATTGTAAAAGTGAAATTTAAATTCTATTAATCGTATGGTCGTTTTGAGTGCGCCAACGCATCCGGAAGGGTCGAGATAGTCAGAAAACACTAGCCGGGGGTTTAGTTTGGGTCCCGGGGTATTTTTAGGCCATACCGGCAACATAAAGGGTATTTTGGTAATTTTGTATTTTTGGGAATTAAAAGTGACGAAAATTAAGAGTTTTTATCTGATTGGGAATTGACCCACTTAACCCATTAACAACCCATATTAACCTAGAAGGCTATGTAGGTTATTAGAATTAGGTTTTCTAATATTTCCCAAAGCAAACCTTAGCCACCATAGCCATTGGAGAAGAAAGCTTGGAGAGAGAGAGATAGAAGGGAATTCTGCAGAAAGAGAGAGAGAACTTCTTCAAATCGTCATCAAAATCAAAGATTGAATCAAGGCAAGTGGTTTAATTTACATTTTTATGCAGTAAATGCTTCTTCCATGCTTAGACAATTCCATAATCATAATTAATTGAGAGATAAATAAAAACCCATAAAATTGGAGTTGTTAGTTTAATTTTGGGAGATAGGTTTGCGTGTAGAAATGTTATTGGAAGATCGAATTAAGAGAATTACTAATTTATGTGATACAAAAACGGATCTATTTCTAGGAATGGAAGATTTAAAATTCTAGGGTTTATGTTCTTGAGAATTTGGGGAAAAGTGATGAGACTTGATGATTAAATGATGTTGAGGATGAATTAATTCCTTAAAACACGTTAGTATGTGATTTTAATATGTTTAGGATTGATTAGAGACCTTTAAACATTGTTGGGACGAATTTTGGTTGAGATTTGAGGTGTAGAAATTGGTGAAAAACGAGATAGGATTTCTGGGCTTGAATCTGGTCACTCGTTAGAAGACCTACCCAGGTCGTTCGAACGAGCTTCTAACGAGTTGACAGTTTGGGGTTCTAACGAGAGGGATGTTCGTTCGATAATCTCGTTCGAATGAGATCTCGTTAGATAGCCCAGTTCGTTCGAACGAAATCTCGTTCGAACAGCCTCGTTCGAACGAGACTTCTAACGAGCTGGCAGTTTAGGCCTTTTTGGCCTGTTTTGATTTTGGGAGTCCCGTAAATTTGTTCGAGGATGGAGATAACATTTCTTTGATGGTGTATTAGTAAACTTGGGACATTTGGGATATAATGAGGAGTAAATCATATAAGTGTGGATCGAATCAAATAGACACTTTGAGTTGAGACGTGAGTGCCTACTACGACATGAGAATAAATTATGGCGTGTATGATTATGAACCGAGAGTATATAAATTGTATAAATTATAAGATGGTACGAGAATGCGATAAGTACTACAATTAAACTACGGTGATTACTAAGATGCGTGTTTACTTAGTATTGATATATGATTTGTGTGTATGACATACCTACCCTACTTGCTATCACGGGAGGTTTGCGTTCGCTTAGGGCCCTCTAATCCTTGTGTTGCCCGGATTTAGACTGGTTACCTCGATGAACATAGGTCAGAGAAGGACTTATTGGGATGTTAATAAGTCTGCTGATCGTGGGAGCGCAGGTATGTGCGTGACCCATGTGATGTGACTGTGTTCGCCTCCACTGTTTGTGATTTGTGAACTATTCCTGAGAGATTCGGAATATGTAATCCTTATGTACGTGATGTACCGGGATGGATAGCAGAGTATGTGTGCACCGCAGCTTAGTCTCGGGGTGCTTATATTGTATATTTATGTTGTGGAAAATATACACTTTATTATGGGAACTTACATATGGTATTGTGTATATAAAATTGAAAAATATAAAAGGGATAATCTATAATGAGTTGTGTTGCCTTTATGGGAGAAACTGAATTTACGTTAAGCCCCTATTTAATTGCGAGCGTTATAATGTTAATGGGAACCGAGTAATAAGGGTAGAACCTATGACAGTCTAGCTAGATATGATGTCACTTAGCTAGTGGTTTGTGTCATTTTAGATGGGTACTTACATTAGGAGTGCACAATTAGACGAGAGGTGAGAATTTCATGTGAGTGCACGCCCTAACATGTACTTTGCATTTAATGTTTTAAATGTTTTAAAGCACTTGCAGGTTTTTAAAATATCTCCACATTCGGGCTCTTTGCTTTCAAATCTATTTTTTTTAAAACCATTTTAGGTGCCCAGCCACAAGGACACCATGCATAGGATACTCATTCAGGTGACGAGCTGTAGCTGTTTGTGGAAGCTACAGGGATTTGCTTTTAGACGCTTCTACCATTTGGATTCCATAATCAGTATTCTTCAGTTGTAGGGCATGTTGCCCAAATTCTATTAGAGACTTTTCCATTTCAGTTTTCAGACTTGGCATGTATTGATTCAGTATTCAGTATTTAGTTATTCATTTCAGTTGTGGAGTTTGTTGTGAGGAGTTTTTTTTTTCCTCCGGATTTATTTATATCGTGTGATGGTTATTCTATTATTTTCGTTATAGTGAATGGTGATATTATTCTTGCTTTAAATCTTTTACTGCATGTTAATCAGACTTTTATTAAAATTTGACAACTTACTTTTTAAATACTAGGTGGTTAGTAATAATAAAATGTTTTCGACAATGATGCTATTAGCTGAGCCAACTTGGCATTTTGAATTAATTTAATAAAGGAGTAGTTACCCGGTATTTAATTAGTCGGGGTGTCACAACAAATTGGAAGAACTAGGGTTTATTTTGTTAATTTGGGGATTTTTGGAATTTTCATATTTTATGCATGATTATATGATTCTAGGTTCTTAGAAATCATCCCTATATTTTGGAGTATTGATTAGAATTAATTGTTGGGAATTTGGGAGCAATCAGTAGAGGTTTTTAAGGTTGTTAATAGAGGAAAAATGTAACAGGCGAAGGTAGGAAACGAAGCAGTTCCCTCTCGTTCAAACGAGATTGGGCCTCGTTTGAGCAAGATGACATCTCGCGCGAAGAGGTCGTTCAAATGACCTGCGATCTCATTCAAATGAGATCAGCCCTGGTTCAAACGACGTGTTTGATTTTTGTCTGACTTCAATTTGTGTGACGTAATTAATTCGAGGGAGTAAATATGGAGGAATTAATTTCAGTATAGGGCAGAATTATTAAACTTATTTGGGAATAAAACTTTAAGGTGTTTAGAGCAGTGAGTTATCCTAGAGAATTACAAGAGAGAGTATTCGTAATTAAATAAATATATTGTAAGTAGTAATGGAAATAATACTACGTATGAACTAAAATGTTTGGGTTGTGTGTATACCAATTGATCTTGATAGGTTGTATGAATACCTATAGTACTATCTATTCCGTGTATGACATACGTACCATACTTGCTATCGCGGGAGGTCTTAAAGAGAGTACAATCTTATCTTGATGAGCCTTTGGGAGGATATTAGATTGGTACCTCAGAGCATAGAACCTAGGAATGACTTATCTGTGAGTTGATAAGTTGACGGTCATATGGGTGTGCAGGTATGTGCGTAGCCCATAGGCTTGAAACTATGTTCGCCTCCAATATGTGTGACTTGTATATATACGGTTCGAGAGTGATTCCGAATTTACTGTCCTTATTCAGTACGAGATGTACTGGGCCTAGATAGCAGAGTATGCCTGCACCGCAGCTGAGTCTAGGGGTGCTGTATTAGTATTTATTTATAGTATTGTGATGGAAAATAAATACTTGTGATTTAATCTACCGTGTGAATATGTAGATGAGTATGTAAATGGAATCGAATGAATTATGCTAATTCTTAACCTTATTATGGAATTTTACTCCGGATAATAAATGCATAAATTTTAATAATTATTATATGTGGGGAATACGGGTTATCACTACGGGTGAGGATTAAAAGGTTTATGGTTACGACCTAGTTATTTGTGATAAAGATAATTAGGATGGATAAAAGGTACGTTAGGCATGCACAATATTTGAGAGGTGAGAATTTCAAGTGAGTGCTTGAAAAGATAACATGCACATAATATTTGTTTTATTGCAATTTTTAAATACTTGTTAAATTATTTTAAAATATTTTACACTCGGGCTCTGACCCGTCTTTTGCAAAATCTATTTTCTTGTGAAATTATTTTAGGTGTCCAACTACAGGGGTGACAGGCTTAGACTGTTGGATCTTTTGACGTGCTTCAGCTATTGTGGGAGTTGCAGGTCCTTGTACTTAGACGTCTCCACATCTATGACTTCAGTTCTTTGATTTAGGCTTCTCAGTTAGGGCATGTGTCGGCCATTCTCATTTGATTTATGTTAAAAAGACATTGTACTCATTTCATTTTAGCATTTCAGTTTCAGTTGGATTTGGTATTATTACGATTGATGGTTTGGATTTTATTAATTGGATTGATTATTGTGACAACCCGCTATCCGGAATAAAGGGTGGCCAGCCCTATACCCCGATAAAATAGGAAATCATTGATAAATATCATTCTCAGCATCACAACAATATGCAAAGTATAAGGAATAACCACTCTATATTCCAGAAAACGGGTTATCAAAAACTTTGATTTAAAGTAAAAAGAAAACATTTTCAACAACCCATAATAAAAATAGAGGGTGGAAACCCCCACAAGCGTAAATAAGAAACCCAAGTGATACAAAAGGACCGAACGAAAGGTCGGTCAATAATAACCATACAACATACATTTAGTACCAAGGGTTACATAATAGATCCATTATACAATTACAAAGGTTTGGGCAACAAGCCCGAATAAACTGAACATAACTAGAAACATAAATGGAGGCGTCTACACAAAATCCCGTGAAACCCGCACAATGTCACGGCTCCTCGAAAACATGTGGAAGGAAAGGTCATTACGGGCGATTGTGCGGCGGAACACCTGAACGGATTTTATATAGATATACATATACAACAAGAAAGGAAAACCGGTCAGGGCCGGATATATGATGATCGAATAGATAAATGACAGGTATGATAATGATGCGGAAGTAAGCATGGATGATAGTCTAGCATGGTAACATCATGGAAGGAACTAAAACCAATAAAGGACTACATAGAGTGAGATTCATATTAAACACGGAATTAAAAGTGCTTATGAGCCTTTATCATCATTCATCATATTTCCATTTTAATCTTCTTTTCCATTCCTTATCAGGAATATAATTTCATCATGTGCTCTATATGGCACTAATCTCAATAGCATGCTCTTTGTGGCATAATTTTCTCTTTATGGCATTAATGTTCCATCGAGTCCAACTCGATAATTAGAATAGTCATAAATATAAATATAACGATTCTAAGACCGCCCGTCCGGGTTTCCCCACTGTGCGCGTCCCTAAATAAACATCATCTTCCAGGGCCTAACATAAGACAACCTGGGATCCTATCGAAAACGTCGGGAAGCGGCCATATGCCTGCGGGGTAGTCAAGACCACACCCAGAATCTCCTACCCATCGCAGAAGAAATATAAAACAAGCGCTCATATGGCCTAGGACTATATCCACCCTGCATTCATTAGCCAGGGGGCTTCACCCATCGCACGGACTTCCCTTAAGATGGTATTTAGAGAGGTGTGTAACATCCATTTTATTAATTTCCATTACATTATTTAGTAAAGTATCATTTACCTAATCAATTTCTCTATTTTAAATAAATGTACAATCTAAATCAGGACTATATGTAATTCGTACCGACATAGCATCCTCAAGAGGAATTTAGACTCTAAAGTTATCCCCAAGGCCTCTTTTAGGCTTTAATATAAACCATCAAGTCAAATCTAACTCGAGTTGAATCCTAAAGTCTCCAAATTGAGCTTAATAGATTCTAAACCCTTATAAAACTACAAGACAAAAGAAATGCCTAAGCATCACTTTAAATTCCCCCTTGAATGGATCCTATATGAACCCTTTCGAGTCTAGGATGTCGACCCAACTCAACTAGAACTCTAAACCCTATATTTACTTCATTTAAGAAGGTCCCTAATCAATAATCCTAAAGAAAAGGGGGTAAAAATGAAAAAGAAATTTTTTTAAAAGTGCAGGGCTACCGAATCGATTCGCCCCCTTGGCCGAATCGATTCGGCCAGAAAATTTGGGTTTCTGCATAACTGCCGAATCGATTCGGATGGATTTCGAATCGATTCGGTTCAAAAGACCTGGGCACTGGACTTGACCGAATCGATTCGCCCAGGGGGCCGAATCGATTCGGGCCTGCGATTTTGCCAAGAAATGGCTATGGAGTCTTGGACTCCATTTTCTACCCCAACTCACATTTCTTCAATCCAAACTTATATACCAACACTAAAATAACATCAATGATACTATTGATCATTTAAAACCTCATGAATCATCTTTGAGTGAATCAAAACCCAAAAATACATAAGAAAACCCTAAGTTTTCTAAACTAAAATCAATACACCATTATCATAACAAATCATCTATCTCAAGACACAAATAGCAAGTAAAAACTTGCCTTGATTCAGCAACTTTGCAGAATTCTTGGTGTAGTAGCAAGAGACTCTCTCAATCTCCAAAGCTTTCTCTCTACTCTTCTCTTTCTCTCTTAGGTTTAGGAAAGAAAATTAGGGAAATTGGAAGACTTAGAAGACTTAAGTCGTGACCTAAGACAAAATCCCACTTAATTAACTAGTAGTGCGACAAAATAATACGCAATAGCATAATTAAGGCACAACCAGTCAAAAATGCCCAAAACTACAAAATACAATATGGTACAATATTTGACTATTTCGCACATTCCGGAATCAACTGCAACCTCCAAATTATCATTTGGACATTTTAAAATTCAATTTAGGTTCCGGTCTCATTATTAAGCCAAATATCATTTTAAATTCAGATGATATTAATAAGCATGACATAGCAATATTTCCCATGATTATGATATGTATGCAACCTCATAATAAATATCAACTTTCTACATTGAATTAACATTCAAATCATAACCCAACACTGGTCTCTAATTACTATACTAAGTAATTATTATAAAATACGGTCTCATAAGCGAGGGTTATTACATACTCCCCCCCTTATGAAGGAATTTTGCCCCCAAAATTCAGGCGTACCTCATGAGAAAAGATGTGGATATTTTTCCCGCATCTCATCTTCGCGTTCCCAAGTTGATTCGCTTGCATGATGATGACTCCAATGGACTCTCACTAGGGGCACCACACGAGATCTTAACTTTCGCTCCCCAAACTCAAGGATAGCAACCGGTTGTTCCTCATACGAAACATCGGGCTGCAAATCGATATCTTCAAAGGGAATGTGCCAAAGGGCACCTTCACACCTTCTGTACTTTTTCAAAGAGGAGACATGAAATACATCATGAATTTGTTGTAAAGGTTCCGGCAAGGCAAGTTGGTATGCCACGGGACCAACCTTTGCAATCACTGGGAAAGGTCCAACAAAACGGGGTGCAAGCTTTCCTTTCTTCCCAAAACGTTTAATTCCCTTCATCGGGGACACTCGCACCAACACTTGGTCTCCAACCTCCAACTCCATATGTCTCCTACCCGCATCGGCATAACTCTTTTGACGATCTTGGGCTATCCGTATGCGATTTCGAATAAGCTCAATCTTCGAAGAAGTATCTTGGATCATTTCAGGTCCAAGGAACTTGTTATCACCCACTTCCAACCAACAAGCGGGCGACCTACAAGGCCTGCCATACAGAGCTTCATAGGGTGCCATTCCAATAGTGAATTGGTATGAGTTATTATAAGCAAACTCAACCAACGGAAGGTATTGTTCCCAACTACCTTTAAAGTCGAGTATGCACATACGAAGCATATCCTCCAACATCTGGTTTACCCTCTCGGTTTGACCGTCTGTTTGAGGATGATAGGAAGAGCTTAATTTCAACTCGGTCCCCATAGCTCCCTGGAAACTCTGCCAAAAGTGGGACACAAATATCTTATCTCGATCGGATACAATATTCAAAGGTACCCCGTGGAGTCTGACGATCTCCTCAATGAACAACTGGGCATAACGAGCGGTATCATAATCGGTGCGCACAGGCAAGAAGTGTGCCGACTTAGTCAAACGGTCGACAATCACCCAAATTGAGTCATAACCCTTTTGCGATCTTGGCAAGCCCGTAACAAAGTCCATCGAAATGCTCTCCCATTTCCAAACGGGAATCTCGAGCGGTTGTAACAAACCTGTCGGTCGCTGGTGATCAAACTTAACCAACTGACAAGTAGTGCATTGAGACACAAACTCGGAGATGTCCTTCTTCATACCCGCCCACCAATACAAACGACGCATATCTTGGTACATCTTGTCCCCGCCTGGATGCACCGTGAACTTCGACCCGTGGGATTCCGCCATAACTGCATGTCTCAAATCCCCATCATCGGGAACCACAAGTCTTCCATGGAAGCGTAGTCCACCCTCGGAACCTATTGAGTACGACTCCGCTCCCTCAGACAACAACTGGCGTGTATGGTCTTGACAAACTTTATCTCTTTTCTGAGATTCCACAATCTTTGCTATAATCGTGGGAGTAACCGTCATCACTGAAAGGAATGCTCTCACCCCTGCATCCTCCAGGCTAAGTTCTTTCCACTTAGCTTTCCACACCTCAGCTAAGTCTCCATCAGGCTTTCTACTCAAGGCATCTGCTACCACATTCGCCTTTCCGGGGTGATAATGAATATCAAATTGGTAGTCTTTCACAAACTCCAACCAACGACGCTGGCGCATATTCAAATCCTTCTGGGAGAATAAATATTGCAGCGATTTGTGGTCGGTGAAAAGACTAAACTTTTCCCCCAAGAGATAATGCCTCCATATCTTCAAGGCAAATACAACGGCGGCAAATTCCAAGTCATGTACCGGATAGTTCCTCTCGTGAGGCTTCAACTTACGAGAAGCGTACGCGATGGGTTGTCTCTCTTGTTGAAGAACACCTCCCAACCCCAGAAGGGATGCATCGGTAAAGACGAGATATTCCAATCCCGGCCTTGGCAATGCCAAGACTGGAGCTGAAGTCAGTCTATCCTTGAGCTCATCGAAAGCCGCTTGACATGAACTGTCCCAAACGAATCTTACTCCTTTCCGGGTCAAATTCGTCAATGGGCTAGCAACCTTAGAAAAGCCCTTAATGAATCGACGGTAATAACCCGCCAAGCCCAGAAAACTACGAACTTCAGTGGGCGTCGTGGGCTGACCCCACTCCTTCACCGCGATCACCTTACTCGGATCCACAGACACGCCTTGGGATGACACCACATGCCCCAAAAATTGAACTTCCTTCAACCAGAAGCCACACTTCTCAAACTTTACATACAATTGATGATCCCTCAATCTCTGCAGGACCAACCGCAAGTGAGCAGCGTGATCCGACTCCGTCTGAGAATAAACTAGGATGTCATCAATAAATACAATGACAAACTGGTCAAGGAAATCCCGGAATACCCTATTCATAAGGTCCATAAACACTGCAGGGGCATTGGTTAGCCCAAAGGGCATAACCAAGAACTCATAAGATCCATAACGGGTCAGAAAGGCCGTCTTGGATACATCTTGCTCTCGTATCCTCAATTGGTGATACCCGGTCCGCAAGTCGATCTTGGAGAAGTAGGAAGCTCCCCTAAGTTGATCAAACAAGTCGTCGATGCGAGGTAAAGGGTATTTATTCCGGATGGTGACTTTGTTCAACTCTCTATAGTCCACGCATAACCGGAGAGAACCGTCTCTCTTCTTCACAAACAATACCGGAGCACCCCACGGTGAGGTACTACGCCTAATAAAGCCCTGCTCCAGTAGCTTCTGAATCTGATCTCTCAGCTCCCTCATCTCCACAGGAGCCATTCGATAAGGAGCTTTTGCGATCGGTCGAGTTCCCGGCGTTAAGTCAATCACAAACTCTATTTCCCGACTTGGAGGTAATCCCGGTATCTCCCGAAAAATATCTTCAAAGTCCCGAACGATTGGAAGAGAATTTAGGGGAACCATGACATCTCTAGATGCATCTTCCGCAATACAATATAGATAAGCACTCGTGCCACCCTCCATACAAGGCATAACTACCAGGAACATCTCTTGCCCCGGAACCGCAAAAACTATACTCTTCCCGTAACAATTCACTATAGCATGGTACTCCACCAGCCAATCCATACCCAAAATTACATCATACCCGACCATATCAAGGACGAGCAAATCGGCCTCAAAACACAAGTCACCAAGATTAATTTCTACGTTTTTACATACGAAGAAAATCAATGAACCATCGCCCATAGAGGATTCAACGCTAGTGAAGGTACTTTCAGCAGATTTAATCAAACCTGTAGTCTGAGCAAAACTTCTAGAAATAAAGGAGTGTGTAGCACCCGTATCAAATAGAATTCGACCCATATGCCCATGGATGAGAAACTTACCCTCGATTGCTGGTGGTGCCGGAGGAGCTGGAGGAAGCAGAGCCTCCTGAATATGGTAAACCCTTCCGTACTGCAATTGCCCCTGTTGAGGAGGAGCAACCGGATTAGGCGCTTGGGGCGGAAACTGTACATACGGCTGCTGCGGGGCCCTAGGAAGACGCCCTCCAACCAACTGAGGACATGCCCTTTTATAGTGGCCCAGCTCCCCACACTGAAAACATTTATTCACCGCATTGTCCTGATTCCTACCTTGGTTATTTCGAAATAGCCCCGCACCTCGGCCCTGTTGGCCCCTACCTCCATTTCCACCTCTACCTCCCTGCGGTTGTTGACCACCCTGACCCTGCCTATTAGCATTATTGTTGCCACCGGCATTAAACCCACCGAACCGTTGGCGCTTGGACGAATCCCCCTGCTGAGGATCCCTCTCAACCTGCTTGTTCCCCGAGGATTGGGACGAAGAGGATGTTCCCCCTCCGCTCCTAACTCCTCCCTGCCTCACCGCTTGCCCCACAGTGACAACCTTCTTCTTGTTTTGCACAAACAATCTATGTTCTTGACAGTGAAGTAAAGCAGCATTCATCACATCACCAAAAGTCACCAGAGATGGATTTCCCAGCAAATGTTGTTTTATTCTCCAATGTAAACCTCCCACAAACTTGGAGATCCTCTTTGCTTCAGGAGTTACCTCATCCGGTATAAAACTGGCTAACCGGGTAAACTCTTCCTCGTACTCAGCAACCGACCTCTCCCCTTGTACCAAATCCTGAAGCTTCCTCTGCATTTCCCTCTGAACTGCGGGAGGGAAATACTTTCCATCAAACAAAGCCCAAAAATTTGTGATGGACATAGTATCCCTCTGTTCGGGTGTCGTCATGGACTCCCACCAGTGTAAGGCCGGTCCGACAAGCTTGAAAGTAACGAGGATTTGCTTTTTCTCCTCACTACATTCCACCATCCTAAGATGGCGCCGCATATCTCTCTTCCACTGGTTCGCCTTTATAACATCCGAACCTCTCTCAAATTCCGGGGGATGTCCTTTAAGGAAAGACTCCCTCACCCGTTCCCACTGAGAAGGTCCCGTAGGAACTAGTGCTTCTTGTCCCCTCGCTTGAGCTTGTGGCATTTGTTGGGCCACTGCAGTCATCGCGGCGTTGACAGCTTGGGCCACAATATTTGCCACTTCAGCGGCACTGATATTCCCCTGCTGCGGTGGAGGACCAAACTCATCCTCAACAACCCTATTACGTCTAGCGGGACGTCCTCTCTTCGGCGGCATCTGAGATAAAGATGAGATAGGGTTAAAACATAGTATAAGACAATCTATTTAGCAGAAGATCGCATACATAAGCAACAAACAATCCTAACATTAAGTTCTATATCAAAGAACGCTACGGTAGAACGTGACAAGTCCGCATAGATCCTAAACACTCTAGAACCTGATGCTCTGATACCATCTGTGACAACCCGCTATCCGGAATAAAGGGTGGCCAGCCCTATACCCCGATAAAATAGGAAATCATTGATAAATATCATTCTCAGAATCACAACAATATGCAAAGTATAAGGAATAACCACTCTATATTCCAGAAAATGGGTTATCAAAAACTTTGATTTAAAGTAAAAAGAAAACATTTTCAACAACCCATAATAGAAATAGAGGGTGGAAACCCCCACAAGCGTAAATAAGAAACCCAAGTGATACAAAAGGACCGAACGAAAGGTCGGTCAATAATAACCATACAACATACATTTAGTACCAAGGGTTACATAATAGATCCATTATACAATTACAAAGGTTTGGGCAACAAGCCCGAATAAACTGAACATAACTAGAAACATAAACGGAGGCGTCTACACAAAATCCCGTGAAACTCGCACAATGTCACGGCTCCTCGAAAACATGTGGAAGGAAAGGTCATTATGGGCGACCGTGCGGCGGAACACCTGAACGGATTTTATATAGATATACATATACAACAAGAAAGGAAAACCGGTCAGGGCCGGATAGATGATGATCGAATAGATAAATGACAGGTATGATAATGATGCGCAAGTAAGCATGGATGATAGTCTAGCATGGTAACATCATGGAAGGAACTAAAACCAATAAAGGACTACATAGAGTGAGATTCATATTAAACACGGAATTAAAAGTGCTTATGAGCCTTTATCATCATTCATCATATTTCCATTTTAATCTTCTTTTCCATTCCTTATCAGGAATATAATTTCATCATGTGCTCTATATGGCACTAATCTCAATAGCATGCTCTTTGTGGCATAATTTGCTCTTTATGGCATTAATGTTCCATCGAGTCCAACTCGATAATTAGAATAGTCATAAATATAAATATAACGATTCTAAGACCGCCCGTCCGGGTTTCCCCACTGTGCGCGTCCCTAAATAACCATCATCTTCCAGGGCCTAACATAAGACAACCTGGGATCCTATCGAAAACGTCGGGAAGCGGCCATATGCCTGCGGGGTAGTCAAGACCACACCCAGAATCTCCTACCCATCGCAGAAGAAATATAAAACAAGCGCTCATATGGCCTAGGACTATATCCACCCTGCATTCATTAGCCAGGGGGCTTCACCCATCGCACGGACTTCCCTTAAGATGGTATTTAGAGAGGTGTGTAACATCCATTTTATTAATTTCCATTACATTATTTAGTAAAGTATCATTTACCTAATCAATTTCTCTATTTTAAATAAATGTACAATCTAAATCAGGACTATATGTAATTCGTACCGACATAGCATCCTCAAGAGGAATTTAGACTCTAAAGTTATCCCCAAGGCCTCTTTTAGGCTTTAATATAAACCATCAAGTCAAATCTAACTCGAGTTGAATCCTAAAGTCTCCAAATTGAGCTTAATAGATTCTAAACCCTTATAAAACTACAAGACAAAAGAAATGCCTAAGCATCACTTTAAATTCCCCCTTGAATGGATCCTATATGAACCCTTTCGAGTCTAGGATGTCGACCCAACTCAACTAGAACTCTAAACCCTATATTTACTTCATTTAAGAAGGTCCCTAATCAATAATCCTAAAGAAAAGAGGGTAAAAATGAAAAAGAAAATTTTTTAAAAGTGCAGGGCTACCGAATCGATTCGCCCCCTTGGCCGAATCGATTCGGCCAGAAAATTTGGGTTTCTGCATAACTGCCGAATCGATTCGGATGGATTTCGAATCGATTCGGTTCAAAAGACCTGGGCACTGGACTTGACCGAATCGATTCGCCCAGGGGGCCGAATCGATTCGGGCCTGCGATTTTGCCAAGAAATGGCTATGGAGTCTTGGACTCCATTTTCTACCCCAACTCACATTTCTTCAATCCAAACTTATATACCAACACTAAAATAACATCAATGATACTATTGATCATTTAAAACCTCATGAATCATCTTTGAGTGAATCAAAACCCAAAAATACATAAGAAAACCCTAAGTTTCCTAACTAAAATCAATACACCATTATCATAACAAATCATCTATCTCAAGACACAAATAGCAAGTAAAAACTTGCCTTGATTCAGCAACTTTGCAGAATTCTTGGTGTAGTAGCAAGAGCCTCTCTCAATCTCCAAAGCTTTCTCTCTACTCTTCTCTTTCTCTCTTAGGTTTAGGAAAGAAAATTAGGGAAATTGGAAGACTTAGAAGACTTAAGTCGTGACCTAAGACAAAATCCCACTTAATTAACTAGTAGTGCGACAAAATAATACGCAATAGCATAATTAAGGCACAACCAGTCAAAAATGCCCAAAACTACAAAATACAATATGGTACAATATTTGACTATTTCGCACATTCCGGAATCAACTGCAACCTCCAAATTATCATTTGGACATTTTAAAATTCAATTTAGGTTCCGGTCTCATTATTAAGCCAAATATCATTTTAAATTCAGATGATATTAATAAGCATGACATAGCAATATTTCCCATGATTATGATATGTATGCAACCTCATAATAAATATCAACTTTCTACATTGAATTAACATTCAAATCATAACCCAACACTGGTCTCTAATTACTATACTAAGTAATTATTATAAAATACGGTCTCATAAGCGAGGGTTATTACAATTATGTCAGCTTTATCATTCTCAGTTAGATGGTGTTTTATCCGTAAATTGTTCATTCATAAAAATAGTGAATGTGTGAATGGTTAAATTAATTGATTTAAATTATTGGACAAAATATTTTGTCACTAGCTTAATTAATTATTAGGTGATTAATAAAACAAATGTTTTCGAGAGTGATGCTAAGACTAAACTAACTGGATACTTTGATTTAATTTAATAAAGGACTGATCACCCGGTATTTAATTAGGTGGGATGTCACAATTTGTAGCCCTAAAATTGTTAAATTGTAGTTTATTTACTTGTTTATGTTATGTGAAGTCTGAATTTGAAAAATATGTTTGTTTTTATATCTGAATGGATGTAGTTAGTCTCTATTCACATTTCGAGTCACTTTTACCTCTTAATCATCAAGAGGCAAATATAGTCGTTAACATTATTTCTTCTACTTCTTCTTCTTCTTCTTCTTCTTCTTCTTCTTCTTCTTCTTCTTATTATTATTATTATTATTATTATTATTATTATTATTATTATTATTATTATTATTATTATTATTATTATTATTAAAACAAACACTATTTTACACATCTTAAATCTGAATGATTCAATTCCAACTTTAAGAGGCAAATACAAACAACTCCTTAGTTTCATATTATATATGTGATCTGGGATTCATCTGTGAATTATATAAGGGATGCCTATTTCACATTAATTGATAAGTTAATTCACCAAAATGGAACATAAATTTGTAATATATACACTTTGTGGATGTACTTGTTCATTTATGAAATTGGAAAAATAACACGGGCGATAAAACAAAAGATTATCTAAGCACTTAAAGATTTCTCATTCCCTACTACACCTTTGAAATGTTTTCTAAAATTTCTACCTTTATTAAAAAAATATTTGAATATGAATCCTTTCAATTTTCATTTTTATTGAAATATTCTTGTCCCTACACTAAAACTAATGATTTTTGTATGCTTCCATTAGTCACTTTCACATGGACATATCCAAAAGTAGTAGTTTGCGCTACAAAGGTATGAAAGAATGGGGATTAAAAGAGACAATGAGGATGCAATTATTTTATAAGTTATTAGTTTTGTTACTTAAATAAATAATGATGGTCTTTGTTCCATAGTTGATTGTGTATATAATTTGCAAATGATGTTATATCAAAGTTGATTTGTATTGTTAGCGTCACTTAAAGACTTTACTTGTTAAAAAAATTATCTATCAATTGTAATTTTATAAGTTCCAATCGTATACGAGCTACTTAAATCTCACAAGGTATTTTGGCCTTTATTCACAACAATGGGAAGAAAAATTACACAACAATAAGTATTGCCTTATCTTCCCTTAAATGAACATTTATAAGAATTATTGTCATAACATATAGGTGATTTTGCGAGTCATTCTTGCCTACATCCACGAAAAAATAAGTAAAAGTGTAAGAGCATGTGTATATTCACGTGCACTCGTTTTTAGGATTGTCTCATTTCTTTGCGAAAACCCACTTTGAGTGTTTCAGAAAGCATTCATGATTTCAAGATTTGAATTCTCCCATTTTATCAAAATAGTTTCTAAGGGTAAGTCAAATTTTGGTACTATTAGGGTGAAGGTAGAGGTGACCTAGAGCACTTAGACTTTACCCCTTGCTTAAATATTTTTCTTAAATTGAAAAATATTTTAATTTAACCTTATGGTTTATGAGATTCCCAAATACATGGGGCAATATACTTTATTCTAAAAAAATATTTTTGAAAACATATAATTTTGTAAAATTATTGCATATGTTTGGACTAGTATTCTTGATTTTATAATATTTTTAGAAAACTAGGTAAACTCTGGTCTCAGACGCGACCTAGTTCGCTTCGGCAAAAATGGAATCTGAATATTTCTTCCTCATTTTTTATGACTTTGGTTGCGACCCTGGTCTCTGAAGCTTTACTGCAGTGAAGGGTAACGAAAAACCAACAAGAAAATCGGTATGATTTTTTTAGGGAAGATTGCATTATAAAATGTGTAGCTTCTCTTTTGCATCCATAACTCTTTGGTAGATTGGAAAGATATCTTATTTGTGTGGACAAGAATTACTTAAGGCTTTGAAGGCTCGTAGTCACAAGTTTGAAATGTTATTTAAGCGCTTCTTCTCTCCACAAATAAGTTTAGGTTTTTAAAATTAATTTTAGCAAGAAAAAAAAACAAATCATATCTTTTAAAGAGATAAATATTCCTTGTGTGTAAAAAATATTTGAGATATTTTGAGAGAAAACCTTAAGATTTTACTTATTCTTCAACCTCAAGTTTTATTTTATTTTTGAATATTTACCCAATTTAAGTGATACACATATTGTGAAATTTTTGAGTGAGTCCCAACATTTTGTACACATCAACCAGTAGGATATCTTCACGGTTTTAGGTGTTAGTCATTGAATACTCTTGGTTTCATTTTATTTGGAGAAAAATTTACTTCAAACTCTAAATGACGAGCGGTTGAAAGGTTGGAACACGACAATATTAACAAGGTTTACACGCTCCGACGTGATGAGGGCTCGATGTGCGATCCGTGCTTGCTTTTTTTACTATAAGGTGAAAAAAGTTGATTGTGAAGGTTGCGAATTATTGAGTCTAAAGAAAGGTTCAATTTTGTAACTCGTTTGTCCCATGTGAAAATCTTTACTATTTAGGGTACATTTGTTTATAATAATTGGAGCTTGGGATACACTAGTTTTCATTATAGTTACATCAGTGTTATTTTGGACAAAAGTTATTAAACCTCCGTTTATCAGCTGTTACTAAATTGTCAAATGACTTATTTGCCCCTCTGTCCTTTCATCTCAAGCAGCAACTTATATATAAAATTGTTTCTCAATTGTGTATGTGTATATATATATATGGTTTACATATAATATGAAATAAAAGTGTCGTTCTTAAAAGAAAAAGGTTTCTTTATGTTTTTTCTCATTTTGTAAAAAACAATCAAATTTTTTTATTCAAAATAGTTAAAAAGAGATAAAAACTGTATTTTAAAAGAAGAGTTAAAAATGTGTTAAAAACTTTTAAATTGTTGTAGTTGCAGTTGTTGATATATATACATAATTTTTCCCAAAAAAAAAAAACTTTAAATTTTTTTTTTAATTAAAAACAATTAAAATAAAAAAAATTAAACAAGTGCAGTATAATTGTTTAAAAATATTAAACAAGCGTAAAATATTAAACTGTTTTTCATAACTGTTCAAAAATAATTTTACAACTATTTTAAAAATAATTTTTTAATGATTTCCAAAAAAAGAATTTCAAAAAAAGAAAATTGATTTTCAGTTTAAAAATTATTTCCAGAAATAAAAAATGTTTTCCACCAAATAAAATGATTTTGAACAAAAAAAAAATTTTTCCACCCAAAAAATGATTTCCAACTACATAAAAAAATATTTCTAGCAACAAATTAAAAAATAAAATTGAATTCAGATTAAAAAATTTATTTCCCAAAAGAACAAATGCTTTCTACCAAAAAAAAATGATTTTTATTAACAATAGAAATTTATTTTCCACCCAAAAAATGTTTTCCAACAACAAAAAAAATAATTTCCAGCAAATTTTTTAAAAATAAAACTGATTTCAGTTAAAAAAATATATTTCAAGAAAAAAAACGGTTTCAACGACAAAAAATGATTTTCGACAAAATAAATTTGTTTTCCACCCAAAAAATGATTTCCAACTAGGAAAACAAATTATTTCCTGCGAAAAAGTGAAAAATAAAACTGATTTGAGTTAAAAAATATATATTTCCAGGAAAAAAACGTTTTCTGCAAAAAAATGATTTTCAACAAACGAAATTGGCTTTTCACCCGAAAAATGCTTTATAACTACAAAAAAAATCTAGCAACTCAACTCAACTCAACAAAGCCTTTTCCCACTTATTTGGGGTCGTCTAAATAAATCCTATTTTTCATTCCATTCTGTCCAGCGCAATATCTTCAGTTAATACACGTGATATCATGTCCTTTTTTATAATATCCGACCAAGTCAATTTAGCCATACCTCTATCCTTTGTGTTACTATAAATACTAACTAAATCACTCTTCCTTACGCGAGCATCCGTGGGTCTATGCTTGACGTGTCCAAACAGTCTAAATTGATTTTCTCTCAATTTATCTTCTACAGGAACTACTTTTATCGTTTCATGAATTTGTCCATTTCTAATTTTATCCTTTCGGGTTTTATCACAAATCCATCTCAGCATTCGCACTCCGTCACACTCATTTTCTACACATTTTGTTTCTTGGTTGCTCAACACTCTGTCCCATATAACATAGCGGGTCTAATGGCCGTCCTATAAAATTTTCTTTTAACTTTAAAGGTATACGCTTATCACGCAATACGCCAGTAGCACTTCTCCACTTGACCCAGCTCGCTCTAATCCTATGAGTAACATCATCATTAATATCTCTATCTTCTTGGATAATCGATCCTAAATAACGAAAATGATCATTTCTAGATATCTCTTGACTCTCCAATTTCACCACATCTCCATTTTTCCTCTTATTACTACTAAAATTGCACTCCACATATTCTGTTTTAGTCCTGCTTATTTGAAAACCTCTTGTTTCTAGAGTTTCCCTCCATAATTCCAACCTAGCATTGATCCCCGTCTTAGTCTCATCCACTAAAACAATATCATCTATAAATAGCATACACCATGTCGCCTCATCTTGTATTTGTCCTGTCAACTGTAACAAGAGCAAAGAGATAAGGACTTAATGTTGAACCTTGGTGTAGACCTACAATAATTGAAACTTCACTACTTTCTCCAATCGATGTGTGACACTCCGCCTAATAAAATACTGGGTGATCAGTCCTATATCAGATTAAAATAGTAATCCCAGTTGGTTCATTCTTAGAATCACTGTCGAAAACCTTTTCAAAACTTACTAACCACCTAGTATTCCAAAAAGTCGGTGCCAAATTTTAACTTTTTATTTAAACAAGACAATAACATGCGGAAATACATATAAACCATTCACAACAACTGAAACAAATCAACTGAATAAATAATTAAACTAACTGCCGAATAAACCATCGGCCACCAAAGTAAATAGTCCAACAACAATCATCTAACAACTGAATAAATAAATCTGAAAACTGTACTGAAAAGTCTGGGCGACAAGCCCTAAGTAAAACTGAAACTGATAGATGATTCATACTCTTGGAAAGAATGAACGATGCGTCTAATCCAAGCTCCTGCTAGCATCCACATGTGCCGCAGCTACGTGTCCCTGGAATAGAATATCAAGTCTGGCATCCCTGTGGCTGGACAACTAAAAGGTTTTGAAAATAGTTTTATATCAAGGGTTAGAACCCAAAACATTTTGAAAATATTTAGCAAGTGAATTAACTGCAGTAATTAAAAATATATGAATGTGCTTCATATTTAAGTTAGTGTCGCACTCTCTTGAGGACATACTCACCCCTCCACTAATGTGCACACCTAACGGTTTCCTTAACCCCACCTAGTTGTACTACCTCGTCCAACTAGTTCTAGTATAATCCTCCCTTTGCCATTGTACTCCAAACCGAGTATTATTATTCATGGCTTATAATTTATCTCACACGTTGACTTAATTAATCCCCTCAAAATAATACCATACAACCATGACACAAGTTATATAAAGTAAATACATTACACTCTGTATTATTACCCGCATATAATATTTAATTCCATTATATAGGTATCCTTACTACAACATCCACACATATAACACATGTATATTAATCATTCCGAGTATACCCTCGTCGGATAATTTTCTCTAAAGTACTATCATACTAGGTATGCTCACTTAACCTAGTTACCCAAGTCGGAATCGCTCAACAACTTGGCCTAAAATATCAACGTAGTGGAGGCGATCATATTCCTTCCCTGAAAGTGAGATAAGTCCCTCACCCATATACCGGACGCTATGACCTAGTGATATACTCGCCCTACTCCTCAAGCTAGGGGCTTCACCCACATTGCGCAACCTCCCTTGATAGCACTAGAGTATATAAATTCACTAAATATCTAGTCACTGATTTTAATAGCACACACAACACACACACACACACACACACACACACATATATATATATATATATATACACTATCACTACACCGTATATATATTATAAACCCGACTTTACCGTGTACTAAAATTCGTAACACTTACCTGAGTCTATGGTCCGACTCTAATTTAATTAATTAGTTTCTCTATAATTAATTAATTTGAAGTAGAGTCGCTCAACTACATTACCCGAACATTTTCCCTCGGTCCGAAATTTAACCCTTCCGAATTTATTTCACCAAATTTTGTTAATAAGTTTGACACTCTTATTAAATTTAATATTCCTTAATACTCATCCCATAAGACTCCAAGTATTAAATTCAATTCAATTTCTATCAACCCGTATGCCAAATTCCTCCTAAATTCCCATTAGAATACATTCATATATTTTCGTGTGTTGTTCATTCTAAATACTCCCAAATTCGTACCCCGGATTCATCCCTATCTAATCCAAGGATAAAATAATGTTCCTTAATATTTTTTCAAAGTCCTTTACTCATCTACTGTCATCTTCAAATAACTCGAATTTATTTCTTCCTAAAGTTGTCGGTTTCGCGCCTTTCATAGAAAAATCATTATAAATTGAAAAAAAATTAGGGAAATACGAGGTCAGCGCCCACGCGATCACGACGAAAAGATATACAATCTCAAGTTTTACAACAACTGAAGGGGTCGATTGATCGACTCCTTGGGTCGATCCATCGATCGACTCCTTGGGTCGATCGATCGATCGACCAGATATTCATCTTCTTTCCCGAATCTGTTTCCACCAGTAACACACACCCAAGATTTTTATCCACTCTCCCACTAGTATGCCATCACAACCAATAAAATTTAACACATAGAAAAGGTTCTAAACCTCCTAGAGACCTTAAATTCATAATTAGTTTTCATAATTTTGAACTTTCCCGATTCGGGTATTTTCAGGGTTTTACTCATTCGTTTTTCAATTCATCATCATAGTTCCAAATCAAACGCCCAAAAGGCACTGGTTCCTACTACAATTCGATTTCCATGATTTCATTACCATATACAAACATTAATTGAGTATCAAATCCACATAATTTTCCTAATTCATTAAAAATCCATTATCATGTAAATCCCACACCCAAAAACGAATTTCGGTTTATACCTCTCATAATATGAATTGGTTATCATCTATTTAAGAATCACAACAGTTAACAACTTGCCTCTAATTGTTCGTAGAGTCTGATCCGTTGGTGTAGAGAAAGGGTTGATGAAGAACACCCAATTTGTCCCTCGATTTGTCTCCAAAAGATCCCCAATTTGTTCTCCACTTACTTCCTCTGCTTTTCTCTCAAGCCCTTATGTTTAGAATTTTTTAACTGCCGTCAACATTCCCTCAATTAGGTTTAAAACCCCTAATCATGTTTTTAGTCATATGAGCCTAATTAAAATGGCCCAAATCCCCCGTGTGGGCCAGACTATGTCCAAAAATATCCCGAGACCCGATTACTACTCCCGGGTACTCTTTTCTGACTATCTCGACCCATCCGGACTCAACCGTGCACTCAGAATTGTCATCCGAAATACTTTATAACATTTTCAAATTTCGACCTAAAAAATACAACACATAATAATTTGACAATTAAACTTAGAGTCGTTAAAAGTTAGAATAATTCTTCCCACTCCAATAAATTCTCCAAATCATAATTTTCTCTAATTTAAATAATTTTATTTCTGCCAAAAATAATTAGATACCAAATCCTCAAAATTACGGGGTGTTACACGATGTTCTTACTGTAGTCATAGTCCCATCATACATATCCTTGATCACATCAATATATCTACGAGTCACTCCTTTCTTATGTAGAACCCACCATATTATATCTATGGGTATCCTTTCATGCGCCTTCTCCAAATCTATAAAAATCATATGAAGATCCTTCTTTCCCCCTATACCTCTCAATTAATCTCCTTAACAAATAGATTTCTTCCATTGTTAACCTCCCAGTCATAAACCCAAATTGATTCTCAGATACTGTTGTTTTCAATCTCAATATAGTCTCTACCAAAGTTTCATTATATGACTCATTAATTTATTACCACGATAATTTGAACAACTTTGTATGTCCCTTTTATTTTTATAAATATGTGCTAAAACACTCTTTCTCCATTCATCGGGCATCCTATTAGTCATTATAATTATATTAAATAATTTTGTAGGCCGAGATACTCCTTCCTCCCTCCTAAGTGCTTCCAAAACTCAATAGGGATACCATCTGATCCTAAAGCCCTCCTTATTTTCTTCTTTTTTAGATTAATCCTAACCTCTGTTGTCCTAATTCTATGAAAAAAATATATTTTCTCGAGTCTCCTTCAATTTCTTTATATCTAATCTACTCTCATTATCTCTATTTAATAACCTTTCAAAGTAGTTTTTTCATCTTTCCATAATCTCATCATCTTTGACTAGGACTCTCGAATCATCACTTTTAATACACTTAACGTTATTAAAATCTTTTGTTTTTCTATTCATAAGTTTAGCAAGCTTATATATACTTTTTTCCCTTCCTGTGTTCCCAATTTTGTATAAAGATCATCATACGCTTTAACTTAGCATCTCTTACCACTTTTTTAACTTCCTTTTTAGCCCATTTATATTCTCAAAATTTTCTTCATTTCTATTTATTTGCCATATTTTAAAGCACTCCTTTTGATTTTTACTATATTTTGTACTTCTTCGTTCCACCACCAAGTTTCTTTAGATTGTGGCCCCATGCCTTTTGATTCTCCAAGAATTTCTTTTGATATTCTCCTAATGCATGTGGCCATCTTATTCCAAATTATGTTAGTCTCTTATTCAGTATTCCATGATGCTTCATTTAATACTTTATCTTTAAATAGTTCTAATTTCTCTCCTTTTAAGTTCCGCCACCTAGTTCGTGGGTTAATATTCTCTTTTCGCACTTGTGATTGATTTTTATTATTTATATCCAACACCATTATCCTATGTTATGAGGTTATGCTCTCTCCCGGGATAGACTTACAATCTTTACATATTAATCGATTCCTTTTCTAGTAATAAAAAAAATTATTTGGTTCTTTTGTGTCCCACTTTTATAAGTTATTAAGTGTTCAAGACTCTTTTTAAAACATGTGTTAACTAAAATAAAATCATAAGCCATCGCAAAATCTAAGATAGACTCTCCATGCATTATCTCATATCTCACACGATGTTCTCCTACATGTCCATTAAATTCTCCCCCTATATAGATTTTCTCATCTACGGGTATTTCTTGAATTAGTTCATCCATTTGTTCCCAAAATTGTACTTTAGTGTCTAATCTAATCCTACTTGGGGTGCATAAGTACTAACAATATTAATTATATTTTCACCAAATACCAGTTTTACAAGGATAAGTATATCACCTTTTCTAATAACGGTTACAATATCATCCTTAAAATTCTTATCTACTATTATTCCAACTCTGTTCCTATTTCTATGTTTTCCTGTATAGTATAATTTAAACCCTATGTTTTCTATTTCTCTAGCTTTCTCACCGACCTATTTAGTTTCTTATAAATAAGCTATGTTAACTTTTTTTCTTATCACGGTATCTACCAACTCCATCCCTTTCCCTGTTATAGTCCCTATGTTCCAAATCGCTAACCTAAGTCTAGTATTCTGGACTAGCTTCTTTACCCGCACACATCCAGATTGTAATAGAAATCATTGCGTATTTCTCGTCGCATCAGGGCACCGATACGATGCCCCTTGCTTATTTTTCGAGACACCCAGTGGCAGGCGCAACGCATCGCTTAAGGGGAATGCCCTAGAATTAGCACGTATATTCATAGAATTCATGTTCATAAGGATCTAACAAAGTTTTACGCTTGCTGTCAGCTACCTAACGCAACCTCCTCCTTTATCAGGGTTTGGGACCGGCACTGTAAAAAAATATATAAAAAGTTAATCACAACACAAGCAGAGTTAAAAATCTGGCAAAAAATTAAAAAATAAAACTGATTTCGTTAAAAAATATATTTCATGAAAAAAAAACGTTTTCAACCAATTAAATCTCATAAAACTTACCATGAAGAAGTTTAAATTCAAACTCATAAACCTCACTACATCCATGCATCTTCTTCTCATCGTGAGGAGATCGAGGAAAAGGGCGGAGGGTGAGAGGAGGAGGGAGAGGGCAGAGTAAGGGGAGGAGGGTGAGGGACATAGGGTGAGAGAAGAGAGTGAGGGGAGGAGTTGTGGAGGAGCGAGGCTAGAGGGGGGGAATTCATAGTGGAGGTAGACGGGGGCAACCATGGACATGGCTACCATTAGAGGAGGAGAGAGAGTGAAAGAGGCGGGAACCAATTTTTGGGTTTTATAACGTTTTTGTCTTGTTAGAGTAGGGGTATTTATGGTAGTTGAGAATAGAAGGTGAGAGTTGTTAAAGGGCCGTTAACAAAAATCGTTAAAATAACACCCATGTAACTATAATAGAAACTAGTGTACCCTAAGATCCAATTATTATGAACAAATGTACCCTAAATAGTAAATGATCTATAACTTTTTGGTAGATTGGCAAGATATCTTATTTATGTGCATAAGAGCTACTTAAGGTTTTGAAGGCTCGTAGCCACTAGTTTGAAATTTTATTTAAGTGCTTTTTCTCTCCACAAACAAATTTAGGTTTTTAAAATTGATTTTAGCAAGAAAAATATACAAACCATATCTTTTAAAGAGATAAACATTCCTCGTGTGTAAAAAATATTTGAGATATTTTGAGATAAAACCTTAAGATTTTACTTATTCTTCAAACTCAAATTTATTTTATTTTTGATTCTTTATCCAATTTGAGTGATACGCATTTTGTGAGATTTTTGAGTGAGGCCCAACATTTTGTACACCATCAACCTGTAGGATATCTTCACATATTAAGTGTTTGTAACAAACCAACTTTTTTTTAATGGGAATTTTTACATTAATTTTGAAAATCGTAGAAAAATGAAATTTTGGATTAATAAATTTTATAATTTAAAATGTTAGTTTTTATATTTGAAAAATAAATTTTCAAACGGAATTGGAATCGGAATCAGAATTAAAATGGAGTTTTAATTGAATTTTTATTATATAGTCTCCTTAAAACATAAAACTCTCTAAGAGTCCTCAAAACATAAAACTCTATAAAAAATAATATTTTTAGAAATACGACCATCTGAGGGAGCTGAATTTTTCACAGCAGTCCCGTCTCGCCGTTTGCTACAACATACTAAAATTTCAATCATTCTGATGGTCAGATCGTCCGTCATGATTTTTTCGAGTGTTTGTATCTGATTAGAACTTTTTTCTTAATCAAACTCTGAATCCTTTATATATCACAACTAATTCGTGGATGAACTTTTCAAATCACTTTTTTCTCAAACTTTTCAACCAGAAGACCTCTCCAAAATTACTCCCTTTCATCTACAAACCATAGCCCAAAACTTATTCAAGATTTTAACCTTAGATTAGAAGGCTTATTTGGTATTTTCTCAAGTTTTGGATAGAACGAGATTTGAT
Source organism: Sambucus nigra (assembly GCA_949130495.1). Lineage (NCBI taxonomy): Eukaryota > Viridiplantae > Streptophyta > Magnoliopsida > Dipsacales > Adoxaceae > Sambucus > Sambucus nigra. Next base: position 403,490,521 of record OX422211.1, read on the forward strand.
TATTTTCGCGAGAGGAACGTGATGGTGCGATCAAATTTTGAGGAAATTATGTGGTGATTCATGTGATAATTTTGAGGTATTGGACTTACACAATATGCTCATAAATTCTCTCGAGAGTATTCCGTTTGTTTTTATGTGTCGATTGCACTCATGTTGAATTATGATATTCATTTGAAATCTGAAAATTGTTGAAATCTTGAGATTGATTCATTGTAATATATTATATTGTGATTTGAGCATCGTGTCATAATATTTTAATATGGCACGGAGAATGGGCACTCGCCAATAGTCCAAAATCCTAATATGTGAATGCATAGGCGTGGTGAGGTGAGGCCTGATGACTCATTGATGTGTTGTTGAGAAATTAATATTGATATAATGCTTGAGTATTGAATTTGATTTGTATACGCGAATTTGTATTGTTGCGATTTATTCATCGTGCTAATTTTTTTTGAGCATCTATTCCTGTCATATTTTGTACTTCCCCGTATTTTCTTTTAGTTGGAAGGTTAGTGTGGATTGGGAGGCTATGGACTATTTTGGAGAATTGTTTTAGAGCTTGGATTGGAAGATTTATTTTTGATGTAATAATTAGTGGTAAAATTTTTAGTTCGAGAATTTAATATTCGAGAGACTTTATTATAGTCTTTTTGTGGGAATAGAAATTGTGGATTTGTTATATTTAAACTGTGGATATTTAGATGCTCTATACTTGTTGATTGATGGATTTAATTTAGTTTTATCGTAGTAGCACGCTGCGTGTCTCTTTCGGGTGCGCGGGGTGTTACAGACGGTATCAGAGCTTAGGTATACACGACAACCCTCGGGTCTTTGGGTTTTGGGTCGAGCAAGCGTGAGAGACGTGTTTTCTTTGGAGATGGAATATTTTTTAAAGTTGTGTTAGGCATCGAGGTTGAGATTTGTGATCTTGATGTGAGAACATGTAGAATTGACAATCACCTGCCACTTTTTCACGATGGGCTTGTTCAGTGGGTGGTCCTTTACCGGCTGGGTTTGGCTTGTGTTGGACCTTGGTCATAGCCGCTACTACTCCTTCCACCTTCTAGTCCTTTACCACCTGCCACTTTTTTGGCCTTTCCCCTTCCCTGTCGCAACCTCTTTGCTATGCTTCATGTCAGATGTGGATTGGGTTTTGGTCTCATTTGGTGGCTCCTCTCACTGTTATCAGCTTGATCGACTGGTGACCATCGCTGTGGCGAGGGCTTCTTGCCGGTGATTGTGGGGTTGATTTCCAACCCCTGGTGGTTTCGTTCTGAGAAGTTTTCTCCATTTCTTCTACTCCCCCCTTACTGTCCGTGTGGTTTGTGATTTTGGAGCGCTATTTTGGGGTATGGCTGTTCCTTGTGTTGCTCACCACCGGAGCCGGTTCCGGCATAGTTTGATGGGATTGGCGGTATGTGGAATTGGCTTGGAGTGATGCACTGTGGCCGGGGTTGCGATGGTTGATTCTCGGGTGCTATGCCCAATGATTATGGATCTTCTGGTCCGTGGATCAACATGTTTGGGTCCTTCGGTTGCTTCTGTTGCCGCCAGGGCTAGTGGCTTGTCTGCGTTACCACTGTTTCGGTTGCGCTTGCGGGTCGGGTTATGATTTGGATGGTTTGGCCATCCGGGTTTTCAAGGAGGTGGGTCATGGTGTCCACTTGGTTTTGGTGGTTTTATTTCTGGTTGTTTGTTTCGGCTATTTGTTTTTCCTTGGATACAATTGTTTTGTTATTCATGCTGCCCTTGTGGCTTTTGTTACCTAGGCCTAGGTACTTGTGTTTTGACTAGTTTGTTGTTCCATTGTTTTATTGTTGGCTAGCTGCGCATGTGCTCTAGCATACGAGGGTATGCCCTCTTGGATCTTGTAACTATTTCTTTTCAATATACTTTAATTACCGAAAAAAAAAAAGAAAATAGAATCGGGTAGCTCTGATTGGGCTGATGATCCACAACCCATTTTAAATACCTCCCAAACCCTAAAGATTAAATCCCAAAATGCCCCTAAACTCAACCTTTTAATCCATTGATCCATTAAACCTTTATCCCACGTTCTGATTTGAGCTGCTGAGAGCTCGACACGTCATCCAATCCCATGATCCACGTCATGATAACACATTAAAATATTTCGAATATATGATTATCGTCTGGTCGTTCGAACGAATTTGGTCCTCGTTTGAGAGAGATCCCCTCTTATTCAAACGATAGTTCCAACGAGGGTTCTAACGAGTGCAAAATGTGGCTTAGAAGGGCAAAAGAACCCATCTCGCTCGATCAGGAAAGTACCCCCCATTTAAACAAAAATACACCTCGATTGAACGAGGGCATTGCAACGAGATTCTAGAGAATAATGGAAATTGAACATGTCCTAGTCATTAGAAGGTCGTTCGAACCTCATTGGAATGATAACCTTTCTCATTCAAACGATGTGGCCACTCGTTCGAACGATGACCAAATTTTTGCATCTCAACTTTAGGCTATATAAATCCAGTTTAATCGGACTAGGCACACCTGCATTATCCATATTTGATCCAAGATCCATCTTACCATGTCTAAAGCCCCAAATGGGTGATACCAAGTTAACAAATCACACTGGTACGATCAAAATCATGGGGGCGGGTGTTACAGATACAATGTGACACCTCGTAAAATTCATAAATAGAATGATTAGGTCAAAGTACAAATAAGATAGGAGTCTAAACAATAAGTATCATTCTAAGTAGGACTGAAGTAAAATAAAATGCATAATACTAAAGAACTGGTGATCATAACATAAGTAAACCATCACGATTCTGTTACCAAAATAAATGTAATAAAAATCTTCATCACTAGAACATATAACTGTCTCAAAATATAAATCCTATGCCAAACGTAAGAGATGACTTCTACATAAATCAATCGTAAATATAGTAATACGATACTGATTAATACTGAAATATAAATATAAGAAACATGAATGAGCATGCCGGCTCAATACCTACATCTTATAAATGAGTCGGGAGCTAGAATGAAAGATATGAGACCAGGGTAGTGGCGGCAACTGTGGCCAATAATGTGAAAATAGATTTCTATAACATGATTAAACTGAGAAATTCTACAAAGAGTAAGAATTTAATTGAATTTGAGATAAAATAATAACAATACATGTTCCTCTCTTATTTTAGTTATTTTTAAGCTAGCCCAACCCAAACAATCCTAAACATAACATGCGATCTTATCCCGTAGCCCAAGTAAAGCCGATGGCGAACAACTATAATTCATCTCAATTAATTATATTTACAAGGTTCAATAACTATATCCAGAAGATACATTTCCAGTATAACTACGGTAAAAGAAAGGACAATCACATGAGTCCCATAACCAAGTTAGTTTGATCTGACATACAAGTAAATGAGCTATGCCTTCGGGGATCACTCGTGCGTACTAAGTGCAGTTATAGGTTGTCCCATACCTATAACCTCAAATTTACAATAAGATATAAGTCATTATGCCTTCTCGTCATTTGCATAGACCTCCATACCCAAATACTATATTAAGAACACCCCCGTTTAGTCCCCCTCAGGATAAAAGTACGTCAGCAGTTGGATCGGGGTAAAATGAAAGATAAACCCGTCTCTATCACCAGGTACAAACGCGGTCGTCGTTGTGCACACCCCATAAGAATACCTCCTAGTACGTACCCCATGATCACTCACATGTTATGCTCACACATAAGGTCGTATCACATAAATGTAGTCCACATAAGGATTTACTAAACGTATGGTAAATCTATGAGTAATTTTCACTAATTAATAAAGAGGTTAATATTCTAAATTATCCTAAGTCGATTTGGCGAGTTTCTTAATTCGTTCTAATGAAAATATACATGTTGCTCGAACGACATTTTCAATTCGTTTGAATGAAAACACCCATTTCATTCTAATGACATCCAGTTCGTTCTAACGAGATCCTATATCTCGTTCGAACGAGGTCAAAATCTCATTTTAACGAGATGAATTCATCTCCTCCAACTGATCAACAATGGTGATTAACACAATCAATATTAATTTTAAAGCCCATTATATGAACATATTTCATTCATCTTTCATATATAAGGTGTATAATAACAATACTAAGACAGTCCAACAATTTATTAGGTGTTTATATAAGATTTTAAGGATAAACTTCAGATTACGGCTTAAGAATCCGAAGTTCATATTTATACTCAATTCAAAACATATTTAAATTCAATTCTTGAATTAAACTAGGGGATTTTATATGATTCATTAACTACTTCTTAATATAACAATTTCATTCATTTATCAAGGTTAATTCATAGGATTCAACATCAAATTACACTAATACATTAACATTAGTGTGATGTTTAATTTAAGAATCAAACTAATTACAAAATTAGTGTTTAGATTATCAAAAATCAGATTATATAACTCTTAATTTTGATTCCAATGGATTCTCATAATCCTAATTTAAATCCAAATTAAATTCATAAGCTATGTAAACTTGCCTTAAATGATGGTGTGAATCCAAGCCTCCAATCTTCCAATTCTCCTCATTTCTTGAGTTCCTCTTCTCTCTCTACCCTTAGAGTTTCTCTAATTGTCTAAAGATATGTTTTAGGTTGTGTAACTAACGTAAGAATCAATCTCACGATGAAGTTAGGCTTAGCCCCAACATAAGCCCAAAGCTAATGAGCCCCTAAATAACACTTCAAATGGCCCAAAACTCTACCCAAGTAATGTACCAACACAATGGACTTAAATCCTACAATTTAAAGTAAAAAATAACCATTCTAAATGTCCCTAAAAGTCAACAAGAGGTCTAATTTTGTTAAATTTAAAACTCAATAACTTATATATAAATCCAGTATGAGTTAATTAAAATACACTTTAATTATGAATTAATTTTACCCAACTTGACATTATATTAAAGTACTTTATGATCATTGGAACCCAATACCGAGGGGTAATCCAAATAAGGAAACACTCGATACCAAGTTCCTGACCATTCTATAGTCACCCATAATACGAAGTCAATTCACATATTTAATTCGTATCTTACCGTGTCTTAGGTCCTATTTTAAAAAAGTAGTTAATTATCATAACACATAATCTAAATTATATAACAACAGATAATAGATAATAATACGTTACATCACATAATTACATAAATTAAATAACACATAGAAAATACGAGGTATTACGTATGGATTGAGCACAATACTGATTGACAACTGAATAGTGAGTTATTCTAGTAAAAAAACACTAAGAAATAAATAAATCATCAATCATTATCAGACAAATTGGAAGAGCCCATAATGTACATTAGCATTGGAAAAAGAAGCACGTGAAAATACTAGAGTACTTGTGGGAAAATCCCGAAGCAAAGAATATGGCGAGTACAAAGCAGAGCAGCAATTCTGAACACAGTTAAATCGAGTTTCATGATGAGTTAGATTAATGATTTTTAATTAGGTATTAGAAAATATTTTTCTTTAATTATTTAATTATTATAAAATGTTTTTAATAGCTAAATTAAAGTAGTATTTTAATTTAAATTTAATGTATTTTTTTTATTTAACCTTAGTTTTTTAATTAGGCATGTCTATATTAATAATAATTCAAACCGGGAAAAAAAATAAAGGAACAATCATGGGGTTGCAGGACTTTTGCCATCAACATGCCATTTTTTCTAGTTCTCGCATTGGAAAAAATCTAGCCAAAATGAGTCAGATTTATATTATACACTGTTTTCATCTTATTTTGGCCATGGGCTTGGATTATTTTTGGATGGGAAAAATGGCTTGTTGCCATTTTATCCATAGCCTTGGAGTTAGTCTCAACGTGTCAGGGTAGACCTCCCTCAACATTTAATACGACGATCCTAGTGTCCCATACATATTTTTCCTCAAAGATTAAGGTGCATACAATAACTAATTTCTCCTAAACTAAACTAATTCTCCCCCTAAATGAAACATGGCATAAGAATAAAGGAAGAACAATTCTATCGTCCAATGGTGTATAGTGAAACAAGTAATAACAAATCAACTCGTCAACACAAGTACAACTAATCCACATAAAGTTCAATGGATACCAACTTTGATGCAATGCCTAAATGATACCAATTAGAATGTACTAAAAGAAGAATATGATACCAATGTAAAACAAGCAACAAGAGAGATACTAATATGAACAAAAAGCATACCAAGAAAATGGCGAGTACAAAGCGGAGCAGCAATTCTGAACACAGTTAAATCGAGTTTCATGATGAGTTAGATTAATGTTTTTTAATTAGGTATTAGAAAATATTTTTCTTTAATTATTTAATTATTATAAAATGTTTTTAATAGCTAAATTAAAGTAGTATTTTAATTTAAATTTAATGTATTTTTTTTATTTAACCTTAGTTTTTTAATTAGGCATGTCTATATTAATAATAATTCAAACCGGGAAAAAAAATAAAGGAACAATCACGGGGTTGCAGGACTTTTGCCATCAACATGCCATTTTTTCTAGTTCTCGCATTGGTAAAAATCTAGCCAAAATGAGTCAGATTTATATTGTACACTGTTTTCATCTTATTTTGGCCATGGGCTTGGATTATTTTTGGATGGGAAAAATGGCTTGTTGCCATTTTATCCATAGCCTTGGAGTTAGTCTCAACGTGTCAGGGTAGACCTCCCTCAACATTTAATACGACGATCCTAGTGTCCCATACATATTTTTCCTCAAAGATTAAGGTGCATACAATAACTAATTTCTCCTAAACTAAACTAATTCTCCCCCTAAATGAAACATGGCATAAGAATAAAGGAAGAACAATTCTATCGTCCAATGGTGTATAGTGAAACAAGTAATAACAAATCAACTCGTCAACACAAGTACAACTAATCCACATAAAGTTCAATGGATACCAACTTTGATGCAATGCCTAAATGATACCAATTAGAATGTACTAAAAGAAGAATATGATACCAATGTAAAACAAGCAACAAGAGAGATACTAATATGAACAAAAAGCATACCAAGAATATGGCGAGTACAAAGCGGAGCAGCAATTCTGAACACAGTTAAATCGAGTTTCATGATGAGTTAGATTAATGTTTTTTAATTAGGTATTAGAAAATATTTTTCTTTAATTATTTAATTATTATAAAATGTTTTTAATAGCTAAATTAAAGTAGTATTTTAATTTAAATTTAATGTATTTTTTTTATTTAACCTTAGTTTTTTAATTAGGCATGTCTATATTAATAATAATTCAAACCGGGAAAAAAAATAAAGGAACAATCATGGGGTTGCAGGACTTTTGCCATCAACATGCCATTTTTTCTAGTTCTCGCATTGGAAAAAATCTAGCCAAAATGAGTCAGATTTATATTGTACACTGTTTTCATCTTATTTTGGCCATGGGCTTGGATTATTTTTGGATGGGAAAAATGGCTTGTTGCCATTTTATCCATAGCCTTGGAGTTAGTCTCAACGTGTCAGGGTAGACCTCCCTCAACATTTAATACGACGATCCTAGTGTCCCATACATATTTTTCCTCAAAGATTAAGGTGCATACAATAACTAATTTCTCCTAAACTAAACTAATTCTCCCCCTAAATGAAACATGGCATAAGAATAAAGGAAGAACAATTCTATCGTCCAATGGTGTATAGTGAAACAAGTAATAACAAATCAACTCGTCAACACAAGTACAACTAATCCACATAAAGTTCAATGGATACCAACTTTGATGCAATGCCTAAATGATACCAATTAGAATGTACTAAAAGAAGAATATGATACCAATGTAAAACAAGCAACAAGAGAGATACTAAGAAGAACAAAAAGCATACCAAAATAAATATAGCTTTAAACCGATGACGTAAATGGACTAGATGCAATCGCAATGACCCAAAAAAAATGATACCGTATATATATATATATATATATATATATATATATATATATATATATATATATATATATATATATATATATATATATATATATATATATATGCCAAAGATACCAATAAAGCATAAACACATATATATAGGAATAAAAACCACACAAGACACTTAACACAATAAGCTTTCCAAACTTCTATGGCATAAATATGTCTAAATAAATATCTGGTAAATAGAGTGAAGGGGTGTGAACTAGATACGGTAAGGACACAAGTCTCCGATTGAGTCTTATGTAGTGTTGGCTCAATTCCAAACAAAAACATTTGAGTCATAGGATAGTGTTCAAGTGTATCCATCCAAGCCTATGACGTGTTAGTTGAAGACATAGCGACCAAGTTTATAAAGCTTCATCATATGCCGAGTTTAGTGGGCCTCGTTTCTACGTCATTAACAACATTGTTCCAATGCTCTTAAGGTATGAATGCAATTTATATATATAGGAGCTTGGAAATTTATTGGGCGTAGTTTTTATAAAATAGTTTTAACGACTTTGTTTTACTCAGAAAATAATTTTTAAAACTTTTCATATAAATTTTCGGGCTTAAAAACAATATTTTAATTTTCTGACATGTCGTTCGAACCATATGGTATCTCGTTCGAATGAGATTTCCCTGCCATTCGAACGAACTGACATCTTGTTCGAACGAGATTGCCAGTTCGTTCGAACGAGACTTCTAACGAATTTCCTTTTTCCCTTCTGGAACCTCGTTAGTAAAGTCGTTCGAACGACTTTGGCGAGAACAGTTTTGTGGCATTTTTTTGCAGTTTTCTCCATGTTCCCACTACTTTTTGACAGAATTATGAAGTGCGGTAACCAACATTTTCCAAGTAACTTTTCATATTTCTCCATCTCCTAGAAAGAGTTTTTAGAGAGTTTCAAATTCAAATGAAAAGGTTCATGTTTTGAGTGTTTGTTTTTCAAGAAAAATCCTTAAACACTTTTGTTTACACCCAATTGTTTGGTTTATCCAAGTTCCTTATTATATATACTTTGCTTGGAGTTTTGGCACCGGTTTTATCTCTACCATTGGAAGAGTGTTTGGGTTTACTTCTACATCCCACAAAGAAGAAGTTCGTTGTTTTTGGCTATGGCATTTTCATACGGTGAAAGGCACCGTGTGTGGTTGATGGGTTCCTAAAAGTCCGATCGGTGGATTCCGGGATCGCGGTGGACCTCCGTGGTTATTCGCTAGGCAGAGGTGTGTATAAAAAGGAGCGCCGGGGCTTGGACGGAGTCAAGTTAAGTGTTTGTAAGTCTTTTTGTCTTGTACTTGTAAAACCATACTTAGTGAATTTGAGGTTAGGGCCGTCCGATGTTTTTTCCCATTGTGAGTGTTTCCTCGTACATCGCGGCGTAGTGGTTATTTATTTATTTTATCTTTTGCAAAATTCACATTAGATGCATGTTTAGGTAAAAAGATAAAATTTGTTTAAATCTCTACTCATGCTTAAGTTGGTGCTAAAATTAATTTGGGTAATGTTTAATTAATTTTGTTCAAGTTATTAATTTTATTGGATAAAATTTGGTTTGTCCTAGTTTGCAAAAATGAATTAATTATTTGTTAGGCAAATTTCTAGGACTTGAATTGAATTAAGTTATTTAAGTGAAAAATATATTTGTTGTTTAATTTAATTTCACTTCTTGTTTGGTTTATTTTAATTTAAAATAAATTAAAATTTGGTGTTTGTGTGTGTGTTATGTTGAGCCATCTCTATTCCGCATCTAAAAGGAAAGTACTTTTTGTAAAATCAAAATTGGGGTTCATCATTTCCAACAAGTGGTGTCAGAGAGGGATTGCTAATTTATTGCGTTTAAGATCCTTTTTAAATATTTTTGACAAAAATGAAATTCTTCCCATTTTCAAAATTTCCTATTTTTGATGGTTCTAATTACGCATATTGGAAAGCACGTATGCGTTCGGCACTTAGGTCTCTAGATGAGAGGGTTTGGTTGTCTGTCGTTACCGGGTGGTCCCCACCTACATATTTAGTTGGAAATGAACTTGTTCCCAAATCCACCGATAGATGGAGTGAGAATGAATTTAAACTTGCAAATTTTAATTCTCGTGGTTTAAATGCCTTGTTTAGCGCGATCACACCGGATGAATTCCGTCTCATTATGACGTGTGAAACCGCTAAAGAAGCTTGAGATATTTTACAACTCACTCATGAAGGAACATCTTAAAAGCTTCTAAACTCCAAAACCTCACCATTCAATTTGAAACCATCAAAATGAATGAAAAAGAAACTTTTGATGAATTTTATGCTAGACTTTCCAATACAGTCAATTCATCTTTTAATTTGGGAGAGAAAATACCCGACAACCGAGTAGTAAAGAAAATTTTAAGGTCCCTACCCGATAGATTTATTCCTAAGGTGACGGTATTAAATTATTTGCCCACTTTAGCCTCTACGAAATTAGAAGAGCTCGTAGGTGATTTACAAACCTATGAACTAGACATGTTTCCTTCTAAAACTAAAAAGAAAATAGATAAGGGAATTGCTTTGAAAGCTCGAAAGGAGGAACAACAAGTAGTAGAGAGTGAAAGTGAGAGTGACTCGGAAGATATGGCTCTGTTTGCTAGGAAGTTTCGAAAATTTCTTAAATTTAACAAAGAAAAATTTAAAAATAATTTTAGGAAATTTGAAAATTCTAAGCATGACAAAGCTGAGAAGATCCCTAAAACTTTTAATGAAAATTTAAATAGGGACGAGTCAAATAGGTGTTATGGTTGTGAAGGGTATGGCCATAGGGCAAAAAAGTGCCCCACTAAACTAAGAAGAGAGGGTAAGCAACCAATTTATTTTAATGCAACCCTTAGTGGTAGTGATAAGGAAGAGGGACCCGATTCCCCCACTAAGCCCAACTTTGTGTCTTTTATGGCTAGTCATGTGAGTGATAGTGAACACTCTTCTATTGATAAAATTTTAACACATGACACTTCCAAGGTCAAAGTTTATGATTCCCTTATTTTTTATGGTAGTGAGAGTGGAGAAGAAAGAGAGTGAAAGTGAAAATGAGGTTGATGTGAGTGAACTTCAAATTGCGTTTCAAGAATTATTTGAAGAATCTATTAAATTAAAAAGAAAAAATTTGAAGTTAGAAGCTAGTTTAAGAGAGCGTGTTAAGGTTATTGATGAGAGTGCGTTAGTGGAAGACCTTAGAACACGTGAGAGAGCTCTTCGTGAGAAGATTGAATATGTAGAAGGCGAGAGAGATAGCCTTAAAGGTTTAATGGAATCCTTGAAAAAAGAGCTTCTCGCGTTTGAAGAGCGCAATATTTTATTAGAGTCTCACATTTTAGATTTAGAAAATAAAGTAAAAGACTCTAGTAAAGTCAAATTTGATTTGGAGTGTCGTTCGGAGAAATTAGATAAAATATTATGAACGGTTCAAATAAAAAATGACACTTGTGGTTTAGGCTTCGATACTTGTAATGAATCAACTCATAAAGACAAAACCAATGTTTTAGGAGAATCCTCTAGGAATAATGTTATAGATCATTCCTTAGGTAATTATTTTCACGGAGTCTTTAGGTGCTCACATTGTGGTCAAAAAGGTCATCTTAGGAAATTTTATTTTGATCTTAAACGAGGTCCTAGAAAATCCCAACGTAAGGCAACCGAGGTAGCCAAGATTCCTACACCCCGAGATCATCATTCGTCATTTGGGTTAGGAGATCCAACTGGGTAGCTTTAAAAAATAGGATTTTTGATTGTCATTTACTTTCACATGATTCCTCACTTGCTAAATCTAAAGGTTGAATGTGTTAGTTGTTTGCATGCTTTAGCTTTTGTACTACATGCTATATTATCATGCTAAATGTATGCTCATTTTAATCATTTTATAGTCATTGCTTTATCACATATCACATGCTAGAATTATGATTATTGTTTATCTTTTGTATTATAGTTCTTTCATTTTAGTTTGCATTAAATGAAAAATACAAAAATATATTTGTTTATCATTTGTGTTTTATTTTTTTCTAATTTAAGATTAATGAAAAATACAAATAATTTTTGTGTGTCTTTTGAGTAAATATTTTTATTTTTAGTTAAATTTTTAAAAAAACTCAAAAAGATTTTTTTGTGTGTATTTTAGTTTGACACACTCTATGTGGCATATACTTGTGTTAGAATCCTTTTTTTTTTGCTTCCATGTGGCTAAAACTTTTGGTTTAGATTGTCAATCCTTGAAATGTTCTTTACCATGCTTACATGGAGTAGTTGGATTTTGTGTTGTTTTAATGGATTCTATTTTTATTGGCCTCTATTCACACTTGCACGAGCTCTCTTGAAATTTTAACTTCATATGTATATTTGAACTTTGTGAGGTGTTCTCCTACCAATCTAGTCATCTACATATTATATGATCTAGGAGGACTAGTGCCTGTTAAAATCCGTTGCACGTGAGATTTGTGTGAGATATAAAAAATGATGTATATAAATGTGCATGGGGAAGGGCTACGAAAGGAAATATTATCCTTTGCGAGTAAGCCACCGTTTGCTTGGACCTAAAAGAAATACGTGGTCCAAAGGCCTAAAAGATTAATGGCATTAAAAGAAAAAATATTTGCCAAGGCCTATTTTGTTTAGTTTATTTATTCATTCAAAAGATTAAACTCTTTATGCTTAAATTGAGGGAGTTTGGATGGTATATCAACGGTTTGCACAATGTCCGTTTATCCTAGTTATGCTTTCAATGTCATGACTCTATTGGTTTGTAGAATCATCAAAATTCTAGGCTTGTATGCATTGTGTATGCTTGTTCATTGAGTTCAATTTATATTGTCACATGAGGTTATATTCAAATGTGATGAAGTTGGCAATCAATTGAGAACTCCGTGAACATGTTTTAAGTGATTGGGTCTAAATTTAATTGTTACTAGTTCACACCCCTACACTTCTGTTTCCATTTGACACATTTTTACCATACGAGTGTGAAAAACTTATTGTATTTTGTGTCATGTGTGGTGTCTATACCTATATATATATATGTGTGCGTGTGCGTTATTGATATTCATTATGTCTACATATATATGGTATCTTTTTTCTTTGCCTTGATTTCTTGTCCATCTATACTTCAAATTCATAATTGGTATCTATCGTGTTGCATATTGTTGTTGATAGGGGGATAAATGGTATCTAATCCTATTGTTATCGTATCTTAGTTTGGGAGATTTAACTTAGGGGGAGTCGCGAACATCTTAGGTAGATCACAGTTGATAAAGGGGAGAATTAATTTAGGGGGAGTATTTATTTATTTTACATGCATTTAATATTCTTGATATTCCTCATGCATTTGATAGTTTGCTTAAGTGTTCAGGCATTCTACTAAATGGAAACTTCCATCGTCGGCAAAGATCTTGATCCTTGGATTGTTTGAGTCAAACCTTGAATTTTTATTTTGGGAGGGATATGTTTAAGTCTAGTAGAGCTTGACGGCCCTTTAGGATTTTTGTTTGGTTTTTGTCCCAGAATAGTCATGGGGGAGATTTGTAAGGACACAAGTCTCCGATTGAGTCTTAATGTAGTGTTGGCTCAATTATGGACAAAAACATTTGAGTCATAGGATAGTATTCAAGTGTACCCATCCAAGTGTGACACCCTGACTAATTAAATACCGGGTAGCTACTCCTTTATTCAAATTAATACAAAATGTCAAGTTGGTTCAGTTCATAGCATCATTGTCGAAAACATTTTTAAACAATTACTAGCCACCTAATATTTAAAAAGTGAGTCATCAAATTTTATTTAAATTAGATTAACATGCAACCAATTAAATTATTAACTAATGATACCACAATCACATCACAGTCACAATAGAATATAAATGAAATAATAAATGAGTCTAGAGTAACACTCCTTTGACTAATCCAAATACTGAATGAAAATCAAATACAAGTCTGAATAGTAAATAACTCCAAAACTGAATTGAAACTGAGTATGATAAAGCTGTCTCTAAAAGAAAAGGGGCTACAATGCCCTAATAGATGAATACATCCGAAATAGAATCAATGTAAAATGTGGAGGCGTCTACTATCGAGGTCCTGTAACTTCCACAACAGCTACATCATGTCAAAGGAATAGAACTCCTAAGATTGGCGTCCCTGTGGCTGGGCACCTAAAAGTTTTTTCAAGAAAATAGATTTAAAAGCAAATGGGTCAGAGCCCGATGTAAAAACAGTTTAAAATATAGCAAGTGTTTAATTGCATTAAACAGTGAATATTAAATACATGTTAGTTACGTGCTCTCACATGAGTTTCTCACCTCTTTGCTAATGTGCACGTCTAACGTATAAATCTAACCCTTACTAATTATGCTGTTAACTAACTAGTCTGTACCACTTCCTATCCTCACATGATAATATAGGGGTTTATTCAAGACATTCTAATATAACCTGCGTGTATCTCATCTTTTTATTTCTCAGATCAATTTATAATAATTATTATAGGAAATTCTCATTTTTAACCTTATTCCAAACGTCTCAAGTATTCACATTCATACTTTAACAAAGAGTCTGTTATAATTACTAGTATATTAATCTCAACATAAATATACAATTAGGGCATCCCTAGGCCCCTGCGGTGCACACATACTCTGCTATCGAATCTCGGTACATCACGTACATAAGGACTACGAGTTTCCAATCTCTCAAGAACCGTTTCAATAAGAAAAATCACACATATTGGAGGCGAACATAGTTCACATACCCATGGGTAAGGCACATACCTACGCTCCCATTGTCAGCTGACTTATTAACTCACAAATAAGTCATTCACAACCCTATGTCCTTAAGGTACCAATCTAAATCCCCCCGTAGGCACACAAAGATTAGATGGACCTGTTTCGAAAGTCGACCTCCCATGATAGCAAGTATGGTAGGTATGTCATACACATATAAATCCATATACTAAGCATTCACATAACTTAGATAATTTATAACATTATTAAATGTATGTTCTCAATCCCTATACCGTTACTCCAATTAGTAAATTTTTATAGTTCCGAATAATTATATAATATAGTCCACCGACACATCTCACGTCGTAGTTTCAAGTACTTAAAACCTAACCAAAAAGGTTACTAAGTCTCCTATTATTCCCCTCACTTTAATCCAATACTCTTAAGGTCCATATTTCTGCCACTAACCTTATATTATCAACTATATAGATTTAACTCATTCAATTGCGATCTTTAATAGTACCTCACTCATCAAACCTTATTAGGTTTAACTTAAATCCCAAATTTAATTTTTAATAACAATCCGGGTCTCATATACACGCCTACTAGTCTTCCTTAAATCCAAAAGTGTTCACAAGGTCCCGACCAATCACTCTCTAGGATCGAAATTGTTAAAATCCAACAAGGGAAAAAACATAACAATTCTCGGGGAGGTCAATTGATCGACCTTGAATGTCGATCGATCGACCTATGAATGTCGATCGATCGATCGCACCAGGTGAGGCTACAGACTGCTTCGTTTTTCAGTCCCAGATTTGTCCAAAAACTTCATTACAAGGTATGAAATTCTAAACTAAGGATATAGGATCATTATACAACCTAAATACATTATTTTAACGTTCCAAAACTATTAAATCATCAACAATTAGACTTATATGGATCAAATCTTCATAAAAACCCTAGTTTCCTATTTTCTTCAAGAACCATGATATTTCACTTCTTTAATCCGTTTTTAATTCATCAAGGGTTATGTTTTGATTACTGAATTTCGTCCAGAACTAACCTACATGCAATTTCTATCCAAGATTTAGAGTTCTACACCAAAATTCATGAGTTTTCATCATCTTTCAAGGCTATTAACAATTCGTACACTAACATGGAGGAAGTATTCGCTGAAAATTAATGGAATAAAATAACTTGCCTTAAGATTGATGTTTAGATCCGTTGATGATGTCCAAGGGCTGGTTCTTTCCTTATTTTCGATCACAATTCCGTCGAAAGTGGTGGTGGTGGGTGGTGGTTATGGTTTGAAGACCTTTTGTAACTTCTCCTCTTTCTTCCGTAGCCCACTATTTGCTTTTTAGCTGATAATGGCCCTAATGGCCTTCCCAATAATAATTAAATAAACCCTAAAATTCGTGGGTCTTATTTCCTTAAATTTTAAACTGACTAAAATATCCTCCCGATTTGTCGTTTTGGCCTAAAAATGCCCTGGGACCCAAATTAAACCCCCTGCTAGTGTTTTTTGACCATCTCAACCCCTCCGGACACGTTGGTGCACTCAGACTGTAGGGCCTTCATAAGAAAATATGATAAGTGACAGGAGTTTTTTGTAATTCACAAAGTACTTAACGCTGCTCTAGCAACAATTACTTAAATTTGGCCTTACGATATTTAAGGAATTGACTTGGTTGGCCCACTGTCGACCACCCAGGGTAGGTTCAAGTACCTGGTAGTTGTTGTTGATTATTTCACCCAATGGGTGGAAGCCGAACGATTGATCAAAATGCCTTATGAAAAGGTGTACCAATTCATCTGAAAGAGCATCCTATATAGGTGTGGCATGACTTATGCCTTCATTACACTATGGAACCCAATTTGATAATAATGAATTCGAAGCATATTGTGTTTAGTCGAATATCTGTAAATTCCATTCTACATTAGGCCATCCACAAAGAAATGGTCAAACTGAGGTGATGAATATAACCTTGCTCAATGGATTGAAGAAGAGGCTTAATGCTGCCAAGGGAAACTAGATTAATAAGTTACACTCTGTTCTCTGGGCTTATAAAACAACGTCGAGGACAACTATTGGAGAATCACCTTATATGCTTGCATTTGGGATAGAAGCCATGGTATCGACCGAGATAGTCCTACTAACTCACAGGGTGATAAATTTTGATTCTCCAAAGAGTGATTCAATATAAAGATTGGACTTAGACATGTTAGAATAATTCTGAGAAGATGCCACCCTCGGAAATGCTGCGTACCAATGAAGGACTGCTCACTTTTACAATAAAAGATTCAAGCCGACCAACTTAAAAGAAGACGACTATGTCTTTAAGAACGTCATCCAGAAAGGCAACAAGCTTGAGGCCAATTAGCATATCCCATATCGTATTTTAGCTATCATCTCACTAGGGACTTTTCAACTTGAGATATTAGAAGGGGAAGAATTCAAGAACCCTTGGAACGTCAAGCACCTTCGCAAACATTATCAATGAATCAAGTCATTGACATATTATATTTCTTTTTACCTTATGTTAAACACAACTATCTTTCAAGTTCAATAAAAATCTTGATTTTAGTTCCATCAATTTTTTTGATTTTTTTTGGAGTACGACAATATACATCCCCTAGAAGAAACAAACAAAAAATCTCTTCGCCTTTAGCTCTTACCGATCAACAACACTTACTTAATAATGTTAAACTTACTTGCCGACCAACAACACATACTTAATCAGGTTGAACTTGTCAAATTCGATATGCACCAACAACTTTATGCACAGTTGTATCTCGCCCAAATTATTACTTCATGTATGACTTCGTATGTACAAGTCCCGAATAAGAATTTATTACCTCATGTATGACTTTGTATTAAAAAGTCATGAACAAGAAGTATTACCTGACCAAGTTAAATACAGGAATACACTCCTAACACACTTGGTCAACGTTAATAATTTACTTCATGTATGAGTTCGTCTTTGACAAGTCAAGAATCTGTCTATAAAACTTCGTATACAACTCAAACAGTTAAAAAAGTTTTACCCGATTAAGTTAAGAGACATGTAAACATCCCTAACCATTGGAATACACACATATATTCCTTATACACTTGGTCACCACTGATAACTGATGCTAAAATTGGATCAATAAAACTATTTGTAGTGTCATCTAAGTGCATTAGTAGAATCTATGGCCCCACAATCACAGTTTAATAATTCATTATTAAACAATAACTTAGTTGACTGATTGATTAACTAATCATAAGTTGACAACACAAAACTATGAATTTTTTTATTCAAATACTAACTGTATTACATTCAAGATCAAATGAGTACAAATACATAAAATTTATTTAGCTGGACGTTTTTCTTAAGCTTTGGAAGTTTGCTGCACTCTCACCATACCAACATGAGGATCGTCCAAGGTATAAGGGTAATTGATGAAGTTGAAATCCCTTAGCATTTTCCTGTTGCTATTGCTTGGTCTATTGATCAGATGAAGAGGTTGATCTATTTCATGCACATCATAAAGACCATAATCTCCCAGGTACTTGGTGATTAAGCATTGGGGAATAGCATTAGGAGGAATCCATGATATGTCAAACTTGAATGGGGTCTTGTCACAATACAGCAGACCAGGCATAGCTCACTGTTTCGATCATATTTCATTAAGGTCAGACAGATGATCCTTCCCCATCTGTAACCTTCACGGTGGCTTTAGGCAAGTTGATCGTCATGGTTAAGGGCCTCATTATAGCCTTCCATTCAGACCTCCCGAGGTTATTTGTGAAATTTAAAGGTTAACCTTTCAACATGATGTTGAAGTTTCTTCAATACATCACTCTTCACTTTTAACTAAACAGATTGGTCAACGATGGCTTTATCCTTAACTTCCAGCTTCATATACAAATCGACGATGGCCTGATTATTTTCCTTCAACTGGGCATCTTGGTCGTCTAGTGTTTTACTGGTTCTTACCTTATTTATAGTTAGTCGGCTAGTTCTTCGTTGTTTGGAAGTTTGCCCAGGCTTGGTTTTGTGTAGTGCTTTAAGTTCTCCTACTAGTATGGCATTCTCAACCTCCAAGAAAGAAGAAACTTCATTATCACCACTAGAAGATGACTTCTTCAAGCTGCCTAGCTCATTTATTAGCCTATCGTTTTCCTCTTCAAGAAGTTTAGAAGAAGATTTGCCTAGCTCATTTACTAGTTACTCTTCTAGATTTATGGGGGCTAAAGCTGATGCAGTGGCCGACCTAGCAACAAAGTAAATGATTAAACTCCTATATTGCAACAAGTATGAGGCAACTCTTGGATGTTCCTTGCCAATCCTCTGGTGAATGCTCCATAGGAATTTCAATTCACGAATATTGACGTCTCCTTCTTCGGGACACTTCTTTTTTATCTCAACTGTGTAATTAGGACAAAAAAACACTTCTCAGCATATTATCAAATAGTTTAGAAAAAAAGAGGAATACAATAATTAAATTCAACAACTTATTCCATGTCCTACTTTAGGGCATCTGGGGACATCATACACTTATCCTCTTTGAAGAGGAGCATGTTGCCAATTCTCTGCAATAACTCCATAATCAAAATAGTCTTTGTTGGAGTTTGGAAAATTGACAACTATGGCTCTATTGGCAAACCTAGTTTTCATATAGTAAGTACTATCACTGGTGACCCATTTTAACAAAACATCAGCTCAGGGATGACAATGTGGGTTCCATGTATTTGGTTAAGCCTACGTATCCCATTCACTACTCTCCAGGTGTTTGGGCTACTCTAGCAGGGACGATATCAAAATACTGATAAAACTTTAGAAAAAAATGATCGGGGGGAAAAGTGAAACCACACTCAGCTATGAACAAAGAGGGAATCCACCGACCCTCTGGTAGTGATAAAACTTTAACAGGTGGTACTGACATTTCTAACTCTACCTAATCAGGGATGTTCCTTTCCTACTTGTTACAATATAGAAAGAAAGAATTCGAAAAGAAAGGGAGGAAGAAAGCTTACAGAGAAAATGGTGGCAGAAGCAAATGTAAGACTCAAAGGAAAGCTCAAAGACAAAGAAGAACAAGAAGGAGAGTTCGAAAGCTTGGAAAATTTCTGGTCTGAAAAATCAGCAAACTCTCGTCTCTTGTAGATTACTTAGAAAGTCGTGTAAGAAGTGATTACCTGTATCGACGATTGATGTTCAGATGCCTTCACAGTTCTAAAAGAGCAAAAATACCAATATACCCTTTAGTGATTCGCTAATTTTCAAATTATTTACAAAAATGACACTACAAGATCAAGTCTTGAAAAATTTTCACAAGTCCCACAAGTCGGCCTATGCCGACCAAATTTGAAGAAAATATACTCCATACTTTTAATGAAAACATCAAGAATGAAGTATTGGGGACTTCTGTTGAAAGAAAAAATTATCCACCTACGTGGACCAAACAGAAATGGACACTCACCTCCTTATATGGCAGTAATCCTAGCCAACAACCGTTTAATCAACCCCAAAGATAGTTGCTCGGTAGGCATGTTGACCAATACGAATAATGCAAACCATCAAAGTAAATAAACGGTCACCACTTGGGGAAACCACCAAGGGTCCTTCCACATGTGGTCTAGACAATCAACCATCACATTCATTATGTACGGGTGTAAGAGCTTGAACATATAAAGGCATTCAACCCTTGATCTATGGGTCACTACAAATACATTATATTCCTTTCACAAAAGGCAAGACATAACGGGGTCTAGGATATTCTTTTTAATAAGAGTACCTAGCTTTCAGTAATCACTCAAATTAATACAATAATGGTGGATGTAGGCTTTCTTACACAACCGAACCACTTTAAAAACTCTTTATCTCCTGTGTGACTTTTCATTACAATCTTATAGTTTATCTGTGATTAGAAATTAGATCTAGTCCATTTTTTGACATCAACACTAAGCATGCATCTAGGTGAGTATGATAAGATAAAATAAATCAACCACAATGCCCGATGAACGAGAAAAAAACAAATGGAAAAAATCTTGGATGGCTAAGCCACACAAAGTCCACTAAGTAAGAAATTATAAAAGGACACGATAGAAGACTTATAATGCAGACTCGACACCTCGCAAGCCTTGACGCTCTTCGTTTATTCAACCTCTACTCAATGGCATGTAGGATTCCACCCCTGAAGTCGGAATAACATGTGGGCCCACACACGCCTTAGAATCCATCGGTAAACCTTAACAATCGTTATGCACACGGAGTCCACTATATGTAAACCAAAGAGCATGTAATCCTTCACAAGAAACAATTCTCAACAGTGTGTATAGAATAAACAATGGTGCTAAAATAAGATCTCAAGGCATATAATGATAAATCTTGGATCTTAAACTAATTAGGTTTAAACAAGGGTTTATGTTTTGGAAAATTTAATCATAATGGGTAAGAAAACTTAGAGGACTTTTTGGAAGTGTTTAAGAATAAAAATGGATAGAAAAAGTCATTTTCAAAATTGCTGCTCCGCACTAGTTTAAAAGGAGGGACAACTGAGATCATGGGAGTTGGGGGAGGAGTGGGAAAATTATTGTTTATTAAAAAATACGTTCGTTCATTTGAATGACATGGTACCTCATTTGATCAGCACACCTATTCTAGTTCGAACAAGGATCTAATGAGAACTCAAACGATATTCCAGAGAGGTCAAGTTGTTTGAAAAAAAATTCTCGTTAAAAGGTCGTTCGAACGAGGCTACCAATCTCCATGGAACGGTCTTCGAACGAGTTATCTAACGAGATTACAGAAAGAAGAAAAAATGTCTCATTAAGAGTTTAACAAATATCTTTCGAACGATGTATCTGTTCTCATTCGAACGAGGGATATGTTCTCATTAAAAAAACTTATTCGATGATAAAATATCACAGGATAATTTTGACTCATTTGAAGTTCCGTTTGATCTTGGGTCTAACGACACCCAAAATGGCTTATAAAAATTCCTAGAGACATTTTATAATTAGATTAAAAACATCTTAACACCCAATAATAAAATATCCAGGGCTCAATATAAATACGCATTTATACCTGAGAGATCCTTGGAGCATTGATGATGAGGAATGGCACGAAACATGACATGCTGTTGTGTTCTCTTTATATTGGCTGCTACATTTTCAACAATAACGTCATAGGCTTATAAGGTCACTAACTCAAGTCCTAACCTATGACTCATAATGTTTTATCCGGACTTAAGTTAATATATATAAATTATCCCAATTGGAAATTTTCCCTTACAGAGGCAACTCAATCACCAATTGTTGTCGACGCCAACGTTGAGTCTGATCAGGAGGTCGAGGGAGGCAAATTTTTTATAGGTTTCAGGCCGTCTTTAGTTTTTCACTATAGCTTTAATAACTGTAAAACTTTTATGTTGCCTCTACTCTGTTAGCTTTAGACTTTGGGGTTGAACCCTCTGTTGGAATGGAATCAAATCAGAATGACTACGGTGCCCTCGATCTCATACGCAAGATGAAAGCTAAGAGACATGCTAAAAAGTAATTTGATGCTGAGGTGATTATTAAGCCCAAGCTAAGGATGAAGCTTGACATAGGGATGATGTTGATGCCAAGAAAAGGTTGATTCCAAGGCCAAAGATAAGAGAAAATCCATTATTACTCAGGATGGCACCAATAAACCCCTAGCTGCTAAAAATTAAAGGCCGGTGGAGGGACTCACTACCTAGGGTTATCCAAAAAATCAATGGATTTAATAACCGAGGACAACAAGGCTTATGGAGTGTGTGATCATAGAAGGGTAATCCGCTCGTAGGTTATCTAGGGAAACTGGGTCATCCTCTCTCTGACCCTTGGTGTAAGAGTTCAAATTTGACCTAGATAATCTCGTAACCTATGACCTTGTGAAGAAGGAAAAGGGTTCCATCTTACACCATATGAATAACACTGTGCATGTGCATGGCTATTACATACACAACCCTGGTTTCGAGTTGTTCCGGTCATTGGATATTGACACCTCATAGAAGGTTTCCCATCACAGGGCATTCATGGTAGGGTTTTAGTTAATTTGCATTTGATAATTTTTTTTTACAGTTTTCTTACCTCATTGTCTTCTTTTATAGGGTGCGATGGAATTTAATATTCTTTACGAGAAAGCATTAACGAGTGTTCGTGGCAATAAGTTTGAAAAATATGCAAATCAAGATTTTTGCATACAGTGCAATACTTGGATCCAGGAGGTGATCAAGTTACTGCAAGAGGCCAATAAAGTAGCAGATGAACTGAAAGAGACTTGCAATGAGCTGAAAGAGAAGGACGATCATATTGACTATTATCTTGGCTGAAGAGGAGGTTAAGAAGATGAAAGAGCAGGCCACCACCGACGCTACTAAGATTCAAAGCCTGAAAAAAGCATTGGATAAGGCCAAGGTAGATGTTATTGAGTGGTATAAATCTTCTTTTGACTTCACTATGGATACCATAACTTTTGTTTCATAAGGTTATGATGAATTAAAAAAGAGGGTAATAAAAAATTACCTTGACATCCTAGAGGTCATCATCCAGTAGGAGGGAGACAATGAGGAGGCCAAAGCCTTGGTCAATGAAGAGGATGATATGGAGGTTGATGAGAAAACTTCTGAAGACCAGTTTTCTTAGCAGACTAACCCCCACCTTCCATTTTCCAAGTACCTTTGATGTATATCAAATGGTTCCCTCGCATCATACCACTTGACCGAACTCACAATCAGAGGTATATATCAAGGAACTCATTCACATACATCGAGTATATTAAATTCTCTCTCAAGCGTAATATCACCATGAGGAATATTATGAGACAATTTATGTACACTCAGGTATATCAAATGGCTTTTCCACACATACTAGTGAATGATTGCCCTGATAGGTATGAGGTATATCGTGGAAGTCCAGCCGAAGGGGGGAACCCTCACAGTAACTTCTTATGCATAAACATCATATAAACGTCTGATCTAGGACACTTATTCTTAGTTTGTAAAATTCAACGTGAAACATTACCAAAATTTTGAGTCGTCTTACCGCCCAATTTTTGCACTATTTTTCCCGTTTTCAAAATGACACTGTAAGAAAAATTTCCAATTAAGTCAATTTATTTATAATTGGCTTAACTTCGGAGAAAATATTTGAGTCATAGGTTAGGCTTTGTATTTTCGATCTCGTAAGCCTATGACATGTTTGATGAAGATGTAGCGACCAAGCTTCAAAGTTGGATACACATCGTGCCGTGTTTGTCGTGCTAAGTTTGTCTTCACATTTAGGATCTCACAAGTATGAATGAATTTTGAACATGGTCCTTGGATATTTTTAAAAGTGTTTTATTTTTGATCAAAATTGTTTGGAATTATTTAAAAATGTTTTTTGAAGAAAACATATTTTTTTTAGTTTTATCTCGTTAGAACGAGTTTTACACCTCGTTAGAACAAAATGCTATTTTCGTTGGAATGAAGTTTAATCTGGTTAGAACGACTTTGTAATCTCATTGGAACAAACATCTAGCGAGGAGTCTTTGTTAAATGGTGGACAACTCATTAGAAGCTCGTTAGAATGAGAAAGCCATTTCGTTCGAACGAACTTGAGTTTTGTTACAACGAAATGGGGTTCTCGTTCGAACGAGATGGATTTTTGTTCGAACGAGTATGCTGCCTCAAAATTCATGTTTTCACTATTTAAGGTGTGTTGGACTCATATTTTTCAAGAACGTTTGGCAAAAGTTAATTACTTACGTGTTTATCAAAGTTCAAAAATCCTAGTTTCACCCTTTGTGTTTAAAGATCCAAGTTTACATATTCATATGCTTTGAGATCTTTTGTTTGGGAACCAAAGTTTGTTTTTCTACATCTTGAGAGAACGTGTTTCATGCAGTGGACTTCGTACTTTCTATTTACACACGATGGACTCCGTGTTTGTGGTGTTGCGATGAAGAAGCGGTGTTTCGTGTTTCAATTAGCAGATTGTTACTGATCCTCATCGGTTGATACCGAGGTGTGGGTGGACTCATGCATTGTGGCAGCTTGTGTGGGTGGACTCATGCATTGTATTATGGAGGACCAGTTAAAGATTGAAGATGCATCAAGGCTTGTGGGGATCGAGTTGTTGTGTGAGCCATCTGTCAAATTGTGTAATATCATATCATATTGAACTGATTGGCTAGGCCGTTCGAGGTCTTTTCCCTTTGTGGTTTTCTCGTACATCACCGTGTTGTGTTGGATTTATTTATTTTATCTGCTTATCACCTAGATGCATATTTTAGGTTAAAAAGATAAAATTTGATAAATCAATTTTTTTCACAACAAACGGTTTAATTCGGTGAATAAGTTTTAATAGATTTAATTTGTTTAAAGTTTGGTTCTTTAAAATTTAAAAACATAAAAATAGACTTTTTCTTTGTTCAGACCATCCTTGCCTATTAGCACACAACATTCTCAAATTGGTATCGGAGTAGGTTACACTAAGTTAACGTGTAGATCCTTATTTCATACCGTTTAGGGTGTTCTCTTTATCCTTCTCTCCCGTGTAAGTTTTATTTGTTTTTCTCTCATTGGATTATTATAGTGTTAAGTTGTCCAGTGTGTTTAGTGATGACGACTTTCATATTCTATAGGAGTTTAATGAGCTTCATAACCTCGTTGAAAATTTAACTCGTTTGAATTTGAAGTTTGTGAAAAGATTTAAAATTCTTAAAAAATAAAAATTTCATTTTAAAGCTTCAATTGAACTTTTGCCAACTATTCAAACTCAAAGAAATTTCCTGTGTGAAAAGCTTGTGGAAATGAACCGTGATTTTAAATATTTAAAAGTGTCTAAGATAGAGAGTGAGGATAAAATTAGGTTTTTGTAGAAAGAATTAGAGGATTCCAAAATTTTTAGTTACGTGCTAATGAGGATAATGATAAATTGATTAATTATTAGAGGTCACGTGAGAAAACTCAAAGGTATAGGTTCTCTTGCATTAAGGGGTATTGATATAAACTTTTAGTAATGATTGAAAATTTAAAGAAGGACTCCATAACACTTGAAGAGTCTAATTATTTATTCGAGTTAAGAATTTTGAAGTTAAAAGATGATCTGAGAGACTTAAGTAGTGTTGGTAGTGATGGCACTGGCTTCCATGATAATAATACTTTCGTTTCTAAAGCCAAGACCATTATTTATTTTAGAGGGCCAACACATCTCAGGGTGTTAGAAAAGGTCAACCCAAAGGTCCCATTCCTCGTCATGTCTAAATGTGCACACACTGTGGTATAGAAGGTCACCTTATGTATTTTTTCTATGTTCTTAGAAAAAACCCTAGGAAGTCAAAGTCTAGTGTGCCTTTAGTTCCCGAAACTCGATGTATTAGGTATACATTTATTTGGGTTAGGAAATCTGTTTTAAAGGTTCAAAATGTTAGATTGGTTGATTCTCGCATGCTTGCACATGACTCTTCACATCCTATATCTTACGGGTGATTTCTTGCATATTTTCATATAATAGTTGTGCTTCATGATATATGTTTGCTAGTTGTAAGTTGTTTGTATCTTTTATATTTTAATTTTTCATTTATTGAGTCATATTGAAAAATACAAAAAGATTGTTTGTCTTTTGACTTGGTTTGTTTTCAAATTGGTATTTTTTTTTTTAAATTTTATAAAAACTCAAAAAGATTTTTGGTTTTTGTGTATTTTAGTTTTACACATTCGGTATGTCATATTGGTGTATTTGATTCCAATTCATTCCGTGCTATCCATGTGACTAGAACATTTGGTTATGACTGCTAATATTTAGATTGTTTTTAATCATGCTTGCATGGAGTTGTTTCAACTTTGATTTGCTTAATGGATTCTCCTTGCATATGCCTCTGCACACTCATGCCCGAGCTCTTTGAATGTTAACTTTACATTGTATATTTGAACTTTGTGATATGTTCTCCCATCAATCTTGTCATCTACATATTTTGTGACTATGGGGGATTTGTGCATGTATGAACCATTGCCCATGATATTGTTTGATTTGTATTGAAAAAAAATACGAGGGTGCACGGGAAAGGGATACGAAAGGAGCAAATCTACTTTGGGGAAAGCCACCGTTGTCAAGAGCCTAATGAAAAGATTAAAGGCAATAAAAATAGAAAAAATGACAAAGGCCAACATGATTAGTTTGTTTGATTTTCAAAAGTGAAAGCTTCAAAATATTTGAAAAAAAGAAAATATGATATATGTTTATCTTTTGAGGGTGTTATAGTAAAAGATTTACGGGTTTGCACAATGAATCCTTGTTACGCTTATTTTTTCATGACGCTATTAATTTGTAGAATCATCAATATTCTAGGCTTGTGTGCATTGTACTTGTTTGTTCATAGAGTCACTTTATCTTGTCACTTGAGGTTAAATCTTAGCTTGATTAAGATTTGCGATCAAATAGATCTCCTTGAACATATTTGAGTGTTTAGATTATAGTTCATTAGTTTCTAGTTCATGACCATTTATTCCATTCCTCATGTTTAGACACATCGATGTTATTCAAGTGTTTAAAGTTTATGTGTTTTGTGTCGAATTTGTGTGGTTGTTTATACATACACACACACACACATATATATATATATATATATATATATATATATATATATATATATATATATATATATATATATATATATATATATATATATATATATATGTGTGTGTGTGTGTGTGTGTGTGTGTGTGTGTGTGTGTATGTGTGTGTGTGTGATGATGTTTCATATGTATATTTTGCATATTTTATATATGGTATCATTTGTTTTGAGTCTTTGCAGTTTGCATTTAGTCCATGGCTTTGAAGTTTTTTGGCATGCTATATGATCATATTAGTATCCCTTAGTTGGTGCATTGAAATTCCTTATCCTAAATTGGTATTTCAAAATGATATCATACTTAATTGCGTATCAACATTGGTATCATTGATATCGTTTGATTATTATGTGGACTACTTGTGTCTGCATTGCCATGTTGTGTGTTTACTAAACATTATAACCGTTTTACGATTTTATTCCCTTTTCCCTATTTCAAAATTGGTATCTTTTGATCATATATTTGGGGGAGAAATATATTTATGCTTTCTTTCTTTGTCTAATTCTAAACAAAAAGGAAAAAAATGGTATATTTCCTTTCATGATTAGGATATCTTTATCTTAGTGGGAGAAGTCTTTCATAGATTGAGATTGTTTTAGACATTATTTGAAATATATTCTTATGCAGATTTTATACTTCTTATATTCTCTTTGCATTTTAAGGCATGCTTAAGTGTGCAGGTTTACAATATGCGGTAAAGTTTTTAAGCATGCAAAGCTACTCAAGTGTATGAGTATGTCGATCATCTGTAATGCTTTTCCTTTTGGGTTGGGGATTGAGTCTTTTTAGAGAGCTTGATGGCCCATAGGATTTTTATTTTGGTTTTATCCCGAAATAGCCAAAAGGGGAGATTTTTAAGGACAAATTTCTAATCAAGTTAATTTGTTTGTAATTGGATTAATTCCGAATAAAACATTCGAGTCATAGGTTAGGCTTCGTATTGTCGATCTCGTAAGCCTATGATATATTTGATGAAGACGTAGTGGCCAAGCTTTAAAGTTGGATACACATCATGTTGCGTTTGTCGTGCCAAGTTTGTTTTTCACATTTATCGAGGATCTCACAAGTATGAATGCATTTTGAATACGGTCCTTGGATATTTTTAAGGGTATTTGTTTTTTTATAATAATTGTTTAAAACTTTTTTAAAAATGTTGTTTGAAGAAAAAATATTATTTTTGGTTTCATATCGTTACAACAAGTTTACACCTCGTTAGAACAAAATGCTATTTTCATTGGAACACCGTTTGATCTTATTAAAATGACTTTGGAATCTCGTTGGAACAAACATCTAACAAACATCAAACGAGGACTCTTTATCAAATAGTGGATAACATATTGGAAGCTCGTTGGAATCTTGTTATAATGAAAAAACCAGTTCATTCGAACGAACTTGAGTATCGTTAGAATGAAATGGGATTCTCATTCGAATGAGATATGTGTTTTCGTTCGAACGAGTTTGCTTCCTTGAAATTTGTGTTTTTATGATTTAAGGCATGTTGGACTCAAATATTTCAAGAACTTCTGGCGAAAATAAATTCCTTACCTGTTTACCAAAGTTCTAAAACCCTAGTTTCACCCTTTGTGTTTAAAGATACAAGTTTACATATTCATATGCTTTGAGTTCTTTTGTTTGGGCACCAAAGTTTATTTCTCTAATCTTGAGAGAACGTGTTTCGTGCAATGGACTCCATACTTACTGTTTACATACGGTGGATTCCATTTTTGTGGTGTTGCGATAAAGAAGCGATTTTCCATGTTCCAATATGTAGATAGTTAATAAGCCGCACCGGTGCATACTGAGGAGTGCGTGGACTCGTGTGTTGTGGAAATTTGCATGGGTACACTCCTCTGCTACACTGTTGAGGAGCGGATAAATATTGAAGACGCGTCAAGGCTTGTGGGGATCGAGTATTTAAGTAAGTTATCTGTCAACTTGTGTAATTCCGTATCATAGTGAACATTTGGATGGGCCATCCGAGGTTTTTTCCCTTTGTGGTTTTCGTCATACATCGACGTGTTGTGTTAGATTTATTTATTTTATCTATTTATCACCTAGATGCATGTTCAAAGTTAAAAAGATAACAAACGGTTTAATTTGGCGAGCAACTTTTTTTGGGTTTAATTTGTTTAAAGTTTGGTTCTTTAAAATGCAAAACATAAAAATAGACTTTTTGTTTGTTCGGACCATCCTTGCCTATAACACGCAACATACTCAAGCACCTCATCCCATCTATTACCACTACACCAAAATAGGAGATTTGTGAGTACTGTTAGCACTCACAAATGACCTTTATAACTGCTATTTACCGTCATAATTAAGGGGGTGACAAAAGAAAATTTGTAACTCCTAACAGCTGTCAAAAATTTTTATAACCTCTATGGGGTTATGACTGGTGACCCCAATTTGTAACTGCTATTCGTAACTTCTCTTACCAGTCACAAATATAACATTCGTAACTGCTGACAGCAGTCATGAATATTAGATTAGTAACTGCTCACAGCAGTTACGAATGTTATATTTGTGACGGCTGACCGCAGTTACGAATCATATATTTGTGACTGCTGTTAGCAGTTACAAAATTGATAGTAGTGACAAATTTGTGACTGCTATTAGCAGTTACAAAATTGAATTTGTTAAATGTGGTAAAAGCTATTACAAATATCTTTATATTTTCACAAAATGATGAAATAATGAAAGGAAAATAAATATCATGATAACAAGTCTAAAATTTTTGACAACATTTCATTTATATTTCTCATATTCCAAATATCCAGTACACATAAAACTTGTTTAAACTTAATTTAACATCAAACAACCCCTTCGTGGGCGCCAAGTACAAATGAACATAGAATAAAAAATAAACTAAAAAAAATAACGACACAACACTTCGATGACATGAAATGTCATGAATAAGTAACAGATCATTCTAAATCTAGACTAGGAGTCACCACGCAGTGGATACTCTTCGTGAACTCTAGGTATATCAGCCGTGGTGGGTATTGATGCGATGACATCCTCCCTCGTGTACTCAGAGTATGCCTATTGAGCACGTTCAATGGACTCAAATTTTGTGAATACGGTGCCTCGGTATCCATTGACTTGTGCTTGTGTTGCTTGCCACGAAGTGTAAATACCTGAATTTAGGCCTTTGAATACTACGTATGTCGGGTATGCCACGTGTATGCCTGCAAATAATAAAATGTAACTATGTTAGTTACAATAAAGAATGTGGGGCACAATATCAAAATTAGGACCTATATTTTCTGAGGCAACAAAAAGGATATAAGATAATACAAATGCTTAAGATGAAATTAGCAACCAGGCAGGGTATGTGTGCCTTATAGAGAGGGAGGTAAGGAAGGTTTGGTAACAAGGATATAAGATAATACAAATGATTAAGATAGTTGGGTAGTAAATTTAGGAACTCTTTCCCAATTTCAGCATTCTTCCCGAATCTGAGTCATACATGTAATTAATTCAACTAATAATACAAATGCTTAGTGTGTGTAAATCAGGGAAGAATTGAGGAACATCCAAGCCCACTACACTCCTGACTCAAATTCATTAACCCATCTGAAGAATTGTTTCATTATAGAACTTAGCTAGAAAGTTGTGAGGAAACTAAAGTCCAACAATCACTATGCAATTTCAATTAAATTCAAAAATTGGATTTATTCCTGGTCAAAAGCTTAAGCAAAATTCATGGTTTAAAATCAGGATTACACATCTACATATTAATCATGTGGTAAGTTCTGCAATATACAGATGATTTTTTACTAGAAACCTGACCTAACCTTTGATGGTTGTGGTAGTAACTGTAAACTTTCTTATTCTGGGGTATAGAATCAATTATAAGGCTTATCAAGAGCAAGACAAATTTTCTAAAGGCACTATAGAAATTAGAATGCAATCTAAAAGTATTGCAGAAAAGGAGAACAAGGTATCTTATTAGGTTAACATAATGCCTGATGTCTACCAGCACTCTGAAGAAGGTGAAATTACCTGCTTCTCAAAATCTAAAAAAGTAAATCCCAATAGAGACAAAATAAACTCCATAGGTGCAGTTTATCACCCCAATTAGCAGTCACAAAAATGCAGTCACAAAATTAGCATTTTGGTGTAGTGTACCACACTCATGTCCTATCTAGCATTTCACTTGAACCCTAAGCGAAACATAATACAATCGAAACCTAATAATAAAATCTACACTCGGGGTTTTTCCTTCCTCATTTTTATCAAGAATCCCAAAAACATGTTCTCTCCTTTTTTTAAAAATACTAAAGATATTAATTTTCAATAAATATAAAAAATTTCTTTCCCTCTCAGGTAAAACCACAGTCCTTGGCCTCGCTCCCTATTGGCTCAGATATGCTATCAATCCAACCTGAAGTTTTACACCCTCATCATCCACTTAAGCAGTCTTACCGAACATACCTCATGAAGAAGCCGTATCAGAATACGATGTTCAGCTGGATCCGATGATGGCATTTTCTCAGAACAATGTGACGATACACAGTCTGTAAGGCGATGTACAAAAAATAAAGAGAAATAAAGGACAAATTTATGAGGTCCCTGAACCAGATATTGCCTTCCCTCATGTCGTTGGACCACAAATGCTCGAGACGATGTGGGATCTAGAAGGATATCAACAAGATCATCCTTCACGTGTCCCACCTATCAACGAACTATAACCCTCTCATCAACCAATGCCAAAACGTTGTCATCTAGGGACTAACCTACTAGCACCCATTCCTGCCAATCACAAAGAGGAAGAGTTGAATCGAGTCAAGGAAGACCTCAGACTAATTTCTAAAAAGTTTGACCACGTAAAGATCTCAGGGAACTATATGGATTACACCCACATGTTTCTTTATCCAAAGGGCCGATTGCTAGAGAAATTCAAGATGCTCGACTTCGAGAATTTTGGAGACCCCATTGTGCATCTTCGTAACTACCACCATTAAATGAGCCTAGTTGGGGATACTGAGGAGATCATGGCTCATATATTCTAACAGAATCTCAAGAAAAATGCCCTTCACTGAATCACTAGAATAATCCTGGATTCCCATCTTGGAAGATTTAGCAAGGGAATTCATGGCCTAATACAAGTATAATGAGGAGTTAGAAGTACCTCACCCAAATCTTGAAAAATCTAAGCAAAACGTCGAAGAATCTATCAGCAATTTCATGAGTAGTTGGAGAGATAAAGCCGCTACCATAAACAATCGTACATCTGAGGAGAAATAAGTTAGTATCGCAAAGAATAACTTTCTACCTCATATTCGGACCTCTATGGGTAGACATTATTACCCCTAGTTTAGATCCTTTCATAAGGCCGGGGTTAAGATCGAAGAAATTTCTCACAATTAGAAGAATGAGTTGGAATTAAAAAAGGCAGTAAGACAGTTTGCTTCTCACAAGTATGATAAGCCAACGATTACCATTATCTCAGCTATCAATAACATCTCTCAGCCTGCCACTTTATGAATGTCGAAAGCCGCCTTGCTGCAACCCAAAAGTAATATATCATGATACATGCCCCCATCTCAAAAGTTTATCGATCTTTCTTGTCCCGAGATCTCATCAAGCCTTTGGACCCTCATCCGTTGCTTAATCCACTTCCTTAGAACTTCAGGCATGATGCCCTTTGTGATTTCCACCAAATTGATGGACACACCACCAATCAATGCTATCACCTAAGAAATGTAATCCAAGGCCTCATAGATAAAGGTGTTATCACTCCTCTTGCAAATCCTAATCCAAATACCACCCAAAACCCTTTACCCGTGCACCAAACAGGTATGAATGTCATTCTCACCAATGAAGACCCTATTTTGACTCATTTTCTAGAATCAAATCCATCGATAAACCTACCCTTATTTCACACTCACATCACATAAACCTCTATAAATATGCCCATCTTTACTCCTACACCCTCAAAATACTTTTGATTCTATTTCCCTCATGACAAGAGCCTACACTGCTGTCCGAACCCACTCAGAAACAAAGAATATGGAGTTTTCAACTATCTTAGAATATCTTAGAATCTTTGGGAGGAAATTCCCATTTGAAATGACTCTTGAAGAAATTAGTCGTGAAAAAATCAATGATGTGTACATAGAGGCCCAAAAGCAGGCCTATCAGTCCGTCGA
This sequence comes from Sambucus nigra, assembly GCA_949130495.1. NCBI lineage: Eukaryota > Viridiplantae > Streptophyta > Magnoliopsida > Dipsacales > Adoxaceae > Sambucus > Sambucus nigra. The sequence continues at coordinate 403,523,946 of OX422211.1, forward strand.
TTGGTTTACGCTCCAGAAAAGTTCAGTTTAGACAACATTGTCCAAGTTTTGTCAGAGGAATATGCTAAAGAGAAGAAAATATGAGAATCTTTTGATCTATTCACAACACTGAAACTCAGAGGGTATTTGGTCCCTTCTATTCAATACTTCTCTACTGAATTGAAAGATTTGTAAGATGAAACGATAAAGGTTATAAAATGCATTGGCTTTTCTTGGAAATACACTATTTCTTCTATCGATTGGGAGATGACTCTGACCCTTCGGATGACTAACACTATGAACCTAATGATGAGAATGATAATAAAATTTCCTTATTTTATGGAATGATCTCCTTAAAAGATTTATTATCAGGAATAAGTAAGATATCTCCTACAACTGAGATAAAAGAAAAAATTGGGTTTTTGTTCTTCCCAAAGTTTATGAATCATATGAACCGATCAGGGCGATACTAGAAAGATCCAATCTTCTCATCAACTAATGCACATGCATACAAGGGAAAAAATATAGCCGAAGAAATCCCAATGCAAAAAATATTAGTTGAAGAGAGCAAAGTCCTCGAGAAACTGAGGAAGTCCTAAGAAAATATTGCCATGTGGGGGATTTTTGTGTCTTCCTAACTTCATATAAATATATTGATCAAGCTTCTCACTGGCCCTACGGTTCCTCCCCTTACCTCCCTCTAAGAGGCAATTCATATAGTTAGAACTCTAACTGCTACTAGAATTGTCTCCTTCGCCGATGAACAAGTTCCTAAATTCGGTGCAGATCATAACTACACTCTCAATATCTCAGCGACACTCATGGAAAAGACAGTCCCATTGGTTCTTGTAGATAATAATTATTTTTTGAATGTTTTCTCATTAAAAGCTCTCAAATATTTAAGATTACAGGTCAGGGACCTCACTCTTACATTCTCTGTTGTGCGTGCCTACGATAATACCCGACGAGAAGTTATGGGTTCAATATCCCTCACACCAGAGGATGGCCCAATATGCCCTCGGACATACTTTCAAGTCATCGATATTCCTGCTTTCTTCAAATTGCTCCTTAGAAGACCATGGATCCATAGTATAAATGAGTGGACTCTTCCCTCCATCCGAAGATAAAGTTATTCACTAATAATTAAGTCATCACCATCATCAGGGACGATGACAACTCCGATGTCATCGGCACAAGCAACCCCCTTTTGGAGACACAATACAATGCCTGTGATATATTTCTGTGAGGCTTCAATATTAATCTAGTTCCTCTCTTGACAGGGGAAAATTTCAAAGATAGGGTGTGCCCAGAGCATAACTCACATGGTAATGTTAATGTGATATAAATACTCAAGAATATGCAATTTATGCCCGGAATGGGTTTGTATTGTTGTCAATAGGGAATCCTTGAGCCGACAGTCCAGAAAAAAGATTTCCCTCTATATGGACTGGGATATCAACAATCTCCATCTGAGATCATGGCTCCCCGTCATCCATTTCGAAAGAGAGTATTGAAGAAAAAAGAGGTGATCTATGGTGATTCTCTAAATGAGTATTTTGTCAAAGAGGGTGAAGATTTACTCATTTTTGGTTTCCTTGATCCATAGTATGATCTTATCGATAAAGAGCTAAAACCAGGATTTGAGATCTTATTCGAAGATAAGATTACTTGGATCGAGGGCCCAAAGCATGAGGTGAAACCCTTGATCATTAAGTCTACCAACTCAAGCTCTTCAAGCACCGAGATCACTAAAAGCATAGAAAGTACTAAAAATGATGAATCATTTGGCTTCCATACATTAGGAATAGATCTTTGCAAGATCCATGCTGAGGTTGAGCCATCTAACCCATCTCCAAAAAAAACCTACTGATAAACCATTCCTTAAATGGAGAAGTTCCATATTCAACCACACTCTATCCATCCAAACCCTGCCGTTAACATTCTAGAGAATTAAATTGAGCTGTTTTTTTCTTTTTCTATTACTAATATGAATGTAAATGAGGCCTTTTTTGATGAGGTTCTTAAAGCTATATTTCTAGAAAATGTTGCTAATGAAATAAATAAAGATTTTGAGTATCTTTTTATGCCTTATATTAATTGCATTGATGCAAATCAAACAACTGATGAAGATGATCTAATGAATGAACAATTCTTAACCGATCTCAATAAGGAAAAAATAAAGAAGCATAATCACATTCAATATAATAAAAATGAGACTGTTGTTATCATTCTTGGTTCTAGTAGCTCTCTGTGCGAGATTAAGATAGGGTTAACCCTTAAAAAGCATGAGAGGTCACAATTTATAGAGATCCTGAAATAATTTGTAGACGTCTTTGTGTGGTCCTATAGTGATATGCTTAGTATCGACCTAGAGATTGTGCAACAAGAGATCCCCACTTAACCATAATATAAGCATGTTAGGCAGAAAACAAGAAAACATCGAACCGAATGGTATTTTAAATTAAAAGATGAACTGATCAAATAGTTGAATATGGGTTTTATCCATGTGGTCAAATATCCGACTTGGCTCGCCAACATCGTCTCTATGCCAAAATTAGGAGGCAAAGTTTGCATGTGAGTCGAATATCGAGATCTGGACAAAGATTCTCCAAAGGATGATTACCCTTTTCCCAAAATCGACATGATCATCGATAATACTTCCAATCATTCCCTCAAGTCATTTGTCGATGACTTTGTGGGGGTATAAACAAATCAAGATACATCCCGACCACCAAGAAAAGACTGCCTTTACTACTTCATGGGGAATATTTTACTTCACCATCATGCCTCCAGTATCAAGAATGTTCTGGCTACATACCAAAGAGCAGTTATAACTATCCTACTTGATATTATCCACAAGGAGGTCGAAGTGTATGATGATGATATGATCATCAAATCTACAAAACTAAAAAGTCACATATGCGCCTTGAAAAAAATTATTTGAGCGATTGTGATAATACCAGATGCATCTCAACATGCATAAATGCCTCTTTGGTGTCATAAAAGGTAAACCTTTTATATTCATGGTTAATGAAAGAGGGATCGAAGTGGACCCTGCTGAACTCAAAGTAATCCTTGAAATTCCACCACCTCGGACGGGGAAAGAATTTTGTGGTCTCTTCGGCAAGCTCCAATACATTAGCAAATTCATCATCCATCTCACTTTTATTTGTGGAACTATATTCAAGATCTTTCAAAAGGATTGAACTAAAGTTTGGAACGAGGCGTGTAAATAAGCCTTCGATAAAATCAAACCATACCTTATGCAACTTTAGGTGCTCATACCATCACAACCCGATTTACCACTTCTCTTGTACCTTACCTTCATCAACACTGCGTCTGGGACTATTCTAGCCCAGTACATTAAGTAATATCACAAGGAAAGGGCTCTATACAATGCTAGACGCAAATTGGTAGGATATGAAGTAAACTACAGTTCTATGGAAAAGGCATGTGTCGCTCTAGTTTGAGTCACTTAGAAGCTTCGATAATACATGCTTACATTTACCATTAGGCTAGTGTCTCTAATGGATCCCATAAAATACCTGCTAGAAAATCCTATCTTGTCATGTCACATGGCCTGTTGGTTGCTATTTCTAGCTGAGTTCGATATCACTTATTGTTGATGCAAAAAACTGGACCGAATCCCATTTTTATGATCACAGATAAATAGATAAAAGCAATCCAATCAAGCACATGAGAGACAAAGATTTTTTCTCCGAATTCATTGATGGGTTCAATTGGAAATGGCCAGCTTCTACCACTTGGGAGCTGAATGATATCAAAAACTCTCCCCTGCCTTCTATAAATCCTATGACCTCTGATAGTGTAAAGTGGACTCCTAACAGGTCGGGTAACTTCTCTATTGCGTCTGCATATGAGTCCACCTATTCTAGGGGGAATGAAGTTCAATGGCATGGGCTGGTTTGGAACAAGATGAGTATCCCAAAGTGTTCTTTCATTCTTTGGTTGGCTTACAGAAAGGCTTTAGTGACTAAAGATAAACTCTTTGATTGGGGAGTTGTCGATAATAAAGCCTGTTTGCTTTGTAACTCTGGGATTGAGACTATTAAGCACATCTTAATGGAATGCCCATTCTCCAAAATTGTTTGGGATGAGATTCTATTTAGGAACCAATCTTATAGAGCTATGGGAAGGTGGGATATTGAGATCAGGAAGGCTGTTGCTGATAGTAAAGGGATTGACCTAAAATCCAGGATTAAGACCACTTCCTTCTCTGCCACCATCTATTGTCTGTGGCAGGAAAGAAATAGTAGGCTCCATAACAAGGGATTGGCCACAACGTCCAAGGTGATTAGGAGCATCGAGGAAATGGTGCGAGGAAAATCTAGCTATTGGAAGAAATATCGAAGATCTTACTCCAACTGGATGACTTGTAATTTATGGGGATTACCCAACTCTCTCTTGTATGACTAAATGTTTAGATCGTTGGTCTCTAGATGCATGTATCTAGCTGACTCTTTGGCCTTTTGGCCTTTGTATATTTGGATCTTTTGTTTCTAATACACTTTAATTACCGAAAAAAAAAAAAGATTTTTAAAGTGGTTCGGCTATAAGAAAGAAGCCTACGTCCACTGTTATTTTATTCCCAGGGGTTTACAATAGCACAATGTGGATGAGAGAGGGAGAAAAAGGGTGTATCTTGTGTATGGTCTCTCATCGTTGTCGGATCTCCTGGATCCCTTCCCTTTGGCTAAGGGAATACATGTATTTATAGTGATGATAAAGAGATTCATTGTATGTAGACATTTATGTCTACATTCAACGAATCTAATTATTGAATTGCTTGGTATGCTATGTGTTGTCATCTATTAATACAGTATAAATGTACATTAAGGCTCATTAAATGCGCTGTCATCTTCATTAATGCACATTAAATGCATAGTTATTGTGACACCCCGACAAATTAAACACCGGGTAGCTACTCCTTTATAAAATTAATTCAAAATGCCAAGTTGGCTCAGTTAATAGCATCACTGTCGAAAACGTTTTATTATTACTAACCACCTAGTATTTAAAAAGTAAGTGCCAAATTTTATTAAATCTGATTAACATGCAACAAGAGTAATGAATAACTAAATAACACCATTCACCATACTGAAGTAAAACGAATAACCATCACAAAATGTAAATAAACTCTGGAGGAAAAACTCCTCAATACAAATCCCACAACTGATAAGTAAACTGAAATAAATAACTAGAACTGAATACTGAGCAATACATGCTAGAGTCTGAAAACTGAAATGTAAAAATGTCTAATAGAATTGGGCAACATGCCCTACAACTGATAGATGCTGAGACTGGAATCCAAATGAGAGAAGCGTCTACATGCAAATCCCTGTAGCTTCCACAAACAGCTACAGCTCGTCACCTGAATGAGAATCCTATGCTTGGTGTCCTTGTGGCTGGGCACCTAAAATGGTTTTACAAGAAAATATATTTGAAAGCAAATGGGTCAGAGCCCGAAAGTGGAAATCATTTTAAAAACCTGCAAGTGCTTTAAAAACATTTAAAACATTAAATGCAAAGTACATGTTAGGACGTGCACTCACATTAAATTCTCACCTCTCGTCTATCTGTGCACTCCTAACGTAAGTACCCATCTATAACGACCCATATTACTAGCTAACTGACAACATAACTAGCTAAACTGCCAAAGGTTCTACGCATATTACTCGGTTCCAATTAACATAACAACGCTCGTAATTAAATAGAGGTTTAACGTAAACTCAGTTACTAACTATGCCATTGATATAAGTATCAGCTAACTCATTATATATCTCGAAACAATACCGTAATATTTTTACAACATTAACATGAGGATTTCCATTAATTTAATGTATATTATTCACATCATAAATATACAATACAAGCACCCCGCAATCTAAGCTGTAGTGCACACATACTCTGCTATCCATCCCGGTACATCACGTACATAAGGATTACATATTCCGAATCTCTCAGGAATAGTTTACCGATAACAACATCACAAATAATGGAGGCGAACACAGTCACCATCACATGGGTCACGCATATACCTACGCTCCCATGGTCATGCAGACTTATTAATATCACAATAAGTCCTTCTATGATCTATGTTCATCAAGGTACCAGTCTAAATCCCCCCCGTAGGCACACAAGGATTAGAGGGTCCTAAGCGAACGCAAACCTCCCCCGTGATAGCAAGTATGGTAGGTATGTTATACACATAAACTATATACTAAGCATTCACACATCTTAGATATTACCATATTAATAAGGTATTTTCTACATCATTATACCATTATTCCAAACTTATATATTTCAAGTCTCCCGTTAATATAAAGTTAAATTACCAACACGTCTCACGCCGTAGTCCCTTATCCTTAAAACCTATCTATAATAGATTATTAGGTTCCGATTATTCCCAAATATAACATCTTAATTCCTAAGGTCTTTACTTCTGCTCTAAGCCTTATTTCATCGAATTACACAATTTTGCACTATTAACCCCAAACGTTACCTCTCTAACGAATCTCAATAACCTAGAATAATTCCCCGAATTGCATTCTAATTAAAGTCCACTATAATAATCACACCTACTGGTCTCCTTAAGGTTGAGGGTATTCATAAGGTCTCCAAACATATTCTCCGAGGGTTTCCACCATTAAAATCAAATTAAGGAAAATTTTACTCATTCTGGGAAGGTCGATCGATCGACCTATGAATATCGATCGATCGATCTAGTCAATCGATCGACTGATGAATGTCGATCGATCGATCGAACAGGTATGGCTACGGACTGCTTCGTTCTGCAGATTTGAAAACGTCCCAAAACTTATTTCTAACGTATGATTCTCAGATATAACGTTATAGTAATGTCATATAACCATCCTACAATATTACTAACGTCCATAAATCAATATTTCAACAACTATAGGCTACATATGGATCAATCTTCATCAAAAACCTAGTTTTTCTGATTTTTCTCAAGAACAGTCATGCACCTCATCTTAAATCTGTTTTTGGTATTACAAAAGGCAGTAATTCACATAATATGATCGTCCAGTAACATTCTACATGCAACCTATATCCCAAAATTCAAACTAATAACTCCAATCTTATGGGTTTTTCATTATCTTCCAAGAACATACAAAGTTTTTGAATAATCTAACATGGAAGAATCATTCTCTGAAATTTAAATGGAATAAATCACTTGCCTTGTTTTGATTTCGGATTTGGTGTTGATTTGGTGAAGAATCTCTGCAGAATTCCTCTCTCTCTCTTCTTCTCCAAGCTTTCTTCTCCAAAAGGCTATGGTGGCTAGGGTTTGCTTTGGGAGAGTTGGAAGACTAAATGATAACCTACGTAGCTTATGGGGTTAATAAAGGGTTGGTTGGGTCAACTCCTTATCAGATTACAACTCTCAATTTTCGTCACTTTTAATTACCCAAAAATACCAAATTACTAAAATACCCTTTAAGTTACCGGTATGGCCTAAAAATACCCCGGGACCCGAACTATACCCCCGGCTAGTGTTTTCTGACTATCTCGACCCTTCCGGACGCGTTGGTGCACTCAAAACGACCATACGGATTATAGATTTTAAATTCACTTTTATTAACAAAATAATATACCGTGACGCGGCGGTCCCACGCGTCAACAAAACTTCTAAAATGCCGTATATAAATCCCACGACAAATTTTATAGTACCAGATACATATATAATCATATATGCACATAATCAAATACCAACTCGCATCACATTAGTATTTATAACCCGGATTAATTTCCAATTAATACGCCAATTAATTAATTAATCCCAAAATAAATATAGTCAAAAGTACGGGGTATTACATACTCCCCCCCTAATAACTGAATTTCGTCCCGAAATTCGAAACTAGAAAGTACCTGCTAAAAACAGCTCTGGATAACGTTCGCGCATCTCATCCTCGCGCTCCCATGTGGACTCCTCGACATTGTGATGTCGCCACTGAACACGCACTAACGGGACTATCTTTGACCGCAGTTTCCTCTCGCTTCGGTCCAAAATAGCAATTGGCCCCTCCTCGTAGGAGCTATCCGTCTGGAGATCGATGTCCTCCACAGCGATGTGAGAATGAGCCAAATTGTCCCTAAGGTATTTCCTCAGCGAGGAAATATGGAACACGTCGTGAATCCGATGCAAGTGCTCCGGTAGTCCAAGTCTATATGCAACCGGTCCTATCCGCTCAATAATAGGAAACGGCCCCACATACCTCGGTGCCAACTTTCCCTTCTTCCCGAATCGCATAATCCCCTTCATCGGAGATACTTTGAGCAAAACCTAGTCCCCCACTTGGAACTCCCTGAAAAATCTCTTCGCATCAGCATAACTTTTCTACCTGTCTTGAGCTACCCGAATACAACTCCGAATCAACTCAATCCTTGCCGAAGTATCCTGGATCACTTCTGGCCCAAGTAATTTGTTGTCCCCCACCTCCAACCAACATGCTGGGGAACGACAAGGCCTGCCTTACAATGCCTCAAACGGAGCCATGCCAATCGTGAACTGATAGGAGTTGTTGTAAGCAAACTCCACCAGTGGAAGGTACTGCTCCCATCCACCCCCAAAGTCAATAATACACATGCGTAGCATGTCCTCCAACATCTGGTTGGTGCCCTCTGTTTGCCCATCGGTCTGCGGGTGATAAGCCGTACTCAACCGCAATTCCGTGCCCATGGCCTCCTGGAAACTCTCCCAAAACCTCGAAACAAATATCTTGTCTCTGTCAGACACGATATTCAGGGGCACACCGTGAAGTCTCACAATCTCTGAAATGAAAAGCTGGGCATACTGTCCCGTAGTGTAGTCAGTCCTTACGGGTAAGAAGTGTGCGACCTTGGACAACCTGTCCACAATTACCCAAACGGAGTCGTGACCCCTCTGCGACGTAGGCAACCCCGTGACAAAATCCATGGATATGCTCTCCCACATACACACCGAAACCTCCAACGGCTGTAGCAATCCTGCTGGTCTCTGATGATCCACTTTTACAAGCTGACAAGTGGCGCATTTCGAGACAAACTCAGCGATATCTCTCTTCATACCGCTCCACCAATATTACCGTCTCATGTCTTGGTACATTTTGTCCCCTCCGGGATGTACCGCGAATCGTGAGCCGTGCGACTCTGCCATAACATCGTGCCGCAATTCTTCCCCTTCCGGAACTACCAACCTCCCATTGAAGCGCAATCCCCCGTCTGAGCTAACGGTATAGGACTCGGCTCCCTCTGCAAGTAATCGAACTATCTGCTCCTGACAGAACGAGTCATCGGCCTGTGCCCGTACTACCTTCGTGACAATCTGCGGTGTAACGGTCATCATAGACATGAAAGATCGGGCCACTGCATCCTGGTGTCCCAATTCCTTCCACTTAGCCTTCCACACCTCTGCCACCTCATCTGCTGGCCTGCGGCTCAACGCGTCTGCAACCACGTTAGCCTTACCCGGGTGGTACTGGATGTCGAACTGGTAGTCCTTCACAAACTCAAGCCACCTACGCTGCCGCATGTTCAACTCCTTCTGCGTGAACAGATACTGTAGGGACTTGTGGTCCGTGAACAGTTGGAACTTCTCCCCCAAAAGATAGTGCCTCCAAATCCGTAAGGCAAATACCACTGCTGCCAACTCCAAATCATGCGTGGGGTAATTCTTCTCATGAGGCTTAAGCTTACGGGAAGCATAAGCTATGGCCTGTCTCTCCTGCTGCAATACACCTCCCATTCCTTGCAAGGATGCATCGGTGTAAACCAAATACTCAACTCCCGGTCTCGGTAATGCTAACACAGGTGCTGAGGTCAATTTGTCCTTCAATTCATCGAATGCCAACTGACAGGCATCACTCCAGATATATGGCACACCTTTACGAGTAAGATGTGTCAAAGGACCCGCTATCTCCGAGAAACCCCGAATAAACCTCCTGTAGTATCCTGCTAAGCCCAAGAAACTACGAATCTCTGTTGGTGTCGTGGGATGTCCCCACTCCCTCACCGCTGATACCTTTCCCGGATCAACAGATATTTCCTGGTCGGAAATAATGTGACCCAAGAACTGGACCTCCTTCAGCCAAAACTCGCACTTCTCATATTTTGCATACAGCTCGTTCTGACGAAGTGTCTGCAAAACCTGCCTCAAATGTTCAGCGTGCTCCTCCTCTGTCTGAGAGTAGACCAGAATGTCATCAATGAAGACAATGACAAACTGATCGAGGAAATCTCTGAACACCCTGTTCATCAAGTCCATAAACACTGCTGGAGCGTTGGTCAAGCCGAAAGGCATAACCCGAAACTCGTAAGAACCATATCTCGACAAGAACGCAGTCTTCGAGACATCCTCCTCCCTGATACGCAACTGATGGTATCCTGATCTCAAATCAATCTTCGAGAAGAAAGAAGCTCCTCTCAACTGGTCGAATAAGTCATCGATTCGAGGTAACGGATACTTATTCCGTATCGTGACCTTATTCAACTCTCGGTAGTCCACGCACAATCTCAGTGAACCGTCCCTCTTCTTCACAAACAAAACTGGAGCGCCCCAAGGTGAGGTACTCCTACGAATAAAGCCCTGTCCTAACAGCTGCTCTATCTGATCCCGTAACTCTCGCATCTCAGCTGGAGCCATACGGTACGGTGCACGTGCTATAGGGTTCGTACCCGGTAGCAAGTCTATAACGAAGTCTATCTCTCGACTGGGTGGTAAGCCTGGTATCTCCTGAAACACATCTGAATACTCCCTGACAACCGGGATCGAATCCAAAGGAATCACAACCTCCTTAGAGGTATCCTCCTCTATGTAATACAGATGAGCGGTCGATCCTCCCTCTGGGCGAGGCATCGCCACTATAAACATCTCCTGCCCCGGAATGGCAAAAACAATGCTCCCGCTGAAGCAATCAATCATGGCTCTATATGCTACGAGCCAATCCATACCGATGATCACATCGTGAACATGCATGTCTAACACTAACATGTCCGCAGGTAATACCAAACCACCAACCTCTACCCCCACTCCCCGGCATATAAAGAAAATAAGTGACCCACTCCCTAATGGTGAGTCGACACACGTCACTGTGCTCTCTGCCGTAGCTAACAATCCTAAAGCTTTCGCGAAGTGTGTAGCAATAAAACAGTGTGTAGCACCCGTATCAAATAACACCCGACCCATAGTGCCATGGATAGGAAACGTACCCTCGATCGCGGGCGGTGCCTGTGGAACTGCAGCCTGGTGAACGTTGTAGACACGTCCATACTGTAGCTGACCTTGCTGAGCTGGGACTGCTGGAATGGGTGGCAATGCTGCCATCTGTGGTGGTGCAGGAAGAGCGGCGGGAAACATAGGTCTCTGTGGCTCCTGGCGAGCACCCTGCTGCTGCTGCTGTGGGGCCCTGCCCCTATCAGGACAATCCTGCTTCTTATGGCCAGTCTTGCCACAAGTGAAGCACTTCCCTGGGAAGTTCCCTCCCCTCTGCCCCTGCTTTCCCCGGCCCTGGTGGCCGTTACCATTCCTCCCTTGGCCCTGCTGGCCCTGATGGAACTGCTGCCCATTCTGCCCCTGTTGGCCCTGCTGGCCGTTTGGACCCTGATGGCCCTGACGGAAACCTCCCTGTCCCTGCCTGTAGTTCCCTGACCGGAACCTCTTATTGTCCCCCTGCTGGGTACTCTGCTCAGTCTGTCTCTGCCCCTGACCGGTCTGTGCCCCGCTGGCACCATGTCCTCCAGTCCTGCCCTGATGGCTAGACTCCCCTGACCGCTTGCCCTCGGCCATATGAAAACGGTGGTCCTGGCAGTGCAATAGTGCAGCGTTAACCACATCAGAATACGTGGCCAACGATAGGTTCCCTAGCAGATGCTGACAGATCCTCCAATTCAACCCATCAGTGAACTTCTCTATCTTCTTCTTCTCTGTTGGAATCTCGTCTGGAACGATATTCAACAGGTTAGTGAACTCGGCCTCATACTCGGCCACTGTCTTGCCCTCCTGCTTCAAACTCATCAGCTTCCTCCTGATCTCTGTATGAACTGCGGATGGAAAGTACTTGTGGTCGAACCGCACCCAGAACTCCTGTATCGTGAGGGTATCCCTCTCCTCCGCAGTGGTGATAGACTCCCACCACTGTACTGCAGATCCCACTAGCTTGAAAGTAGCTAGCACCTGTTTCTGAACGTCAGTGCAATCATGCATCCTCAAATGCCTCTTCATGTCCTTCCTCCATTGGCTCGAGACTACCACGTCTGAGCTACCTGCAAACTCTGGCGGATGCGCTTTCTGAAAAGCGTCGCGTACACGTTCCCAAGCAGATGGGAATGCATTAACCTGGACGGGCGCGGCAACCGGCGCCTGATGTGGTGCCTGCTGAATCACGGCAATCGCGGCATTCACCGCTTGAGCTACTATAGCTGCAACCTCAGTGGCGTTCAACATTCCCTGAACTGGAGCGGGCTGGGGTTCGGGCACTGCATTCCTGGGAACTCGTCGTGCACGTCGTGGAGGCATCTGAAATAAGAACAAAGTTTATAAGTCTACAGTTATAAACTTTAAAATAGCTGAAGAACGAAGCGTACACACAAAGAGTACAACAGTCCTAAAATATAGGGCTCTATATCAAAGGAAACGTAGCGGAAACATAATAGCCGTACAGATCCTAAAGGACACTAGAACCTGATGCTCTGATACCACCTGTGACACCCCGACTAATTAAACACCGGGTAGCTACTCCTTTATAAAATTAATTCGAAATGCCAAGTTGGCTCAGTTAATAGCATCACTGTCGAAAACGTTTTATTATTACTAACCACCTAGTATTTAAAAAGTAAGTGCCAAATTTTATTAAATCTGATTAACATGCAACAAGAGTAATGAATAACTAAATAACACCATTCACCATACTGAAGTAAAACGAATAACCATCACAAAATGTAAATAAACTCTGGAGGAAAAACTCCTCAATACAAATCCCACAACTGATAAGTAAACTGAAATAAATAACTAGAACTGAATACTGAGCAATACATGCTAGAGTCTGAAAAATGAAATGTAAAAATGTCTAATAGAATTGGGCAACATGCCCTACAACTGATAGATGCTGAGACTGGAATCCAAATGAGAGAAGCGTCTACATGCAAATCCCTGTAGCTTCCACAAACAGCTACAGCTCGTCACCTGAATGAGAATCCTATGCTTGGTGTCCTTGTGGCTGGGCACCTAAAATGGTTTTACAAGAAAATATATTTGAAAGCAAATGGGTCAGAGCCCGAAAGTGGAAATCATTTTAAAAACCTGCAAGTGCTTTAAAAACATTTAAAACATTAAATGCAAAGTACATGTTAGGACGTGCATTCACATTAAATTCTCACCTCTCGTCTATCTGTGCACTCCTAACGTAAGTACCCATCTATAACGACCCATATTACTAGCTAACTGACAACATAACTAGCTAAACTGCCAAAGGTTCTACCCATATTACTCGGTTCCAATTAACATAACAACGCTCGTAATTAAATAGAGGTTTAACGTAAACTCAGTTACTAACTATGCCATTGATATAAGTATCAGCTAACTCATTATATATCTCGAAACAATACCGTAATATTTTTACAACATTAACATGAGGATTTCCATTAATTTAATGTATATTATTCACATCATAAATATACAATACAAGCACCCCGCAATCTAAGCTGTAGTGCACACATACTCTGCTATCCATCTCGGTACATCACGTACATAAGGATTACATATTCCGAATCTCTCAGGAATAGTTTACCGATAACAACATCACAAATAATGGAGGCGAACACAGGCACCATCACATGGGTCACGCAGATACCTACGCTCCCATGGTCATGCAGACTTATTAATATCACAATAAGTCCTTCTATGATCTATGTTCATCAAGGAACCAGTCTAAATCCCCCCCCGTAGGCACACAAGGATTAGAGGGTCCTAAGCGAACGCAAACCTCCCCCGTGATAGCAAGTATGGTAGGTATGTTATACACATAAACTATATACTAAGCATTCACACATCTTAGATATTACCATATTAATAAGGTATTTTCTACATCATTATACCATTATTCCAAACTTATATATTTCAAGTCTCCCGTTAATATAAAGTTAAATTACCAACACGTCTCACGCCGTAGTCCCTTATCCTTAAAACCTATCTATAATAGATTATTAGGTTCCGATTATTCCCAAATATAACATCTTAATTCCTAAGGTCTTTACTTCTGCTCTAAGCCTTATTTCATCGAATTACACAATTTTGCACTATTAACCCCAAACGTTACCTCTCTAACGAATCTCAATAACCTAGAATAATTCCCCGAATTGCATTCTAATTAAAGTCCACTATAATAATCACACCTACTGGTCTCCTTAAGGTTGAGGGTATTCATAAGGTCTCCAAACATATTCTCCGAGGGTTTCCACCATTAAAATCAAATTAAGGAAAATTTTACTCATTCTGGGAAGGTCGATCGATCTAGTCAATCGATCGACTGATGAATGTCGATCGATCGATCGAACAGGTATGGCTACGGACTGCTTCGTTCTGCAGATTTGAAAACGTCCCAAAACTTATTTCTAACGTATGATTCTCAGATATAACGTTATAGTAATGTCATATAACCATCCTACAATATTACTAACGTCCATAAATCAATATTTCAACAACTATAGGCTACATATGGATCAATCTTCATCAAAAACCTAGTTTTTCTGATTTTTCTCAAGAACAGTCATGCACCTCATCTTAAATCCGTTTTTGGTATTACAAAAGGCAGTAATTCACATAATATGATCGTCCAGTAACATTCTACATGCAACCTATATCCCAAAATTCAAACTAATAACTCCAATCTTATGGGTTTTTCATTATCTTCCAAGAACATACAAAGTTTTTGAATAATCTAACATGGAAGAATCATTCTCTGAAATTTAAATGGAATAAATCACTTGCCTTGTTTTGATTTCGGATTTGGTGTTGATTTGGTGAAGAATCTCTGCAGAATTCCTCTCTCTCTCTTCTTCTCCAAGCTTTCTTCTCCAAAAGGCTATGGTGGCTAGGGTTTGCTTTGGGAGAGTTGGAAGACTAAATGATAACCTACGTAGCTTATGGGGTTAATAAAGGGTTGGTTGGGTCAACTCCTTATCAGATTACAACTCTCAATTTTCGTCACTTTTAATTACCCAAAAATACCAAATTACTAAAATACCCTTTAAGTTACCGGTATGGCCTAAAAATACCTCGGGACCCGAACTTTACCCCCGGCTAGTGTTTTCTGACTATCTCGACCCTTCCGGACGCGTTGGCGCACTCAAAACGACCATACGGATTATAGATTTTAAATTCACTTTTATTAACAAAATAATATACCGTGACGCGGCGGTCCCACGCGTCAACAAAACTTCTAAAATGCCGTATATAAATCCCACGACAAATTTTATAGTACCAGATACATATATAATCATATATGCACATAATCAAATACCAACTCGCATCACATTAGTATTTATAACCCGGATTAATTTCCAATTAATACGCTAATTAATTAATTAATCCCAAAATAAATATAGTCAAAAGTACGGGGTATTACAGTTATCCTTTGATCTTCCTGGTTGGTATGCCGACCAACTCTCCTCGGGTGCCGACTAACTCTCCTCGGGTGGCGACCAACTCTCCTCGGGTGCCGACTAATTCTCCTCGGGTGCTGACCAACTCTCCTCGGGTGCCGACTAACACTCCTCGGGTGCCGACCAACTCATCTCGGATGCCGAACAACTCTCCTCGGGTGTCGAATATTGCCACGTAGGATGACATGTGTCCTTTTATGATTGGTCCTCGTAGATGGAGAATTTTTGCGTTAACAGAAGCCCCCAATGCTCCATGCTTGATGGTTTACTTGAAAGGATGGAGTATTTATTCTGCAGTGTTGCTCGGTGCTCGTGAAATTCTTGATCTACCTTCTTGATTTGTTCAACATAAAGTGCATTATCTCCTGGACGACATATGATGCAGGTTGATCGATGGTTGCTAATCTTTCTTTTGAGGAAGTCCGTGTGCTGTGTATCACCCCTGGGAATTTGGATGCAGCCATGCCATAGTATGCAGCTTGTAGCTTGTCATAATCTTCAAGTATATTGATTGGTTTGCTAGCCGACCAACTGCCTCCTGTGCCGAGCAACTGAGTGCTAACTTCACGTGCTTGATTCTTCTGATTTATGATCCTCTGAATACTTTGTCGAGTAACATACTAGCTTTTGAACCCAACTCTTCAATCTGATTAGTACCAAGCTAGTGGTGGACTTCGAAACATTTTCATACAACTTCTTCTTCAATGTTGGTCGAGACAGTAGTAGCAAAGATCTCAGTGCTGTAGATGCTGATTTTGACTTCTGAACTTCAATAGCATGTGCATAATAACTTCTGAATATGCCTCCTAAACTTCTGAATGCACCTCCTGAACTCCTAAACTTCTGAATGCACCTTCTGAACTTCTGAATATACCTCCTGAACTTCAATAGCCTCCTGAACTTCAATATACCTCCTGAACTTCAATATCAAAAATAATTCCTGAGCAAGAAAAACAATTTCTGAATGATAATTGGTCGGGGCCCCGACCGTGTGAGTTTGTGGAGTTGAACTTGATGCTCGACTGCATGATGTTATAAGAATGTGTCGCCAAATGAACAAATATATCTGTAATAGAAGCCCCCAAGTGTGGAATGTGAACTTTGAATGCTTTTTGCTTGATCGCTTTCACATACTCATACTTTGTTTCCGACCAATTGTAGTTGACAGCTTCTTATTTCCGACCAACCTGAGTTGGTGGATTTTTTCTTAACGAGCAACTTTGACACTTTCTGGAATAATTTTACCTCCCGAGGAATACATAGTTTTACTTCTCGTAGGAATACAAGTTTTACTTCACGGAGGAATATACGTTTTACTTCCCGGAGGAATACAAGTTTTACTTCCCGGAGGAATACAAGTAGCTTTACTTCCCGGAGGAATACAAGTTTTACTTCCCGGAGAATACAAGTAGCTTTACTTCCCGGAGGAATACAAGTAGCTTTACTTCTCGGAGGAATACAAGTAGCTTTACTTCCCGGAGGAATACAAGTTTTACTTCCCGGAGGAATACATTTACTTCCTAACCAACATAAGTTGGCATTTTTAGGAA
Source organism: Sambucus nigra (assembly GCA_949130495.1). NCBI lineage: Eukaryota > Viridiplantae > Streptophyta > Magnoliopsida > Dipsacales > Adoxaceae > Sambucus > Sambucus nigra. Next base: position 403,541,153 of record OX422211.1, read on the forward strand.
TACATTTTTGATAATAAATGATAGAGACTTCCGACCAACAGATTGTTGGGAATAAGATATAGTAAATGCTGGAGACCTCCTCGGAGCTGACCAACAGATTGTTGGGAATAAGATATAATAAATGCTGGAGAACTCTTCGGAGCAGACCAACAGATTGTTGGGAATAAGATATAATAAATGCTGGAGATCTCCTCGGAGCTGTCCAACAGATTGTTGGGAATAAGATATAATAAATGCTGGAGACCTCCTCGGAGCTGACCAACAGATTGTTGAGAATAAGATATAATAAATGCTGGAGACCTCCTTGGAGCTGAATATATGATTATAAATATTTGTCGAGCTCCATGCCGAAAAAGAATAGAATATGCATCCAAATAGATATAAAGAATAATTAAAAATAATAAAGTGCCTCGTTGATCTGTCGAGGTAGAATTATATAATGCCGAACAAGAATAAGATCTTCTAGAACATAAGAATATGGCCGAGAACGTTGTCAGGCCTGAATATAAATAAGAATTATCCGACCAACTATCCGTTGGGGGTGAAACACAACGAATGTTGTAATTCTCCTTAAAGCTGAATAAGTACCTTGTCGAGGCACAATTGCATAATGCCGAATAAGAATAATATTTTCCAGAACATAAGAATATGGCTGAGAACTTTGCTGGGCCTGCATATAAATAAGAATTACCCTGACCAACTATCCGTTGGGGGTGACATATAATAAATGTTATAGTTCTCCTCGGAGCTGAATATGATAATAAGTATCTCGCCGAGTTCCATGTTGAGATGAATATAGAATATGAATCCCAAGGGATATATAGAATAATTTGTGCTTGAGCCGATATCTGGGCCTGAATATAAATAAGAATTGCCCCGACCAACTATCCGTTGGGGGTGAAATATAATAACTGTTGTAGCTTTTCCTCGGAGCTGAATATGATAATAAGTATCTCGCCGAGTTCCATGTTGAGTTGAATATAGAATATGAATCCCAAGGGATATATAGAATAATTTGTGCTTGAGCCGATATCTGGGCCTGAATATAAATAAGAATTGCCCCGACCAACTATCCGTTGGGGGTGAAATATAATAACTGTTGTAGCTTTTCCTCGGAGCTGAATATGATAATATTTTTCAGAAGAGTAAGATTATTTCCGAGCATTCGTCGGAGTTGAATCTTGTACCTGTAAAAATTAATATCTTGCTCTACCATTTGTGTAGGCTGAATTGATTAGTCGTGAGAATAATTTAATCATTCAATAAATATATGATAGGTATATGTTTGAGAAATAAAAATATTAATTTCAAAAAATAAAATAATATATGTTGGCTGATATGTCGAGGCACAATTGCCTGATGTCGAGCAATACTACTTTTCCAGAGGTTTACGAGAGCTTTCATCGGGATTGAATATCGTCCCTATGAAATTTTAATAGGCTGCCTGAGCAGCTGTCGAGACTAGAGAAAATAATTATTATCATGGGAATAATTATTCAACCAAACAATATGTGATGTGTATCAGCATAAAAATTTCAAAATATAATATTTTTGTGCCAAATGTGTGTGAGATGGAAAAATTTTTATCAAATATGCATCATAAATAAGACGTAGAGTTTTTTGTAAAGTTATTTAATCTCCAACAACTAATCAGGTATAAGTTGTTGTTTGAAAATTATTTATCAGTTGGTTTTAAAAATATTTTTGGGGTGATCACAAGTTAAAAAAGACTTAAGCCCCTTGTTTGTCCCCGAGCTGAACTCGTGTTTAAAGAAATATCTGGGGTGCTTCGCATTTTTTAATACCCCAAGATTCTACTGCTGCCGACAAACGGCATGGATGTTGCCGACCAACATTTAAGGATATCTCAAGTTATAGAATATATAGTGCCGACCAAGAAGCAAATGATCCCCGACCAGCAGAGCGACTTCGTCGATCAACAAACATGGTGCATTGATATTGCAGACCAGCTGTTGGATGGTCACCAAACAACATCAGATGTCGCCAACCAAGAGTTGGATGGTTGGATAGTTGCTGACCAGTAAATTGAACCCTCCGAACAAGGCTGAGATGTCGCCGATCAAGAAGTAGATGATCATCGACCTGCAATTGGTTCCACCGAGCTACAATATGAGTCTCCGACCAACAATAAGATACCTCGTAGTTGGATAAAATTATTTCAACATTGCTGATGGATCTTCACATCTTATCTCCGACAAATAAAAATGGTCTGGTTAATCTTCCCTTTAATAAAAGATGGCCCAAGATGATGCCGACCAACAATATGGATGGCTGACCAGAATATCTCGAATCCTTAGATAAGAAAAATAACATTCGATATAAAATCTAAGCATTAAGAATGTTAATTATATGAATACTCATCTAATCCACTAGATCGTGTGATTTTGACAAAGAAACCCTGTGATGTGATGAACGAGGGGCCAACATATCAAATTTGTGCCCAGAATCTTGATATGATCATGATTGTTTTACTGATCCGTTTTTACAAGAGGTGGGTAATGATTTTTCTAGTGAGAGAAAATTATTTTTTATATTGATCCCTTCCTATTCCCTATTTGGAGAGATAAAAATATAATGAATGATCGAAGTTATTACCAAATTTGTATAAAAAATCAATCAATGAGACTTTATTGACATAGATGGAAGATGAACCAAATTAAGTATATAGTTCATAAAAATGAATGCAAAGAGACTCAAACTTGAAGAGAGAGAAAATAGATCTAGGTCATGATTTCCATGAGAAAACTTTTTATTGTCTTTAACCTTTTCCCATTCTTTGATTAAAAATATGATGGGAATTTGAATAGTCATCAAAGATCTTTCAAAAATTATTTCAAAATCAACAATGAAAATTATCAAATTATCGTATATATTGGTATACGTAATCATTTAAAATATTTATTCCATGATATAAAATTGAAACTTGAGAATCAAGCAAAAAGTTATGATTTATAAAATCCACTATTTTTCAGATTTCTAAATAAGAATTAATCTAACGGTTATGATTTTAAAATCATGATATGCAATATTTTGCCGATAAAAATTGGACAATTAATTTATGTATATAAACATAAAAATCATGATTGAATCAAAAGATGTATGTATAATTGATTATACGTAGAGAAAATAAAAACTTAGCTTTTGATGGAGAACAATGCTTGTAACACGTTCTCACAGACGGCGCCAATCTGTTGATGCAAAAAACTGGACCGAATCCCATTTTTATGATCACAGATAAATAGACAAAAGCAATCCAATCAAGCACATGAGAGACAAAGATTTTTAAAGTGGTTCGGCTATAAGAAAGAAGCCTACATCCACTGTTATTTCATTCCCAGAGGTTTACAATAGCACAATGTGGTAGAGAGAGGGAGAAAAAGGGTGTATCTTGTGTATGGTCTCTCATCGTTGTCGGATCTCCCGGATCCCTTCCCTTTGGCTAAGGGAATACATGTATTTATAGTGATGGGAGATAAAGAGATTCATTGTATGTAGACATTTATGTCTACATTCAACGAATCTAATTGTTGAATTGCTTGGTATGCTATGTGTTGTCATCTATTAATACAGTATAAATGTACATTAAGGCTCATTAAATGCGCTGTCATCTTCATTAATGCACATTAAATGCATAGTTATCCTTTGATCTTCCTGGTTGGTATGCCGACCAACTCTCCTCGGGTGTCGACTAACTCTCCTCGGGTGCCGACCAACTCTCCTCGGGTTCCGACTAATTCTCCTCGGGTGCTGACCTACTCTCCTCGGGTGCCTACTAACACTCCTCGGGTGCCGACCAACTCTCCTCGGATGCCGACCAACTCTCCTCGGGTGTCGAATATTGCCACGTAGGATGACATGTGTCCTTTTCTGATTGGTCCGCGTAGATGGAGAATTTTTGCATAACACTTATGTTATGCAAAAATCCATGAAAGGGAGATCCATATCTGATTGCCTAGCCAAAAACCCCATGGGAGAAGCCATTGTATGGATTTTTGAATTCATGGATGATGATATTCTTAGTAGTTCTCTCGAAGAGATATAATGTTAGATGTTCTTCGATGGAGCTCCTAATAAGAAATGATATGTCATTGGGATACTCTTGATTGTGCCTGATGATCCCCACACTCCCATCTCCATCAAATTAGACTTACTTTACACCAATAACATGACGGGCTATGAAGCATGCACTATAGGCCTTGAGATTTCAGTCGTGAAAGGAATCTAACATCTTTTTTTGTATGGAGACTCAATCCTAACCATAAGATAATTCCTTTAAAAATGAAAAGTCAAAGATGAGAAACTCTCGCCTTTTCATTCTCACCTTGAAAAACTCACTTCTCAGTTAAGATACATCACTTTCCACTCATTTTCTCACTCAAGAAATAATAGTATGATGGAAGAGACTACTAATGAGCTTGACATGCCTGAGGAAATAACAATATACCCATTTCAAGCTCAGTAGTAGTCTCTTCCAGCATACTATTACCACGTCGAGCTCGCTACGGAAGAAATCCAGATAAAGTTGGATTGTGATATTATGACATCTGGTGCCTCCTCAAATACAATCAATATCCACAAGGGTCTTATCAGAAAAACCACACGACCCTTCGCAAGCTTGCGACCCAATACATCATCTGTAATAAGATGCTTTTTTGAGAAACTTTGATGGCACCCACTTACAGTGAATAATAGGGCCTGACATTAAAGAAATGACGCATAAGATCCACAACGGGGAATGTGGTCCTTACATGATTTTTTTATAAACTTTCCAAAAGGATTATCTGATAAGGATATTATTGGACCACCATTGTTCAAGACTGCATTGCTTATGTCAGAACGTTCCTTAAATTCCAATAATTTGCTAATATCCAACACTAACCTCCCCATGAGTTGTATAACATGACATATCCTTGCCCCGTCTCAACTTGAGGCATTCACATCATTGGGAAAGTCACTATCAAAGCATCAAATGGGCACAAATTCATTCTTGTCACCATTGGTTATTTTAACAAATGGGTTGAATCCGAGTCATACGCGGTGTTAAATTCAAAGAAGGAAGCTAAGTTCATCAGAAAGAATATATTCTACTGCTAAGGGGTCGCTCATGAGCTAGTAGTAGATAATGGGATCCATTTTAAAGTAGAAGTCATAAAAGTGGTCAAGGAATAGAAAATTTAGAGGCACAACTAATGGGTCTGTAGAAGTTTCTAACAAAAGCCGCAAATCTATAATCAATAGGATAAAAAATGTTTGGGATTAGGATGATAGGATCCCTTCCATTGGGGCTATCGCACATCTGTAATGCCCAGTACTCCTTGGTATATGGCATGAAAGCAGTCCTGGTTGTTGAGATTGAGATACCCTCCTTACGGGTTATGCTTAAAAGTCAAATTGTAGAAGTTGATTGGCAACAAAGTCAATATGAAGAGATCACACTAATGGATGAAAAAATATTGAAATCTTTATACCAAATACAAGGGTACTACAATCAAATTGCATGATCATTTAACAAGAAAGTCAAAGACCTCGGTGTGTGAGAAGGCGACCTCACTCTCAAAGAAATCGTAGAGTGCATCTGGGACTCTAGAGGAAAATTCAAACCTAATTGGAGCGAACCGTACCTAGTGAAGAAAATCCCGCTATGCTCACGAATCTCGATAGAGAAGAGATGGCACATCCACTCAATTTGGATTGTTTCAAGAACTTTTACTCTTAATCCGACTCCCATTGCGCAACGTACTTATCATCCCCATTTTATTATAAGAAAGATATTCCCTCCTTCCTCTACAAGACTTACCTAGGACCTAATCCTCTCAGAACCTTTTAACACTCATAAATAGTTTTTATTCCCAATAAAGGTACGTAGGCAGCCCTGTAAAAGTGGTGATCGCTTAAATAAACTCTGATAGCAATTTGTAAATGCGCATGTGATATTAATTTAATCAGTGGCCCATTTCAAACCAAATTAATTAATCCCCTAAACATGCAATTACGTGTGTGTGTGTCAAACCATCACAAATAAAATTGCTAACTCACAGATTTGAGGAAAAAATCACTTTTGGGTAAAACCTTTTATTTCACTGTGTAAAATAAAAGGCAGCTTACATACATAATGAAATCCGCAATGATTACTCATCAGAACAATCACATAGGCATGAAGCCTAGAGTTAGCAAAGGAACAACCGCCACTCCACACGAACATGCAGTCCAATTCAACTAGGAATACCCTCGAGCACTCCCAATCAACACGCAGTCGTCAGTCGTAGATTTACCCTATCTATAAGAGAAATAACTTCACCAAAGTTATATCTTGGGTTCCAAAACACTTCACAAAAAGATTGGGACATTTTGCGAATTGAAAACACAAATGATTAAACCCTTAAATGAAGAAGCCAAATAATTCAGCCAATTTGCAGTTTGTGCAAAATGAAAAATGTTAGGTCTTCTTAACAAAAACGAAGTGGTGTAACACGATTTATATAAAAAACTTAAATCAGCACGTCGCTCGAATGAAACAACAATGTCGCTCGAACGAGTTGTAAAGTATCTTGATTGAGACTTTGTACGATAGCCAATGTCGGTTGAACGAATGGCCTCTGCCACTCGAACGACCAGCATAAAAATTAAATTTTTTATTTCGTCAAAAACTCTGCCTCTACCCTTAGAAAAAAATCTTTGACAAAAAAATCTGCTTCTACACTTGGAAATTTTTTTAGAAAAATTATCCCAATACTCTAAGTGAATCGCTAATGTACTAAACACAACCTTACCAAAATAAATCTCGTGAAGGCTTGAATGTTGAAGAACTTTGATATTCGGATCCTCCTTGACGCATGATAGAACTTGAATAAGTCTTCAAAGGTTTTAGGGGTATACGACATACTTAAATGTAAACTGGACAATAAAATAATGTCCTTACAAATCCCCCCTATGTCTATGCTAATACAAAATAAAAACATCCCAATTATCGAATCAAAATGCCTATACAAATCTAATACCCTCCCATGAACCCAAAACTGAAAAGGTACTAAAGATGTAAGTATAAAACTTATTTTTTTCTTTAAAATCTTCAACATCAAATCTTCAAATTTTTAAGCTTTTCTCATCAGGGTGTGCAAAATGATGATCTTCAATTTTGTACCTACACAATGAGATAATGCAAATATACCTTCGTGACACATTGAGTTTGAAATGATATAAGAATAAATCAATCATCAATAATCAAATCTCCCCCATAATGCAAAAATCCCCCATAATTCGTTCTCCCCCCTTTTATTTGACCGAAATAGACAAGGAAACGAATAAAAAAAACATGGAGTTGTCACGATAAGCAAACCAAACAACTACGATCATCAAGAGATACCTGAAAGCATTCCACAAACTATTTTTCATTTTTCAATTTTTCATACTAAAATGCAAAACTAATTTTACAGAAATCACACACCATGAATTTACACTAAGATAACCAAATCATGGAAATGGAATGAATGGGTGTCAACATATTCGATGGGCAAATCAACACAATAACACATAATTTATGTGCACGATGAATATGTGTATTCTTAATGAATGAATCTCAAAATCGTCCTTAGGTGTCAAAAAAAGTGAATCTAGATGACATCATCTTAATCTAATCGACAAATCAAAGTCAGACATGATTTTCACACCAATAACGTTTAAAACTATGTAACGCTTTTTCATGACTTCTCAAGGACGTGCAAACCCATTTAATATTCCATCCAAACTCCCTCATAAATAATAATGCTTTTTCTTTTTTCTTTTGAGGTGATGAAACTAAACTAAATTGGCCCACTTTTGGCATATATTTCTTTTATTGCCTTTAAATTTTTTCGGGCTCTTTTTCAACCTCTTTGGACCTTGGCTTCTGTTTTTGTGCCATGCATTTTTAGGTACAATTTAAATAGTGTCTTAATCGCAAAGGATAAAAGAGTACCTTCATGTCCCTTCCCTATTTTTGAAAAAAGTCACACAAACTCACAACAACGGTTCTTAAATGCACTACTTTCATTGTCAAGTTTTATCGCATTTGGTTCATTTTAAAGACATAATTGAGATGAAAACACATTGACTAACATGTGATAGACAAGAACAATAGTCAAACAAATCCATGCAAGAGTGCATTAAAGGAACTCATGAGTCAAACATGTAGGTAGTAACAACAAATCACATCTTAATGACTTCAAATATTGTGAAACACAAAAATGAAATCTTGACGCATATGAAAACACTATCAAACAGTCATATGGATATGGAATGAAATTGTAACTTGGTCATCCTAAATGTCCATCTAGCTCCTCTAAAAGTTATTTCTTAACCCAAATTGATGTGCAATGACACATGGGGGTTTTGGTAATCAAGGGAACACTAGACTTCAACTTCCTAGGACCTTTTCGAAGATCAAAACGAAAACGCCTAAGATGAACTTTCCTACCACAATATGAATATGCGTAAATGGGTGGAACGACACTTATGGGTTGAACTTTTCTAATGTCCTTGAGAATTATTGACCCTCTAAAATAAATAATGGTCTTGGCTTTAACACTTGAAACATGAGAACACGACGAGCCACTACCATTTCTACTAACACTACTCGAGTCTGTTAAATCAATTTTCAATGCCAAAATTTTTTACTCAAGCAAAGAATTAGACTCTTCCAATTTTAGGGACTCCTTCTCTAAATTTTCAATTATTCCTAGAAGGTTATCACGTTCGCCCTTAAAATACGCACACTTATCCCTAAGAGTCTCCTCACGTGCCACAAACTCATCAATTAAGACATTTTTATCATCTTTGGCACATACACAAATCCTAGAGTCTTTAAAGTAATCTAAATCTTTTTCTAAAACTAGGATTCTATCATCACTCTCATTTTTGAACAGTTTTAAAGTATAAAATTCATGGCCCAAAGAAATAAATTTCTCATGATAAAAATCTCTTTGATTTTGAACCGTTTGCAAAAGATCCATCGTGGATTTAAAATGAGATTTTCTTTTTTCCAAAACTTTAATTCTTTTAGCAAACGTCAAATTCAAACTCTTTAAATCATCAAAACTCTGACTCGTGTCAGCAAACGGGGCCACCCGATTATATAAGTGCTCCATTGGAAAAATTGCAATTTTCCACAAAACAAATTTGTCAAAAAAGTTCAATATCGCAAAATTTTGCGAAAACAAGTGGTGATCACTTAAGTAAGCTCCGATACCAATTTGTAAATGCGCTTGTGATACTGATTTGAATAAGTTCCCAAGTTTCCAATTAAATACTTACTTAATCAGTGACAAATTTCAAACCAAATTAATTCATCCCCTAAACTTGCAGCTACGCGTGTGTGTGTCAAACCATCACAAATAAAATCGCTAACTCACAGTTTTTAGAAAAAAATCCTTTCGGGTAAAACCTTTTGCTTCACTATGTAAAATAAATCCCAACTTACCTACACAATGAAATCCGCAATGACTACTCCTCAGAAAAATCACATGGGCGTGCATCATAGCGCCAACAATGGAACAACCGCAGCAGTCCACACGAACACGCAGTCCAATTCAACCAGGAACACCCTCAAGCACTCCTAATCGACATGAAACCGTCAGTCGTGGATTTATTCTTTCTACAAGAGAAATAACTTCACCAAAGTTGTGTCTTGGGTTCCAAAACAATTCACATGAAGATTGTGACGTTTTGTGAATTGAAACAAAAAGGATTAAACCCTTAAACGAAGAAGCCAAATAATACCGCTGGTTTGCAGTTTGTGCAGAATGAAAAATTGTCAGCTCTTCTTAACGAAAATGAAGTGGTTAAACACGCTTTATATAAAAAACTTAAGTCGACATGTCGCTCAAATTGAATAACAATGTCACTCGAATGGGTTGTGAAGTCGCTTAAACAAGACTTTGCGCGATAACCAATGTATCTTAAACAACAGGCCTTTATCGCTCGAACGACCAGCGTAAAAAATAAATTTTTTTATTTCGTCAAAAACTCAGCCTCAACACTTAGAAAAAAATTCTTTGACGAAAAAATTCGCTTCTACACTTAGAAAATTGTTTAGAAAAATTATCCCAACACTCTAAGTGAACTGTTAAGGTACTAAACACAGCCTTACCAAAATTAATCTCGCGGATGCTTGAATTTTGAAGAACTTTGATATATGGATCCGTCTTGACTCATGATATAACTTGAATAAGTCTTCGACGGTTGTAGGGGTAGACGACATACTCAAACATAAACCGAATAATAAAATAATGTCCTTACAAGCCCATAAAGTAACATTGGGCATGATCCTTTCTTTTTCACAAAATTCTATTATTTTCTTCCATCAAGAAACATTGGTCTCTCTCTCCATTCTTAATGAACAAAAATATTATGTACACCTTAACTGTTGATACAGGTATTTCAAATAAAAGGAATTCTTCTAAAAAGGGGCATAACAAGATATGTCGAAGCCATAATTTATTACTTCTTTTATTCAAAAGCATGGTTGTTACATGAAGTATCAGTGATAAGAAAAGTCCCTAAAAACTTATATAAACTTCCCACTTATCTACCACAACATAGCCTAACCAAATCCATGTCCCAAACAAAAACCAAATCACAAACATAAACACAACCACACCTACTACCCAACCTACACTAATAAATCTACACAAGACCATTTCAATTACAAGAAGGCATTGCACCATCATCACCACACTATTCCCTTAGGGTCCCCAAAAATCTTAGTCCTAATTGCACTTCCTTATGACCTCCATGAGGTGATATGACCGAAAAAGGTTAGACGACACAATCATGCCTCCCTCTGCAGCCTCAAACACCAAGAGCCGCCTCTACCCAGTTTCCTCATCACTGATCTTCAGGACCACATCCATCCACAACCATTTGATGCAGAAACCACTTGGGAAAGTACAAAGAAGTATGGTAGAGAACTACTAACCAAACATACTGATAGCATTCTAAGTGGAAAAGGGGCTACAACTTGCCCCACCATAGCACAAACAAAAAAAGATGTCTAGCTCGATGCTCCACAAGCTAATAAACCAAGCTATTCACAGATGGATCGAAACTCTGGAAATTTCATGCAAAGAAATTTGGGATGCTAGTTAGAGAATATTCAGGTGGAATTGCGATACGAAGACTCTCTTACAACCATATGAATAACACTACATGGCTACCTCATAATAAAGAGGACCTTCCCTTCTTCCAGTCATCAAGACCATTCAGTGTCTCTACCAGTATGGTTACAACAGGATTGAAATGGTAATTCATCCAAATAACTATGGTAGCTACTTGGGTGTCTACACTCAGACTGTCACTAAGAGCATTTTGGCAGTCAAGCCCAAGGCCACCATGCTAGAAAATCCATTATCCTTATAATCCCTCTAATCCACATAGTTTAGCATCGTAGGAGATTTATATCTCCGTTGTGCACTAGTGGTCGAGCGACAGAATGAGAAATGTGCAACAATTCATCTAAAGACAATCGAGGAGAACGAGAAATTCAGGTATGGTTGTAAAAAATCAAGGGTCAAAATCCAAAATGCAGAAAAATCTTGATAGGCGGGATACACCTCATCCAAGCCGAAGATAAACATATGGGTTTTAGGGTACCAAAACTGTAAAGCTGCCTCCAAAAGGTTCTAGTCAATCATGTGATTACGCCACCAAGTGGCCGGGCGCAATTTGAATGCCTCATAGTTGACATTGTATAAGCACATGGCCTCCAACCATTCAAGATAAGCAGCAAAAGTCTTAGTCATGGGAACAACCATTTTGAAATAATAAATAAATTATAAGGAAGAAAAGAGAAGAATAATTGAAATTTCGTTTAAAACTCCACCAAAAGGCCCTTTTTTATACTTGGAACTCTCCATAATAGGACATAATAATAAACATGTTGATGCAATTAAAAAATTCAAAGTAACAAAAAGATGCAGGAAAATGATGATCATCGATGAAAACTAACTATAATGAATTGGTATGCCGATAGGCAGGTCACTCGGGATATATGAGTTGTTTTATGGGACGATACGACACTCACCTTCACTCGTACCAAAATAAGCGTTATCCGACATGGCTCTCTCTCCAATTGATTTGAATTCCTCACTCGATACGCTCGGAGTGTGACTTGTGATAGAGTTAGGCGGTGTAGGAGGTGGAACCCAAAACTGAGGTGCGTTAGGAGTGTGTGGGCTATCCGGGTCGTACTCAACTATCAGATTTTTATGAACGCGAGTGGGAGTTGATTGAAGAATTTGTTGCGGATTTTGGATGAAAGGACTTTGAGAGATGTTAGAATTTTTTTTTTTTGCTTTTTTTTTTACTTTTCTGAATTGTTTTTGGCCTTTTATGAATTATAGTCAATTTCTACCTAGTCCCTGGTAACATTAACAAAAACTTGACATGACTAAAAATATGTCTCTCGTGCGTGCTAATTTCAGTTCAAGTGTAAACCGATCGCTCAAGTAATATCCCTGTAAACTAGGTATCAAACACAGGGGCTAAAATGAATAATCGTGACGATGAGTAGGGAAGACACGTAACCTTATAACTGACTCAAAAAAAGGGAATGAAAAGATGATGAATTTTTGTGCGATTATATGTTATTACTATGAAAATAATGAAATACAATATAAATTAACTACGCATGCAAGGTTTTATACACTACGAATTGATAACTATGAAAAAGAAGCAAGGTCGGAATAAAATCCCCTAACCTGTTATGAATTCACCGCATACAAAAATAGTCGAGAATTAAACAATTAATTAAGGAGCTACTTTATTCCTTTCAAGCGTTACACATATGAGGGAATGAACCCTCATAATATGAAATCAAGAATCCAAATAAAGTACGTGACAAGATGGTCAATACGGGCGTTGCACTCTTAAACACCTCGATTACCTAGGAAAAATGAGGTTAAAAGTCCTACAATGTTTGTATTAACGATCTAACACATTCCAACTAATTACTTAATTCAAGAACACATTTTTATATTCATGCGAACCTTTTAGGGTTGGGTTCATGCATCCCAACCTTTGAAAATCTAGCCGGACATGGTAAAAAGACAATTAGTCATGATAACTACGTTGCATGAAACCATCTTTATGTAAAAAGTGTCAACAGACATATAAAAGAGATCTCTATCTGGGAATTACTAAAGATGAAAGAACATGAAAGCAATAGAGGTACTATACTTGAATTGATGTAAACCTTGAATTCAAATCCCAAAAGGAGATTAATGATTGAAGAATAATGATTTTCAAGTTCTTGCCTCTTAAATTCTCTTTAAATTTTGAAAAAAACTATCTAACTCCTGTCTGGGAATACCCTAACTATCTAACTATATCTCCCTCATTTTATTAAGTATTTGACTCATGCAAAACTCTTATTTTAAGAAAAGAAAATAAGAATCTCTGGCCTCCGAACCGGTTCAAAAATTTTGTTCTTCACTAGGCTGAACTGGTTCAGATTTCGAGTGTTGACGCGAAATTGGCAGGTCTTGAGATCTTAAAAAAAAATTCAACTCTTTTTCTGGTTTTTCCATGCCTTCTTCTCAACTTTGACGCTTCATAACTTTTCACTCGGACCTCAGATTTAGATGTTGTTTCTTCCTATGCTCTTGTGGACTCATAGACTTCAACTTCTTCTAGGTTCTTCATCCAAATTCTCGGTGTAAAATTACTCTTTTGCCCTTGATATTTCTCTTTTCTTTCTTTCTCGGTTTTTAGTTTTCTCTTTTCTTCACTTGTATAAAATACCTGCAAAATGTAAGAGATATACACAAAACTTGATGCACTACATAGAAAATGTCATTGGCAAAGATTTGAGATGAATCAAATCGATTTACATTGTACGAGGTGATAAAAGCTTCTAAATTATGAGGATAAATAAGAAGTATTTATGCATAATCAGCAGGCCAAGGGGTATGCTGGTAGGCACACCCCCATTTTGGGAAGATTCTCTATTTCCTCTATTATCTCCCTCATTTTGAAATAATCCTCTTCCAAAGTTAACTTTTTACAAAAGGGATTTTCGAGATTTCTCGTATTAAAAACTGCATGTAAATTAAGTCATTAATTCAAGATAAGGCAACAATGAAAAGGGCATCCTTTACACACACACACATACACACACACTGTGTATGTGTCATATGCTTTTGCATTTTCTAGGAATAAAGAAAATGCATAAAAGAAAATAAAGAAAGATCAAAATCGTCGAGATGCAACCCAAGCTTTCCAACCCTAAGACTAAGATCCAACCTACCACCTCAAGGGTCTCGATGAACATGCTTCTCAAGACGGTTAGAAGTAGACCCCCCACTTTCGGAAGTCGCATGCGGTACAGGATCCTTAATAGTTGCCGGAGGTGCCATATAAGTACGAGATGTCATCCTCATATGCTAGGTCATGGAGGCCATCCTATCCCTAATATCTCTCAGTAAGGTTGAGGAGATGAGCACAGTCTGTAAAATAAAAGATCAAGCATAATGTTCAAGTTAGTCAAAGGAACTCATAATTAAAGTGCAGAAGTGAGAATAAAGAACAATACTTATTTCTGAAAATCTTCATCAGGAAAAGAAAGGAATCTATCGATCGTCGCCTAAGGACGATTTTACTGACACATTGGTTCCCCCACCCAATTGGATGTAGTACGAAAGAATAAAGTAATGCTGAAGAATAGGAGACTCCGTTGCCACCACACCACTATCAGATGCCTATGCCGAAGATCCCGGTGCATTATCGTCACCCCTAGTCCCTACTGATGGTGGAGGCACACTCGATGGTGTCATAAACCAACTATACATGAAGTATAGATAGTCATACCCTGCCACCACATCAGTATGGAGCGCGTAATATTCCCCCTCCATTTTCGTCGCTCGTGCCTCATCAAATATCTTCCCCAAACTACTCATATGCATAGGAGGGAACAATGGTGGGACCTCCACATTTCTCTCCACCACCCATCTACCAATCTCTCGTTTAGGTACCAGACATACCCGAGCTCATGTGCCAACAACTGCTATATCTGGGCATGAATGCCAGTAGACCCAAATATTATCGAGGGCTAACCCCAAGGGTAGAACATCACCCATCCCTAAATAAAAATCAATCACTAATACCTAAATCAAAAAAACAAAAAAGTATACAATCCAAAGAAAAAGAATAAAATCTATTCAACCTAGCTCTCACATCCTTAAGGCACAAGAAATCCTTTGACACCCTGTTCGTCTTTCTCCACCTAATTATCCTTAGCCACTCCTCCCTTTCCTCATATTTCCAAGGTATCAACCTACGTTGTGCCCGATCATCACATAGAACCATGCCTGCGAAGACAATACAATTTTTCAATAAAAATCTTCAAAAACCTCTAAAAAGAAATAAAAAATAAAGAATCTATCAATAGAACCGACTAAAGATATCAAGAAAAAGTTAGAGATACACCAATGTTGAACTCCCCCATTCGTATGTATGGATATTAGAAATAACCCTGATGAATGATAAGAACCACAAATGGACGACATCTCTGCTGTCGCCACCATGAATCCCCCAACATAAGAAATATGAACATGCGGGTCACCTACCACACCCGGTACTTATTAGTAACGTCTATCCTTTGTGACATCATGGTGTTTTTCAACACCGACACCTTCACCAACTCTCCAAAGCCGATCCGCCAAAAATACCCCAATGCCACCCAAATCGCCTTCTTGATCAAACAAAGCGACCTATCCACCTCTATCTGATACCCCTTATAGTCCAACTCTGTCAGTTGATGCACATCAATTAGGGTGACCGTCATCTTACTTATGCCCAAGTGGAATTTGTAAGTGGTTTCCCACCACCTTTCACCCAGATCGCATAAGACTGCCCTCGATCACGACATGTCATCCAAAGATCTTGCAAGGGGATCAAACTCGGTAACACCCACCATAAGTAGCACCTCATTGGGAAGCTTCTCCAACACTTTCTTCTATCCTCGTCATGCAATAGGAATGAATACTCATCTGGGCAATGCCATCCTGTAAAATTCAAAATCAAAAAGCGTCAACTCCCACTGGAAAAAAAATAAAAAAGTGAAAGTTCAAAAACAAAATAAAAATAAAAGAAATAAATGCTCACATAACCGTCTGGGTTCTTCACCCTCACAAATCGATGGAGGTCAGACTCTCCTAGTAGAATACTCTCGTCATCCACTGATCTCGCTCCATGATATGCGTTCTCAAACCCTGCAGCCATCTCTCCATCATGTTTCCACTTAATGCCACCTAGTCTCCGGTCTAAACAAAGGGGTTATTGGCCATTTCTTAGTAAATAATCTTCAAAATGTTTTGCATAAGTCTGCTTTCTAGAGAAAGAGATGAATATTTTGTTTAAGGGTTATTAAAATACAGGCTTCCCTAATTTCTTTTTATGAGGAGCCAAGGGGTATGCCGGTCGACACCCCCTGAGTATGACAATCGATAGTGTCCCTTAATGTAAGGATAAATTTCGATAAAGTCAATTTGTAGGTATTGGCTTATCCCAGATAAGACATTTTTTAGTCATAGTTTAGATTTTGTATGTTTACCTTTCATGCATATGATGTGTTTGATTGAAGAAGTAGCGACCTTTAGAGATTTTATTAACGTGTCGTGTTTAGTTCCACGTTTACTCTTCATGTTTATGAGGATCTTTGAGGTATGAATGAATATACATTTTGATCCTTAGAATTTTATTTGGGTGTTTGTTTTCATAAAATGTTTTGGGGATATTTTTAAAAGATTTGAAAAGAAAACCCTTTTCTTTTATTTTAAATCATTTGAATGATTTTAAGTCTACATTTAAATAAGATTATCAATTCGTATATACGAACTTCAAGTGAACATCAAACAAGATTTTTCTGAGAGAAGCACAAATGTTGTTCGAAGCTCGTTTGAAGCTGGTTCGATGAGCTATTTGTTCGAACGAGATTGCATTTTCTTTCTAACGAACCCTTATTTTGATTCAAATGAGACTTCTTAGAAAACACGCTACCTCGAAAAATATATATTCTATATAAAGGTGTTATGGCATTTGTTATAAAAGAGGCTTTTGGCAAAAATTATTTTCCTATACATATCCGAAAGTTTCCAAACCCTAGTTCACCTAAACTCTTTAAGATCTAAGTTTCAATATCATTTTACACAATATGCTCTTTACACACGGTGGACTCCGTGGCGTGGTGTTGTGGTGAAACAATGGTGGACTTCGTGTTCCATATTCATAAACGATTGCCGATCCTTATCGGTGGACACCGAGGTGTATGTGGGCTCAAGCATTGTGGAATCTTCACTGATGCACTCCTGCATGTCTTGATGGTGAAGGTTGAGGAATGAAGAGCGTCAAGGCTTGCAAGAGAATTAAGTCAGTTGTGTAACTCTTTCGTCGTGCCCTTTCTAATTTCGTACATAGTGAAATTTGTGTGGATGGACTGTCTGAGGTTTTTCTCATTGTGGGTTTTTCTCGTACATTGGCGTGTTGTGGTTTGTTGCTTTATTTTATTTTTGTACACACCTAAATGCATGTTTTAGGATAACATGAAATTTGGTAAATTGTTTATCACAATAACCGGTTAAAATTTTTTGGTGCAAAGTTTTAATATGGGTTAACTTGTTTAAGTTTTATATTTAATTTGAAAATAAAAATGAAAATTGACTTTTTTTACCATCTTTCGTATATACCCTACGTGCAACTTCACTTGGGAATCCCTAAAGTCCCTCGAAATTATATGCCCTGCCTATAAGCACCTCCTAGCCTGTGCCAATCGGAACCCATACTACATCGTTACACAAAACAAAAAAGTAAAATTTCCTCGAGACTCATCTTCACTTGGGAATCCCTTCCCTTGTTTTATTTCATTTCATATTGGGATTGTTGTGAGGAGTATTTCCTCGAGACTCATCTTTACTTGTTGATTCATTATAGTTGGACTTTATCGTGAATGGTTGTGTTACATTTCTATATTTCATTTATTGCATGTTAATCAGATTTAATTTAAAATTTGACAACTCACTTTTTAAATACTAGGTGGTTAGTAATCATAAAAAAATGTTTTCGACAGTGATGCTATTAACTGGACCAACTTGGCATTTTGTATTGATTTAATAAAGGAGTAGCTACCCGGTATTTAATTAGTCGGGGTGTCACACATAGTTAGTCTCAATTATGTTTTCAATTCAATTATCACTTGTTTGTAATTTTTGTTTTTACAATGTTTCTTAGATCCACAATTACATGCATGGTTATGAATTTGTTTTCTCATAAAACGATGTCTAGCTAAATTTTCAAGGGTTGGAGTACATGAACTCATTCCGAGGTAAATTACCCAAGTAGAAAATAGAGGGTAAATTAAATATTGACCAAATCGTGTATGGAAATTATACGAACATAGCCGATCTTTTAATATCTCTTGCCCTAGGTACTTGGGATGTTTAAGAAAACTATGCAAGTATAATTTTCTATTCACCGCTTTGTATTTGCCTTTGATTTCATATGATGCGGGATCTTTCCTTCATATATGTAATGCTTAGGATCTATAAAGACTGGATTTAGTCAAAATTTTCAATTTACAATTCTAGTATTCTATACGGTAATTTACTAAGGTTTGATGGATTGTACTCCACCCTATTTCCTCTCATACTCATATCTATTTTTTTACAATTCTTAAGGTTTTTGTGAACGTAGTTTATTTTCATCAATTGGAGATTTCAACCATCAATCATCTTTTCTTTTATTTTGAGAAACCATTTGAAGGATAAATAACGTTTCCTACATAATTCCCAATTATCAATTTCTGATCTCTGTGGAGACGATCCCGACTTGTCGGATTACTACTAACGCGACAGGCTTGCACTTGAGCCTAGAAGTAACGCACTTTTGAGACAAATTCTTAGTCGCGTCAAGTTTTTGGCGCAGTTGTCGGGGATCGTCAATTGGTAATTTTTAGGAAAGTGATTTTAATGCTAAAGTGATTTAAAAAAAAATATATATATATATTTCCTTTCATCTCATCTCTTGTAAGATTACATGCAAAATTCACTTCTCACCCAAGTCCACGAAAATCCTATTGTCGAAGCTAGTTCTGAAAATTCTCACACCACCGATTCTCCACACTTTGGGGTTCCACCTCCTTCACCGAATAATTCAATCACAAGTCGCTCTTTGAGTCAAACACCGAGTGGAAGTTCTGAATCTTTTGGTAGCAATATGTAAGTGCACGGTAGTGTTGGTGTTGATGCTGGAGAGGAAGAGATGCCATATCTTCCGATTAAAGATCTTTTATTTCCGGAGCGAACTGTTACCCCTGGTTGCATTTTACTCCCGTATAATGCCGATCAGTTCCACTTTCAAAATGGTATGATTCAAATTCTTCCCACATTTCATGGGATGGATTCTGAAAAACCATATCTCCATATTAGAGAGTTCGAAGAAGCATGTGAGACGTTTGGTGACCAAACTTGCCCATAAAATTTTATCCGGTTAAAGCTTTTCTCTTTTTCCTTAAAGGATAAAGCTAATACTTGGTTATGGTCACTACCTCCGAATTTCGTTTTATCCTGGAGAGATATGCAAACCAAGTTTCTCTCCAAGTTCTTTCCACAACACAAAACCAATTCTGTCAAAGCTCAAATACAAGCTTTTCGGCAAAATGAGAATGAGGCTTTCGATAAGTGTTGGGAAAGATTTCAGGAGTTAGTTAGTGCTTCCCCCCATCATGGATTCGAAAAACATCATCTCATTTCATTTTTTCATCAAGGGCTTACTTTAGTATCTAAATAACTTGTCCAGACAATGTGCAAAAGACCATTTTGGGAATTAGACTTGAACGATGCTGAGGCTCATCTGAAATACGTAGCGAAGACTACGCAAGCATGGGATGTTTCTGACCCCAATAGTCAAAATAGAAATCGACAAGTGTCCAACTCGTCTGCTGCATCCGGTATTTATCACTTGGATAAGGACACTTTATTAGATCGTAAATTTGACCAATTAGAAAAGAATTTCAGAGACAAGCTTGAAGTTTGATTGAGAGAAGTAGCTAGACCCGTTCAAGCAGGAAAAGAGAAAGTGTGTGTCATTTGTGCTGCTGGTCATTCTACCAAAGGATGTCCTACCATCCTTGCATACAAGGCAATGTACACTGAGTAGGTAGAAGCAATATGAGGGTTTTGCAGAAATTTTAATGTGCCGTAAGGGAATGCATACAATCAATCTTGAAGGAATCATCCTGGTTTCAACTATGGACAACCACAAGGTGGTATGGCTCCTAATCCACATGTGTCTTTGCCACCACCCCCTCCTCAATTTTAGCAAGTGCCTCCTCCGATGCAACCTCCTATGCAGGTACCACCTCCTGGTCCGTATGTCACTCCACCTAGGCGATCTCTTGAGGATAATCTGAATCAATTCATCCAATCTCAAAAGGAGAGAAATGCTAAGTATGATCGAATGTTCACAGAAATTCATACTAGCATCTGTAGGTTGCAATCTGCATTGAATACTCAGGAGAAGGGTAAATTCCCAGCTCAATGCCAAAGACCCCCTCTTCAAGGGCAAATTATGATTAGCTCTACTGCATCGGATTTGCCAGAACAATGTCAAGCTATCACTACTCTACGTAGTGGTCGTGTAATTGATCTAGCACCACCATCTCCCAAGGAATCTAAAGCTAAAGAAGCTTCAGAATCTGAGGAGACCCCATTACACATGGAGGATAAGGATGAAGGAGTTGAACCTGAAGTTGAAGTAAAATCTCCCACTGCAGCTCCATTTCCTCAACGCTTGGCACCACCAAAAAAGCGGGCTTTGCGTAGGGAAGTGTTAGATGTTCTGAAGCAAGTGAAGTTGAACTTGCCATTTCTGGATGCTATCCAAAACATTCCAGCATATGCCAATGTCATCAAAGATCTTTTGACTATCAAACGAAGGCTTAAGGTGAAGAAAAATGTCTTTTTGGAACGAAATGTGAGCTCGGTCCTTCTTAATGATCTTCCACCAAAATTCAAGGATCCTGGTGAACATAAAATTTCATGTGTTATAGGAGAGAGTAGAGTCGAAAAATCTTTGCTTGACTTAGGTGCAAGTGTGAACATCCTTCCATACTCTATCTATAAGCAGCTTGATTTAGGTGATCTTAAACCTACCCGAATCACTCTACAATTAGTAGATCGAACAGTGAAAGTGTCTCGTGGGGTTGTGGAGGACGTGATAGTTCAAGTTGACACATTTTACTTCCCTGTTTATTTTTTCATTTGGGACACTGAGCCTTCCCCCCATTCAAGTAATCATGTTCCGATAATTTTGGGTCGTCCATTTTTAGCTACTGCTAATGCTTTGATCAATACCCATAATGGCCAAATGCAACTCACTTTTGGAAACATGACTCTTGAGACCAATATTTTCAATGTTGTTAACCAAATGGGTGATAAGGATGAAATTCATGAGGTTGATCTTATTGAAGAGGTGGTGGATGAGTACATCGAGAGGATCATAGGTGGAGATGCACTGGAAGTTTGTTTAGTGCAAGGAGTTGAGAATAAGAGTTCTTATACTGAGTTTGAGCATGAAGTAGAAGAGTTGGGAGCTTGGTTGCAAGAAGAAGTGAGTTTTGAGATGTTGCGAGATGTTGACTGGATTTTTAGATTTGAGGAATTACCCCCGAGGGATTCACTCATGATTCCCTCTGAAGAGAGATTTCTTAGTCTTGAGTTAAAGAAACTACCCTCTCATGTAAAATATTCTTTTCTGGGAGAAGATGATACATTTCCTATTGTTGTTTCTTCCAGTTTAAAAAAAGAGCAAGAGGGCATATTATTAAATGTGTTGAGTAAGCATAGGAGTGTGTTTGGTTGGACTATAGCAGATTTGAAAGGTATAAGTCCCTTGATTTGTACCCATAAAATCCATCTCGAGGAGGAGGTGAAGCCCCCGCGAGAGATTCAAAGGCGACTGAATCCAACCATGAAAGATGTAATTCGAGCGGAAATCATCAAATTGCTAGATGCTGGGATTATCTATCCCATTTTTGATAGTAAATGGGTGAGCCCATTCAGGTCATTCTAAAGAAGTCGGGTATGACCGTGATTGAAAATGCTAAGGGAGAATTAATACCTCAACGCACCACCACCGGGTGGCGTGTTTTCATTGATTATCGAAAGTTCAATGTCGGAACAAAAAAAGACCATTTTCCCTTGCCATTTATCGACCAGGTGATTGAACGAGTAGCGGGCCATCCTTACTATTGTTTCCTAGATGGGTATTCTGGCTATAACCAGATTGAAGTGGATGTACTTGATCAAGAAAAGACAACTTTTACATGTCTGTTTGGTACGTTTGCCTACAAACGTATGCCTTTTGGGTTATGTAATGCGCCAACAACTTTTCAAAGGTGCTTATTGAGTCTCTTTAGCGAAATGATAGAAAAAGGTCTTGAGGTGTTCATGGACGATTTCAGCGTCTTCGGTCCATCTTTCGACCAATGTTTAGCTAATCTTGAAAGAGTTTTATTCCGGTGTGTGGAAAAGATTTAGTCCTCAATAGGGAAAAATGCCATTTTATGGTCACTGAGGGCGTATTTCTGGGCCACATAGTCTCATCTAGGGGAATTGAGGTTGATCGAGAAAAAATAGAAGTAATAGCTGAGTTACCCCCGCCAAAATCACTTAAAGATGTGAGGTCCTTTTTAGGCCATGCTCGATTTTATAGGAGATTTATCAAAGACTTTAGCGCCATCGCTAGACCCCTGAGTAATCTTCTCATGAAGGACACTCCGTTTGAGTGGAATAACGCATGCTAAGAAGCTTTTGATAAACTCAAAAGCATGCTAATTTCTTCTCCTATCATGCAAGCTCCCGATTGGTCACTCCCATTTGAGCTTATATGTGATGCAAGTGATTACGCAATTCGGTCTGTTCTCGGGCAAATAAAAGACAAGAAAGCTCAAGTTATTTACTATGCTAGTAGGACATTATCTGGCCCCCAACTTAACTACTCCACCACGGAGAAAGAATTACTAGCGGTTATTTTTGCTCTCGATAAATTTTGCTCTTACGTTGTTGGGTCGCCCATCATTTGCTTTACTGATCCCTCGGCCCTCAAATATCTTTTGACCAAGAAAGATGCCAAACCGCGCCTAATAAGGTGGATCCTACTCCTACAAGAGTTTAATCTCTCGATTCAAGATAAGAAAGGACTAGAAAACATCATTGCTGACCATTTGTCATGCCTCTCGTCCGACGTACTTATTGATCCCATCCCCATAGACGAGTATTTTCTGGATGAAAATCTATTTGCTACTTCTTCTCTCCCTTGGTTTGCAGATATAGTAAATTATCTTGTAACTGGAGTCGTTCCCTCCAATTGGACTCCACAAGAGAGAAAGAAGTTCATTACCTGGTTACGCATGTTCTTTTATGATGATCCATATTTTTTTAAGTATTGTGATTATCAAATCATCCGAAGATGTGTACCTGGTGAAGAAATTCAAGGGGTAATTCGATTTTATCATACGAAAGCATGTGGAGGTCATTTTTCTAAAAATAAAACTGCTGCAAAAATCTTGCAAAGCGGTCTCTATTGGTCCACAATCTTCCGGGATGTGAATACTTTTTGCAAATCATGTGATAGATGCCAAAGAATGGGAGATATTACTCGCCATGACATGATGCCATTGACCCCCATTCTTGTCTTAGAGTTATTTGATTGCTGGGGTATTGACTTCATGGGGCCTTTTCCACCCTCTTTTGGTTTTCTATACATCCTTGTCGTAGTAGACTACGTCTCAAAATGGATAGAGGCCATAGCTACAAGGACGGATGACAATAAGGTGGTGAGAAAGTTCATTCAAGAACACATACTTTCTCGATTCGGAGTTCCTAAGGCTATCATTAGTGATAATGGCACTAATTTTTGCAATAGGCTGATGGAAAAGCTCATGTGAAAGTATGGAGTCGTCCATAAAGTTGGAACGACTTATCACCCTCAATCAAATGGCCATGCCATGCTCGCCAATCGGGAAATCAAGAATATCTTGGAAAAGACAGTTGAACCTAACAGGAAAGATTGGTCTCTCATATTGAATGATGCGCTCTGGGCTTATCGAACTGCATATGTCCCCATTTCGCTTTGTATATGGAAAACCTTGTCATATTCCTGTTGAAATTGAACACAAAGCGTATTGGGCTATCAAAAGGGTGAACTTTAACTTGGAAAAAGCAGGTGAAACACGTAAACTTCAGTTGAATGAGTTGGAAGAAATACGCAATGATGCGTATGAAAGTGCTAAAATCTCAAAGGAACGAATGAAACGAGCTCACGACAGAATCATCTGACGTAAGGAATTTCATTCGAGCCAAAAAGTACTTCTCTAAAACTCGAGGTTACACTTGTTTCCCAAAAAATTGCAGTCACGATGGTCAGGTCCATTCATTGTGAAGGAAGTATTTCCCCATGGAGCTGTTGAATTAGAGGATCAAAAAGGGGGAAACACATTCAAGGTTAACGGACACCGTCTCAAGCCATATTTGGAAGCGGTTGTAATGGAAGCCGACACAATCTGGTTGTCGGACCCCATTTATGAGGATTGATTGAGCATGAAAGGTGAGGTCGTCGTACCCCCGATGTGTATGGGGTGACTGTTGTGTATAGTAGTCATAGGATGTTAGGATAGTCATAGTTATGTGTCACTACCAGAGGTGGGAATCCAATACAGGTCTCGGGGGCGTTTCGGGTTTCGATGAGAGTTTTGAGAGTTTTGAGGTCCAATTGCATAGGAGGGGATGTGGGGTAGAGAAATCAAGATGCACATGATCACTAAAGTAAAGTAGGAAGAGATGGAATTTCAACAGACCGGATAGGTCTGACCTTATAAAAAAGGAACCGATCCGGTCTCAAAAGGAAATAAATAAAAAAAGAAATCGTACCGGTCCGATCTGAATCCGGATCGATCCGATCATCTGCAGGCTGTGCAATTTCCCGAGGTTAAAACCTCATCAATCCTCACCCCATTCAATCCCCCAAACCCTTCCTATCCCCAAAAATTCGTCTCCCGAATTCTTTCCCCCCTACCCACCATCCAACCTATAAATATCACCCCTACCCCCTCCTAATTCCTTCACACCTCCATCTCCACTCTCCTCTCTCACTTTCTGTCTAGTTCTTCCATTACCACGGCTTCTCCCCAGAAGTATAATTCAACTGATGTCCTGCCCGATGGAAATGGAGAATATCGTTCCCACCGTGAGGCCAATTGGTGCCGCCGTTTTTTCGGTCCTCGATGAAAAATTCACATTGAGCGTCAGGTACTTTGGGATTAGCTTCCTAATTATGTCACTGGCATGTTCATGTCTAGAGGCTGGTGCAGATTTTTTAACGAACCATATGAGGCTGTCTGGGAGAATGAAGTTCGTCAGTTTTACGGTTCGCTCGTCCGTGCCGCAGATTTTGAATCTCAAGCCTTTGTCGACTCGACACCGATACCGTTCTCTCTTGAACTTCTAGCCCAAAAACAAGAGTCTAAAGGTGTGATTACTCCTGCTCAATTTACCTATCCCATCCATGATCCAGCTATTTCCAAAGATGTTTGCATGTCTCGAATCGCGTCGGGTTCAGTTTGGAATACTGAGACTTATCTTGTTGGTCGGTTACCTGACAAGGCCCGTATCAATTTTCACATCATTTGTGCCAATATTTTGCAAACTTCAAATGACTCGGCTATGCGCCCGCGTCAAGATACTATGGTGTATCATCTGTTTAACCATGCCACTGTTATCAATTTGGCCCGCACGTTTTATAATGATATCATTTGCGCGGTGCTGGAAAAAAAGGGTAGGGCTTCCTTACGGTCGTCTCATTACCTCCTTTCTTAAGGATGTAGGCATTATTCTCCCGCAAAATCTAATCAACTTACCCAAGTCACTTGGGCAAGAATCCCACACCCGAAGTGACAAACAAATCCAGCTGATCCATGTGCGTCGAGGTGACAGTGATACCTCGGGTGATGAGTCTGCTGCTGAGGAGGAGGCTGTTCCTGATGAAGATGTTGATATGGAAGAAGGAGAAGAGGAGTATGTTGAAACTGCTGATCTCCGTATGTTCCAGTTGATACGGGTCTCACCGAGCTCGTTGTTTCTCTTGAGACACATTTTGACGGGTTTATTTCATCTTACCAATGGGACACGAGTCTGATATTGCGTATGCAGGCTGATCTTTATCGTCTCCAGTTGGGTCCCGACGCCCCCCTTCGTGCGTATTTCTATGATCCTTGTGACCCTACTCCCCCGGACCCTCCCACCACCCACCCACCCCGTAGTCTACCCCGTTGGAACCCTTGTCTGCCCCCCTTCTGGTTATGTTATGTTATGTTGGTTATCCTATGTTATGTTATCCTGTCGGTTATTTTTTGTTTCCACAGTTATGTTGTACTCCACAGTTTTATTATAGTACTTTGCTTGCTTCATTTATTGCACTCCTTATTTCGTCTTATTTAGCTTTATCGTCCTTTTGATTATGGACAATGCAAAAGACTTAGTTAGGGGGGATGATAAGTGTGTATTCATAAAACTTCGCATTAAAAAAAATGAAAAATTTTGAAAAAAGCCAAAAATATTTTTGATCAAAATAAATAAAAATTGGAATTTGAAATTTTCAAAAATATCACCTTTATTCTATTTAAAGTCTCAAATTGTTAACAATCAAAATGCACTAAGCCAAAATTGACCGAAGATGGAAATTGAAAGAAAATTGACGACTTAACGAATAAGTGTGGAGATTGATCAAACCCGGTGAGATGTCGAGCCTTTCAATTTTTTATGAGTTTTCAAATCAATCCGAGTTTATGATTAACTCAAAGTTCTTTTCAGCATTTTAATAAGTCGTTGATGATCTCAATCCTTTGTGTTGATCGGTTATGAGAAATGTGTGAAATGTTGTCTCGAAATTGGTGCTAAACATATCTCTAAACTTAATTTATCTCAAGATGCATATGGTGATGTGATTAGCAATTTGGACAATGAAGTAGGCCCTCTTTTGTTTAACCCAAATATATTAGCCATAATAAAGTTGTGAAAAAATTATCCCTTTGCAACCCACTTTGAGCCTAATAAAATATTTCCCTTTCGTTTGATAACCCAAAAAACCCAAATAGCTCAAAATTATGAAAATTGAACATTCATCAAATAAAGTCCTAAAAGTGCATAAGAAGGGGCAAGAAAAGAATAGATTTGCTCAAAAAAATTAGCAAGAAAAGAAAAGCGTAAAAAAAAGAGAGAGAAAAATGAGCAAATGCCCGAAAAAGCACTAATGGACGTCATAAGGACATTTTCCAATTCCGAACATTCCGTCCATTTTCATTTTTACCCTTTACACTTTTTAACCCAAAAAGTCCCCGAGTCCGAACGGAGAAATTAATTACTACATGGAGAGCTAAGACATGAAAAGATAATAAAAGAGATTAAAATGGTGTGAGTAAGAGATGATGTTTCCCATTTTCTAATAACTGTATTTCAATGATGAGATCTTTTCACCATATATTTTCTTCTTTTCCATTTTGTATGTGTGAATTTGTGTCCATTATATTTACTCTTTATATCATGCATACCAAGAGAAAACAACCACAATCTGAGTGATTCGTTTGTGAGTGCATCCGTAAGAATTTGAATCAAAATGAATTTTCGGAAAGTAACATAATGCTCAATCGGTGGAAATTTGAGGTTTAATTTCTGGCTTTGCACACACACACTATGATTTGAGACATTTGAATTTGAATTTATGGTGATTATTTTTCGAAAAGTTTAAATTGCACAATTTTTAAGTATTTTGATATTTATTTGAGTCGATAAAGAATTTTGTGGGTGTATTCAATTCAAACCCTCACGAGACAAAACTCGTCCTACTAGGGTAACCTAGGAGTTTAAAGTCTTATTGCATATGCTCAATGCAATCGCCTGCCTGCAAAAGTGGAATTTTATTTTAGTAAAAGGAATTTCAAAAGTCAACTCATTTCTCTTACATTGCTCGGGACGCGCAAAGTTCTAAGTTAGGGGGATTTGATTAGGGATAAATTCTTCAAATTTATCCCCTTAATTTCGGTATTTTTATGATCCCGTGAATTGTAAATAGCTTAGATTTGTCTTATATTTATGATAATAACCCTTTTGGCAAGTATTTCGTATTTTGTATATCTCTTATGTATTTTACAGGTATTTCATGCAAATTAGTGCAAAAGAGAATGCAAAACAGTGAAAGAAACCAAGAAACTGGGAGTTGAAGGTCATTTTCATAATTTTACAGCCATATTCCGGTGGTGGAAAAGACTAAAAAGTTGAAGAGATCTAAATTACAAGAACATTGGAAAAAATGGTACCCCAATCCGAGCTACGGTGAAGAACTTAGGCCCATTTAAAGTTGGAGATAGAAAGTCAAAAGTTGAAATTAATTCTGGAAGCTAAAGAGTTTCAACTATTGAAATTTCTTGTATAATTCCTTTTTATTAGTTGTAAAACGTGGAGAGGCATGGGAAGATTCATTTTTGAGATGTATGAAAGGGCAAAACCTATTAGGAATAAGAGCATGTTTTTTACTTCAAGTTGTAGGAGGCCAGTAGTTAGGGTTTCTTTGTAGTTAGTTTTTAAAGGATTCTTGTATCCAAGAACCCTAGTTTTGAAGTTTGGCTACTATTCAAGATTCAAATATCTATTCAAGATTCATCATTCATCCATTGCAAGTAATTTTAATTTATTGTTTTTACTGCTTTCATAGTTAGTTTAATTAATTGTTGCTTTCTAGTTTTCCAATCCCAATTCAAGTCATATTCTCAATTTTCTAGATTTAGTTATGAATTCCTGCACTTTCAATTTTAAGTTTTCTTTTATTTTAATCATGTTGAGCTAAATTTTTAAGGGTGGGGATGCATGAACCCAACCCGATGTGGTATGCATAGATATAAAATTTGTCCTCTAAATTAAATAAGTGATTAGATCGTGTGGTATAGTTTTACAACCATTGTAGACCTTTTGACCTTGTTTGCCCTAGGTAACCGGGGTCCTTAAGGATGCAACGCACGTGAACTATTGCAACACTGCTTTACTCATTCTTTGATTGTGTATGATGCAGGCCTGAACCTCATATATGTAATGCTTTGGAGTACTAAAGACTGGATCTAATCAATTATATAATTTATGACTAATTTTGTACTGGCATACACACTAGGGTTTGGGGGAGTGTATTCTTAACCCATTTCTTCATTTATATTAATTCCTTCTTAGTTACTTAATTTTTCATGCGTAGTTAAATTTAATTGAATTTAGTTAATTTATAGATAAAATCCAAAAATCAATCATCTTTTTCTTTTTTTTAACATCAACTTTAGGATTAAACTACCTCACCTTTGTCGTCACGTTCACCTGTCCTAACTCCCTTTGGATTCGATACCCAGACTCGCCACTATACTCCTTAAAAGTGTAGTTACAAGTTTAGGTTTTTTGTATTGAGGTTTGAAGCCGATAACAACGACTAGCGTATTACACGGACGCTCGGTTTTCTGACTCGATCAGTGACAAAAGGTCAGCCAACCAATGACTGATGAGGCTAGAACATATAGAAAACCCTAGTCGACCACCCTGCCCAGCTAAAAGCTAAGAACCGATCAATTATTGAGTTGTCCCAGAAGCTTAAGACTAAAGATAACACACTTTCCAACCAATCCTCTTAATTGTAGGCTAAAGATGAAGCGTTGAAGAAACTTCAGCATCAGTTCGAGAAATTAACTTTTCACTTTCACAAGCAGTCTAGAGAGGTATGGATGGAAGGATATAATGAGGATCTTGGGCATTTTGATGACCATTTCAGTCAAGCCCAATGTAAAGTCTATAAATGGGGATGAATTAACTACTTGACAGTTATGAAAGTTGATCGAAATAGCAGTCTTTGGTACTGGGCTGATCCAGGGTTATTAGATTGTGAAAAATTCCCTTAAAGCTTTAATATCAGTTGGATCCCTGTAGAATCCATTCCCCAGTGCCTGATATCTAAATATTTAGGGGACTATGCACTGTATGATGAGTTAGAGGTAGTTCAGACTCCTTATTTATTGGACATGTTGAGCAGTAGTAACGGGATAATGCTTTAGGACTTTAATTTAATCAACTCTCCCTATACCTTGGATGATCCTCTTACGGGCGTGGAACTAGTGTCGAGCTCATCTAAAGCTGAAGGAAAATGCCTAGCTGAATAATTGTCCTGTATTTCATTTGTAAAACAACATTTACATGTAATCATCATTTATATAAATGAAATGCATTGTTTCTTGATTAACTTATCTTGTTAATTTCGGAATGTCTAAATGAACTAGTTATTCCATTAGTTCTACTGATACAGTTAGATATTTGCCTAAATTTAGTACCAGTTACGATTGATGTTAACAGAGGTTCTACTGATGCACTTAGATTTTTAAGTTTAGCACAAGTTACCATTGATACTGCCATAGGTTATACTAATGTACCTAGATTTAGATCCAAGTATAGCACTAGTTACCAGTTGTATAGCCATAGGTTCTACTAATGCACCTAAATTTTTAGGTTTAACATTAGTTTCTAGTGGTGACCAAATGTATGTGGAATATGTGTCGATATTCCTATTTAGGAATTTCCACAACGTTCTTCGTCCATTTTACTTAGTTTGGATAAAACTTGTTGATTTTTGTTCAGAGTTTTATCCCTAATTTTTCTTGACCAAGTAGTGAGGACTAAAATCTTGTTTTGACTTGGGTTTGATTATTTTTCCGATCTACCTTTGCCGACCAAGTTCTGAATTTCCGATGAACTACTAAAGATTAAAATCTTGTATTATGGGGATCTATATCACTATACTCCAATAAAAAATAAAAAACTGGAAGAAACCAACTCTTTATTAATATTAAAATAAAGGATTACAAAATCTTTTGCTCGTTAGATCACGGGTAGTACTTTCTGAGATGCTCGGCAATCCAAGGATTTTTAAATTCTTCCCCCTCTAGAGTTTCAATCCTATATGTTCCTAGTCGGATGACTGTCGAGATACAATAAGGTCCATGCCAATTTACTTCAAGCTTATTGTTAATTCAAATAACCTTTTTAAGGACATAATCCCCCTCTTTCAAGTTGTTCGGCTTCACCATTTTATTATGAAAATGTGCAGTCTTTTATTGATTAGCAACATTCCTCAGAGAACTATCTTCACATACGTATTCCAATATATCAAGGTCTAGACTTCTCATTAAAACACTAATAGGGGAGTTAAAAATCAACACTCTATGAGTTGGTAGGCCGAGATCGACTGGTACCATTGCTTATATCCCAAATGCCAACATATATGGTGTTTGTCTTGTAGCAACTCTTGGAGTTGTTCGGTATGCCCATAGAATTAGTGTAATTTATTGATCCAATTTCCCTTGGCATTATCAAGTCTTTTCTTCAACCCATTGAGCAAAGTTCTATCTGTCACCTATCCGCCCATTTCTTTGAGGATCTTCTAGAGCAGAATGCAGCTTCTGTATCTTATAATGGGCGCAACACACTTCAAGCTCTTCATTATCAAACTGCATGCCATGGTTGATGATGAAAGCATACAATAAACCATATCTGCAAATGATATTCTTTTAGATAAACTGGTACACCTTCTCATAAGGCATGTCCACCAATGGTTCTGCCTCGACCCATTTGGTAAAAGAATCCACAGCGAAGACCAAGTATTTGAACCTTCCTTTGGTGGTCAGCAATGGCTCGAGAAAGTCTATCCCCCATATAGAAAATGGCCAAGGTGAAGTGATTGGACTAAGAGCAGCATGTGGGGTTTTGCGAATGTTATATAACCTCAAGGGCATTTATCACACTTCTTCATAAAAGTTGTATAATATTCCCTCATGGTCAGCCAGTAGTATCCCTGGTTGTTGATTCATTGTAGTAATGACCTTCCTGACACATGAGCTCCATAGGACCCCTCATGAACTTCTTTTATCAGGTCTTGAACCTCTGTTGGGTGAACACAGTGCTATAAAGTTGCTGCTAACCCTCTTCTGTATAGAGCGCCCTTATCAAATACATACCTCACTGCTTTATACTTGAGCTTCTTGTCCATGCTTGGATCTTTTGGCAAAGTTCCTTCCTCAATATATGCTCTAATGGGATCCATCCAAGATAGTCCCATATCTACTGCAACGAAATTGACCATCAAATTTTCATCAATGCTCTAATTATCTAGAATTTCTAATGGGATGGTGCTTCTGAGTTCAATCCCGATGGATGATGCTGGACGAGCAAGTGCATTAGGTCAAGCATTCTCTATTCTTAGAATTCTTCTCATTCGAACAACTAGATATTTAGCTATGACCCCCACTGCTTTAATAAGGTGCCTGGTCATCAATTCTCCTTTGGCTCCACACAAATTCAATATATGGTTGACCACCAGTTGTAAATCACTGTGCGCCATCACTTGCTCATCGCTTAAGGAATGAGCCAAACTTAATCCCACTATAAGGGCTTCGTACTCTACTTCATTGTTAGAGGCCTGGAACTAGAATCTGAGAGCGTACTCAATATGAATCCCATCATGGGTATTAAGTATGATATTAGCTCCACTGCATGTAGTACATGAAGATGCATCCACATATAAGTTCCATACTAGGATGTTGCTGTCAAAGCCTTGGTCTGTCAATTTCCCATAACGAAATACGTTCTTGCTTACCTCCTCATGTCTTTGGGCCATCTCCTGTATCCTTGACGATTCCAATTGGTCGACAACGATTTTGGATAAGCTCTCCCCTATTGGAGTGTTGTCGACTGGTTGCTCAATAGTGACTGTAGTTGAGCTCTCCCGTGTTGGGGCTTGTTGTGCCTGAAAGACTTATTGCTCAGTAACCTATGGATAAGTAAACTCTACTAAATAATTAGCTACAGCTTGGCCCTTTAATGAGGACCTCAGCTCATATTCGATATCGTATTCTCCTATCTCTAATGCCCAGTACATTAGTCTTTTATACTTCTAAGGTTTTTGGAGGGCTTGCCGAAGTGGCATGTCAGTATACACCACTATGGTATGTGCTTGGAAATAAGGTTTTATACGTCTGGATGCCT
Organism: Sambucus nigra; assembly: GCA_949130495.1. Classification (NCBI taxonomy): domain Eukaryota; kingdom Viridiplantae; phylum Streptophyta; class Magnoliopsida; order Dipsacales; family Adoxaceae; genus Sambucus; species Sambucus nigra. Next base: position 403,574,311 of record OX422211.1, read on the forward strand.
CAATAAGTGCTAAGGCTAATTTCTCCAAGCGTGGATATCTAACTTTAGGTCCTCGAAAGACCTTACTGGTGTAGTATATTGTCTTTTTGACTTCATTGTCTTATTGTATTGAAATCGAGCTCACAACCGACTCAGAAACAGCTAAGTACAAATATAATTTATCCCCCAAAACTAGTCGGTAGAGTAATGAGGGTGATCCCAAATACTTCTTCAATTCCTAAAAAGCTTTCTCGCATTCTTTTTTCCATTCGAAGGTCTTAATCATCACCTTAAAGAATAGAATACATTTGTCTGTTGCTCGGGACACAAGTTAGTTCAAAGTAACTACTCACCCAGTGAGCCTTTGAACATCCTTCTTGCTAATCGGGGGATGCATTTCAATTAAATCCTTTATTTTATCTGGATTAGCCTCAATTCCCCTCTGATTTATTATATTACCGAGGAACATCCTTTCTTGCATGACTAACACACACTTGGTCAGATTTAGCTTCATCTGATATTTCTCCAACTGGTCAAAAGTCTAACTGATGTCGGCAATATTATAAGAGGCTTTCTTGCTCTTTGTTAGCATATCTTCAAAGACTTTGTTCACAGCCTCTGATATGTGTCACCTGCATTTTTAAGATCAAAAGGCATCACATTATAACAATAAGTTCCTTGCAGAGTAATGAAAGTCGTACTTTCCCTGTCTTCGGGTTTTATTTTTATCTGGTTATAACCAGATTAGGCATCTATAAACCTTAAAAATTCATGCTCCGATGTAGCATCCACCAGTTGATCAATCCTAGGCAAAGGAAAGTGATCCTTTGGGCAGGTTTTATTTAGATCTGTGAAATCAATGCACATTCTCCACTTGTCATTTTTTTACCATAACAACATTAGCCAACCATTCTGAGTACTTCACATCTTCAATGAAAGAAGCTTTTTGGAGCTTCTCAACCAGCTCTTGGATGGCTTGAATCCTTTCGAGACTGAACACTCTACGTCTCTTCTTGATCAACTTGGCATCCTTACTGATATTGAGCTCGTGATAGAGGAAATTGGGATCAATCCTAGGCATATCATCATGACTCCATGCAAACATGTTCTTCATCTACCTTAGGAATGTCACCAGTTCTTATTTCTGAACAGGATCCAATGTTAAGACAATCTGAGTAGTCCTTTCTGGCTTTTCATCTTCTAGTATGATGATATCAGTAGCTTCCACAATCTTGCCTTTAACTATCTCTGTTTCCTCTCTTGTGTAATACCCCGTACTTTTGGCTATATTTATTTTTGGGATTAATTAATTAAATGCGTACTAATTGGAAATTAATCTGGGTTATAAATACTAATGAGATGCGAGTTGGTATTTGATTATGTGCATACATGTTTTGATATATGTATTTGGTATTATGAAATTTGTCATGAGATTTATATACGACATTTTAGAAATTTTGTTGAGACGCGTGGGACCGCCGCGTCACGGTGTAATATTTTGATAATAAAAGTGAATTTAAAATCTATAATCCATATGGTCGTTTTGAGTGCGCCAACGCGTCCGGAAGGGTCGAGATAGTCAGAAAACACTAGCCGGGGGTATAGTTTGGGTCCCGGGGTATTTTTAGGCCATACCGACAACTTAAAGGGTATTTTGGTAATTTTACATTTTGAGGAATTAAAAGTGACGAAAATTGGTTAATTAAATCTGATGTGGATTTGACCCACTAAGCCCATAACCAACCCATATTAACCTAGAAGGCTACGTAGGTTATCATTTAGGTTTTCTAAGTTCCCCAAATCAAACCCTAGCCACCTTAAGCCACCATTGGAGAAGGAGCTTGGAGAGAAGAAATTCTGCAGAAAAGTTCTACCAAACCTACACCAAACTCAGAGACAATCAAGGCAAGTGACTTTATTCCATTTAAATTCAGAGAATGTCTTTTCCATGTTAGAAATTGAAGAATTTTGATTGTTCTTGAAAGATTGAATGAAAACCCATGTAGTTGGAGTTTAGAACTTGAAAATTTTGAAGAGAATTGCATGTAGAATGATAGGTAGATGATTTCTCTCATAATAACTATGATTAGGAGAAATTAAAACGAATTTAATTCTGGGATTTGATGATGATATAAAGTTAGGGTTCATGTTCTTGAGATATTGGGAAAAAGGGTAGAAATTTGTAAATTTAATTGATGTTAGGATGGATTGATCCCTTAAAAACATGTTAGGATGTGACTATATATGTTTAGTATTGATTATAGACCCTTAAACGATTGTTGGGACTTAGTTTAGAAGATTTGAGGTGTTAAAATGGATGAATAACGAATTGGGGAAAAATCTGGGCCGAATCTGGTAGCTCGTTAGAAGCCCCTACCCAGGTCGTTCGAACGAACTCGTTCGAACGAGCTTCTAACGAGTTGACCAGTCGCTGCTAACGAGAATGGATTTCGTTCGATATCTCGTTCGAACGAGATATCGTTAGAAGGTACAGTTCGTTCGAACGAACTGGGACCTCGTTCGAACAGCCTCGTTCGAACGAGACTTCTAACGAGTTGGCAGAGGAATCTCGTTCGAACAGTCTCGTTCGAACGAGACTTCTAACGAGTTGACAGTTTGGTCCTTTTTGGACTGTTTTGATTTTTGGAGTCCCGTAAGCTTGTTCGAGGACATAGATAACATTCCGATGATGATGTAAGGATAGAATTGGGACTTTTGGGTTATTACGAGGAATAAATTTATATTCGAGAGATTTAATTCAATGGACGGTTTGGGTTGAGACGTGAGTGTCTACTACGAGAGTAAATTATGGCGCGTAGGATTACAAACCGGAATAGTATAAATTGTGATAAGTATAAGTTAGTACGAGAATGCGATATGTACGACGATTAAAATACGGTATTACTAAGACGTGTGTTTACTTAGTATTGGTATATGAATTGTGTGTATGACATACCTACCATACTTGCTATCACGGGAGGTTACGTTCGCTTAGGACCCTCTAATCCTTGTGTGCCTACGGGGGGGATATAGACTGGTACCTCGATGAACATAGGTCATAGAAAGACTTATTGAGATATTAATAAGTCCGCTGATCGTGGGAGCGTAGGTATGTGCGTGACCCATGTGATGTGACTGTGTTCGCCTCCATTATTTGTGATGTGGTTATCTGTGAACTATTCCTGAGAGATTCGGAATATGTAATCCTTATGTACGTGATGTACCGGGATGGATAGCAGAGTATGTGTGCACCACAGCTTAGTTCTCGAGGTGTTTGTATTGTATATTTATGATGTGAATAATATACACTTAATTAATGAGAACCTTCATGTTAATGATGTGAATATAATTACGGTATTGTTTCGAGAAATATAACGAGTTAACTGATAGTTATATATATTGCATATTGAACATCTGAGTTACGTTAAACCCCTACTTAATTACGAGCGTTATTATGTTAAGAGAACCGAGTAATAAGGGTAGGACCTATGATAGTCTAGCTAGATATGTTGTCACGTAGCTAGTAGTCTGTATCACTCTAGATGGGTACTTACGTTAGGAGTGCACAGTTAGACGAGAGGTGAGAATATCATGTGAGTGCACGTCCTAACATGTACTTTGCATTTAATGTTTTAAATGTTTTTAAAGCACTTGCAGGTTTTTAAAATATAACTCCACATTCGGGCTCTGACCCGTTTGCTTTTCAAATCTTTTTCTTGTAAAACCATTTTTGGTGCCCAGCCACAGGGACACCAAGCATAGGACTCTCATTCAGGTGACGAGCTGTAGCTGGTTGTGGAAGCTACAGGGATTTGCTTGTAGACGCTTCTATCTTTTGGATTCCAGAGTCACTATCTATCAGTTGTAGGGCATGTTGCCCATTTCTATTTAGAGTCACCTTTTACATTTCAGTTTTTAGACTTTGGCATGTATTATTTCAGTATTCGGTTATTTATTTCAGTTATGGGATTGTAGTGAGGAGTTTTCCTCCAGACTTTATTTACTCTATTGTGATGGTTATTCGTTTTACTTCAGTATGGTGAATGGTGTTATTTATTTCTTCATTACACTTGTTGCATGTTAATCAGACTTAAATTAAAATTTGGCAACTTACTTTTTAAATACTAGGTGGTTAGTAATAATAAAATGTTTTCGACAGTGATGCTATTAACTGAGCCAACTTGGCATTTTGAATTAATTTAATAAAGGAGTAGCTACCCAGTATTTAATTAGTCGGGGTATCACAGGTGGCATCAGAGCATCAGGTTCTAGTGTCCTTTAGGATCTGTACGGCTATTATGTTTCCGCTACGTTTCTTTGATATAGAGCCCTATGTTTTAGGACTGTTGTACTCTTTTTGTGTATGCTTCGTTCTTCAGCTATATTAAGTTTATAACCGTGAACTTATAGACTTTGTTCTTATTTCAGATGCCTCCACGACGTGCACGACGAGTTCCCAGGGATGCAACGCCCGAACCCCAGCCCGCTCCAGTTCAGGGTATGATGAACGCCGCTGAGGTTGCAGCTATAGTAGCTCAAGCGGTAAATGCCGTAATTGCCGTTGTTCAGCAGGCACCACCTCAGGCCCCGGTTGTCGCGCCAGTACAGGCTAATGCATTCCCGTCTGCTTGGAAGCGTGTACGTGACGCTTTTCAGAAAGCGCATCCGCCAGAGTTTGCAGGAAGCTCAGATGTGGTAGTCTCGAGCCAATGGAGGAAGGATATACAGAGGCATTTGAGGATGCATGAGTGCACTGATGTTCAGAAACAGGTGCTAGCTACTTTCAAGCTAGTGGGATCTGCACTACAGTGGTGGGAGTCTATTACCACCGCAGAGGAGAGGGATACTCTCACGATTCAGGAGTTCTGGGTGCGGTTTGACCGCAAGTACTTTCCGTCGGCTGTTCACACGGAAATGAGGAGGAAGCTGATGAGTCTGAGGCAGGAAGGCAAGACAGTGGCCGAGTATGAGGCCGAGTTCACTAACCTATTGAATATCGTTCCAGACGAGATACCAACAGAGAAGAAGAAGATTGAGAAGTTCACCGACGGGTTGAACTGGAGGATCCGTCAGCATCTGCTAGGGAACCTATCATTGGCCACTTATTCTGATGTGGTTAACGCTGCATTGTTACACTGCCAGGACCACCGTTTTCATATGGCCGAGGGCAAAAGGTTGGGAGAGTCTAGCCATCAGGGCAGGACTGGAGGACATGGTGCCAGCGGGGCACAATCTGGTCAGGGGCAGAGACAGAATGAGCAGGGCTCCCAGCAGGGGGATAATAAGAGGTTCCGGTCAGGGAACTACAGACAGGGACAGGGAGGTTTCCGTCAGGGCCATCAGGGTCCAAACGGCCATCAGGGCCAACAGGGACAGAATGGGCAGCAGTTTCACCAGGGCCAACAGGCCAAGGGAGGAATGGTAACGGCCACCAGGGCCGGGGACAGCAGGGGCAGAGAGGAGGGAACTTCCCAGGGAAGTGTTTCGTTTGTGGCAAGACTGGCCATAAGCGACAGGATTGTCCTGATAGGGGCAGGGCCCCACAGCAGCAGCAGCAGGGTGCTCGCCAGGAGCCACAGAGGCCTATGTTTCCCGCCGCTCTTCCCGCACCGCCACAGATGGCAGCACTGCCACCCATTCCAGCAGTCCCAGCTCAGTAGGGGCAGCTACAGTATGGACGTGTCTACAACGTCCACCAGGCTGCAGTTCCACAGGCACCGCCCGCGATTGAGGGTACGCTTCCTATCCATGGCACTATGGGTCGGGTGTTATTTGATACGGGTGCTACACACTGTTTTATAGCTACACACTTCGCGAAAGCTTTAGGATTGTTAGCTATGGCAGAGAGCACAGTGACGTGTGTCGACTCACCATTGGGGAGTGGGTCACTTATTTTCTTTATATGTCGGGGAGTGGGAGTAGAGATTGGTGGTTTGGTATTGCCTGCAGACATGTTAGTGTTAGACATGCATGTTCACGATGTGATCATCGGTATGGATTGGCTCGTAGCATATAGGGCCATGATTGATTGCTTCAGCGGGAGCATTGTTTTTGCCATTCCGGGGCAAGAGATGTTTGTAGTGGCGATGCCTCGCCCAGAGGGAGGATCGACCGCTCATCTGTATTACATTGAGGAGGATACCTCTCAGGAGGTTGTTATTCCTTTAGATTCCATCCCGGTTGTCAGGGAGTATTCAGATGTGTTTCAGGAGATACCAGGCTTACCACCAAGTCGAGAGATAGACTTCGTTATAGATTTGCTACCGGGAACGAGACCTATAGCACGCGCACCATACCGTATGGCTCCAGCTGAGATGAGAGAGCTACGGGATCAGATATAGCAGCTGTTAGGTCAGGGCTTTATTCGCAGGAGTACCTCACCTTGGGGCGCTCCAGTTCTGTTTGTGAAGAAGAGGGACGGTTCACTGAGATTGTGTGTGGACTACCGAGAGTTGAATAAGGTCACGATACGGAATAAGTATCCGTTGCCTCGAATCGATGACTTATTCGACCAGTTGAGAGGAGCTTCTTTCTTCTCGAAGATTGACTTGAGATCGGGATACCATCAGTTGCGTATCAGGGAGGAGGATGTCTCGAAGACTGCGTTCTTATCGAGATATGGTTCTTACGAGTTTCGGGTTATGCCTTTCGGCTTGACCAACGCTCCAGCAGTGTTTATGGACTTGATGAACAGAGTGTTCAGGGATTTCCTAGATCAGTTTGCCATTGTCTTCATTGATGACATTCTGGTTTACTCTCAGACAGAGGAGGAGCACGCCGGGCATTTGAGGCAGGTTTTGTAGACACTCCGTCAGAACGAGCTGTATGCAAAATATGAGAAGTGCGGGTTTTGGCTGAAGGAAGTCCAGTTATTGGGTCACATTATTTCCGACCAAGGGATATCTGTTGATCCAGGGAAGGTATCAGCGGTGAGGGAGTGGGGACAGCCCACGACACCAACGGAGATTCGTAGTTTCTTGGGTCTAGCAGGATACTACAGGAGGTTTATTCGGGGTTTCTCGAAGATAGCAGGTCTTTTGACACATCTTACTCGTAAGGGTGTGCCATACATCTGGAGTGATGCCTGTCAGTTGGCATTCGATGAATTGAAGGACAAATTGACCACAGCACCTGTGTTAGCATTGCCGAGACCGGGAGTTGAGTATTTGGTTTACACCGACGCGTCTTTGCAAGGACTTGGAGGTGTATTGCAGCAGGAGAGACAGGCCATAGCTTATGCTTCCCGTAAGCTTAAACCTCATGAGAAGAATTACCCCACGCATGATTTGGAGTTGGCAGCAGTGGTATTTGCCCTACGGATTTGGAGGCACTATCTTTTGGGGGAGAAGTTCCAACTGTTCACGGACCACAAGTCCCTACAGTACCTGTTCACGCAGAAAGAGTTGAATATGCGGCAACGTAGGTGGCTTGAGTTTGTGAAAGACTACCAGTTCGACATCCAGTACCACCCGGGTAAGGCTAACGTGGTAGCAGACGCGTTGAGCCGTAGGCCAGCAGATGAGGTGGCAGAGGTGTGGAAAGCAAAGTGGAAGGAATTGGGACACCAGGATGCAGTGGCCCGATCTTTCATGTCTGTGATGACCGTTACACCGCAGATTGTCACGAAGGTAGTACGGGCACAGGCTAATGACTCGTTCTGTCAGGAGCAGATAGTTCGATTACTAGCAGAGGGAGCCGAATCCTATACCGTTAGCTCAGACGGGGGATTACGCTTCAATGGGAGATTGGTAGTTCCGGAAGGGGAGGAATTGCGACATGAGGTGAGGGAAGAGTCGCACGGCTCACGGTTCGCGGTACATCCCGGAGGGGACAAAATGTACCAAGACATGAGACGGCAGTATTGGTGGAGCGGTATGAAGAGAGATATCGCTGAGATTGTTTCGAAATGCGCCACTTGTCAGCTTGTAAAAGTGGATCATCAGAGACCAGCAGGATTGCTACAGCCATTGGAGGTCCCGGTGTGGATGTGGGAGAGCATATCCATGGACTTTATCACGGGGTTGCCTACGTCGCAGAGGGGTCACGACTCCGTTTGGGTAATTGTGGACAGATTGTCCAAGGTCGCTCACTTCTTACCCGTTAGGACTGATTACACTACGGGACAGTATGCCCAGCTCTTTATTTCAGAGATTGTGAGACTTCACGGTGTACCCTTAAATATCGTGTCTGACAGAGACAAGATATTTGTTTCGCGGTTTTGGGAAAGTTTCCAGGAGGCCATGGGCACGGAATTGCGGTTGAGTACGGTTTATCATCCGCAAACCGATGGGCAGACAGAGCGCACCAATCAAATGTTGGAGGACATGCTACGCATGTGCATTATTGACTTTGGGGGTGGATGGGAGCAATACCTTCCACTGGTGGAGTTTGCTTACAACAACTCCTATCAGTTCACTATTGGCATGGCTCCGTTTTAGGCATTGTACGGTAGGCCTTGTCGTTCCCCAGCATGTTGGTTAGAGGTGGGGGACAACAAACTGCTTGGATCGGAAGTGATTCAGGATACTTTGGCAAGGATTGAGTTGATTCGGAGTCGCATTCGGGTAGCTCAAGACAGGCAGAAGAGTTATGCTGATGCGAAGAGATATTTCAGGGAGTTCCAAGTGGGGGACCAGGTTTTGCTCAGATTGTCTCCTATGAAGGGGATTATGCATTTCGGGAAGAAGGGAAAGTTGGCACCAAGGTATGTGGGGCCGTTTCCTATTATTGAGCGGATCGGACCGGTTGCGTATAGACTTGGGTTACCGGAGCATTTGCATCGGATTCACGATGTGTTCCATATTTCCTCGCTGAGGAAATACCTTAGGGATAATTTGGCTCATTCTCACATTGCTGTGGAGGACATCGATCTCCAGCCGGACAGCTCCTACGAGGAGGGGCCGATTGCTATTTTGGACCGAAGCGAGAGGAAACTGCGGTCAAAGATAGTCCCATTAGTTCGTGTCCAGTGGCGACATCACAATGTCGAGGAGTCCACATGGGAGCGAGAGGATGAGATGCGCGAACGTTATCCAGAGCTGTTTTTAGCAGGTACTTTCTAGTTTCGAATTTCGGGACGAAATTCAGTTATTAGGGGGGAAGTATGTAATACCCCGTACTTTTGGCTATATTTATTTTTGGGATTAATTAATTAAATGCGTACTAATTGGAAATTAATCCGGGTTATAAATACTAATGAGATGCGAGTTGGTATTTGATTATGTGCATACATGTTTTGATATATGTATTTGGTATTATGAAATTTGTCATGAGATTTATATACGGCATTTTAGAAATTTTGTTGAGACGCGTGGGACCGCCGCGTCACGATGTAATATTTTGATAATAAAAGTGAATTTAAAATCTATAATCCGTATGATCGTTTTGAGTGCGCCAACGCATCCGGAAGGGTCGAGATAGTCAGAAAACACTAGCCAGGGGTATAGTTTGGGTCCCGGGGTATTTTTAGGCCATACCGGCAACTTAAAGGGTATATTGGTAATTTTACATTTTGAGGAATTAAAAGTGACGAAAATTGGTTAATTAAATCTGATGTGGATTTGACCCACTAAGCCCATAACCAACCCATATTAACCTAGAAGGCTACGTAGGTTATCATTTAGGTTTTCTAAGTTCCCCAAATCAAACCCTAGCCACCTTAAGCCACCATTGGAGAAGGAGCTTGGAGAGAAGAAATTCTGCATAAAAGTTCTACCAAACCTACACCAAACTCAGAGACAATCAAGGCAAGTGACTTTATTCCATTTAAATTCAGAGAATGTCTTTTCCATGTTAGAAATTGAAGAATTTTGATTGTTCTTGAAAGATTGAATGAAAACCCATGTAGTTGGAGTTTAGAACTTGAAAATTTTGAAGAGAATTGCATGTAGAATGATAGGTAGATGATTTCTCTCATAATAACTGTGATTAGGAGAAATTAAAACGAATTTAATTCTGGGATTTGATGATGATATAAAGTTAGGGTTCATGTTCTTGAGATATTGGGAAAAAGGGTAGAAATTTGTAAATTTAATTGATGTTAGGATGGATTGATCCCTTAAAAACATGTTAGGATGTGACTATATATGTTTAGTATTGATTATAGACCCTTAAACGATTGTTGGGACTTAGTTTAGAAGATTTGAGGTGTTAAAATGGATGAATAACGAATTGGGGAAAAATCTGGGCCGAATCTGGTAGCTCGTTAGAAGCCCCTACCCAGGTCGTTCGAACGAACTCGTTCGAACGAGCTTCTAACGAGTTGACCAGTCGCTGCTAACGAGAATGGATTTCGTTCGATATCTCGTTCGAACGAGATATCGTTAGAAGGTACAGTTCGTTCGAACGAACTGGGACCTCGTTCGAACAGCCTCGTTCGAACGAGACTTCTAACGAGTTGGCAGAGGAATCTCGTTCGAACAGTCTCGTTCGAACGAGACTTCTAACGAGTTGACAGTTTGGTCCTTTTTGGACTGTTTTGATTTTTGGAGTCCCGTAAGCTTGTTCGAGGACATAGATAACATTCCGATGATGATGTAAGGATAGAATTGGGACTTTTGGGTTATTACGAGGAATAAATTTATATTCGAGAGATTTAATTCAATGGATGGTTTGGGTTGAGACGTGAGTGTCTACTACGAGAGTAAATTATGGCGCGTAGGATTACAAACCGGAATAGTATAAATTGTGATAAGTATAAGTTAGTACGAGAATGCGATATGTACGACGATTAAAATACGGTATTACTAAGACGTGTGTTTACTTAGTATTGGTATATGAATTGTGTGTATGACATACCTACCATACTTGCTATCACGGGAGGTTACGTTCGCTTAGGACCCTCTAATCCTTGTGTGCCTACGGGGGGGATATAGACTGGTACCTCGATGAACATAGGTCATAGAAAGACTTATTGAGATATTAATAAGTCCGCTGATCGTGGGAGCGTAGGTATGTGCGTGACCCATGTGATGTGACTGTGTTCGCCTCCATTATTTGTGATGTGGTTATCTGTGAACTATTCCTGAGAGATTCGGAATATGTAATCCTTATGTACGTGATGTACCGGGATGGATAGCAGAGTATGTGTGCACCACAGCTTAGTTCTCGAGGTGTTTGTATTGTATATTTATGATGTGAATAATATACACTTAATTAATGAGAACCTTCATGTTAATGATGTGAATATAATTACGGTATTGTTTCGAGAAATATAACGAGTTAACTGATAGTTATATATATTGCATATTGAACATCTGAGTTACGTTAAACCCCTACTTAATTACGAGCGTTATTATGTTAAGAGAACCGAGTAATAAGGGTAGGACCTATGATAGTCTAGCTAGATATGTTGTCACGTAGCTAGTAGTCTGTATCACTCTAGATGGGTACTTACGTTAGGAGTGCACAGTTAGACGAGAGGTGAGAATATCATGTGAGTGCACGTCCTAACATGTACTTTGCATTTAATGTTTTAAATGTTTTTAAAGCACTTGCAGGTTTTTAAAATATAACTCCACATTCGGGCTCTGACCCGTTTGCTTTTCAAATCTTTTTCTTGTAAAACCATTTTTGGTGCCCAGCCACAGGGACACCAAGCATAGGACTCTCATTCAGGTGACGAGCTGTAGCTGGTTGTGGAAGCTACAGGGATTTGCTTGTAGACGCTTCTATCTTTTGGATTCCAGAGTCACTATCTATCAGTTGTAGGGCATGTTGCCCATTTCTATTTAGAGTCACCTTTTACATTTCAGTTTTTAGACTTTGGCATGTATTATTTCAGTATTCGGTTATTTATTTCAGTTATGGGATTGTAGTGAGGAGTTTTCCTCCAGACTTTATTTACTCTATTGTGATGGTTATTCGTTTTACTTCAGTATGGTGAATGGTGTTATTTATTTCTTCATTACACTTGTTGCATGTTAATCAGACTTAAATTAAAATTTGGCAACTTACTTTTTAAATACTAGGTGGTTAGTAATAATAAAATGTTTTCGACAGTGATGCTATTAACTGATCCAACTTGGAATTTTGAATTAATTTAATAAAGGAGTAGCTACCCGGTATTTAATTAGTCGGGGTGTCACATCTTGGATCTAAGGTTTCAACGTCATATTCACTATTGGTCACTATAGTATCCACTTGGTAAGTAGTGGTCTTCTTCTTCAGTTCTTCCAAATCTTCTTGCTCAGCAAAGGAGTAATAACATTCCCTGAATACTTTCTAATCACCCTTTATAACACCTACTCCAAAGTTGGTCGCCAACTTCAAGCATTGATTGACTGTGGGAGTAACAGTTTCAAAATTCTTCAATCCTACCCTGCCCATTATCACATTGTAGGTGGATTGAACATTCTTGTCCATCATAAGCACTTTCTCGATCCGACTTATCGGCCAGGTGCCGAGCAACACTTCCAACTTGATTGTGCCCAAGGGGTATAGTTTTTCACCAGAGAATCCGATCAGGGGTTTGTGATAAGGATCCAATTGGATAAGCTTTAAGTCCAATTTTTTAAAACAGGAGTAGAACATTATGTCTGTCGAGCTCCCGTTGTCAATCTATACCCTGGAGACCATTGCATTTTGGATTCTGAACTTGACTACTAGAGGATTGTCATGGGGATAGAAGATTACAGAGAGGTCGTTCTAGGAAAAACGAATCACCAACTTGTCTTTGTTGACCTTCCTCGACTGATTTTCCTCGGCTAGATTGATCCTCTGAATAGAAGAACAAGCTTGAGCCTCTTTGAGGTAAGCTTTTCTTTCAGAAGTATGATTTCCTCCACCCACGTCTCCACTTGTAATCATCTGACAGTCAAAGGAACCAAAACTAAGCGTAAATACCTCATGTTCTGGTTGCCTAGGTTTCTTGGGTAGATCGGGATCATCTTACTGATTATCTTTATGAGTTCTCTTTTTCTCATCTCTAGGCTTGCATTGATATTTTGACCTTCGCTGTGCTCCTCTGTCGTCTTGTCGATCAACAAACTTATCCAGTGTTCCTCGGCAGATGAGGGTTTAATCTCATTTTGTAGAGCAATACAATGATCCATCGTATGTCCATGGTCATTATGAAACTAGCAGTACTGGGACTAGTCCCCCTTCCCAGCAGGCGCTCTTAACTTCTCAAGCCATCGTATCTCCTTGTTTTGCTTGATTTCCTACAAAACATGGTGGATGCCCATATTTAATGGAGTGTAATTATTATACTTCCTAAGCCTGTCATCTTTCATTTGCTTTGATTCCTTCTGCTCCTTTTGATCCTTCTTCTTAGCTTTAACCTCAGGCTTTGTGACCGAGCTCTGCTTCGCTGCCATTGCTTCCTCGACATTCCTTATCTTGGCTGCTTTGGCCATAATTTAGTCATAGTATTGGTAGGATCTTTGGCAAGAGTGTAATAGAGCTTCACGGGAAGTAATCCACTCATAAGACCTATGATGGGTGTCTTCTCCTAAAATCAATCACCTCCAACTTCTCATTGTTGAAGCAAGTGATGTAGTCCCTAGTGATGTAATCCCTAGTGTTTTCTCCTACGGGTTACTATGCCGAAAGTTAAATCATTTATCTTCTTGGTCGAAAATGACCCCAAAGGTTACGGGTTACTATTCATTGTCTATTCCAACATCCCAAACTCCATTTTTCTCCATTTTTGTTGTTTCTAACCTCACCCAACAACTCAATAAACATCTAATCTATGTTTTACAACTAACACATCAATTATTTTGGGGTATTAGATCATTTCTCTTAGTTTTAAACCCTAAAACCATAAAAACCCCAACTTAACCTTTAAACCCATTTTATACTCCATTAACATGGTTTTGATACTAAAAATCATTAAGAGTTTACACTACATCAATGTGTTCTCATAATCAACTTTTACCGAATTTATTTTAAGGGTTCTAACCCCAAAATCATATTTTTACCAATTATGATATGAGATTAATGCACAAAAGTAAATAAAGCAAGTAAACACTTGCCTCGTGGATAAAATCCGACGACCTCGAGTCGAATCCGGCGGAGTTTGGCCCAAATCTCCCTTTTTTCCCCTCTTTTCTCCTTCCTCTCTCTCTTCTCTCTCTTTTCTTTCTTTCTTTCTCTTTTCTTTCCCTCTCCCCCTCTTTATATAGGAAGAAAAGGGTTTTAACCCTTAAAACCCCAAAACGACTCGTTTACCCAATTACGAGTTACTTTTACCTCTAAAATTACTCGGAACTCAATTTCGACAATCGGACACTCTTTTCCGACTATCTCGAACATTCCGAGACTCGTGGCGCAGTCGAAATTTCCATCCGAGGTACTTGACCGCAAATCACTATTCCAACCCAAAATAAATAAATGCAGGTTTTCCAATTAAAATCTTACCTCGTGTCGCTTTTCTCAATCAGCGACATATAATTAAAATATTTCGACCTATATAGTCCCGAAAATAATCACAACATCCTTCGAAAATCATTTAATCCTCGAAAATCCCAAAAATTACTATTTAGGAAAATTCCCCAAATTCCAATTTATATCCAATTATGGAATTTAATGGTCTCCAAAAGGACGGATTGTTAAATATATTTCTTAGTTCATTCTTGTGTTATTTTCAAGATTTTTAATTCATTTTGAATCCTTGAAAGTAAGACTTTATACTCAAGCAGGTTTTGACAAATCATTTTCAAAATATTATTTATTATATATATGGCCTTCTTTCAAGCTTTTAAAAACACATTTTTGAGTTTCGAAGAAAAATTAAATGTTTTTGCTACATATTTTCAACCACAGGATATCCTGACATGTACTAGTTGTATTACATGGTTATTCGGTGAGCTCAATCACTTTAAATAAATATTTTGGTGGTGTAAGACTCGAAGACATTGGACGAGTCCAAAACCAATTGTGGTTGTGTAGCGTACTCCAGCTGTTGGCGCTCTCCTGGAGAATATGGTGGGAAAGAGTTGTTAATTGGTCAGTGCATTATTGGATTGTAAGTCATTTTTTTATATTTTAATATTCTACCACATTAAAATACTCGTTCATTTTGACCCAAGGTGTTATCCCGTTAGTGGTGTTTTCCTCATATATCTGGTATCGTGTGAATTGCTTTATCTCTTCGCACATTAAAATCACTTGTCTTAAATTGAAGATAAAATTTGATTATATTATAATATTGATAAAATATATTTGTCACGTAGACTTTTAGGATGTTTTTAAGCCATTAATTAATTTTTATCCCTCAACCGATAATTTAATTTTAATTGGATAGCTACCTTCAAGAGCTTTCACTCTTACAAGGAATTACAATACTTTGAAAATCATTACCTTTACTAAATTGCCTTTATGCAACGAAGTTTTCTTATTTGATTCGGTAATCTCAGTCACAATGCCTTTCTTTCTTGTCTCCATATCGTGTAGCATTACAACTCGATACCAAGAAACAATGACTCAAATGTTTATTCCGAAACTATGACAAACAAAAACCGAAAGGGAGTGTAAAACATGTCTTTACAGTTTCAAGCTTTGATACAATCATATCTAATGTTGGGGTACATTTGGGATTATGTTTATTATTTTAATTGTATGGATATTATGTGCGTGAACATATCTCGCGTGTGTGTAGGGATGGCTTAGGGATTTTTCCTTGAGACTATAGGAGGTGGAACATCATTTAGTTAGGACTTGTAGATGCACAAAAGATCCCCAGAGATAGCCCGACTTTCCTGAGACTTCTTAGTTATAATAAGAGGTGTAGGTGCCATGTTATAATTTATGATGGGAAAATTTATAACATATTTGATTTAACTGATTATTTATGGTACTTATGGATTTTTGTGTATCCATGGTTTATAGGGGTCACATCGAGCAATGTGTGAATCCTACTAACACGAGGTATATGTGTATTGTACTTAATAAATTCTCTTACACGAGTGATGTGTGAGACCATCAGTCATTTTATAATAGAGATTTGGGTTTTGACTTTGTAGGGATCAAGAGAGGGATTTGTAACAAGTCATAAATTTAATTATTATTATAGGAATTGATCATACCTAGATAGTTCGCAACAATACAAATCTTAATCTAAATACCTGACATATGTAACATGTAATTGGAGTACTAAATAAATTAGGAAACAAAGATTTTTCTACGATGACCAAAATAATTCTAGGTAATTAATGTAAAATATTTAAATGTTGTTGGGTCGAATTATGAATTAATTTATGAGTTTAAGGGTACCAAATTAAAATAATGGAAACCTAAGGGACTAATATGAAAGAATAGAATTAAATAACAAGAAAAAAATTCTAAATTTAATCCCACCTAAACCTTATCACCTTGTTTTGAGGCCGCAAATTTCTCTCCACAAAAAACCTCACCTCATCCCACATTCCTACATTTTTATGAACCACCAAAAACCAAACTCCCAACCATATTTCTTAACCTTAACTACAAATGGAGACATGTTAGATAAACTATAAAAATGACCATTTTTTCAGTATGTGAACTGTAATACCCGCACCTTTAAATTGTACTTGCATGATTATCCTTTATTTAGCGACGCTCCGTTAATGAAATTTTTACGTTGCATGTTCCCGCATGAGTTATGATTTATGTTCGTATAATTATTTTAAGTACTTTGGTTAAGTTTCACGCGATTCGGACAGGCAACGAACGCTACGCGAACTTATGTACTAATTGTCTTACGACGCGCGACACAGCGAAAATCTAGTTTTGCGCGTATTATTTAGGATGCCTCGGAATGTCAAAAAAATATTCCGACCACATATTTAGGCTCATAAAAATATAAGGAATATTACCACGCGAAGAAAAATCGAAAAAAAATATGTTTTGCGCGGAGGTCCCGTTTCTTGCGCGTATTGTTTAGAATGCCTCGGAAGGTCAAAAAAATATTCTGACCATATATTTAGGCTCATAAAAATATAAGGAACATTACCACGCGAAGAAAAATCGAAAAAAAATATGTTTTGCGCGGATGTCCCGTTTCTTGCGTGTATTGTTTAGGATGCCTCGGAAGGTCAAAAAAATATTCCGACCATATATTTAGGCTCATAAAAATATAAGGAATATTACCACGCGAAGAAAAATGGAAAAAAAATATGTTTTGCTCGGAGGTACCGTTTCTTGCGCGTATTGTTTAGGATGCCTCGGAAGGTCAAAAATGGGTTGTACATCACTAATAAAGGTTTAAATATTGGTGGAAACATGTAGTACATTAAAGAACGATTTTTGTACTTAAAACCCACTTAAAAAGGTAATTTTTGGTTAAAAAAAAGCCTTAGTGGCAGATTTGGTAAATATGAAGAAAAGTCACTTAAATGGTGTTTTTACATGAAAAATACTGGAAAAATGCTAAGGAAATGCTTTTTAGATAATAAAAGTATAAGATGGCATTTTGGTAAATCAAAGTGTTGTAAAGGTGACTTAGTATATTTTAGTGTTCGGCGTTGACACTAGAATGCCTCCTCGGCTCGTAGGATGCAAAGACTAATAACGGGCTTTAATAACAAAACCGGATAAGTTGAATTGTGAACATTGAGAATAATGTTAAACACATGAAAGATATGATATTCGGATGATGCCGCGAGAAAATAATTAAGGAGGGCATGGCGTCCCTAGTGGTGAAAGACCCCAAACAAACTGCAGTAGTATATGGCGGCGGAGACCGATGGTGTGAGGCCACGAAGTCCGTGAGTGTTTGTTGGCAAAATCTCCAAAACAATGTTAAGTAAGGAATGAGAAAAATTCACAGAACTTAAACTAATGAATGAATAAGAATTCATTAATTATTATGTGGATGACATAAGTGGAATATGATTAAGTTCCTGGCTTGGAATATTAAAATGCTAAGAGTGAGTGGGCACGTAGCCCAGGGCATTGCATATAGGTGCATTTATGACTAAGTTAAAGAATCTTGTTAGTATAGATACATGATAACTTAGTTGAATATAATGAAGGCTTCTTGAATATTGTTAGCATAGTTAAATGTTAACGAAAATAATCATTAATGATAATTAATGAATATGAGACAAATGATGGTTTTTGAAATTAGTAAAATGCATTGTATATGTAAAGTATTTTGCTATGAAAATTATTGCTTAGTATTCCCACCCTACTGGGCATTTCGCTCATACCCTATTTTCAAACCCCCAGGTACAACTGGTGGTACGTCGGGTAAGGACGTTGAAAAGGCCGCAGAAAGCGCTAGTCGTCGTTAGAGGCTCTGTAACCGATTTTAATCCATAGACTTATTTTGAATTGTAATCCCTTATGTTTTGTTAAGACAATTTGGTTTGAACTGGAACTATTTGGAAATTGTAATAATACAGGGATTTGTGCTCTATTTATGGATTAAATCTTACCAAAGGTTTACTTGTTAAATTGTTACTTGAATATTAGCTTGCAAAATATGGGCCTCACCTTTTCACAATACAAGAAATCAAAGATTTTCTTGAAGTATAATGTGGCAACTGTTTTCCAATTTAATAAAATGTCTTATCCCCCTCCCCCTTAATACCTTGGTTCGAATACGGGTTATTCCAACGGTAACTCTAATCCGGATCGGGGCGTTACAACTTGGTATTAGAGCATTAGGATCCTCATGATCGTCGGAGTGATTATCGTTTTAGTTCCCTTTTGCTCCGCATATATTATAATCGTACTAAACTTTCCTATCATATAGGATGTCCCCTACTCACAACACTGCGAGCGACAACAACGAGTTACAGAGTATTTAGGAGGTAGTGCACCACTTAGCTGAGACTATCTGCCATCAGTAGAGGGGTGACACCGTACTCTTATGTGCGGTACATCATGTGTCAATTTGATAAATTTATAAGACTAAGTCGTAATAGCAACGTCTAGTAATTTTCGTTGCATATTAGCTAAAGAGCTTGTAAGTCCATCTATGGGACTAGGTTATTAGGTAGTACACTTATAAGTATTGATTCTGTGGAGATTAGAATGCCTAAGTAACTTGATTTTGATTTGGGTTTAGATAGTCACACTAATTCAAGATAACTTACGAATGAATCTATACAGTCCTCAAGACTTAGCATTAGAAATGATGGTATTAATTTATGGTTTTAGAAATTTATGGGATAGCTTAAGGCTTAGCATGTAATGAGATGGTTACATAGTAAGATAAGTTGGTTGTCGTGGTGGGATAGTCATTAAAGATTAAA
Source organism: Sambucus nigra (assembly GCA_949130495.1). Classification (NCBI taxonomy): domain Eukaryota; kingdom Viridiplantae; phylum Streptophyta; class Magnoliopsida; order Dipsacales; family Adoxaceae; genus Sambucus; species Sambucus nigra. Next base: position 403,593,471 of record OX422211.1, read on the forward strand.
TTATGTGTTATGATGAAGTTTGTTTTGGGTAGCATTTTAGATAGGCATAAAAATTCATATGAAACTATCCTTTGGAGTCATGTGCTAAGAATTATCTAATGATGTATTAGTACATGTAGTAGTTATTGCCTAGTAATGATGAACCTTAAATTGTACCCCATGTACTATAGTGACAAAGACGTCCTTCTTCGAACCTTCGGGGTTCCTTATGATGTCAATAATATAAAGTTATAGTTGGTGTAACACGTAATAAATAAGATTAGTGTTTGGACCATTGAGGAATTAAATTAGTGGCCATTATCGGTTGTTTCACATTAAAGGATTATGTCATGACGATTCTTGCAATTGCATGAGTGTGTTTAATTGGAGATGATTGAATTGGTATCCTTAGAAAATTACTATGTTGAGATTTACATAATCGACTATTGATGGTTATAACACGATTGAGTCATATTGATATTGTGGCAATACCTTGGAGTTAGTGCCATGGCTTTATTTATAAACATGTATTACGGTATGAGTTTTATGAAAAATGTCAGGTCGATAAGTGTGAGTTACGCACTTGGGAAACTTAGAACCCGATGATGCTCATAATGGATTTAGAGATAGCACTCAAGATGAAGTGTTAAGCTTGATTATAACACATGTGCATGTTACCTTCACGGTTTAGTATGATCCAAGTGAGGAGACTCATTAGGTCTTAGAAATGGATAATGCTTGGGAAAAAAAAATTAAGGTGTCATAGTAACTCGTCCGATAGTTATGAATTGAGACCACATATGATGTTGATAAGGATTGTAGTGATGGTCCACATGGTAAATTCATGTGAGTTTTGTGTTTTATTAGAATGAGGAGGATCTTGAGGTTTAAAAGTTAGAAATCGCATATAGATATTGTGGAGACTTAAGTATGTAGGTCAGTGACTAGACTAATACTTTGGCACATATGTAGGTAAGTTAGAATTTTAGAGTTTAAGTTTTCATTGTGGTTCGCACTTCCTGTGGCATGGTTCGTTGCCCGAATTCAATTATTTCATTATGGAATTACAATCGCCTAATTCGCTGCATCTTCTTACGTCTTCATTGATCCCGATAATGAGAAGTTGTTGTTTCAATTGTGGGTCTATATTCAGGTGTGCGTAAAGCTCAGTAGTAATGAGGGATATGTCGGGTTAAGTCTAATACGTCGAGGTACATGAGTACGCTCTTCTTAGGATGCACCTTTATTTTACACCGGTGGGTGTGTAAGCGTGGTCTCGCGATTTATTGCATGTAGTCTGTATGTGTACTTGATAACGTTAGGTTGACAAACTCATTAGTTAACATATATAGCTAATTACGATATATATTGTGGATTGGTCACGACTCTAAGACATTATGAATATTAGAACATGACGGGACATTAAATACTGGTGTTGCACTCCGTATGAAATTTGCAGATTGAGAATGTAGTGTCTCATGTGTATTTGGGTTGTGATACCTAAGATGATTCTATGATAATACGTAGTCTCATAGGAAGTATCGGTCGGATGGGCCATTGGGATTAAATGACTTTCTTGAAATCATTGATGATAATAGTTATTGATGTGGAGGATGTGTGTGCCTAAGATAGGTAAGATTCAAATCGTTTGACAAAATATAGGCTTGTAAATCACGATGTTCGGAATAAATTCATGATGATGAGTTCTTTGGGTGTTAGAAAAATATTTAGTGAAAAAAAAATCGAGTTATTATTGAACGAACAAGTTAGGCATGCTTGGTAGTTAGAAATAAGACTTTATAGTCCACTATTATCGGGTTAACATGAGGGTGGGTTGATTGTGTCAGTCGTCAAGGAACTGCAGTCGGAGATTCTTGCAAAGTTCCATCAGTCTTGTTCAGCATACATCCCGATGCGACGAAGATGTATAAGGACCTATGTAAAGATTTCTAGTGGTCTGGGATGAAGCGGGATGTAGCGATGTGTGTGGATAAATGCTATACGTGCCAGAAGGTGAAGGCCGCGCAAAAAAAGTCAGTCGAGTTATTGTAGCCAGTCTCTATGGTCGAGTGGAAGTGGGAGCACATCACTATGGACTTCATAATAATGCCTCGATCTGAACGGGGTCATGATGCAATTTGAGTTGTGGTGGATCGCCCCACGAAGTTTGCACACTTCTTATCGATCAGGATCACAGACAGCATAACAAAGTTGACCCAATTTGTACATACGGGAGATTGTTCGACTCCACGGTGTACCGTTGACCATGGTTTTTGATAGAGATCTTCGGATTGTTTCACGGTTCTGGAGGAAAGTTTAGCAGGAGCTGGGTATTGATCTGAATTTATGTATGGCTTACCATATGGAGACAAACGGATAGTTAGAGCGTACGGTTCCGATTCTGGAGGACTTGTTGTGGGCATGTGCACTTGATTTTTAGGGTAGTTAGGACGAAAACTTGCCTCTAGCAGAATTTTCATACAATAATAGTTACCAAGCTAGTATCAAGATGCCCCCTTTGAGGCTTTGTATGGGTGACCGTGTCATTTTCAAGTGTGTTGGGCAAAGGTGGGCGAGAAGCACCTTACAACTCGGATATGATCAAGGAGATAACTGAAAAGGTTCAGTTGATACGGGAGAGGCTGGCAATGGCTCATGTCAGATAGGAGAATTATGCCGACAATCGTCGTACACCGTTAGAGTTCGGAGTGGATGATAAAGTGTTATTGAAGGTTAGGGCTAGGACTGGTAGAAAGAGGTTTGGATAGAAGGGCAAGATTTCCCCTCGGTACATTGGACCCTTCGAGCTTTTGGAAAGGGTCGGGGATGTCTCATACCAATCAGCGCTACCTCCACAGTTAGTTCATGCCCACAATGTCTTTCACGTCTCTATACTAAAGAAGTATCTGCATGATGCTCGCCATGTGATCAACTGGAAGAACATCGAGTTAGAAGAGGATACAACATTCTTGACTCGACCCATATCCATCTTGGACCGAGAGAACCGGGTTCTGCGCAACAAAGTCATTCCGTTGGTGAAGATCCTATGGGAATCGTAGGGAGCCGAAGGTGCCACTTGGGAGCGAGAATCTGAGATGCGAGAGGAACATCCACAGCTTTTCGAGTGACTTATGATGAATTTCGGGGACGAAATCTCCTAAGGAGGGGAGAATGTAATACTCGCACCTTTAAATTGTACTTGCATGATTATACTTTATTTAGCGACGCCTCGTTAATGAAATTTTTACGTTACATGTTCCCGCATGAGTTATGATTTATGTTCGTATAATTATTTTAAGTACTTTGGTTAAGTTTCACGCGATTCGGACAGGCAACGAACGCTAGGCGAACTTATGTACTAATTGTCTTACGAAGCGCGACACAACGAAAGTCTAGTTTTGCGCGTATTGTTTAGGATGCCTCGGAAGGTCAAAAAAATATTCCGACCATATATTTAGGCTCATAAAAATATAAGGAATATTACCACGCGAAGAAAAATCGAAAAAAAATATGTTTTGCGCGGAGGTCCCGTTTCTTGCGCGTATTGTTTAGGATGCCTCGGAAGGTCAAACAAATATTCTGACCATATATTTAGGCTCATAAAAATATAAGGAATATTACCACGCGAAGAAAAATTGAAAAAAAATATGTTTTGCGCGGAGGTACCGTTTCTTGCGCGTATTGTTTAGGACGCCTCGGAAGGTCAAAAAATATTCCGACCATATATTTAGACTCATAAAAATATAAGGAATATTACTATGCGAAGAAAAATCGAAAAAAAATATGTTTTATGCGGAGGTCCCGTTTCTTGCGCGTATTATTTAGGACACCTCGGAAGGTCAAAAAATTATTGTGAATATATTTTTTGACTCACAAAAATATAAGGAATATTACTATGAAGAGGAAAATTGAAAAAAAAATACTTTTGCGCGGAGGTCCCGATCTTGCGCATCTTGTAGAGGACAATCCGAGAGGTCAAACGACTATTGTAAATAAGATTTTTTAGCCAAAAAAATGCAAGGAATATGAATCTCAAATTAAAAGTTCAAAAAAAAAAAGAATGGCAGGAGAGAGAAAGTGACGAAAATAGTCAACTTGTGTGTGAGAAATGAGAGACTTGATGTGGTGGTGTAGTCTCTTTCACCCATCAGATTTTCGGACCTTAATAAACTCTTTCACTCTTTTGGAAAGTGCCTAGCTCTTAGTCTTTGGCTATAGTATGGAAGATAACTATTTTTGGCTTATAAGAGTCTTGTGAGGGGTGAGGGTTTGGAGCCAAAAACTTCATCTCTTTCCATCAGATTTCTCTCTTTTTCCATAGCCAAAGGAATGTGGTTCTCTTTTAAATTCGTGAGTCTATTTTACCGCCCATTTCCCACCATTGTTGCACTATTTTGGAGGTCTCAAACTCCATTAAAGTTTTCCAAAGAAGTAGGACAACTTGTTGAAGCAAAACAGAGGTGGTTTTGGAGCCTTTGAGTGGTGGCTTTGTGAAGTTTTATGGTGTTCCTCTTCCATCTTCTTCAACCTTCTCCTCTTCCTATTTCCAAGTAGGGTTTTCCTCACTCTTAAACTCTTTTATTTCAAATGCTAATATGAACAAGATGATGAGAAAAATGTGATATTTTATCTCTTCTCCCTATTTTCATATGCTATGAAAAACCCATTTTGTGAAAAATGATAAATGGAGAAGATGATGTTTAGAATAAATTTTCAGATTATTATATATGTTGAAATAATGCTATAAATGTAATAATCTCATGAAATAAACATAGAAAATGGAATGCTACAAGAAAATGACTAATTAATGCATTTGTTGGGTTTTCTAAGGAAGAAGACCCATTTTCATGAAATAGTGTATGTAGTATGTGTTAGTCTTGACATTAACATGATTAATGTTGAAATATAGTGGTCTAAATATGTGTTTAGTAATCTCATAAAAACAGCCCAAAAATCTAATATGTTTAAATATTAGTTTAAGCCTCTTGAATATGTTAAATAAGACTTATAATTATGTAAATAGCTTTATATGTAAAAGTGTGCTAAAATGGGTTGTACATCACTAATAAAGGTTTAAATGTTGGTGGAAACATGTAGTACATTAAAGAATGATTTTTGTACTTAAAACCCACTTAAAAAGGTAATTTTTGGTAAAAAAAATGTCTTAGTGGCAAATTTTGTTAAATATGAAGAAAAGTCACTTAAATGGTGTTTTTACATGGAAAATACTTGAAAAATGCTAAGGAAATGCTTTTTAGATAATAAAAGTATAAGATGGCATTTTGGTAAATCAAAGTGTTGTAAAGGTGACTTAGTATATTTTAATGTTCGGCGTTGACACTAGAATGCCTCCTCGGCTCGTAGGATGCAAAGACTAATAACGGGCTTTAATAACAAAACCGGATAAGTTGAATTGTGAACATTGAGAATAATGTTAAACACATGAAAGATATGATATTCGGATGGCGCCGAGAGAAAATAATTAAGGAGGGCATGGCGTCCCTAGTGGTGAAAGACCCCAAACAAACTGCAGTAGTATATGGCGGCGGAGACCGGTGGTGTGAGGCCACGAAGTCCGTGAGTGTTTGTTGGCAAAATCCCAAAAACAATGTTAAGTAAGGAATGAGAAAAATTCACAGAACTTAAACTAATGAATGAATAAGAATTCATTAATTATTATGTGGATGACATAAGTGGAATATGATTAAGTTCCTGGCTTGGAATATTAAAATGCTAAGAGTGAGTGGGCACGTAGCCCAGGGCATTGCATATAGGTGCATTTATGACTAAGTTAAAGAATCTTGTTAGTATAGATACATGATAACTTAGTTGAATATAATGAAGGCTTCTTGAATATTGTTAGCATAGTTAAATGTTAACGAAAATAATCATTAATGATAATTAATGAATATGAGACAATGATGGTTTTCGAAATTACTAAAATGCATTGTATATGTATAGTATTTTGATATGAAAATTATTGCTTAGTATTCCCACCCTACTGGGAATTTCGCTCATACCCTATTTTTCAAACCCCCAGGTACAACTGGTGGTACGTCGGGTAAGGACGTTGAAAAGGCCGCAAAAAGCGCTAGTCGTCGTTAGAGGCTCTGTAACCGATTTTAATCCATAGACTTATTTTGAATTGTAATCCCTTATGTTTTGTTAAGACAATTTGGTTTGAACTGGAACTATTTGGAAATTGTAATAATACAGGAATTTGTGCTCTATTTATGGATTAAATCTTACCAAAGGTTTACTTGTTAAATTGTTAATTGAATATTAGCTTGCAAAATATGGGCCTCACCTTTTCACAATAAAAGAAATCAAAGGTTTTCTTGAAGTATAATGTGGCAACTGTTTTCCAATTTAATAAAATGTCTTATCCCCCTCCCCCTTAATACCTTGGTTCGAATACGGGTTATTCCAACGGTAACTCTAATCCGGATCGGGGCGTTACAATAACAAGATGAGTTTAAGGGTACCAAATTAAAATAATGGAAACCTATGGGGCTAATATGAAAGAATAGAATTAAATAACAAGAAAAAAATTCTGAATTTAATCCCACCTAAACCTTATCACCTTGTTTTCAGGCCGCAAATTTCTCTCCACAAAAAACCTCACCTCATCCCACATTCCTACATTTTTATGAACCACCAAAAACCAAACTCCCAACCATATTTCTTAACCTTAACTACAAATGGAGACATATTAGATAAACTATAAAAATGACCATTTTTTCAGTATGTGAACAAAACAAAAGAGGAACTCGAATTTTTGGTATGCACTAGATGTGTGGGTATTCTAAGGGCGAGAAAGAGAAGCAATATGCATAAGAAGTGGAAGGGAATAAGATGAGAATTGAAGCTTGTTTATATACATGTGTATATGTGAACGTAAGTATATTTATATAAAAATGGAATTGTGTAGGTATATATGTTCTGGGTATGTTGCGTATATACTATATGTATACATATCCATGGTGGTATGTGCATGGTATTTATATTTATGAGTACATGTATATATATAACTACTAGTGGTGATCCGTGCGATGCACAGTCAGGTGTAACACGTTTTGAAATATATTCTTTAGTGTTTTTTAAAAATAAGGGTAGCCGTAATGCTATTTGAACACGTGAGCCATTAATTTATGAAGAATTTAAAAATGAATAGTCCCGATTTGAAAAAATGAGAATTTTAACACATGTATTTTCTTGATTTTAAAAAATAAAAAGTCTGAGAATTTTGTACTAAGGTTTTGGAGGCGTATGAACAGAACACCTAAATGGTTAAATATATAATAAGAAGATATTGCTTAAAATCATATTTATTTGCTGAAAATAATTTATTATTACTGAAAATCACTTTTAATTTACTGGAAATCATTTTTATATACTGGTCATACTTTGATATTGCTGAAAGTCATTTTTATATACTGGAAAAAGTTGTGGACCCTAATAAAGATCTTAGTTCAATTTTTAAAAATATTCAAAGGAGTAATTGAGAAACCCTTTAATGAAAGGAATGCTCTATAGCTTTAACATCTAGTTAAATAATCTATTATGTATGATGCATGTGTATGAAATAGAAATGCATAATTTGATAGTGATGTTTATTCAAAAAAATTATAATATTTCTAAAAAAACAACTTTAATCATTGAGTCCAAAATTTTATACACATTCAATATTAGAAGAAAAAAAATAATAAATCTCATCAAATATAACTTTGAACATACAGTTGAGTCAATTGGTATTATTTATAAAAAAAACTTATCCGCACAACACATAACATAAACAAAGTACTGAATACATGGGTGTAAAAGAAAAAAAACAGAATGTGTAAAATGAAGAAAAATGAGTGACACAAAGAGAAAGTTGTTGCTATAAATATATACTAGCATACAACCCGCGAGATGCGCGGGTGAATTATAGCACTCGAATGAGATATGTAGAACATGTTGTATGTGCAGTCTAAAGTGGCTTATAATCCTAACAAAATTAATAAATTTTCATTTTGTAAAACAATATGTAATTGCATTTGAAAAGCAAGAAAACTCCATCCATGTTTAAGTAATACAAGAACCCAAAATCCAATCCATACATTGCGAATACACAAAATTTTAATTAATTTCATAACCAAAATATTTCTAACCATTGACATGTAAATAAATTAATCGATCATGTGAAACATAGTTTGAATGTGTAGGGGGACTTAGTGTTTCATGCCTCATTAAAAACCAAATGTGTTAACTGAACAATAACTAAGAAATATAGTAAACTTATAATTCAAAAGTTGGAGGCCAAAAAAAACTACAACAAACACAATCGCACCAGGTAATTCAAACCTTAGAAAAATTTATTTCCTTCTTATACTTATATACTGTAAACCAAAGAAAATGTCCCTCGATCGAAAACACCTATTTTAAGAAATTACAATAATCATTCTACATAAACCATATACATGAAACTTTTAGAGTATTAGTCAAACATATAAAATTGAGTAAGTGAAAACTCATCATACGTAAAACAAACTTGATACACTTCATCTATACGCAATGTATTATTCATCCAGTGTCATATATTTATATCCAAATAAAAGTAACTAAAACCTCCAAATGAACTCAAACCCTCTCTACTTCACTTCAACTGTCACATTTTTTAGCCATTTTCTCACTTCTTTCACAAACTCGAAAAGCATGAAACAATATGAGATACAATCTTCGATCATGTCAATACCATCCTCCTGTGCTTCATCTGACCTGCTCTATGGTGAGGATTCCGGCATATATTCTGGCGAATAGCCAAAATGTTCATCGAACATCGAATCTTTACCCAAAATTTATGAATTAATTGTACTATTCATTACACCTCTCATACCCACAATATAAAAAATTAATCCCAAACATTCAACACTCCACATATCTTTTTCGCAACTTACTATACTTAAATCATGAAATTAAAAGAAACAAAAGTTTTAAAAAAAATCATGAGAAACAAAAGACATGATTTAGAAATAATCTAATTCCATAAATTTGACATTATTTTAGTCTACATGTAACTCTAGGAAGTTGGATACCACTTAGAACATAGAAAAAACCACAACAAAGAAACTAACTAAATGTTGATACCAAATTTAGTCTGCTGACGTGAACCAATCACTTGAAGACACGTGTCAACCTACATGGCAAATATCAATACTCTAGACGAGCAACTCATACGCCCCGAGCAACTCAGACGCCCCGAGCAACTTAAGCGTACCGAGCAACTCAGCGTGCAGAGCATCCAAATCAAGAGAATCAAAATACAGCTACGCATTAAATGCACATTATTATCATACAGATGTATATGTCTACTAGATAACATCGCATTATCCTTTCATATGTACAACCTCAAGGCTATAAATACATTGTAACCTCCTCATAAGAAGGGGATTTTTGGATCCCTTGGTAAACCCATTATCGAGATTCCAAATAAGCAGTCAGCAATACAAACACATTGGACGAGGCCATTTTCATCAGGCTGAACCACTTTAAAATTCCTTTGTCTTATTAATTTATTTATCTGTGATTGATTAATTAGATATAATCTAATTTTTTACATCAACAGATTGGCGTCGTCTGTGGGAAACGACTGTATCTATCATTTTTCATCAAAACAATTCATCATCTATGGCTGATAATCCGGAATCAAGTAATCGAAACACAGGAGTCCCTCCAAACCCTTCTACTCCCCCAAATATTCAAGATCTGGCTGGTATAATGGCTAATTTAGCCCAAGGCCAAACGACCATGCAAGAAACCATGCGTCAACTTATACAAACTGTTCAAGGTGGAGTGTCGGCCCAATCAGGACAACGAAGTGTTCAAAGAAATACCCATTTGCCTTCTTCAAGAACTAGAAGAACGTTATTCTCAGAGGCTTCTCAATCTAAATGTACTGACTCATATCATACTGAAAGATCTAATGATCCTTCGTATCAAGCAGGCCGGACTTCATCAGTACGAGCTACTGATTCCCATCGAAATGTCACTCTCACCCCAGAAAGGAGTAGTGCTATAGAGAGGTTGAGAAGAGTATCTCCTTTCGATCGATTGGGCCCTAGGAGGAATATAAGTCCTCCTAGGATTGCGTTGAGGAACTCTCAACGACCATCCGACCTAAGGGAAGGCTCTGCCCAGTCACGCCCTGCAGCTCATAATGAAAATTCCCAAGAGAAAAACTCAACGCGATCAGTTGCTCGAATAAATAGGCCCGAGATGGGAAACGATGCATGGAAAGGCTCTATTCAAAGGTTGGAGGATAGATTAGGGGAAACGGCTAAGGCTAAGAATCCTCTACAAAGAACTTTTGTTCAAGGGACACCATTCGTACAGGCAATTGTGAATTTTCCCACACCATTAAAATTCAAAGCTCCTATGGTGACGCCTAAATACGATGGAAAAACTGATCCTGTCCTTCATATAGAATAATACCAAGCTGCTGCTGACATTTATGCGGTTCCAGATGAGATGAGATGTAGAGCATTTTCAGGAACTCTCACCGGGTCAGCCCAGATATGGTACAACAACCTTCCTCAGGGGAAGATTGCGACTTTCCTTCAACTAGCAGAGTTGTTCGAAGGAAATTTCTATTTTGGAGCAAAACTAGTTAAACGAGTAGCATACTTACTGAGTGTTAGACAGAAGCCGGAAGAAAGTACTAGGGATTACATTACTCGTTTTAATAACGAGAAGATTGAGGTAATTGATTACGAGGAGAAAACAACAATTACTGATCTAATGAGTGGATTGTTACCAGATAAATTGTACTATACTTTGGCTAAAGATCCACCTAGGACCATGGCAGAACTGATGGCAAAAGCAGCCAAGATCATGAACGCTGAGGAAGCCATGTCTGCGAAGAAGAATACTGATTCCAAGGAGACTAAGGTTAAAGCTGGTAAAATTAAGAAGAAGGATCAGAAGAACAATGGTGGCAACAGGCCATCAAAAGGAAAGCAAGCACTGGAGCAGATGAGGAGATCAAGAACAACGAAGAGTTAGCCTGGACAGGAAAAATGAAGGAAGATCCTGAAAAAGGGACAAGTCCAAATATTGCAAATTCCACAAAGACCATGGTCACACGACCAAACGTTACATAGCTCTCCAGAATGAAATTGAAGCACTCATCAGGCAAGAAAAAATTGCTAAGTATGTTGATCGCCAAAATGGTGGAAAGACCAGCGATCGAGGAAGGCAAAGATCTAAATCTCCTCGTCGAGTAAAAGAAGACTAGAAGAGAGATCACGAAGATGATCCAGAAGATGATCCCGACCTTCCTAAAAGACCAAGACAACCAGAGCGTGAGGTATTTTCAATCCATTTTGGATCATTTGAATGTAATGTTATTAGAGGTGGAGATGCAGGAGGTGGAGATCTTACTGCAGAGAGGAAACTTACCTCAATGAGGCTCAAGCTTGCTCGTACATATAGCGAATAAACTTGGCTAAAGATGATCGCCCGAGGAAGGTGAATAAGGACAAACTGGTCATCGATTTCTCTAAAAATGATCTGGCAGGTGTGCTATATCCTCATGATGACCCATTGGTGATCAAGATGAGAATAAAGGAAGTGGTGATTTCGCAGGTGCTGGTGGATAATGGTAGCTCTGCAGACATCATGTTCTACCCATGCTTCGATAGTTTGAATTTGAAGTTAGCCCAGTTAGAGCCCTATCATAGGCCCCTCCTCGATTTTACTGGCGAAAAGGTTTTTCCACTTGGGACGATCAAGTTGGATATGCTTATCGGTACATGGCCTGCTTGTCGAACAGAAAGAGTATGCTTTTTCGTAATGGATAAAAATGTCCAATCAACTTACAATATTATTATGGGAAGGGTAGGTCTGAAGAAGTTCGAAGCAGTACCATCTACTGTGCATCAATGTTTAAAATTCCTAACAACTTTGGAGTGGGAGTGGTGAAAGGAGATCAGAAAGTAGCTCGGGAATGCTACTATTCATCTGCCGAACAGGAGGAACGCGAAGAATCCAGGAAGAAGACTACTACCTATCAAGTGGATGAAATAAAAGATGCAGAGAATGAAATATTAGACCCCAGAGACGAGTCTTAACTCGTGAAGGGCCAGGTCATGGAGGCTATCGGAAATATTATTCTGGACGACGAACATCCGGAACGAATGACTCAAATTGGTGCATCACTGGATGTATCGATAAAATAGGAAATGATAGCATTTCTAAAGCGCAGAAAGAAGACTTTTGCATGGAGTCATGAAGACATGCCAGGGATAGACCCGAGTTTCTTGTGCCACGAGCTCAACGTAAACAAGGAAGTCAAGCCAGTGAAGCAGCGAAGAAGGGTGTTTAAGCCCTGAAAAATCAAGCTATACAGGAAGAAGTAGAGAAAGTACAAAAGGCCTCTTTTATTGAGGATGTCAAATATCCTGATTGGCTAGCAAATGTGGTGATGGTAAAGAAGAAAAATAACAAGTGGAGATGTGTGTAGACTTCACTGATCTTAATAAGGCATGCCCAAAGGATTATTTTCCTTTACCTCGAATCGATCAACTGGTGGATGCTACCTCGGGGCACGAATTGTTGAGTTTCATGGATGCTTATTCTGGTTACAAACAGATTAAAATGAAGCCTGAGGACAGGGAGAGTACCTCTTTTATCACCCCAAGGGGAACTTATTGCTATAATGTTATGCCTTTTGGACTTAAAAATGCAGGGGCGACATATCAGCGACTGATGAATAAGGTGTTTGCAGAGCAAATCAGTCATAATATGGAGGTTTATGTTGACGATATGCTGACGAAGAGAAAGAAAGCTGCTGATCATCTAGTTGACCTAGGTCAGACTTTTGATCAACTAGATAAATATCAAATGAAGTTGAATCCCACCAAATGCATATTCGGAGTACGAGAAGGCATGTTTCTCGGATATATTATTAACCAACGAGGCATCGAGGCGAACCCTGAAAAGATCAAAGCCCTATTGGAGCTACGATCTCTAACTACGAAGAAGGAAGTACAAAGTCTCACGGGGCGAGTCGCAGCACTCAACAGATTTGTGTCACGAGTAACAGACAGATGTCTCCCATTCTTCAAAACACTCCGAAAAACTTTTTAGTGGAATGATGAATGCGAGAAGGCCTTTCAAGAATTGAAGAAATATCTGGGGACACCTCCATTATTATCTAGACCAGTGATGGGAGAAAGACTATACTTGTATCTGGAAGTTTCAGAGAATGCAGTCAGCTCGGTATTAATAATAATGGAGGACGGAGTCCAAAAGCCGGTCTATTACACCAGCAAGGCTTTTTGAGGAGCATAGATCAGATATCCAAGGTTGGAAAAGTTGGCATTGGCACTAATCGAAGTAAGCAGAAGGATGAGGCCATACTTCCAAGCCCATACTATAGTGGTGTATATTGATATGCCATTGAGACAGGCTCTGCACAAACCAGAGAAATCAGGAAGATTGATGTACTGGACAGTAGAACTTGGTGAATATGATATAGTTTATGAGCCTTGATCATCACTTAGGGGGAAGGCAGTAGCGGATTTTATCGTAGAGTTTACTCAATCTGATACCTCCAAAGAAGAGGAGTTTAATATAGACCAACCCGTGGAGATTAAGGGATCATCAAATTTAACCCCCGACCAATTTCCATCCATGGACGATCAAGAAAAGATAATCAACGAGCAGCGAGAAGTGTTGGGGGAAGACAAAAAGAAGCATCAAATATTCCACCGAGGAGCTCTATCGGACCTAGAGTACCTGTGTGGAATCTGTATGTGGATGGCTCTTCGTGCACTACAGGCAGTGGAGCAGGAATTATTTTAAACAGTCCGGATGAGATTGATATGGAGTATGCTCTACGCTTTCAATTAAAGGCTTCTAATAATGAGGCTGAATATGAAGCTATGATCATGTTTCTAAGTCTGGCTAAAACCATGAAGGTTGAGCAAGTCGTTATATTATATGATTCACAGTTAATCGTAAATCAAATTCTGGGGGTGTATGCAGCAAAAGGAGAATTAATGGTCAACTATCATGCAAAAGCAATGGAGGTTGTATCGAGTTTTACTGCAGTTCAGTTGATTAGAATATCAAGATTGGAGAACGCAAGAGCAGACGCCCTAGCTCGACTAGCATCAGCCACATGCACCGAGCTATGAAGAATAATCCCAATAGAAGTCCTGGCTGGTCGGAGCATAGATGAAGATTTAATGATGAATTTCATTGCCCTTGACTTGGGACCTTCCTGGATGGATCCCATTAGGGCCTATATCGAAGAAGGGATTCTGCCACCTGATAAACTCGCAGCTAAGAAACTAAAGTTTAAAGCTGCTCGTTATGTATTGACCAGTGGTATTTTGTACAGAAGAGGAGTTATAGCATGATTACAAAGATGTGTCCATCCCTCCGAATTTAAAGACTTAATCGAAGAGGTTCACGAAAGGTCCTGTGGAGCCCATGTAGTAGGTCAGACACTTTTGCAGAGGATCACAACATAGGGGTATTATTGGCCAACGATGAGAGTTGATTGCGCAGCTTACGCTAAGAAGTGTGATAAGTGCCAACGTTTCTCTTCCATCCGAAGAACTCCCCAAGCATTGTTAACACCCATAACGTCCCCTTGGCCATTCGCCATATGGGGGATAGACTTGGTCGGCCCACTTCCAACGACCAGGGAAAGATTCAAATACCTCGTGGTTGCTGTGGATTATTATACTAAATGGGTGGAAGCTGAGCCTCTCATTGATATGACATACGACAAAGTCTATCAATTTATTTGGAAGAATATTATTTGCAGATATGGTCTTCCACATGCATTCATTACTAACCATGGAACCCAGTTTGACAATGAGGAGTTTGCTGCATATTGTCATCAATCCAATGTACAGAAGATCCACTCTGCACCAGGCCATCCCCAGAGCAATGGGCAAACTGAGGTAACAAACAGAACGCTACTGAATGGTTTGAAAAAACGACTGGATTATGAAAAGGGAAATTAGATTAAAGAGCTACACTCTGTATTGTGGGCTTATCGCACTACACCACGAACAACAGCGGGAGAGTCTCTACACATGTTGACATTTACAAGTGAGGCTATCATACCTGCTGAATTGGGTCTACCCACACATACGGTGCTTAACTTCAACTCCCCTATAAGTGACTTAATGAGAAGATTAGACCTAGATATGCTCGAAGAAGTCAGGGAAGAAGCAGCAATCAGGAATGCAGCATATCAACACCGAACAACTTATTTTTGCCTGGGAGAATTTCTAAGTGTTTGTGAGAAAATGCTCCCGCTTCTCTCTAAAAAACCTTCAACCAAACACAACCCTAAAACGACCACCGCCTTACCCTACCAATCTACCTCCGGCCACCTTAACCTATAGGCTACCATGAACAAACTACCTCCGGCCATTCGTGGTGGGTGGGCTCGTAACCCTACCCCTTCCCAAACGTCCTCGCACACGGATGGGAACTCCCAGAGGCATTCCCCCCCTTTGGAAGTTGCTAGATTTGTTCCTTTTGATGCAGTGAGATTTCCCTCCAATCAAGATAGCGGCCTGGGAATGGAGTCTGGTCCGATTGATATTCAAGATTCAATTGACGAGGATGAAAATGAAGAGGGACAAATTGTTGCCTTAGAAGATACGATTCAGGACTCTAAGATTGTAGAGATGTACAAGGAATTCATGAAGCATAAAGGGTTCTCATATGAGGATGTTCTGCAACATGGAAGAGCCATTAACGAAAGCAAGGACTCCCCCAATAATGGGGATGGAGATAAGAGAGGGGTAAGGCAAGAAGCAGGGGATTGTAATGGTAGTGGACCTATTCCTTGCTCCACCAAGAACGTAGCTGTGGAGAAATCTTGGAAGGATGTTGTTGCCAATAAAAGATGCCCCAAGCTTCGACTCACATATCATCCCCCCTCTATTTCTGATAACAGGATCATAGTGGCCCCTCCAGTGGAGATAGCAGCTAATGGATATGCTAAATGGGAGAATAGCATGGTGGGATGCTTTCTGGGAAGGAAATTACCTTACACCTTAGTTTGCAATATAGCACATAAGTTATGGAACAAGTTTGGCCTCAAACAGGTAGTGGGTCACAACAATGGTTTCTATTTCTTTATGTTTGATAATGCTAATATGAGGGATGAGGTAATTGACAATGGCCCTTGGCATTTTGTGGGGAACCCTATTATCATCCAAAAATGGGCTCCAAACTTCTCTTTCAGCAAAGACACCACTTCTGTGATTCCTGTTTGGGTCAAATTTCATGACATTCCTGTCCAGTTATGGACAGAGGAGGGGCTGAGCTATGTGGCTAGCTCAGTTGGAATTCCAATGTATGCTGATACTATAACTGAAGGAATGCAGAAAATCAGTTTTGCTAGGATATGTGTTGAGTTAAAAGTCATGGGAGAATACCCAAGGACCATTGATATTAAAATGGAGGATGGGTCCATTGCTGTGGTTGCAGTTGAGTACCAAGAAAAACCTCCATCGTGTATCAAATGTGGCATTTTTGGTCATGATCTCCTCAATTGTCAGAAGTCCAAGAAGGCATGGGTGGCAACTAACAACAAAGAGATGATGTTTCCTTTCAAAAGTCAGTCTGAGATTCAGAAGGCCTTAGAAGAGGAATGGACCCAAGTGCAATACACAACCAATAAGAATCATAATGACAAGAGGGCAACAAAACCAAAAGAAGTTCAGGCCGAGGTAGGGATCAATCTAGTTCCTAATGCCATGAATGATCCTGTAGCAGGGCAGCCTGAGGTAGTTACTAAGACAGTGTTAGAAGAAGGGGATAAGAGCATAAATTCCCCTAATCCATTTGTTATTTTGGAGACTGAGAATGAAGATCCTCTAATGTCCACTCCTGCACCAGCTGGCTTGGTTCTTAAGATTAAGGCAGTTGATGAACTTGACAAGGGGCTGGCAAGGGGAGGTGACAAAGGTGGAGGCAATGAGTTACCTGGGAGTAACAAGAAAGGGAAGAAGAAATCAGGCAACAAAGTTAAGAAGTTTAGATGACCAGAATGGGTACATGGAATATAAGGGGCCTTAATGCTCCCCACAAGCAGGTGGAAGTGGTTAAACTAATCAAGGATAATAGATTAGACCTTATCAGTCTTGTGGAAACTAAGATTAGAAGGAACAATATGGAGACTATTAAAAGTTCTTGCTTCTATCATTGGGAGTATGTCCATAATTGCCCCACGGATGGGGGTGTGGCCAGAGTGATTGTGGGCTGGAACCCAAATATTATGAAGATTGAGGTGATCTACACTCATAGACAGGCCCTGTTCTGCCTTGTAAATATCATTGGTACCAGCTACTCCTTCCATGCTACCTTCATATATGGGGAAAACCTTCCTGAGCAGAGGAGATGCCTTTGGACTTTCCTTAGAGAAAATAATTTGGTGGTTAATGATGGACCTTGGATTCTAATGGGGGATTTTAATGTGGTCAGATGCCAGGAGGAAAAAGTGGGAGTATTGGGTATTGACAGAGCTGCTGCTGAGGAGTTTAATGATTGTTTGAATGAGCTAAATGCGGATGATATGGTCAATAGTGGGTTATGGTTCACCTGGAATAGGAATCAGAGGGGTGAAAATAATGTTCAATCGAGGATTGATAGAGTCATACACAATGATAGGTGGGCTGCTCTCTTCCCTAATTCTCAAGCTATTACCCTTCCTTGTGGAATTTCGGACCACAGTCCCATTATCACCTATATGGATAACACTATTATTTGGAGACCAAAGCCTTTCAAGTTCTTCAACTTCTGGATGAATCACGATGAGTTTATGCCTACTATCATTGAAGCTTGGGATGTTGAAGTGGATGGGAACCCAATGCAGAAGCTCTTCAAGAAGCTGAATAGAGTCAAGGCCTCTTTGAAGCACTTTAATAGGAAGTTCTTTAACAAGATTTCAGCAATGGTTGCTGATTCCAAGTCTAAGCTTGATGCTATCCAAAGTGATCTGGACAGAGATGGTGCTAATAGGGAGAAGCAGGATGCTGCTAAGGCGATGAGAACCAAATATGCTAAGCTTAGGAATGAGGAGGAGTCATTCCTTAGACAGAAGGCTAGAGTTAAGTGGCTGCAGCTGGGAGACCAAAATAATACATTCTTTCATAAGAAAGTAAATCAAAATGTGGCTAGAAGGAAAATTTTGAGCATTGAGGATGATCTTGGTGTGAGAATTGAAGGGAAAGAGCAGGTGGCTGGAGAAGCTATGAAATTTTTTGGGAACTTGTTAGGGAATAGGTCGCGATGTATTGATGCTAACTCTGTTTTGGGGGAGGTGATTAAGAATAAACTTACCTCTACTCAAGCTGAGTTATTGGAGAAAGAGGTCACTCATGATGAAATCAAAGAGGCAATGTTTGGAATTGGGTCTGACAAGGCCCCTGGTCCGGATGGCTTTAACAGTTATTTCTTTAAAATGAATTGGCAGCTTGTTGGGGAAGAGGTGTGTGAGGCTATTAAATTCTTTTTTGATAATGGGAGTTTCTTCAACCAGTGGAACTGTACCAGCCTGGCTTTGATTCCTAAGGTTGCAGCCCCTAGAAGTATGAGGGATTTCAGACCTATATCGTGCTGCAACACCTTGTACAAGTGCATATCCAAAGTTATCACTTGCAGGCTTAAGAAGATGATGCCAGACCTCATTAGTAATAATCAGGCTGCCTTTGTTGAAGGCAGATCCATTGCTGATAACATCCTGCTTTTACAAGAGTTAATGAGAAATTATCACAGGGACTCTAACCCTCCTAGATGTGCAATTAAGATAGATATTCTTAAAGCCTATGATACAGTGAGCTGGGACTTCCTGATGCAGCTTTTGACTCATGTTGGCTTCCCCCCCAAAGTCATTGGGTGGATCTCCAAGTGTGTGACTACTACCAGGTTCTCCATTAATCTGAATGGGGAACTGAATGGGTTTTTTCATGGGAAAAGAGGGCTCAGGCAGGGAGACCCTCTCTCTCCATATCTTTTCCTGCTGGTGATGGAGGCTTTCTCAGGGATTATTTCTAAAGCTGCTGAATCTGACCTGTTCAGTTATCACCCTAGGTGCAAGGAGATGGCCCTTACCCACGTTAGTTTTACTGATGATCTGATAGTTTTTGCTGGTGGGGACAGGGTGTCTTGCAGCATTGTGAAGGAGGCCATATCTAATTTTAGCTCTTTAACTGGGCTTATGGTCAACATGGAGAAAAGCAGCCTCTTCACTGCAGGGGTTAATGGGGATGGGATTCAGGAGATCTCCTCTATTCTGGGAATACAGCACAGCTCCCCTCCTTTCAAATATCTGGGGGTTCCTCTCATCACAACTAGGTTGAAGAAGGAGGATTGCTCTCACTTGGTGGAAAGGATAACTATGAGAACCAGATGTTGGACTAATAAATTCCTGAGTTTTGCAGGTAGGCTCCTCCTTGTGAAGACTGTGATTTTCAGCATCCAAGTGTATTGGGCAAGCATTTTTATCCTTCCCAAGAGCATCATTAAAAAAATTGAGCAGATTATGAGGAATTACTTATGGAATGGGGATGAGGCTAATAGCAAAGGGGCAAAAGTTGCTTGGAAGGATATTTGTGTTTCTCTGGATGAGGGGGGGCTAAATATCAAGTGTCTTGAGACTTGGAACAGAGCAGCTATGGCTAAGCACTTGTGGAATCTTTGCAGTAAGAAGGACAGCCTATAGATCAAATGGTGCAACATTTATAAGATCAAAGGAAGGAGCATCTGGGCTCTGAGTATCCCAAATGATTCATCATGGAGCTGGAGGAAATTCCTCAAGAGCAGAGAGAAGTTTAGAAGCAAAATAAAGACCATCATTGGGAATGGAAATCTTGCTTTTATGTGGTTTGATAATTGGCACCCTAATGTCCCGCTGCACCCCTTATATGGGGGAAACATTGTGTATGACTCTGCTAGTAATCTAAAAGCAAAAGTTTCTGATTTTATCCACCACTTGGAGTGGAGATGGCCTTCAACTGTGACTTGGGAGCTGAATGAAGTTAAGAATGCTATTCTTCCTACTATTCAGGATGCAAATGATATTGTTGTGTGGCTGCCCTCTAATAATGGGAAGTTCACCATAGCTTCTGCTTGGGATCTTTTAAAGGCACATAAGCCTATGGTTAACTGGAGCAAGTTTGTGTGGAGTAAGGTGTGCATCCCCAAATGCTCTTTCATTACATGGTTGGTGGTTAGGAGGGCCATCAACACTAAAGTTAAGTTACATGAGTGGGGGGTTTCTATGGATGACCTGTGTGAGTTATGTGGGAATGAGAGTGAGACATATAACCACCTGTTCACCCAGTGCAGCCTTAGTAAAAGTATATGGCATGAGGTGTGGCTAAGAAACCAATGCTATAGGGATTCCATGGATTTAAATAGTGAGTTGGATAAGGCTACTATTAACCACTCTACTAAGACTCTATGCGATAAGATAAATCCTTATCCTTTACTACTACTATCTACTATATTTGGATGGAAAGGAATGCTAGATGATTCAAGCATGTCTCCAATTCCCTTGACTCCATTGTGAAGGGTATTAAAAACATGGTTCGAGCAAAAGTGCTTACTTGGAAAAAGGACAGAAGGAACTATGCAAACTGGATGGCTTGTATGTACTGGAACATTCCTGAAGATAGTCTTCTGTACTATGGATTAGGCTAGATTTTGGCTCTTCTTGTTGTTTTGTTTGCCTTTGGGGTATGCCCTGGGGTTCCTTTTCTTTTGTTAAGGTTTTTTCCTCTGTAAATTCTTAGTTTTTTTTATATACTCAATCTTTCCCAAAAAAAAACACCGAACAACTTTGTTCTACAATAAAAGGGTGAAGAAGTGTGATTTGAAAGAAGGGGATTATGTACTGAAGAAAGTGATCCAAAAGCATAACAAATTGGAAGCCAATTGGCATGGAACTTACAGAGTAACTGTAGTTGTTCGTCCAGGGACATACAGAATTGAAACTTTGGAGGGAGAAGAATTCAAGAATGCATGGAATGCAGAACACCTGCACAAGTACTATCAGTAATTGAAATTCCTATGTAATGCAGTTTCCTCAAAATAAATAAAGTGATATTTTGCCCATATTCCTTTCTTTATTGAATTTTTTTTCGAAATATTAGTGCTACACACTACACAAACCCAAATTCAAAGCAACACATCACCAACTCCGGTTGGTCGGCAATTCAATTACCACCAACTCCGATTGGTCGGGAACTCAATACCACTAACTTCGGTTGGTCGGTAACTCAATACCACCAACTCTGGTTTATCGGCAATTCAAATACCACCAACTCCGGTTGGTCGGCAATTCAAATACCACCAACTTCGATTGGTTGGGATCTCATTACCACCAACTTCAGTTGGTCGGTAACTCAATACCACCAACTCCGGTTAGTCAGCATCTCATTACCACCAACTCCGGTTGGTCGGTACATCAATAACCACCAACTCCGGTTGGTTGGTACCAAACTAGGCAAGAAGCTGGACGACCTCCCGGGGCATCCACTATCTAGGCAACCGGGTAATCCATACGAGATTACTACAACTAAGCAGGAACTTGGGATAAAAATCATTCCATTGCTTAGGCCCAAAGAGTGACAAGTCACTATAATCAAACAACAAATGGGATAAGTATGGCATATATATATATATATATATATATATATATACATATTCACCAACCAACAAACCAGCAAGCAAGGACATTCTACAAATTATTTCGAAGAGAAATGAAATTGTCAAAGACTAAGAATTTCTTCATTAAAATCAAGTAGATTACATATAATATGAAGTTTGATTCATTACATAAACATATCTATGGGTTTCTTTACCTCTACTTTTGACACAGGTTCTACCCTAGCTAGAGGATCATCTAAGGTATAAGGGGAATTTATAAAGTTTAGATCTCGCAGCATTCTGACATTCATTATGGATGGATGGTCGAGCAAGTGTTCTGGACGAGCTATTTCAAAGTTTGAATGAAGACTGTAATCACCGAGATACTTCGATATCAAAATTCGAGGAATAGCACGGGCTGGAATCCAATTAAGGTCAAGATTGAAGGGAGGCACAGGTAAATCAAGGACACCAGGTTCATAGTAATCCCACAGGAAATGGCCTTGCTCCATCTTCAGACACATAAGGCATTTAACCACCCTTGCTTGTATCCTTCATTGTTCGACTGCTGCAAATGAGCATCAAGGTGATATAGAGCTTCATTATACCCAGCCATCCAGAATTCCCTGGGCTGCTTATGAAATTGATAAGTCAATCTCTCAAGTTGCTCGTGGAGCTTCTTCACCAAAATTTATTTACTTTCCAGAGTAGAACTTTGATTAGAGAGTTGCTCGGTGAAGTTCAGAATCTTCTTAGACATTTCTGCCAAGGCTTGGTTCTTCGCCATTAACTGAACGGGTTGATTCTCCAAAGCCGACTGAGTTCTCGCTTCTTCAATGGTGACCCGACCAGCCCTTGCTCGTCCACGAGAAGAAGATCTTGCTCTGCTACGAGTAGGTGTGGAAGATCCTGCTCGCTTCAAGGTTTCTAACTCATCCCTTAAGATAGCATTTTTTACTTCCAAAAATGAAAAACCATCATCATTTACTGGGACCAAGGCTCCCGAAGAAGAAGAAGCAGATTTGAGTTATTTTATTTCCTTTTGCAAAGTAATGTTCTCCTGCTCCAACAACTTGGCGATATGTCTATACTCTTAAATTTCAAGCTTCAGAACACTCTCCTTTTTCTCATGAGAAGAAATGAACTTGTCATACCCCTTTTTTTTTTGGGAATTTAATTGTATATATAAAAAGACCAAAAGATATACAGAGGAAGAAACCCCTCCACAGACCAAGAAAGCCCTGGGGCATACCCCACAGGCAAACAGCCAACCAGGCCGGAACCAAACAAAAACCTAAACTAGAAGTTTATCTTCAGGGATGTTCCAGTACATACAAGCCATCCAGTTAGTAAAACTCCTTCTGTCCTTCTTCCACGTGAGAGCTCAATTGTTGGTACTCAATTGTTGCCATCTTGTCAGTACTCAATTGTTGGTACTTCTTCTCATAGCCTTGATGCAGAAGTGTGGTGGATTCTTTATACTGTTGTTGGAGTTCCTCGATCGTTCCTTAAAGATCTTCAATCATTTCATAGTAGGCTACATTGTTGGCTACAGCACGATCAAGTAAGCCCTTCAAGTATTGGTAAGCTTCAACTGCTCGGTCAGAAGCACCTGATTCGAGGATATTAATTATCTGGGCCTTATTAAGATCTGCATGACCAACTTTGAAATAGTAATGGCATTTCTTCATCAACTCTGTATCATGAGCTGATAAGAGCTCCATCCTGGCCATAAACTAGCAAAGAGGAGAAATAAAAAGAATCAATAATGATGCTGACAAAGCGAGTAAAAGGGAAATTCAAGACGAACAACCAAAGTTCAAATTTTATTCATCATGATTCAAGGTTACATTCAAGAAAGTAATCAAACAAAAGACCCGAACAACTTTACACCTTCTCCTTATTTCCTACTATTTTGTTGGACGGTTTGGATGAAGGGGTTGGTTGCTCGGAGGATAATGGTAGCTGCTCGGTAGAAGTGCTGGCTAGTTGGAGTTGCTCGGAAAGTTGAACAACAGGAATAGTAGGGACTTGATCTCCAGTCATCATAGAAGATTAATCTGAAGCAGCTTCATCCTCTTCTTCTTCTCCAGGAGAGGGATGAGGGCCATGAGTATGCTCCTGGAACAACTCAAAAGTTTCAGCAACCTTTAACTTCTTCAAGGCTTCTACCCATCCATCCCTAAAATATTTGACACTGGCATACTCTATTTGAGAAGACATGACAGCTAAGCCCTTGTTCCAGCCTTTGTCCCAACCAGCACTGAATGATTTTTTAACTACAGTTTTCCTTTTTGCCTTCTCCAAGGAGGTCCTTTCCCTTAGGAGCTCTTCGGTAGACTTTATCTTTTCTTCTACCTCTGTCTTATGTTGCTCAACACCTTGAAGCTTAATAACCTTCTCCTCAGCAAATTTGAGCTTGACCTCGAGCTCCTTGTTACTCTGATCAGAATCCTTTAATTTCTGCTCCAACTCTCTAGAGGCAGTCAGAGCTTGATCTCTGTCCAGTTCAACGGACTTGAATTACTTCTCCCAAGCATCTTTGTCCTCCTCATACTTCTGATGAAATTCATTCAAAGACTAGGTTAGTCCAGCAAAATCTTCCTCTACTCCACCCGAGGAGCTTGAAGCCCTGATAGCTTCATCCTTCTTCAAAATGCTATTGAAACACGTCACAAGTTGAAAAAAAAGAACTTTAAGTTAATACATGAACATAGAATTAAAAAAATATAGGGGTTAAGCTAAAGATACTGACTGAAGTAATGTGTTGAGCAGCCAGTGTAGTAATTTTCTCGCGAGAAAAGGTGTCTTCAAAACCTTGGGATTCTGGAACAGTCCAGGATCTTACCAAGCTCACAGCAGAGCTCGAAGCAACAAGAGTTGGAACACTACCTTCAACATTTGAAAGTTGAGAGATAGGTTCAGCAGGTCTCTCAGAAGAACTTCTTTTTGTAACACCCCGCCCGCCCGGGGAGAGCGAACGGAGCGCTACTGTCGATAAACTAAATTCAAATCCACAAATCACAAGGTATAGAGCATCTAAATCCCACAATAGAAAAGAAACCACTTATCTCATATTCAAATTAATACAACAAATCTCTCAAAAAAAAATTACCGCATTTAGCTCGAAAATAAAATACAAATCTCCAATGCTCTATACATCAAAATAAATACAAGTCTTCTCATCTTGTATTAAAATCTTTCCAAAATAATCCACGCTAAAATCAAATCCAAAGCTCCCAAAATCCACGCTAACCTGCCACTAAAAGAAAATATGGGGAAGTACACAATACGATAGGAAAGATGCTCAACAAATATTAGCGGCGAATAAAACGTAACAATACGAATACGAATATTCAAATCAAAGCGAATCTCATAAGCAATTATATCAATATAATTTCTCAACAACACTTTAACCGGGTCACCAGGCCTCACCACCGTACCGCGCCTATGCATTCTTTTAGCATATCCGGAAAAAGGAATATTGGCGGGTGCCCAACCTCAGTGCCATATTAAAATATCATGACAACATGCTCGACACCAAATATAATACCACATGAATCGAAATTAGATTCCAACAAATATTTCCAGATTTCCAAATGAATTTATCAATTCAAATATGAGTCAATAATCACAAGAAAACAACGAGAATAAACACTCGCGAGATTTAGGAGCATATTGTGTAAAACCCCATACCTCAAAATCATCACATGAATCATCACATAATTCAGCCTCAAAATCTAATCACACCATCACGTTCCTCTCGCGAAAATAATCAAATCAAGTTCTAGCCCAAACTCGAGAAAACACCAAATAAGCCTTCTAATCTAAGGTTGAAATCTTGAATAAGCTTGGGGCTATGGTTTGTATATGAAAGGGAGCAATTTTGGAGAGGTCTTTTGGTTAAAAATCTTGAGAAAAAGTGATTCCAATGGTCCGATCATCCGGAATAAATTTTTTAGTGCTTGTATCTAATTAGAACTCTTTTCTTAATCAAACACTTAATCATTTATATATCAACAACACTGATGTTGGGCACCCGCCAAGACTCCTTTTTCGGCTACTTGATAAAGTATGGCGCGGTATGGTGAGGCCTGGTGACTCCGGTTAATGTGTTGTTGAGAAATTTATTGATAAAATGCTATTGAGATTTGCATTATTTGATTTGTTGTATTAATTTGAAGATGAGAATAGTAGTTTCTTGTTATATTGTGGGATTTAGATGCTCTATACCTTGTTATTTGTGGATTAGTTTAGTTTTATCGATAGTAGTGCTCCGTTCGCTCTCCCCGGGCGGGCGGGGTGTTACACTTTTTAATCTCCTCAAAGGAGCAAGATCATTTTCAACTAAAGATATTATCTCTATTGGGGAGATGACAACAGTCTTACTCGGAGGCACAGGGGGCTTCTCGCCAGCTTTCTGTAACAACCCTCGCTTTTGGGAGCCCATTTTATATTTATTTACTATGTTGAGTAGTTGCATATATAAAATGCTCTATGTGGGTAAGTATTAATTTGATGAAATAATTTAATATTTACTAATAAGTTGCATGATACCATGTGTGTAAGTAGTTGTTACCATGTGGTGTTCTATTTTGTCATGAAAATTAATATGGCAATTTGAATTATAATGGAACCGGAACTTAATTTGGCTTATAAAATCTCCAAATGATAATTTGGAGGGTTTAGTTAGTTCCAGGAGGTGCGAGACAGTCGAAATGTGTGCCATATTGTATTTTGAGATTTTGGGCACTTTTGGCTGGTTTTGGCATATTGCGTATTAGAACTTAACTATTGCTGTATTTTTACTTAAAGGTTGGAGACTTTTAATCTTAAGCCACGTTTTAGTCTTTCCCCCAAGTCTTTCATTTCCTCTTATTTGCCCTAAGTGCTCTAGCCCTACTGTGAGAGAGAGAGTGAGAGTGAGAGTGTAAGATTGGAGAAAAAAAGAGAGATCTTGAAGATTTATGGTTTGATCTTGCTTTCTTCTTCAACCAAGCCTGATATTGAAGCCCCAAGGCAAGTTTTCTACTTGCTATTATATGGTCTAAGATGAATGATTAGTATGGGTAGATTATGTATAGTTTTGATGTAATATAATTGTGGTTTTTGGTTGGATTTATGGGTATCAACATCTTTGGTAGAGATAGATTGTTGATTGAGGTAGAAAAATGTTGTTGGGAGCATTTATGATCTTTTCGTATCATTAAATGTAGTTGGATGATTTTTGGTTGGTTATTGATTTTGGGTTTAGAAGATAATAGGAGAGATGGGTCTAGGTCTGCAATGTCCGGTCGACCGCGTATCTCAGACCGGTCGACCGGCCTTCGGAGGAGGGCACACTGCTTTCTTTCAAAGGCATGAAAATAAGGGCGCGGTCGACCGCGGTTCTACCACAGGTCGACCGATCCATCCGAAATGAACTTTCTGCTTTCTTTCAAAAGCTAAACTTTGAGACGCGGTCGACCGCGGTCTTGGGATCGGTCGACCGGTCCCCTGTTTTCTCAACCAATTTCCTACTTTTATTTTTAATCCTTTTCTTCCTCTAGGAACTTAGGACTCTTCTTGAATGAAGTAAACCTTGGAATATAGAGTCCTAGTTGAGTTTGTTGTCACCCTAGTGTTGAATGGGTTCACTTGGGGTTAAGTTAGGGGGAAGGGTTGTCCTAAGTGATGTTAAGGCATCACTTTTCTTGGTGCATCCTATAGATATGGATGGGAATTGTAGGCCCATACTTGGAGACTTTAGGGGCTTAAATTGAGATATATAAAACCTTATGTTTGGGAAGTGAATATGATCCCTTGGAGATTTATTCGAGGCATAACCTAGGATGAGAAATGAACTATCCTATGATAACGGTTTCAAACAAATGAAACATGTAATTGTCAATGAAAATGAAAAGTATGGTTTTTATAGTAAATGCTAATTTACTTAAACACACCTCTCTAAATGCTATCATAAGGGAAGCTCGCGCATGAGGTGATGTTCCTTGACTAGTGAATGCAGGGAGACTATAGTCCTCGGCCATATGCGGGTTTATTATATGTATTTTCTGCGCTAGTGAAGTAATTCCGGGTGTGGTTATGACTCACTCGCAGGCATATGGCCACTTCCCGACGTGCGTTAGGTACCCAGGCTGCCTTGTTTGATGGGCCCATGGAAGATGATAGTCATTTAGGGGCGCGCCCAGTGGGGAAACTCGGAGGGGCGGTCTTAGAATCGTTATATGCATAAGAATATAGCTTTTCTAAAACTCAAGTGGGACTTGAGGGTTGTATAATTCCACTAAATGATATTATGACAATTACATTCCTGCTAAGGAATGGGAATTGGAATGAAATGAAAAGATAATGTTAGTATATTCCTGTTAAGGAATTGAAACTGGATTAAAGTGGTAATTGGTGAATACAAGCTTTTAATTTAGTTTTAATTTAATTTTGCATAATTTCATCTTCATGCATAGTCTCTTTTAATCATGTCATTTTCACTTGTTTTCTTATGATCCATGCTTAGGTTGTTAGAGTGTTGATTTCTATACCCATGTTTTGCTATTCATATCTAGCATGCTTTTTGCTCATCTGGGAACTATATATAAACCGGGTCCTGACCCGTTCTTTTTCCTCTATGTTGTGCTTGTTATTGTATCCGCCCAGGTGCTCCTCCGCAAGGACGCCCGTGTTGATATTCCTACTCTTTTGCTTTTAAGGAGCTGTATGAAATTGCGGATATTACAGGATGTTTTGCTAGACGCCCTCATTCTTTTGATATCTAGTTATGATCGGGTCTGTCACTCGGGCGAGTGGCCTAAATCTTGTAATTGCTTAATGAATGTAAAACATAACATCTAACTGTTGTGATTACTTTTGTGTAGCTGTGAATCGACAGCATATTCAGTTCCTCTCTTTGTATATAGTGGTTTTAGACGTATGTTAATTATGTTTCTTTGAATTCCACTATTGTTCTAGAATGGGTTGTTTAAATTGTTTTCTTAACTTAAATTTTTTTTATCACATAAATTGTTTTGACAACCCGTTTTCTGAATTTATTGGGTGCTTTTCTCGGTTACTCTTACTATATTAGTGGTGCTGAGAATGATTTTTCCGTCCATGATTACTGTATATGTCGGAGTATCGGGCTGGCCACCCCTTATTTCGGAGTGCGGGTTGTCACAGATGGTATCAGAGCACTGGGTTCTAGAGTACTAGGATCTATGTGGACTTGTCACGATCTACCATAGCGTTCTTTGATATAGAGCCTAATGATAAGACTGCTTTGCTGCTTATAATTGCGATCTTCTGTGAAATAGATTGTTGTGAATTGTATTCTAACACTATTGTCCCTTCATGGCAGATGCCGCCTAAGAGAGGTCGCCCTGCGAGACGCAATAGAGTTGTAGAAGAGGATGTTGTTCCTCCACCGCCCCAAGGAACTTTTAATGATGCGTCGTAGCCAATATCGTGGCTCATGCAGTTAATGCCGCCATGACCGCAGTAACTCAACAGATGCCAACAGCTCAACAACGGGCACAGGATGCTCAAGCACCTACGGGACCTTCTCCGTGGGAAAGAGTAAGGGAGTCCTTTTTAAAGGGCCATCCCCCAGAGTTTGATGGAGGCTCTGATGTTGTTCAAGCAAATCAATGGAAGAAGGATATGCAACGCCATTTGTGAATGTTGGATTGTAGTGAGGAAAAGAAGCAAGTCCTTGCTACTTTCAAGTTGGTTGGGGCAGCGTTACAATGGTGGGAGTCGATGAGTACGCCAGAACAGAGGGATACTATGTCCATTACTGATTTCTGAATCTTGTACGACCGAAAATATTTTCCTCCCGCGATTCAGAGGGAGATGAGGAGGAAACTTCCAGATCTAGTTCAGGGAGAACGATCGGTTGCCGAATATGAGGAGGAGTTTACCCGGCTAGCTAGTTTTGTGCCGGAAGAGGTGACCCCGGAGGAAAGGAAAGTCTCAAAATTCATGGGAGGTCTAAACTGGAGAATTCGGCAGCACTTGCTAGGTAATCCGGCTTTTCAAACTTTTGGTGAAGTGATGAATGCTGCACTGCTTCATTGTCAGGAGCATCGGTTGTTTATTCAGAATAGCAAGAAAGCTTCAGGAATGGGGCAAGTAGGGAAGCCCGGGGTGAGTGGGAATGGAGGAGGAGCCTTTCCTTCGTCCCAACCTGCGGGTAATAAGCAACGAGAAAGGGATCCCCAGCAAGGGGATGGGTCGAAAAGACAACGCTCTGGCGGGTTTAATGTTAGTGACAATGCTAACAGGCAAGGTCAGGGTACCGTACCACAGCAAGCGGGTCGAGGTGGCCAGGGAGGTAGGGGCCAACCGGGCCAAGGTATTGGGCAGTTCAGATATAACAGAGGTCGAGGTCAGGAGAATATGGTGGGGAAATGTTTCCAATGTGGAGAAGCTGGTCATTTTAAGAGAGATTGTCCTCATATGATTGGGGGACAACCTCCACGAGTTCCTCAGCAGCCTTATGTGCAGTTCCCTCCACAAGCACCGAATCCAGTTGTCCCTATGCAGCAGGTTCAACTACAATATGGGAGAGTCAACCACATTCAGGATGCTATGCTTCCTCCTATTCATCCAGCGCCGCCAGCTATAGAGGGTAAGTTCCTTATTCAGGGACACATAGGTCGCGTTCTGTTTGATACGGGTGCGACGCATTCTTTTATTTCCAGAAGTTTTGCTCAGTCCACAGAGTTGATAAAATCTACGGAAAGTAACTTTTCTAGTGTGGAGTCCTCTTTGGGTGACGGTTCCCTTATTTTCTTTGTTTGTAAACGCGTAGGGATCACTCTTGGTAATTTGTGTTTTGAGGCTGACTTACTCGTCCTAGACATGGTCGGGTATGATGTTATTTTGGGCATGGATTGGCTTGTTAAGTATCATGCTATAGTTAATTGTTATGGGAAGAGTATAGTCTTCGCCGTTCCGGGACAAGATATGTTCCTGGTGGTTATGCCTCGTTTAGAGGGAGATTCTGGTACTTATTTATATTGTATTGCGAATGAGAATTCTCGGGGTGTAGTTGTTCCCTTAGATTCTATTCCTGTTGTTCGAGATTTTGAGGACGTTTTTCGGGAGATACCGGGTTTGCCTCCTAGTCGTGAGATTGAATTTGTGATAGACTTAGCGCCGGGAACTCGACCGATTGCGCGAACTCCTTATCGTATGGCTCCTGTGGAAATGAGGGAGCTAAGAGATCAGATTCGGCAGTTGTTGGAACAGGGGTTTATCAGGCGTAGCACATCGCCGTGGGGTGCTCCTGTGTTATTCGTAAAGAAAAGAGAGGGTTCTCTCCGGTTGTGCATTGACTATAAAGAGTTGAATAAGGTCACCATCCGGAACAAATACCCTTTGCCTCGCATAGATGACTTGTTTGATCAGCTCAGGGGAGCGACCTACTTCTCTAAGATAGATTTGAGAACGGGGTATCACCAGTTGAGGATACGGGAGCAAGATGTATCCAAAACTGCTTTTCTGACGAGGTACGGGTCTTATGAGTTTTTGGTTATGCCTTTTGGGCTAACCAATGCCCCTGCAGTATTCATGGACCTTATGAATAGAGTATTTCGGGACTTCCTGGACCAATTTATCATTGTGTTTATTGATGACATCCTTGTGTATTCTCAAACGGAAGATGACCATGCTACTCATTTGGGGTTGGTCCTGCAAAGGTTGAGGGATCACCAATTGTACGCTAAGTTTGAGAAGTGTGGTTTTTGGTTGCGGGAAGTGCAATTTTTGGGTCATGTTATTACTTCGCAAGGTATATCGGTGGACCCAAGTAAAGTTTTTGCGGTGAGGGAGTGGGGTCAGCCCACGACGCCTACCGAGATACGCAGTTTTCTGGGTTTGGCGGGCTATTACCGTCGATTTATCAAAGGATTTTCTAAAATTGCTAGTCCTTTGATAAATTTAACCCGGAAAGGGGTTAGATTTGTGTGGGATGATGCTTGTCAAGCTGCGTTCGATGAGCTTAAAGATAGATTGACTTCGGCTCCAGTCCTCGCTTTACCCAAGCCAGGGTTGGAATATTTAGTCTTCACCGATGCATCTCTACAAGGTTTGGGAGGTGTGCTTCAGCAGGAGCGACAAGCTATTGCATATGCTTCTAGAAAACTCAAGCCTCATGAAAGAAATTACCCGGTGCATGACTTGGAATTTGCCGTCGTTGTCTTTGCCTTAAAGATTTGGAGGCACTATCTTCTCGGGGAGAAGTTTAGTCTTTTCACGGACCATAAGTCGTTGCAATATTTATTTTCTCAGAAAGATTTGAATATGCGGCAGCGAAGATGGTTGGAGTTCGTGAAAGATTACCAATTTAATATTCATTATCATCCGGGCAAGGCGAACGTGGTGGCGGATGCCCTGAGTAGGAAGCCCGAGGGAGAGTTAGCTGATGTGTGGAAAGCTAAATGGAAGGAATTCAGTCATGAGGATGCGGTTGCTAGGGCGTTTATGTCCGTGATGACCGTTACTCTGACGATTGTGGCAAGGGTTGTGGAACCCCAAGGCAGAGATAAAGAATGTCAAGACCACATTCGCCAGTTATTGACTGGGGGAGCGGAGTCCTACTCGATAAGTTCTGAGGGTGGATTGCGCTTTCATGGAAGGCTTATTGTTCCGGAGGATGGAGATTTGCGACGGGCTGTGATGGCGGAATCTCACGGCTCTAAATTTTCGGTACATCCGGGAAACGATAAAATGTATCAAGATATGCGCCGTCAATATTGGTGGCCGGGTATGAAACGAGATATTTCGGAGTTTGTATCTCGATGCACTACTTGTCAGTTAGTTAAGGTTGACCATCAGCTACCGGCAGGTTTGTTGCAACCGTTGGAAATTCCTGTATGGAAATGGGAGAGAATTTCAATGGATTTTATCACCGGTTTGCCAACGTCACAAAAGGGTCACGATTCTATTTGGGTTATCGTGGATCGCTTGACAAAGTCGGCGCATTTCCTTCCCGTCCGTACTGATTATAATACCGCTCGTTACGCTCGATTGTTCATTGAAGAGATCGTTAGATTGCATGGGGTGCCCTTGAATATTGTTTCCGACAGAGACAAGATCTTTGTTTCCCACTTTTGGCAAAGTTTCCAAGAGGCCATGGGAACCGAATTGAAGTTAAGTACTTCCTATCATCCTCAAACAGATGGCCAGACCGAAAGGGTTAACCAAATGTTGGAGGATATGCTTCGTATGTGCATGCTTGATTTCAAGGGTAGTTGGGAACAATATCTCCCTTTGGTTGAATTTGCTTATAATAACTCATACCAGTTCACTATTGGGATGGCGCCCTATGAAGCCTTGTATGGTAGGCCTTGTAGATCCCCCACGTGTTGGTTAGAAGTGGGAGATTACAAGTTTCTCGGACCTGAAATGATTCGGGATACTTCTTCAAAGATCGAGCTTATTCGAGATCGTATTCGGATAGCCCAAGACAGACAAAGGAGCTATGCCGATGCGGGGAGAAGGCATGTGGAGTTAGAAGTTGGAGACCAAGTGTTGGTACGGGTGTCGCCAATGAAAGGCATTAAGCATTTCGGAAAGAAGGGGAAGCTTGCACCACGTTTCGTTGGGCCTTTTCCTATACTTGCTAAAGTAGGCCCCGTGGCGTATCAAATTGCCCGACCGGAACCGTTGCAACAGATTCACAATGTTTTCCACATCTCCTCTTTGAAGAAGTATAAGAGGTGTGATGGTGCCCTTTGGCACATCCCTTTCGAGGATATAGAGTTACAACCCGATATTTCTTATGAAGAGCAACCCGTGGCCATTTTGGAGCATGGGGAACGTAGATTGAGATCTCGTGTGGTGCCCTTGGTTAGAGTACAATGGAGTCATCACAGTGTCGATGAATCTACTTGGTAGCGTGAGGATGATATGCGGGAAAAGTATTCGCATCTTTTTATCCAAGGTACGCTTGAATTTTGGGGGCAAAATTCCCTCATAAGGGGGGGAGTATGTAACAACCCTCGCTTTTGGGAGCCCATTTTATATTTATTTACTATGTTGATTAGTTGCATATATAAAATGCTCTATGTGGGTAAGTATTAATTTGATGAAATAAGTTAATATTTACTAATAAGTTGCATGATACCATCTGTGTAAGTAGTTGTTACCAT
Organism: Sambucus nigra; assembly: GCA_949130495.1. Taxonomy (NCBI): domain Eukaryota; kingdom Viridiplantae; phylum Streptophyta; class Magnoliopsida; order Dipsacales; family Adoxaceae; genus Sambucus; species Sambucus nigra. The sequence goes on from OX422211.1 coordinate 403,627,265, forward strand.
GTGGTGTTCTATTTTGTCATGAAAATTAATATGGCAATTTGAATTATAATGGAACCGGAACTTAATTTGGCTTATAAAATATCCAAATGATAATTTGGAGGGTGTAGTTAGTTCCGGGAGGTGCGAGACAGTCGAAATGTGTGCCATATTGTATTTTGAGATTTTGGGCACTTTTGACTTGTTTTGGCATATTGCGTATTAGAACTTAACTATTGCGGTATTTTTACTTAAAGGTTGGAGACTTTTAATCTTAAGCCACGTTTTAGTCTTTCCCCCAAGTCTTTCGTTTCCTCTTATTTGCCCTAAGTGCTCTAGCCCTAGAGTGTGAGAGAGAGTGAGAGTGGAAGATTGGAGAAAAAAAGAGAGATCTTGAAGATTTGTGGTTTGATCTTGCTTTCTTCTTCAACCAAGCCTGATATTGAAGCCCCAAGGCAAGTTTTCTACTTGCTATTATATGGTTTAAGATGAATAATTAGTATGGGTAGATTATGTATAGTTTTGATGTAATATAATTGTGGTTTTTGGTTGGATTTATGGGTATCAACATCTTTGGAAGAGATAGATTGTTGATTGAGGTAGAAAAATGTTGTTGGGAGCATTTATGATCTTTTGGTATCATTAAATGTACTTGGATGATTTTGGGTTGGTTATTGATTTTGGGTTTAGAAGATAATAGGAGAGATGGGTCTAGGTCTGCAATGTCCGGTCGACCGCGTATCTCAGACCGGTCGATCGGGCCTTCGGAGGAGGGCACGCTGCTTTCTTTCAAAAGCATGAAAATAAGGGTGCGATCGACCGCGGTTCTACCACAGGTCGACCGGTCCATCCGAAATGAACTTTCTGCTTTCTTTCAAAAGCTAAACTTTGAGACGCGGTCGACCGCGGTCTTGGGATCGGTCGACCGGTCCCCTGTTTTCTCAACAAATTTCCTACTTTTATTTTTAATCCTTTTCTTCCTCTAGGAACTTAGGACTCTTCTTGAATGAAGTAAACCTTGGCATTTAGAGTCCTAGTTGAGTTGGTTGTCACCCTAGTGTTGAATGGGTTCACTTGGGGTTAAGTTAGGGGGAAGGGTTGTCCTAAGTGATGTTAAGGCATCACTTTTCTTGGTGCATCCTATAGATATGCATGGGAATTGTAGGCCCATACTTGGAGACTTTAGGGGCTTAAATTGAGATATATAAAACCTTATGTTTGGGAAGTGAATATGATCCCTTGGAGATTTATTCGAGGCATAACCTAGGATGAGAAATGAACTATCCTATGATAACGGTTTCAAACAAATGAAACATGTAATTGCAAATGAAAATGAAAAGTATGGTTTTTATAGTAAATGCTAATTTACTTAAACACACCTCTCTAAATGCTATCATAAGGGAAGCTCGCGCATGAGGTGATGTTCCTTGACTAGTGAATGCAGGGAGACTATAGTCCTCGGCCATATGCTGGTTTATTATATGTATTTTCTGCGCTAGTGAAGTAATTCCGGGTGTGGTTATGACTCACTCGCAGGCATATGGCCACTTCCCGACGTGCGTTAGGTACCCAGGCTGCCTTGTTTGATGGGCCCCTGGAAGATGATAGTCATTTAGGGGCGCGCCCAATGGGGAAACTCGGAGGGGCGGTCTTAGAATTATTATATGCATAAGAATATAGCTTTTCTAAAACTCAAGTGGGACTTGAGGGTTGTATAATTCCACTAAATGATATTATGACAATTACATTCCTCCTAAGGAATGGGAATTGGAATGAAATGAAAAGATAATGTTAGTATATTCCTGTTAAGGAATTGAAACTGGATTAAAGTGGAAATTGGTGAATACAAGCTTTTAATTTAGTTTTAATTTAATTTTGCATAATTTCATCTTCATGCATAGTCTCTTTTAATCATGTCATTTTCACTTGTTTTCTTATGATCCATGCTTAGGTTGTTAGAGTGTTGATTTCTATACCCATGTTTTGCTATTCATATCTAGCATGCTTTTTGTTCATCTGGGAACTATATATAAACCGGGTCCTGACCCGTTCTTTTTCCTCTATGTTGTGCTTGTTATTGTATCCGCCCAGGTGCTCCTCCGCAAGGACGCCCGTGTTGATATTCCTACTCTTTTACTTTTAAGGAGCTGTATGAAATTGCGGATATTACAAGATGTTTTGCTAGATGCCCTCATTCTTTTGATATCTAGTTATGATCGGGTCTGTCACTTGGGCGAGTGGCCCAAATCTTGTAATTGCTTAATGAATGTAAAACATAACATCTAACTGTTGTGATTACTTTTGTGTAGCTGTGAACCGACAGCATATTCAGTTCCTCTCTTTGTATATAGTGGTTTTAGACGTATGTTAATTATGTTTCTTTGAATTCCACTATTGTTCTAGAATGGGTTGTTTAAATTGTTTTCTTAACTTAAATTTTTTTTATCACATAAATTGTTTTGACAACCCGTTTTCTGAATTTATTGGGTGGTTTTCTCGGTTACTCTTACTATATTAGTGGTGCTGAGAATGATTTCCGTCCATGATTACCGTATATGTCGGAGTATCGGGCTGGCCACCCCTTATTTCGGAGTGCGAGGTGTCACACTTTCTTGGCAGCAGTGGGAGGGGGTACATCTATAGTCTTTATACCTTCTTCTGGGACATCTTGTTTACTCTTCTTTACCTCCACAGGGGCAGAGGCAGACTTATCAAAAAAGGCAGGAGCTCTTCTCTTCTTCATCAGGTTAGTAATAGGAATACTCAAGTCAGAGAAAGAACCTTCCACACTGGTTTCAGAGGCTGTCACCTGATCAAGATCAACCACAACAGGATGAGGACGAGCAATGAAAGATGAAGTGTAGCTTCGGTATTGCAACAAATAAGAAGCATATCTAATGTGCTCCCCAACAACAGATTGATGCAAGCTCCAGATAAGTTTTAAATGCTTTATATTAACCTCGGTTTCTTTTGGAGGTTTTCTTTTACTGTCAACTGTAATAAACAAAATGAAATGTCAGTGGTGCATTTCATCAAATACGAAGAAAATAAGATTTCAAAAAATAAAAACAACCTATCCCATTGCCATAAAGCGGATACCTGGGACCTTAGTACATGTCATCTCCACTTAATGGAGGGTGTTGCCAATTTTTCATCACAACCCCATGATCAAAATACTTCCTATTGGCATCAGGAAGATTGACAACTAACGCTCTATTCGAAAATCTAGTTTTTAAGTAGAAAGTATTGTCACTGATAACCCATCTGTAACAATACATAATTTCTGTAATTCCCAAACGAGTTCCATGAAGTTGATTCAACCTATGTACGCCATTAACTACCCTCCATGTATTTGGAGCTACTCTTACAGGTACAATATCGAAATATTGGCAAAATTCTAAACACAGGGGATTTAGCGGGAAAGAAAAGCCACATTCGGCTACAAAAAGACTTGGGAACCAGTGTCCTTCAGCCAAAGAAAGTAAATCACAAGGATAAGAAACTTCTTCCAAAATAACCCACGAAGGGATTGAAAACTCAGACCAAAATTTATCTAACGATTCAACAAGATAAACCATGGTGAATAAAGAAAATAAAGAAGAAGGAAGAAAATCTTATAGAGGAAATAGAGATCAGCTGTCAATAAATGATGTAAAGAACGAAGGCACAAGATAGAGAGAAGATGAAGAGTTCAAAGATACAAATTTGAAAAAGTGAAAGACGATAGGATTTTTGTCACACTTAAATACTTTACCTCGGGAATAGAGAAAAGCAATGATTACAAGGAAAGGCGTTTGCTTTACCGGCGGCTAAAAGAAGAAAAGGGCACAAAAATCCAAGTGATCGTGAAAATTTAAAATACTTATGAAGACTGATATTATGCAATCTAACAATCTAACAATCTCTTCAATGTTCGGTTAGGAATTATAATCAGTAGAAAATAAAAAAATCGAACATGTGAGAAAATAAAAAATCGGTTAGGAATTATAATCTAACAATCTAACAATTCCCGTCCGTACTGATTATAATACCGCTCGTTATGCAATCTAACAATCTAACAATCTCTTCAATTTTCTCACATGTTCGACTTTTGGATCCCTTGGTAAACCCATTATCGAGATTCCAAATAAGCAGTCAGCAATACAAACACAGTGGACGTAGGCCATTTTCATCAGGCTGAACCACTTTAAAAATCCTTTGTCTTATTAATTTATTTATCTGTGATTGATTAATTAGATATAATCTAATTTTTTACATCAACACTAAACAAAAATCAGTAGATGTTTGATTTAACTACAAATGACTTTACTTTCAAAATGCATAATTTTAGACGACACCTAAAATAACCGGAAACCCCCAATTTAAATAAAATAAAATAAAATAGACTGAAATTGAATAAAAAAAATCCTACGATGATCCTTCACGAAACCACCACCAAAACAATCACCACTGACCCTCATAGCCAGAAACAACCCTCGCCATAGTCACACTCCACTGACATCACCAATGACATCTTCAACCCAAAATTTGTGCCTGAACCAAAAGAGAAGTTATAATACAATCCAGCTACTGAGTTATATTTTTATAAAGACAATTACCTTCCCCAAAAAATTAATTAAATATATGTATATATATTTAAATTAATATTATAAAGAAAATGGAAATGATTGCTATAGAAAGGGAAAAAAGTTATTTCGTGAACTTCTCTTCAAGAAAGTTACCACTTTAAACCAAGTTCTTGGGGAAAAGGAAGTTAAAAGAATTCATACAAAATCACATAAAACATCAAAATGAAAAAATAGTTACAAAAGTAAGCACAACAAAACAATCAACCCCCCAAAAATATATAGCACGAACAGAACAACGGATGAAATCAAACTGAAGCCCTACAACTCAAGTGCAATCTAAAGACCACAAATAGTAGAAAATAAAAAAATCGAACATGTGAGAAAATTGAACTTGTATACTAACATATTCGGTTAGGAATTATGTCAAACACCTAGCATGCAACAAAGAAATGTAAATCTAAAAATCCTCCAAATGACAGTCAATTACTAAATGAAGTTTTCAACAAAATAATTACATACACATTATATCCAATAGTATCTAGTGGAACAGAGGAAAAATGGAGAGACATAAACGAAATTCAATTTATGAAAAAAATAACGAAAACCCTCCTTTGTGTGGTAAAGTAAAATTCTCCTAATGAATACCAAAGAAGCTACAAAGGTAAAACAATAAAACTCACAATTCTTGTAGTCGTCACATGAAACCCTCAGTGTGGTCGAACAGTTAAACTCATCATTCCGAAAACCAAACAAATCTTCACGCTGAACGAACACAAATATCTGATATAACACAAACCTTTACCCCAAACCAATACATTTTTGTGATTTTTGCATATTTTCCTTTGTTTTTGTAACATCTAGGATACTTGAGAGAGTTTTTGGAAGCATAATCGATTATGGAAAATAGAAAAGAGAATATCGATTATGATAGAGAGATGGGTGGGAGACAAAGAGACACCGAAAGAGAAAAAATGAGGCGGTGAGAAAAAACAGATTGAATCTTATATTGCAAGTGAGTTTAAGGGGCACGTTAACATGAATTAATTGTTATTAAAAACTCTAATACTATCGTATTAGAGTTATAATATAGATATATTCTTCTTCATTCTTTCACTTTCATGCACTTTCACTATGCTATATAAAACCTGTTGCTATCTCAAAACATTTTTTTTAACTATTTTTGTAAATATATATAAAAACAGTTATTTTTTAAAATGCTTATATATATATATATAACTTGTTTAAAAACAGTAAAACATTTACTTTTTAAAATATATATCAAAACATTTTTTACTGTTTTTATAAATATGTATAAAACAGTTATTTTTTAAAATATTTTTTTTATAAATAATTATATAAATGTTTTTTTAACTTTTTTTATAAAAAAATTTATATCAAAACATTTTTTACTGTTTTTATAAATATATATAAAACAGTTATTTTTTAAAATATTTTTTTTATAAATAATTATATAAATGTTTATTTAACTTTTTTTATATAAAAAATAAGTGAAATAACAATTAAAAAGATATATATATATATATAACTTTTAAATATGTATAAAAACTATCATTTTTTTCTTTTTTTTAAAAGGAGAGCTATTTAAACTGTATAGAGAATGAAGAAAAAAAATTAAAAGTTACACAAATTTACAGAAAAAATTTACTTGAATGCCAGTATATAACCTACAAATAGGGGTGTTCGCGGTCTGGTAAAAAAAAATGGACCAAGACCTGACCGATCGTAATAGTCTGTCCGATTTTTTATAGGGTCGATTTGGTCTAACTTGTCGGTCCTATTTTATACAGAACATATGGTTTAAACTGTAATGATACTAAAACCAAGATCAAGTGGTTGTAATTTGAAACATTTAATACACCAAGAACCAGAGGGTGTGTTTGCAACAAAAGGGGAATTTCTAAATAGAAATACATGAGTTTGGAACCTGAGATATGTTGTGCCCGTGGTCTGGTGATACCGATAAAATAAAAATGGCTCAATAACAAAGGCAACCGTCAAAACGACCAAACCCTAATACATACCAAATTTGTTGTATTAGTGTTATTTATGTCTATAAATCAATCTGATAAATAAATAAACCAAGATCATGTGGTTGTAATTTGGTGTATTAGTGTTAATTATGTCTATAAATAAATAGTCACCTTTACGGGGGTTACTTCTCTTTTGTGGAACGACAGCGGAGAGGAGAACAACAAAGAGAAACGATAGCAGCGTAATAAACCAGCGGCGATGAGATGAAACGACAACGAAAAGGAGAAAAAGAAAAAGAAACGACGTCATAAGCAGGAGCAGTGGAGACAGCGGCGACATAAGCAGTGGAGAGAAATTGCGTAGAGAGAGAGACAGGAGAGAAAAACGACAGATGTGAAAAAACAAAACAAAGTGGGATAAGTCTTCTAGGGCAAACGATATTATTTTTTAAAATGACGATAGTGTCATGCCTTCTTTATTTAAGTTATTTTATATATAAAAATATAATTAAAATATATATTAATATGAACAACATGTCCGTGTCGGTCCAAACAGGTTATTTAATATGGCAGACCGAGGACCGGACCGACTAAACCAGTCTGCAAAAAAAAAAAACTAGACCGGACCGGTGATAAAAAAACTCAATCAAAATAGGGCGATTCGATTCAGTCCGATTCGATCCGCCGGTCCAATCGATTTTTTGAACACCCCTAGGCTATAAAAGAGTCAACAGAGCCGATAAAGACACCAACAAATGTTACTCTAATATAAGCCGTTCATCAACTCACAACTTGAAAATAACAATCTCTCACCATTCTAATCCTTCATCACTGTCAATGCAGTCGACGAAGATGACGTGGTTGAATCTCCACCATCCAAAAAATCAATTGACCTCCAGACGAAAATGTAATACCCCGTATTTTTGGCGATATTTATTTTTGGGATTAATTAATTACATGAAAATTAATTGGGAATTAATCCGGATAAAATACTAGCGAGATGTGAGTTGGTATTTGACTATATTAAGTATATATGATGATATATGAATATTGAAATTTGTCGTGGGATTGATATACGGCAATTTGGACATTTTATTGGGACGCGGGTGACAGTCGCGTCAGGATATAATTATTTTATTTATAAAAGTGAATTTAAATTCTATTAACTGTATGGTCATTTTGAGTGCGCCAACGCGTCCGGAAGGGTTGAGATAGTCAGAAAACACTAGCCGGGGGTTTAGTTTGGGTCCCGGGGTATTTTTAGGCCATACCGGCATCTTTTTTTTTTTTTTCGGTAATTAAATGTATTAGAAACAGAGAACCAATATACAAAGCCAAAAGGCCAAAGGGTCAACTAGAAACAAGCTTCTAGAGACCAAAAACACAACACTTAGTCATACATAAGAGAATAGGGTAATCCCCATAGGTTACACGTCATCCAATTGGAGTAGGATCTTCGAGACTTCTTCCATCTGATAGTCTTGCCTTGCACCAACTCCTCAATGTTCCTTATCACCTTGTTTGCAGTGGAGTGGCCCCTATCGTGAAGTCTGCAATTCCTTTCCTGCCAGAGGCAGTAGATAGTGGCAGAGAACGTGGTGGTTTTAATCCTGGAATTTAGGTTCCCCCCTTTACTATCAGCAGCAGCTCTTCTAACCTCATTCTCCCAACTCTCCACATCTCTATAAGACTGGTTGCGAAAAAGAATCTCATCCCAAACAGTTTTGGAAAAAGGGCAATCCATTAATATGTGCTTGATAGTCTCAATGCCCGAGTTGCACAGCATACAATCCTTATTTTCAACAAGACCCCACTCCATGAGCTTATCTTTAGTCACTAAAGCCTTACGGCAAGCAAGCCAAAGAATGAAGGAACACTTGGGAATGCACACCTTGTTCCAAACCAACCCATGCCAGTGAGCCTCATTGCCCCTTGGACAGATGGAGACATACGCGGAGGAAATGGAGAAGCTACCAGTCTTATTAGGAGTCCATGTCACTTTATCAGTGAGCAGCGGATAAATAGGAGGCAGGGGAGAGTTTTTGATGTCATTCAATTCCCACGTAGTGGAAGCAGGCCATCTCCAATTATCCCCATTAATGAAATCAGAGACCATAGCCTTGGAGTTGCTAGCAGCATCATAAATAGTTCTGTCCCCAAACAGAGGTTGAAGAGGGCCAAGATGGTGCCAATTATCATGCCACATAAAGGTTTTCCTACCATTGCCAATATTAACTTTAAACATAAGCCTACAATCCTCTCTAGCTTTGAGAATTTTCCTAGGGTAGTTTGGTAATATTATATTTTTGGGATTTAATAATGACGAAAATTAGGATTTATAATCTAATTTGGGTAACTAACCACTAAACCCACTACCAACCATATTGACCCATAAGACTACGGGGAGTTTTAAAATTTGGTTTTCTAAGTCTCCTAAACAAACCCTAGCCACCTTTGGAGAAGAAGGCTTGTAGAGAGAGAGAGAGAAGGAATTCTGCAGAAAAAGCTTCATCAAACCAACACCAAATTCAGAGACACTCGAGGCAAGTGATTTAATTCTATTTAATTCAGAGAATGTTTCTTCCATGTTAGATAAATTGAATGATTTACATTTGTTCTTGGAAGTTAAATAAAAATCCATTTTAATTGGACTTAGGACTTGAATTTTGAGGACAAATTGCATGTAGAATAGTATGGAGATGATTATTTTGATGTTAATATATGTTGGATGTAACAAAAACGGATCTAGAATGGACTTATTGAGGATTTAAAATTCTAGGGTTTATGTTCTTGAAAATTTGGGGGAAAGGGTAGAGATTTGATGAATTAATGATGTTTAGGATGTGTTAATTCCTTAAAAGATGTTAGTATATGACCTTAGTATGTTTTAGGATGATTGGAGACCTTAAAACATTGATTGGATGAATTTTGGTTGAGATTTGAGGTGTAGAAATTGGTGAAAAACGAGATATGATTTCTGGGCTTGAATCTGGTCACTCGTTAGAAGACCTACCCAGGTCGTTCGAACGAGCTTCTAACGAGTTGACAGTTTGGGGTTCTAACGAGAGGGATGTTCGTTCGATAATCGTTCGAACGAGATCTCGTTAGATAGCCCAGTTCGTTCGAACGAACTCTCGTTCGAACAGCCTCGTTCGAACGAGACTTCTAACGAGCTGGCAGTTTAGGCCTTTTTGGCCTATTTTGATTTTGGGAGTCCCGTAAACTGTTCGAGGATAGAGATAACATTCCTTTGATGATGTATTGGTATACTTGGGACAATTGGGACATAATGAGGAGTAAGTTACAAAATTGTGGAACGAATCAAATAGACATTTGAGTCGAGACGTGAGTACCTACTATGACGTGAGAATAAATTATGGCGCGTACAAATATGGACCGGGATTATATAAGTTGTATATATATTAAGTTGGTACGAGAATGCGATAAGTACTACAATTAAACTACGGTGATTACTAAGAGGCGTGTTTACTTAGTATTGATATATGATTTGTGTGTATGACATACCTACCATACTTGCTATCACGGGAGGTTTGCGTTCGCTTAGGGACCTCTAATCCTTGTGTTGCCCGGATTTAGACTGGTTACCTCGATGAACATAGGTCAGAGAAGGACTTATTGGGATGTTAATAAGTCTGCTGATCGTGGGAGCGCAGGTATGTGCGTGACCCATGTGATGTGACTGTGTTCGCCTCCACTGTTTGTGTTTTGTGTTATCTGAACGATTCCTGAGAGATTCGGAATTCGTGATTCCTTATGTACGTGATGTACCGGGATGGATAGCAGAGTATGTGTGCACCGCAGCTTAGTCTCGGGGTGCTTATATTGTATATTTATGTTGTGGAAAATATGCACTTAATAAACTGGGAACTTTCATATGGTATTGTGTGTATAACTATGGAATAACAAAAGGGATGATCTATAATGAGTTGTATTACTTTTATGTGAGAACCTGAATTTACGTTAAGCCCCTATTTAATTGCGAGCGTTATAATGTTAATGGGAACCGAGTAATAAGGGTAGAACCTATGACAGTCTAGCTAGATATGATGTCACTTAGCTAGTGGTTTGTGTCATTTTAGATGGGTACTTACGTTAGGAGTGCACGGTTAGACGAGAGGTGAGAATTTCATGTGAGTGCACGTCCTAACATGTACTTTGCATTTAATGTTTTAAATGTTTTTAAAGCACTTGCAGGTTTTTAAAATATCTCCACATTCGGGCTCTGACCCGTTTGCTTTCAAATCTATTTTTTTGTAAAACCATTTTAGGTGCCCAGCCACAAGGACACCATGCATAGGATACTCATTCAGGTGACGAGCTATAGCTGTTTGTGGAAGCTACAGGGAATTGCTTTTAGACGCTTCTACCATTTGGATTCCATATTCAGTATTCTTCAGTTGTAGGGCATGTTGCACAAATTCTATTAGAGACTTTTCCATTTCAGTTTTTTTTTAGACTTGGCATGTATTGTTTCAGTATTCAGTATTTAGTTACTCATTTCAGTTGTGGAATTTGTTGTGAGGAGTTTTTTTTCCTCCGGATTTATTTATATCGTGTGATGGTTATTCTATTATTTTCGTTATAGTGAATGGTGATATTATTCTTGCTTTAAATCTTTTGTTGTATGTTAATCAGACTTTAATTAAAATTTGGCAACTTACTTTTTAAATACTAGGTGGTTAGTAATAATAAAATGTTTTCGACAGTGATGCTATTAGCTGAGCCAACTTGGCATTTTGAATTAATTTAATAAAGGAGTAGCTACCCGGTATTTAATTAGTCGGGGTGTCACAGAAAACTCGTCGGAATCATAACCGATATCTTCGATCCTCTCCTGCGAAGTCGCCATCATTGAGAACTCTTTTTCATCAAATCACAAAAATAAATCCGAACCTTTATAAACCGTAGCGGTAATGTTCAAAATGCTGTGAAAACGTCTCGAAGGTTGCCGAATCTGAATGGCAGTGAGAGAGAGAGAGACAGAGTAAAGCTATACCGCATCAACTCGATAATACTCCAGTGTAAACCCTACCAAATACATTCCACGAAATATATTCTACAAAAACAACAATTAAAATCCCAAATTAGACAACCCCAAAACAAACGCTAAAAACACAGAAAACCCATGAAGAGTTTGATACATTAGGCCCCCTGGACTGTTTCCCTCCAGTCAAAGCATAAACATCTTCCTCAATCGTTTCCTTGGGCAATAATATCCAAAATTTACTATTTTATCTCTCAACATCACCTCTCAATCCCTCAACATAGCTATATATTATATAATGTATATACCGATATATATGAGAACTCTGTTAGGTTGTTGTAGTGCCTCGAATTTTTGTGGATTTATGTAAATTGAGTAGTTAATTATTTATTAGGTTTTTACGGTCTAGTCCTTTGACTAAACATTTTGGATAAAAAAATCGGTGAAACAAATTTTAAACGATTAGGTCCAACATATAAATACCGCTAATCTAAAAAAATCATAAACCTAATCAGCTATTGGAGGTTTCTCTGCAACTAACCACTATTCTCCAAAATCGAAAAGGAAAATGCAATCGAAAATAACATCAATCTTGATGCTTTTTTCGTCTGTCGAATAATCGATTCTACCTGTATCACTTGGCTCTATTATTTGTAAGTTTATTTTTATCAGCATTTGGTTTTTCTATTTTCGATCGATTACAATAGGTCAATGTACTTTGTTTTGATTCAATAGACTCATTGTAATTTCGTAATTCATGTGATTGAATAGCTTTGTATATGTTTTATATGTATGTGTTTTGATTTTGTGTTTTTTATGCATTTATGTTTGGATTCTTCATATATAAGTTATATTTATCAATATTTGTAATTGTTAGTTGAATGTGATGAATGAATATTATTGATGTTTCATTCTAATTTTAAGAGTACTTGATTTTGAGTTGGTATTGAATCACTCGTTGATGTAGGTCCGCGCCAGCGGAACTAACCAATTCGACATCAGTTTTCAAAGTACACGCGGTGTTTAGAAAGTAGACGTTATTATTTTTTTGAAAATATGCGTCTACTTTATTGCTTCATGTATATGTTTTTAAATAGTGCCTGTAATTTTATTTTAATTATATATAAACATTTTGATATTTCATGCATTAAATTATTGCACACATTTTTAGAATTATTGACCTTGAAGTAAATATTTTTTCGTTTCTCTTTTACTGCAGGACATTATAGTAAGTAGTATAAAGCAAGGTGTTGTTATTTGGATAATATGGTTTGTATTGAAATATTTGAAGATAGCTCATTAGATTTCATATGCAATTGTGTATTAGGTTTACTAATTTGAGAAGTGGCAATTTTTCATTGAGGTATTCATTTGGTGATGAATGTCGGTTCATATTGGTTTGTGACAACGATATTTGTTGTATGTTGCTGTCCCAATTGATCGTGAAAGATAATTTCATTTGGATATATGTCACTGATTCATTAGCATTGCCAAGTAATACATGTCGTGAACGGGTTGAATGCTCTAATCGAATTTTTGAAGGGGTTGACTGCAGTAATACTAGTTCTGAGAGGGTTGACAGTGGTGATATAAATACACAGAGGTTAGAGTCTTTATCATCAGGCACTGCAAATGATTTTAATAGTTGCATTAAAAATGACTTTTATCTTGGAGGTGTGGATCCAAGTAAGTCAAAAGTCTATCTTTTGAATGATTGGAAGACTTATATAAGTCATGAGCAGCAGTGTTTTGAAGGAGGTGTAGTGGAATTTCATGATAAATTGTAAAAGTATGCGGTTGAGGTTGGGTTCAAGTATGTGTATTTGAAGAATGATGAAACTCGAGTGACGACTGAATGCTCTAAAAAGACTACTGAGAATTGCATGTGGAGAATTCATGCTTCATTATCTATAATAAATGGATACTTTTACATACGTGCAATGAATAATGAGCATACATGTAGAGGTGTCTTTCGTAGTCCGTCAGCCAAAATGATAGCTTCCAAGTTGGTTTCAACATTGGTTGCTGATGATCTTAGAGATAATCCGCTATTGAGACCAATTGATGTAGTTAGAGATATGAAGAAGAATTATGGTCTTGATATAGCTTATCAACATGCATGGCGTGCGAAAGAGATGGTTGCTATTGATATAAATGGTGATGAAAAGGTTTCTTATGCATTAATGAATAATTATCGTGACCTTCTATTGCAGTATAATCATGGGTCGCATTGCATCCTTGACATGGAACATGAGAGTAAAAGATTCAAGAGAATATTTGTAATGTTTAGAGGATGTATTTATAGATTTCAATACCGCAGACCTGTTTTATTTCTTGATGGTGCCTTTTTGAAGAGCCGTTACCATGGAACAATATTGTCAGTAACTGCAAGGAATGGGAACAATGCTAAATTAATTCTAAATATTTTATTTTGTGTATTGCATTGACATTTTGTTTGTTCTATTCCAGATCATCAAAATACAAGCATAAAAATATAAAGTACCTTTGAATGTCTTTGTTTTAGTTCACATGTACTTTTCATTTTTCTACGTGTATTTTATGATATGTCTTATTATGTGTAATACTAACTAAAGTACACGCATAGTACATGTGAATGTTTTTGTTAATTTCACGTGTACTTTTCATTTTTATGCATGTACTTTGATGATGATGTTGTTATGTTGAATATAAACTAAAGTACACGCATAGTACATGTCAAGTACACGGAATATTTTTGTTAATTTCATGTGTACTTTTCATTTTTATGCGTGTACTTTGATGATGATGTTGTTATGTTGAATACAAATTAAAGTACACGCATAGTACATGTCAAGTACACGTGAATGTTTGTATTAATTTCACGTGTACTTTTAATTTTTATGCATGTACTTTGTTGATATGCGTTGTTATTTAGAAATAATAAAGCTAGGTCCACGTTAAAAATGTAAAGTAGCTTTGAATGTCTTTGTTTAGTTCACCTGTACTATGCTTGTACGTTGATGTTAGTGTTGTTATTTGAAACTAATTCAAAGTACAAGCTAAAGATTGGAAAGTAAACGTGCATGTCTTTTTATCTTTATCACATCTACTGTACATTTTTATGTTTTGTCTTGTTATTTACATATAATTTAAATTAAACACGTAATATATTTCCCATGTGTTTTAAGGTCTGCGCCAGCAGCATCAATTTACGATGTGTTCTACATGGATATGTTATTTATTTTAATTTTGATATATTTTTATATTTCAGGCCTTTTTCCTGTTGCATATGCTGTTGTAGATTCTGAAACCGAAGATAACTGGATGTGGTTTCTTGTCAATTTGCATAGTGCAGTAGTTGAGCAATATCGAAACATAACATTTATATCAGATCGAAACAATGGATTACTTGAAGCTGTTTCGAGGGTCTTCTCGTTGTCTACACACTCCAACTATATACATCATTTACAAGGGATTATAAAAAAGAAAATTCGTGGGAATTGTACTGGACTTCGAAAGAAAATTGTTAAAGATTTTTAGTCTTGTGCATATGCTGTCTCAGTAGATGTATTTCACAAGAATATTGAAGCATTGAAGAAGGAAGGAGGAGCTGTTATTGCTGATTTCATTGATAGTTTGCCTCCCGCGAATTGGTCATGTGCATATTTCCTGTGACAACCCGCACTCCGAAATAAGGGGTGGCCAGCCCGATACTCCGACATATACGGTAATCATGGACGAAAATCATTCTCAGCACCATAAATATAGTAAGAGTAACCGAGAAAACCACCCAATAATTCAAAAAACGGGTTACCAAAACAATTTATGCAATTAAAAGTTAAGTTAAGAAAAACAATTTAAACAACCCATTCTAGAACAATAGTGGAATTCAAAGAAACATAATTAATATACGACTAAAACCACTATATACAAAGAGAAGAACCGAATATGCAGTCGGTTCACAGCTACACAAAAGTAATCACAACAGTTATATGTTATGCTTTACATCATTATACAATTACAAGATTGGGCCACTCGCCCGAGTGACAGACCCGATCATAACTAGATATCAAAAGAATGACGGCGTCTAACAAAACATCTTGTAATATCCGCAATTTCATACAGCTCCTTAAAAGCAAAAGAGTAGGAATATCAACACGGGCGTCCTTGCGGAGGAGCACCTGGGCGGATACAATAACAAGCACAACATAGACGAAAAAGAACGGGTCAGGACCCGGTTTATATATAGTTCCCAGATGAACAAAAAGCATGCTAGATATGAATAGCAAAACATGGGTATAGAAATCAACAATCTAACAACCTAAGCATGGATCATAAGAAAATAAGTGAAAATGACATAATTAAATGAGACTATGCAAGAAGATGAAATTATGCAAGATTAAATTAAAAACTAAATTAAAAGCTTGTATTCCCCAAATTCCACTTTAATCCAGTTTCAATTCCTTAACAGGAATATACTAACATTACCTTCTTATTTCATTCCAATTCCCATTCCTTAGCAGGAATGTAATTGTCATAATATCATTAGTGGAATTATACAACCCTCAAGTCCCACTTGAGTTTTAGAAAAGCTATATTCTTATGCATATAACGATTCTAAGACCGCCCCTCCGAGTTTCCCCACTGGGCGAGCCCCTAAATGACTATCATCTTCCAGGGGCCCATCAAACAAGGCAACATGGGTACCTAACGCACGTCGGGAAGTGGCCATATGCCTGCGAGTGAGTCATAACCACACCCGAAATTACTTCACTAGCGCAGAAAAAATACATATAATAAACCTGCATATGGCCGAGGACTATAGTCTCCCTGCATTCACTAGTCAAGGAACATCACCTCATGCGCGAGTTTCCCTTATGATAGCATTTAGAGAGGTGTGTTTAAGTAAATTAGCATTTACTATAAAAACCATACTTTTCATTTTCATTTACATTTACATGTTTCATTTGTTAGAAACCGTTATCATAGGATAGTTCATTACTCATCCTAGGTTATGCCTCGAATAAATCTCCAAGGGATCATATTCACTTCCCAAACATAAGGTTTTATATATATCAAATTAAGCCCCTAAAGTCTCCAAGTATGGGCCTACAATTCCCATCCATACTCATTGGATGGACCAAGAAAAGTGATGCCTTAACATAACTTAGGACAACCCTTCTCCCTAACTTAACCCCAAGTGAACCCATTCAACCCTAGGGTGGCAACCAACTCAACTAGGACTCTAAAAGCCAAGGTTTACTTCATTCAAGAAGAGTCCTAAGTTCCTAGGGGAAGGAAAGAATTAAAAACAAAAGTAGGAAATGGGTTGAGAAAACAGGGGACCGGTCGACCGATCCCAAGACCGCAGTCGACCGCCTCTCAAAGTTTAGCTTTTGAAAGAAAGCATAAAGTTCATTTCGGATGGACCGGTCGACCAGTGGTAGAACCGCGGTCGACCGCGACTTCAATTCAGGCCTTTAAAAGAAAGCAGTGTGCCCTCCTCCGAAGGCCCGATCGACCGGTCTGAGATACGCGGTCGACCGGCCATTGCAGACCTAGACCCCTTCTCCTAATATCTTCTAAACCCCAAAATCATTAACCAACCAAAATCATCCAACTACATTTAATGATACCAAAAGATCATAAATGCTCCTAACAACATTTTTTTCTACCTCAATCAACAATCTATCTCTACCAAAGATGTTGATACCCATAAATCCAACCAAAAACCACAATTATACTACATCAAAACTATATATATATACCCATACTAATTATTCATCTTAAACCATATAATAGCAAGTAGAAAACTTGCCTTGGGGCTTCAATTTCAGGCTTGGTTGAAGAAGAAAGCAAGATCAAACCACCAATCCTCAAGATCTCTCTCTTTTTCTCCAATCTTCCACTCTCACTCTCTCTCACTCTAGGGCTAGAACACTTAGGGAAAACAAGAGGAAATGAAAGACTTGGGGAAAGACTAAATGTGTCTTAAGATTAAAACTCTCCAACCTTTAAGTAAAAATACCGCAATAGTTAAGTTCTAATACGCAATATGCCAAAACCAGTCAAAGTGCCCAAAATCTCAAAATACAATATGGCACACATTTCGACTGTCTCGCACCTCCCGGAACTAACTACACCCTCCAAATTATCATTTGGAGATTCTATAAGTCATTTCAAGTTCCGGTCCCATTCTAATTCAAATTGCCATATTAATTTTCATGACAAAATAGAACACCACATGATAACAACTACTTACACACATGGTAACATGCAACTTAATTGTAAATATTAACTTATTTCATCAAATTAATACTTACCCACATGCAGCATTCTATATATGCAACTACTCAACATAGTAAATAAATACAAAATGGGCTCCCAAAAGCGAGGGTTGTTACATACTCCCCCCCTTATGAGGGAATTTTGCCCCCAAAATTCAAGCGTACCTTGGATAAAAAGATGCGAATACTTTTCCCGCATATCATCCTCACGCTCCCAAGTAGATTCATCGACACTGTGATGACTCCATTGTACTCTAACCAAGGGCACCACACGAGATCTCAATCTACGTTCCCCATGCTCCAAAATGGCCACGGGTTGCTCTTCATAAGAAATATCGGGTTGTAACTCTATATCCTCGAAAGGAATGTGCCAAAGGGCACCATCACACCTCTTATACTTATTCAAAGAGGAGATGTGGAAAACATTGTGAATCTGTTGAAACGGTTCCAGTAGGGAAATTTGATACGCCACGAGGCCTACTTTAGCAAGTACAGGAAAAGGCTTAACGTAACGTGGTGCAAGCTTCCCCTTCTTTCCGAAACGCTTAACGCTTTTCATAGGCGACACCCGTACCAACACTTGGTCTCCAATTTCTAACTCCACATGCCTTCTCCCCGCATCGGCATAGCTCTTTTGTCTATCTTGGGCTATCCGAATACGATCTGGAATAAGATCGATCTTTGAAGAGGTATCCCGAATCATTTCAGGTCTGAGAAACTTGTTATCTCCCACTTCTAACCAACACGTGGGGGATCTACAAGGCCTACCATACAAGGCTTCATAGGGCGCCATCCCAATAGTGAACTGGTATGAATTATTATAAGCAAATTCAACCAAAGGGAGATATTGTTCCCAACTACCCTTGAAATCAAGCATGCACATACGAAGCATATCCTCCAACATTTGGTTAACCCTTTCGGTCTGGCCATCTATTTGAGGATGATAGGAAGTACTTAACTTCAATTCGGTTCCCATGGCCTCTTGGAAACTTTGCCAAAAATGGGAAACAAAGATCTTGTCTCTGTCGGAAACAATATTCAAGGGCACCCCATGCAATCTAACAATCTCTTCAATGAACAATCGAGCGTAACGAGCGGTATTATAATCAGTACGGACGGGAAGGAAGTGCGCCAACTTTGTCAAGCGATCCATGATAACCCAAATAGAATCGTGACCCTTTTGTGACGTTGGCAAACCGGTGATAAAATCCATTGAGATGCTCTCCCATTTCCAAACAGGAATTTCCAACGGTTGCAACAAACCTGCCGGTAGCTGATGATCAACCTTCACTAACTGACAAGTAGTGCATCGAGATACAAACTCCGAAATATCTCGTTTCATACCCGGCCACCAATATTGACGACGCATATCTTGATACATTTTATCATTTCCCGGATGTACCAAAAATTTAGAGCCGTGAGATTCCGCCATCACAGCCCGTCGCAAATCTCCATCCTCCGGAACAATAAGCCTTCCATGAAAGCACAATCCACCCTCGGAACTTACCGAGTAGGACTCCGCTCCCCCAGTCAATAACTGGCGAATGTGGTCTTGACATTCTTTATCTCTGCCTTGGGCTTCCACAACCCTTGCCACAATCGTCGGAGTAACGGTCATCACGGAGATAAACGCCCTAGCAACCGCATCCTCATGACTGAGTTCCTTCCATTTAGCTTTCCACACATCAGCTAATTCTCCCTCGGGTCTCCTACTTAGGGCATCTGCCACTACGTTCGCCTTGCCCGGATAATAATGAATATCAAATTGGTAATCTTTCACGAACTCCAACCATCTTCGCTGCCGCATATTCAAATCTTTCTGAGAAAATAAATATTGCAACGACTTATGGTCCGTGAAAAGACTAAACCTCTCCCCGAGAAGATAGTGCCTCCAAATCTTTAAGGCAAAGACAACGGCAGCTAATTCCAAGTCATGCACCGGATAATTTCTTTCATGAGGCTTGAGTTTTCTAGAAGCATATGCAATAGCTTGTCGCTCCTGCTGAAGCACACCTCCCAAACCTTGTAGAGATGCATCGGTGAAGACTAAATATTCCAACCCTGGCTTGGGTAAAGCGAGGACTGGAGCCGAAGTCAATCTATCTTTAAGCTCATCGAACGCAGCTTGACAGGCGTCATCCCACACAAATCTAACCCCTTTTCGGGTCAAATTTATCAAAGGACTAGCAATCTTAGAAAATCCCTTAATAAATCGGCGGTAATAGCCCGCCAAACCCAAAAAACTGCGTATCTCGGTAGGCGTCGTGGGCTGACCCCACTCCCTCACCGCAACAACTTTACTTGGGTCCACCGATATCCCTTGTGATGTCACGACGTGACCCAAAAATTGCACTTCCCGCAACCAAAAACCACACTTCTCAAACTTAGCGTACAATTGGTGATCCCTCAACCTTTGCAGGACCAACCCCAAATGAGTAGCATGGTCATCTTCCATTTGAGAATACACAAGAATGTCATCAATAAACACAATGACAAACTGGTCCAGGAAGTCCCGAAATACTCTATTCATAAGGTCCATGAATACTGCAGGGGCATTGGTTAGCCCAAAAGGCATAACAAAAAACTCATAAGACCCGTACCTCGTCAGAAAAGCAGTTTTGGATACATCTTACTCCCGTATCCTCAACTGGTGATACCCCATTCTCAAATCTATCTTAGAGAAGTAGGTCGCTCCCCTGAGCTGATCAAACAAGTCATCTATGCGAGGCAAAGGGTATTTCTTCCGGATGGTGACCTTGTTCAACTCTCTATAGTCAACACACAACTGGAGAGAACCATCTCTTTTCTTCACGAATAACACAGGAGCACCCCACGGCGATGTGCAACGCCTGATAAACCCCTGTTCCAACAACTGCTGAATCTGATCTCTTAGCTCCCTCATTTCCACAGGAGCCATACGATAAGGAGTTCGCGCAATCGGTCGAGTTCCCGGCGCTAAGTCAATAACAAACTCAATCTCTCTACTAGGAGGCAAACCCGGTATCTCCCGGAAAACGTCCTCAAAGTCTCGAACAACAGGAATAGAATCTAAGGGAACAACTACATCCCGAGAATTCTCATTCGCAATACAATATAAATAAGTACCAGAATCTCCCTCTAAACGAGGCATAACCACCAGGAACATATCTTGTCCCGGAACGGCGAAGACTATACTCTTCCCATAGCAATTTACTATAGCATGATACTTAACAAGCCAATCCATGCCCAAAATAACATCATACCCGACCATGTCTAGGACGAGTAAGTCGGCCTCAAAACACAAATTACCAAGAGTGATCCCTACGCATTTACAAACAAAGAAAATAAGGGAACCGTCACCCATAGAGGACTCCACACTAGAAAAGGTACTTTCCGCAGATTTTATCAACTCTGTGGACTGAGCAAAACTTCTGGAAATAAAAGAATGCGTCGCACCCGTATCAAACAGAACGCGACCCATGTGTCCCTGAATAAGGAACTTACCCTCTATAGCTGGCGGCGCTGGATGAATAGGAGGAAGCATAACATCCTGAATGTGGTAGACTCTCCCATACTGTAGTTGACCCTGCTGCAGAGGGACAACTGGATTCGATGCTTGTGGAGGGAACTGCACATAAGGCTGCTGAGGAACTCGTGGAGGTTGTCCCCCAATCACCTGAGGACAATCTCTCTTAAAGTGACCAGCTTCTCCACATTGGAAACATTTCCCCACCATATTCTCCTAACCTCGACCTCTGTTATTTCTGAACTGCCCAAAACCTTGGACCGGTTGGCCCCTACCTCCCTGGCCACCTCGACCCGCTTGCTGTGGTACGACACCCTGACCTTGCCTGTTAGCATTTCCACTAACATTAAACCCGCTAGAGCGTTGCCTTTTCGATCCATCCCCTTGCTGGGGATCCCTATCTCGTTGCTTATTACCCGCTGGTTGGGACGAAGGAAAGGCTCCTCCTCCATTCCCACTCACCCCGGGCTTCCCCACTTGCCCAATTCCTAAAGCTTTCTTGCTATTCTGAATAAACAACCAATGCTCCTGACAATGAAGCAATGCAGCATTCATCACTTCACCAAAAGTTTGTAAAGCCGGATTACCCAACAAATGCTGTCGGATTCTCCAGTTTAGAACTCCCATGAATTTTGAGACTTTCCTTTCCTCCGGGGTTACCTCTACCGGTACAAAACTAGCTAGCCGGGTAAACTCCTCCTCATATTCGGCAACCGATCGTTCTCCCTGAACTAGATCTTGAAGTTTCCTCCTCATCTCCCTCTGAATCGCAGGAGGAAAATATTTTCGGTCGTACAAGACCCAGAAATCAGTAATGGACATAGTATCCCTCTGTTCTGACGTAGTCATCGACTCCCACCAATGTAACGCTGCCCCAACCAACTTGAAAGTAGCAAGGACTTGCTTCTTCTCCTCACTACAGTCCACCATTCGTAAATGGCGTTGCATATCCTTCTTCCATTGATTTGCTCGAACAACGTCAGAACCTCCGTCAAACTCTGGGGGATGGCCCTTTAAAAAGGACTCCCTTACTCTTTCCCACGGAGAGGGTCCCGTAGGTGCTTGAGCATCCTGTGCCCGTTGTTGAGCTGTTGGCATCTGTTGAGCTACTGCGGTCATAGCAGCATTAACTGCATGAGCCACGATATTGGCTACGTCCGCAGCATTAAAAGTTCCTTGGGGCGGTGGAGGACCAACATCCTCTTCTACAACTCTATTGCGTCTCGCAGGGCAACCTCTCTTAGGCGGCATCTACGATGAAGGGACAATAGTGTTAGAATACAATTCACAACAATCTTATTTCACAGAAGATCGCAATTATAGCAGCAAAGTAGTCTTATCATTAGGCTCTATATCAAAGAACGCTACGGTAGATCGTGACAAGTCCACATAGATCCTAGTACTCTAGAACACAGTGCTCTGATACCATCTGTGACAACCCACACTCCGAAATAAGGGGTGGCCTGCCCGATACTCCGACATATACGGTAATCATGGACGGAAATCATTCTCAGCAGCACAAATATAGTATGAGTAACCAAGAAAACCACCCAATAATTCAGAAAACGGGTTGCCAAAACAATTTATGCAATTAAAAGTTAAGTTAAGAAAAACAATTTAAACAACCCATTCTAGAACAATAGTGGAATTCAAAGAAACATAATTAATATACGACTAAAACCACTATATACAAAGAGAAGAACCGAATATGGTGTCGGTTCACAGCTACACAAAAGTAATCACAACAGTTATATGTTATGCTTTACATCATTATACAATTACAAGATTGGGCCACTCGCCCGAGTGACAAACCCGATCATAACTAGATATCAAAAGAATGACGGCGTCTAACAAAACATCTTGTAATATCCGCAATTTCATACAGCTCCTTAAAAGAAAAAGAGTAGGAATATCAACACGGGCGTCCTTGCGGAGGAGCACCTGGGCGGATACAATAACAAGCACAGCATAGACGAAAAAGAACGGGTCAGGACCCGGTTTATATATAGTTCCCAGATGAACAAAAAGCATGCTAGATATGAATAGAAAAACATGGGTATAGAAATCAACAATCTAACAACCTGAGCATGGATCATAAGAAAACAAGTGAAAATGACATAATTAAATGAGACTATGCAAGAAGATGAAATTATGCAAGATTAAATTAAAAACTAAATTAAAAGCTTGTATTCCCCAAATTCCACTTTAATCCAGTTTCAATTCCTTAACAGGAATATACTAACATTACCTTCTTATTTCATTCCAATTCCCATTCCTTAGTAGGAATGTAATTGTCATAATATCATTAGTGGAATTATACAACCCTCAAGTCCCACTTGAGTTTTAGAAAAGCTATATTCTTATGCATATAAAGATTCTAAGACCGCCCCTCCGAGTTTCCCCACTGGGCGCGCCCCTAAATGACTATCATCTTCCAGGGGCCCATCAAACAAGGCAGCCCGGGTACCTAACGCACGTCGGGAAGTGGCCGTATGCCTGCGAGTGAGTCATAACCACACCCGGAATTACTTCACTAGCGCAGAAAAAATACATATAATAAACCCACATATGTCCGAGGACTATAGTCTCCCTGCATTCACTAGTCAAGGAACATCACCTCATGCGCGAGCTTCCCTTATGATAGCATTTAGAGATGTGTGTTTAAGTAAATTAGCATTTACTATAAAAACCATACTTTTCATTTTCATTTACATTTACATGTTTCATTTGTTAAAAACCGTTATCATAGGATAGTTCATTACTCATCCTAGGTTATGCCTCGAATAAATCTCCAAGGGATCATATTCACTTCCCAAACATAAGGTTTTATATACCTCAAATTAAGCCCCTAAAGTCTCCAAGTATGGGCCTACAATTCCCATCCATACTCATAGGATGGACCAAGAAAAGTGATGCCTTAACATAACTTAGGACAACCCTTCCCCCTAACTTAACCCCAAGTGAACCCATTCAACCCTAGGGTGGCAACCAACTCGACTAGGACTCTAAAAGCCAAGGTTTACTTCATTCAAGAAGAGTCCTAAGTTCCTAGGGGAAGGAAAGAATTAAAAACAAAAGTAGGAAATGGGTTGAGAAAACAGGGGACCGGTCGACCGATCCCAAGACCGCGGTCGACCGCGTCTCAAAGTTAAGCTTTTGAAAGAAAGCAGAAAGTTCATTTCGGATGGACCGGTCGACCAGTGGTAGAACCGCGGTCGACCGCGACTTCAATTCAGGCCTTTAAAAAAAAGCAGTGTGCCCTCCTCCGAAGGCCCGGTCGACTGGTCTGAGATACGCGGTCGA
This sequence comes from Sambucus nigra, assembly GCA_949130495.1. NCBI lineage: Eukaryota > Viridiplantae > Streptophyta > Magnoliopsida > Dipsacales > Adoxaceae > Sambucus > Sambucus nigra. Next base: position 403,651,879 of record OX422211.1, read on the forward strand.
CCGGCCATTGCAGACCTAGACCCCTTCTCCTAATATCTTCTAAACCCCAAAATCATTAACCAACCAAAATCATCCAACTACATTTAATGATACCAAAAGATCATAAATGCTCCCAATAACATTTTTTTCTACCTCAATCAACAATCTATCTCTACCAAAGATGTTGATACCCATAAATCCAACCAAAAACCACAATTATACTACATCAAAACTATATATATCTACCCATACTAATTATTCATCTTAAACCATATAATAGCAAGTAGAAAACTTGCCTTGGGGCTTCAATTTCAGGCTTGGTTGAAGAAGAAAGCAAGATCAAACCACCAATCCTCAAGATCTCTCTCTTTTTCTCCAATCTTCCACTCTCACTCTCTCTCACTCTAGGGCTAGAACACTTAGGGAAAACAAGAGGAAATGAAAGACTTGGGGAAAGACTAAACGTGGCTTAAGATTAAAACTCTCCAACCTTTAAGTAAAAATACCGCAATAGTTAAGTTCTAATACGCAATATGCCAAAACCAGTCAAAGTGCCCAAAATCTCAAAATACAATATGGCACACATTTCGACTGTCTCGCACCTCCCGGAACTAACTACACCCTCCAAATTATCATTTGGAGATTCTATAAGTCATTTCAAGTTCCGGTCCCATTCTAATTCAAATTGCCATATTAATTTTCATGACAAATAGAACACCACATGATAACAACTACTTACACACATGGTAACATGCAACTTAATTGTAAATATTAACTTATTTCATCAAATTAATACTTACCCACATGCAGCATTCTATATATGCAACTACTCAACATAGTAAATAAATACAAAATGGGCTCCCAAAAGCGAGGGTTGTTACATATCCCTGGTAAACGGTATGGTGACATGGCATCTAGTGTTGCAGAGTCATTCAATTCATGGATATTGGAGGAAAGGCATTTACCAGTAATGGATATGCTTGATAAATTGAGAATGAAGATTATGAATTTCAATGCAAGCAAACTTGTTGAGTCTGACACTTGGACAAATGAGCTATGTCCTTTTTTTCAAAAGTTACTGAATGAAAATTGGAATAAAAGCCGACATTGGACTATTAGTCGCTCAAGTCAAAACGTATATTGAATTTCATTCAGAAGTGCGAGCAACAGTTGACTTAGGAGAAAGGACTTGTTCTCGTAAGAGATGGCAGATTAGATGTTTTCCATGTCCTCATGCTGTTTGTGTTGTACGAAGGAAAGGGACTAGTATTTATGATTATATTGAGGAGTACTATAAGGTATCTTTCTACAGAAAATCATACTCGATACCTATAGTTCCTCTTCCTGATTTGATTTCCTTAAATATTCCTATACTTGAAAATCCATATGTTCTTCCACCAATGACTAAGAGACCGACCGACAGGCAAAGAAATAAGAGAATAAAGTATTTTGGTGAGATCACAGTAAGGGAAGTTACTTGCTCAAGGTGTAGTAAAATGGGTCATTACAGGTCTACTTGTAAGGAACCCATTTGAGTACGTTTAAAATTATTGAATTCATTCATTTTAACCATTTGATTGAATAAATTAATTAATAAACCATTTGTTTCACATAAATGAATGTAATTTTAGTTTTTAGTCTCATTTTTTAGTTTGTTTTTTGTGTAGTTGTACATGTATTTTTCATAAAATACACGTGATCATTTTTCCTGATGTTCACGTGTACTTTACATTTGTATACGCATGTTATGTACAGTACACGCGCATTTTGATGACCAAAGCCATTTTATCAATGCGTGTACTTGACGAAATATGCGTGTACTTTACAAAGTACACACAAAATATATAAAGTACATGCATTTAAAAATGGATTTAGTCAGTTCAATCTTCGTGTACTATAAAAGCGTGTGTGTACTTTATTAATTACATTTAATTTAGATTTACTTGATGAAATAAATGTGTACTTTTTGATGTACATGCATAATATAAATATAATATGCGTGTACTTGATGAAATATGCGTGTACTTTATGAAGTACACGCGTAATATATAAAGTACACGCTTTTAAATATACGTGTACACGCGTGTTTTTATAAAGTACACGCGTATTGATATGACTAAAATCTAATTCAATATACTGTACTTTATGTATTCTGCATGTAATTTTATCAAGTAGACGTATATAAATGCATGTACTATCTGAAAAATGGTTTTGGACATTTCAATGTGCTTATACTTTATAAAAGACACTTATTGCACTCATATTCTTAAATTCCTATGTGTATTATGGTCCGCGCTAGCGGCATTATTATACAAGTATTTCAATAAGCGTGTACTTTATAGACTATGCGTGTACTTTATAAAGTACACGTGTAATATATAAAGTACACGCATTTATATAATTATTTGGGACAATATCTTGTGCGTGTATTTTATAAAAACTTGCGTGTATTATAATTTAGAATAGATAGAATCATATTTTGACATACTAATTTTTTTTACAATAAATGATATTAATGTTTACATTTTTTACAATACACGTGATCATTTTTATAAAGGTTCACGTGTAATTTACTATATTTGGTGTATGACATAAGTGAGAATACATGCATGAAAGAAATAAAATTTTTATTAAAAATAAAAAAATAAAGCACAATTTTCCCACATAACAAAAGCTGAAAAAACTAAAGAAGACTTATATTAGGGAAGTTTGTCAAAGGAATCTAGGGTGTCAGGAAGAGAGTCAATTAAATTCGACCAGTGTCAAATTTTTTCTTCTATGACAGCTACAAGGCCTTCATGGAGAGCCTTCTGTAACAACCCTCACTTTTGAGACATTTATTTTATATTAATTTACTGCATGAAGTAATTATATAAAATATGGATGATGGAGTAAATATGAACTAAATGAGATAATTAAGCATATTTACAAGAATGTTGCATATTTACTGTTATTGGAACTTAAATAGCATTGTGTTATATTTTATAATGTCATATGCTTAAAGTGACAATAGTGGTTTATAATGAAATGGGATATAAAAATGACTTAAAATATTTTCGAACACCAATTTAGAGGGCGTAGTTAGTCCCGAAATGTGCGAGATAGTCAAAATAAGTGCCATATTGTATTTTTGAGTTTCGGGCACTTTTGACTGGTTTTAACATAAATGTGTAGTTGTGAGTCATTGTAATGTGGTATTAACCATTAAAGTTAGGAATTTAGATTAAATCCACGATTTAGTCTTGCACCTCATTTTATTCTCTTAAGTGTGTATTTACTAACCTAAAGAGAGAGAGAGAGAGAGGAAGAAAATTGAGGAGAAAAGAGGAGAAAAGAGAGAGATTGGAGATTTGAGAATTGATCTTGCTTCCATCTTCCAAGAATCTGAGATTTCAACCTCAAGGCAAGTTTTCTACTTGCTAATATGTGATTTAAGATGAGTAAATTGTATTGATAGTTGTGTATTGAAATTAATGGAACAAATATGAATTTTATGGTGTATGAGCCCTAATCATAGTTTAAGTTGATGATATTGTAGGTTATGGTAGTTGATAATCATGTAGGATGGTTTTGGGTTGATTAATGTTGGTTGATGTGTGTAAAAATGGAGGAGATTTGGGTTTTGGGGAAAAACTAGGGTTCATAACCCGTAGCCCATTCTTGGCAAATTCGCAGGGGTGAATCGATTCGGCCCTAGGGCGAATCGATTCCCTAAGGGGTTAGGTTACAGGTCTGCAAGCCCGATTCGATTTGGGTTAAGGCCGAATCGATTCGGCGAAGGCAGAAACTTGGATTCTTCATCCGAATTGATTCTCTTTTGGGCGAATCGATTCGCTGCTTGGGGCGAATCGATTCGTCCCTAGGGTGAATCGATTCAAAATCAGGCTATTTTGAGTTATTTTTCTAACTCAATTTTTATCCTTTTCGTTTAGGCTTTGGACTTAATTACCTTGTTGTATGAAGTAAACTTAGTGTCCTAGAGTCTTACATTGGGTAGGCAACTTTCTTAGGTTAGAAGGGGAAGGTTGTAATACCCCGTATTTTCGTGATATTTATTTTTGGGATTAATTAAATTAAATGTGAATTAATTTGGGAATTAATCCGAATTAAAATACTAGCGAGATGCGAGTTGGTATTTGATTTTTATGAGTATATATGACTATATATGAATGTTGAATTATGAAATTTGTCGTGACATTGATATACGACAATTTGGGAAACTTTGTTGAGACGCGTGTGACAGTCGCGTCAGGAATATTATTATTTAATTAAAAAGTGAATTTTATTTCTATTAACGGTATGGTCGCTTTGAGTGCGCCAACGCGTCCGGAAGGGTCAAGATAGTTAGAAAACACTAGCCGGGAGTTTAGTTTAGGTCCCGGGGCATTTTTAGGCCATGCCGGCAACGTAAAAGGGTAGTTTGGTAATTTTGAATTTTTAGGAATTAAAAACAACGAAAATTAGGAATTAATTATCTAATTTGGACTTTACCCACTAAACCAACTAACTATCCTAAATGACTTAATGGGCTACGGGGGTTATTAGAATTAGTTCCAAAAGTTTCCTAAGGAAAACCCTAGCCACCATTGTCACCTTGGAGAAGAAGACTTGTAGAGAGAGAGAGAGGAGAATTCTGCAGAGAGAGAGAGAACCATTCATCAATTCGACATCAAAATCATAGATACACATAAGGCAAGTGGTTTAATTTCATTAGTTGCAGAGAATGCTTCTTCCATGCGTAGGAATTGATAAAATTGTATTGTTTTTGGGAGATTGATGAAAACCCATTAAATTGGAATTTGAAACTTGTATTTTGATGAGGAATTGCATGTAGAATTGTATGTAGGTGATTAATCTGATGATAATATATTTTGGATGAAACAAAAACGGATTTAATTAGACTCATTGGGGATTTAAGAATTTCTAGGGTTCATGTTCTTAAAATTGGGGGAAAATGTATAGATTTGATATTTGGATGATGTTTAGAATGAATTAACCCCACAAAATACGTTAGTATGGGACCTAAGTATGTTTAGAGACGATTAGATACCTTGAACAATTGTTGGAGTGATGTTTAGATGAGATTAGAGTGAAAGAAAAGATGGAAAAACGAAAAAGGAATTTCTGGGCTCGAAACTGGCCTCTCGTTAGAAGACCTGCCCAGGCCGTTCGAACGAGCTCGTTCGAACGAGCTTCTAACGAGTTGACAGTTTGACTTCTAACGAAAGGGATGTTCGTTCGATGACTTTCGTTCGAACGAGATCTCGTTAGAAGGCCCACTTCGTTCGAACGAACTCTCGTTTGAACAGCCTCGTTCGAACGAGACTTCTAACGAGCTGACATTTTAGGCTTTTTGTCCTGTTTTGACTTCGCGTGTCCCGTAACCTTATTTAATTGTAGAGATAACATTCCCTTGATGATAAATTGTTATGGTAGGGACATATGGGATATATAGAGAAGTAAAACCTAGAGGTGTGATTTGAACCAAATGGAAATTATGGATTAAGACGTGAGTGTCTATTACGACGTGAGAACAATTGACGGCTTGAATAATTATATTAATCGGGAATATGTAAATTGTGTAACATTATATGTCGGTACGAGAATGAGAAGTGTACCACAAATAAATTATGGTGATTACTAAGATGTGTGCATACTTAGTATATGTATATGATTTTATGTGTATGACATACCTATCATACTTGCTATCACGGGAGGTTTACGTTCGCTTAGGGCCCTCTAATCCTTGTGTTGCCCGGATTTAGATTGGTACCTCGAGAACATAGGTCAGAGAAGGACTTATTAGGATGTTAATAAGTCTGCTGATCGTGGGAGCGTAGGTATGTGCGTGACCCATGTGATGTGACTGTGTTCGCCTCCATTGTTTGTGATTTGCTATTATCTGAGAACGATTCCTGAGAGATTCGAAATCCGTGATCCTTATGTACGTGATGTACAGGGATGGATAGCAGAGTATGTGTGCACCGCAGCTTAGTCTCGGGTGCTTGTATTGTATATTTATGACGTGAATAATATACACATAAATAATGGGAACTTTCATGTTGGTATTGTGAATATAAGTATGTAATGTTTTGAGAAAACATAACGGGTTAACCGATAGTGAATTGTATTGCTAATACTTGAGAATTTGAGTTAAGTATAGCCCGCTATTATATTGATAACACTAGAATGTATAAAGGGAATTGAGTAGTAAGGGGTAGAACTTATTACGGTTTGGATAGTTATGTATGTCACTTAGATGGGTACGGTACGTTAGGGGTGCACAATTAGACGAGAGGTGAGTACTTCATGTGAGTGCACGTCCTAACATGTATTTTGCATTCATTGTTTTAATGTTATTAAAACACTTGTTGTTTTTAAAATGATTTCCACTTTCGGGCTCTGACCCATTTGCTTTCAAATCTATTTTTGTAAAAACCATTTTAGGTGCCCTGCCACAAGGACACCATGCTTAGGATCCTCATTCAGGTGACGAGCTGTAGCTGTTTGTGGAAGTTACAGGGCCTTGCTAGTAGACGCTTCATCTACTTTGACTCTATATTCAGATTTCATCAGTTGTAGGGCATGTCGCCCATTCCTCTTAGAGACATTTCATTTATTTCAGTTATTCAGACTTTTGGCATGTAATTAATTCAGGATTCAGACTTATTTTATTATTTCAGTTGTGGGATTGTTGTGAGGAGTTTTCCTCCGGACCTATTATTATTTTTGTTGGTTATTCTATTACTTCGTTATGGTGAATGGTTGTTATTATTTCATTATCCTTTTATTGCATGTTAATCAGAGTTAACTTAAAATTTGGCAACTCACTTTTTAAATACTAGGTGGTTAGTAATCTTTAAAATGTTTTCGACAGTGATGCTATTTACTGGACCAACTTGGCATTTTGTATTAATTTAATAAAGGAGTATGTACCCGGTATTTAATTAGTCGGGGTGTCACAGGTGGTATCAGAGCATCAGGTTCTAGTGTCCTTTAGGATCTGTACGGCTTATTATGTTTCCGCTGAGCTTTCTTTGACGTAGAGCCCTATATTTTAGGACTGGTGTATTCTTTTGTATATGCTACGTTCTTCAGCTATTTCAAGTTTATAACTGCGAACTTATAAACTTTATTCTTATTTCAGATGCCTCCACGACGTGCACAACGGGTTCCCAGGGATGCTACGCCAGAACCATAGCCCGCACCAGTTCAGGGCACGATGAATGCCGCCGAGGTTGCAGCCATTGTGGCACAGGCTGTAAATGCCGCACTAGCTGTAGTTCAGCAGGCACCACCTCAGGCGCCAGTAGCCGCGCCAGTTCAGGCACATGCATTTCCGTCTGCTTGGGAACGTGTACGTGATGCTTTTCAGAAAGCACACCCACCGGAGTTCGCAGGTAGCTCCGATGTTGTGGTTTCGAGTCAGTGGAGGAAGGACATTCAGCGGCACCTGAGGATGTACGAGTGCACCGATGTCCAGAAGCAGATACTAGCTACTTTCAAGCTAGTTGGATTTGCACTGCAGTGGTGGGAGTCTATTACCACCGTGGAGGAGAGAGATACTCTCACTATACAGGAGTTTTGGGTGCGGTTTGACCGCAAGTACTTTCCGTCAGCTGTTCACACGGAAATGAGAAGGAAGTTGATGAATCTCAGGCAGGAAGGTAAGACTGTGGCCGAGTATGAGGCCGAATTCACAAATCTGTTGAATATTGTTCCGGATGAGATACCGACGGAAGAGAAGAAGATACAGAAATTTATAGACGGGTTGACTTGGAGGATCCGTCAGCATTTGTTGGGGAATCTATCGTTGGCCACTTACTCTGATGTGGTTAAACGCTGCACTGTTACACTGCCAGGATCACCGCTTTCACATGGCTGAGGGCAAGAGATCGGGAGAGTCCAGCCATCAGGGCAGGACTGGAGGACATGGTGCCAGTGGGGCACAATCTGTTCAGGGGCAGAGACAGGGTGACCAGGGTGACCAGCAGGGGGATCACAAGAGATTCAGGTCGGGAAATTTCAGGCACGGACAGGGAGGTTTCCGGCCGGGCCATCAGGGTCCGAACGGCCATCAGGACCAGCAGGGTCAGAATGGTCAACAACAGCTTTAACAGGGCCAGGGGAGGAACGGTAACGGCCACCAGGGTCGGGGGCAGCTGGGACAGAGAGGGGGGAACTTCCCGGGGAAGTGTTACGTTTGTGGCAAGACTGGCCATAAACGCCAGGACTGTCCTGATAGGGACAGGGCCCCGCAGCAGCAGCAGGGTGCTCGACAGGAGCCGCAGAGACCCGTGTTTCCCGCCGCCCTCCCGGTGCCACCACAGATGGCAGCATTACCACCCATTCCAGCGGTCCCAGTTCAGCAGGGGCAGCTGCCGTATGGGAGAGTATACAAGCTTCAGCAGGCAGCAGTTCCACAGGCCCCACCCGCGATTGAGGGTATGTTTCCTATCCATGGCACTATGGGTCGGGTTTTATTTGATACGGGGGCAACGCATTGTTTTATAGCTACACATTTTGCGAAAGCCTTAGGGTTATTAGCCACAGCAGAGAGCACAGTGACGTGTGTAGACTCACCATTGGGGAGTGGGTCACTTATTTTTTTTATATGTCGGGGAGTGGGGGTAGAGATTGGTAGTTTGGTATTACCTGCAGACATGTTGGTATTAGATATGCATGAGCACGATGTGATTATTGGTATGGATTGGCTCGCAGCTTATAGAGCCATGATTGATTGCTTCGGTGGGAGCATTGTTTTTGCCATTCCGGGGCAAGAGATGTTTGTAGTGGCGATGCCTCGCCCAGAGGGAGGCTCGACCGCTCATCTGTATTACATAGAGGAGGATACCTCTAAGGAGGTTGTGATTCCTTTAGATTCGATCCCAGTTGTCAGGGAGTATTCCGATGTGTTTCAGGAGATACCAGGCCTACCCCCCAGTCGAGAGATAGACTTTGTCATAGACTTATTACCAGATACGAGACCTATAGCACGTGCACCATACCGTATGGCTCCGGCAGAGATGCGAGAGCTACGGGATCAGATTGAGCAGTTGTTTGGTCAGGGGTTTATACGGAGGAGTACTTCGCCGTGGGGTGCCCCTGTGTTGTTCGTAAAGAAGAGGGATGGATCGTTGAGGTTGTTTGTGGATTACCGAGAGTTGAATAAGGTCACGATACGGAATAAATATCCATTGCCCTGAATCGATGACTTATTCGACCAGTTGAGAGGAGCTTCTTTCTTCTCGAAGATTGATTTGCGATCGGGATACCATCAGTTGCGTATCAGGGAAGAAGATGTCTCGAAGACTGCGTTCTTAACGAGATATGGTTCTTACGAGTTTCGGGTTATGCCTTTTGGTTTGACCAATGCTCCAGCCGTGTTTATGGACTTGATGAATAGGGTGTTCAGAGATTTCCTAGATCAGTTTGTCATTGTCTTCATTGATGATATTCTGGTTTACTCCCAGACAGAGGAGGAGCACGCCGAGCATTTGAGGCAAGTTTTGCAGACGCTACGTCAGAACGAGCTGTATGCAAAATATGAAAAGTGCGGGTTTTGGCTGAAGGAGGTTCAGTTTTTGGGGCACATTATTTCTGACCGGGGGATATCTGTTGATCCGGGGAAGGTATCCGCGGTGAGGGAGTGGGGACAGCCCACGACACCGACTGAGATCCGTAGTTTCTTGGGCCTAGCAGGATACTACAGGAGGTTCATTCGGGGATTTTCGAAGATAGCAGGTCCTTTGACACATCTGACTCGTAAAGGTGTGCCGTTCATCTGGAGTGATGCCTGTCAGTTGGCATTCGATGAGTTGAAGGATAAGTTGACCTCAGCACCTGTGTTAGCATTGCCGAGACCGGGAGTTGAGTATCTAGTCTACACCAATGCATCCTTGCAAGGACTTGGAGGTGTATTACAGCAGGAGAGTCAGGCCATAGCTTATGCTTCCCGTAAGCTTAAGCCTCATGAGAAGAATTACCCCACTCAAGACTTGGAGTTAATGGCAGTGGTATTTGCCCTTCGGATTTGGAGACATTACCTTTTGGGGGAGAAGTTTCGATTGTTCATGGACCACAAGTCCCTACAGTACCTATTCACGCAGAAGGAGTTGAATATGCGGCAACGGAGGTGGCTTGAGTTCGTGAAGGATTATCAGTTTGATATCCAATACCACCCGGGGAAGGCTAACGTGGTAGCAGACGCGTTGAGCCGTAGGTCAGTAGATGAAGTGGCAGGGGTGTGGAAGGCAAAGTGGGAGGAGTTGGGACACCAGGATGCAGTGGCCCGATCATTCATGTCGGTGATGACTGTTACACCACAGATTGTCACGAGAGTGGTAAAGGCCAAGGTAAATGACTCGTTCTGTCAGGAGCAGATAGTCCGATTACTAGCAGAGGGAGCCGAGTCCTATACCGTCAGCTCAGACGGGGGATTACGCTTCAATGGGAGATTGGTAGTTTCGAAAGGGGAGGAATTGCATCACGAGGTGATGGCAGAGTCGCACGGCTCACGGTTCGCGGTACATCCCGGTGGGGACAAAATGTACCATGATATGAGATGACAGTATTGGTGGAGCGGGATGAAGAGAGATATTTCCGTGTTTGTTTCCAAATGCGCCACTTGTCAGCTAGTAAAAATGGATCATTAGAGACCGGCAGGACTTCTACAGCCATTGGAGGTCCCAATGTGGATGTGGGAGAGCATATCCATGGATTTTATGACGGGGTTGCCTACGTCACAGAGAGGTCACGACTCCGTTTGGGTGATTGTGGACAGGTTGACCAAAGTCGCTCATTTTCTACCCGTAAGGACAGACTACAGTACGGGACAGTATGCCCAGCTCTTTATTGCAGAGATAGTGAGACTTCACGGCGTGCCCCTAAATATCGTGTCTGACAGAGACAAGATATTTGTTTCGCAATTTTGGGAGAGTTTTCAGGAGGCCATGGGCACGGAATTGCGGTTGAGTACGGATTATCACCCGCAGACCGATGGGCAAACCGAGCGTACAAATCAGATGTTAGAGGACATGCTACGTATGTGCATTATTGATTTTAGGGGTGGATGGGAGCAGTATCTTCCACTGGTGGAGTTTGCTTACAACAACTCCTACCAGTTCACCATTGGCATGGCTCCATTTGAGGCGCTGTACGGTAGGCCTTATCGTTCCCCAGCATGTTGGTTGGAGGTGGGGGACAACAAACTACTTGGGCCGAAAGTGATTCAGGATACTTCGGTAAGGATAAAGCTGATACAAAGTCACATTCGGGTAGCTCAAGACAGGCAGAAGAGCTATGCTGATGCGAAGAGGTCCTTCAGGGAATTTGAAGTGGGGGACCAGGTTTTGCTCAGAGTATCTCCTATGAAGGGGATTATGCGTTTCGGGAAGAAAGGGAAGTTGGCACCGAGATATGTCGGACCATTTCCTATTATTGAGCGGATTGGACCGGTTGCGTATAGACTTGGGCTACCGGAGCATTTGCATCGGATTCACGATGTGTTTCATATTTCCTTGCTAAGGAAATATCTTAGAGACGATTTGGCTCATTCTCACATTTCTTTGGAGGACATCGATCTCCAGCCTGATAGCTCCTACGAGGAGGGGCCGATTGCTATTTTGGACAGAAGTGAGCGGAAACTGCGGTCAAAGATAATCCCGTTAGTGCGTGTTCAGTGGCGACATCATAATGTCGAGGAGTCCACATGGGAGCGCGAGGATGAGATGCGCGAACGTTATCCAGAGTTGTTCTTACCAGGTACTTTCTAGATCCGAATTTCGGGACGAAATTCAGTTATTAGGGGGGAAGTATGTAATACCCCGTATTTTCGTGATATTTATTTTTGGGATTAATTAAATTAAATGTGAATTAATTTGGGAATTAATCCGAATTAAAATACTAGCGAGATGTGAGTTGGTATTTGATTTTTATGAGTATATATGACTATATATGAATGTTGAATTATGAAATTTGTCGTGACATTGATATACGACAATTTGGGAAACTTTGTTGAGACGCGTGTGACAATCGCGTCAGGAATATTATTATTTAATTAAAAAGTGAATTTTATTTCTATTAACCGTATGGTCATTTTGAGTGCGCCAACGTGTCCGTAAGGGTCGAGATAGTCAGAAAACACTAGCCGGGAGTTTAGTTTGGGTCCCGGGGCATTTTTAGGCCATACCGGCAACGTAAAAGGGTAGTTTGGTAATTTTGAATTTTTGGGAATTAAAACCAACGAAAATTAGGAATTAATTATCTGATTTGGACTTTACCCACTAAACCCACTAACTATCCTAAATGACTTAATGGGCTACGGGGGTTATTAGAATTAGTTCCAAAAGTTTCCTAAGGAAAACCCTAGCCACCATTGTCACCTTGGAGAAGAAGACTTGTAGAGAGAGAGAGAGGAGAATTCTGCAGAGAGAGAGAGAACCATTCATCAATTCGACATCAAAATCAGAGATACACATAAGGCAAGTGGTTTACTTTCATTAGTTGCAGAGAATGCTTCTTCCATGCGTAGGAATTGATAAAATTGTATTGTTATTGGGAGATTGATGAAAACCCACTAAATTGGAATTTGAAACTTGTATTTTGATGAGGAATTGCATGTAGAATTGTATGTAGGTGATTAATCTGATGATAATATATTTTGGATGAAACAAAAACGGATTTAATTAGACTCATTGGGGATTTAAGAATTTCTAGGGTTCATGTTCTTAAAATTGGGGAAAAATGTATAGATTTGATATTTGGATGATGTTTAGAATGAATTAACCCCACAAAACACGTTAGTATGTGACCTAAGTATGTTTAGAGACGATTAGAAACCTTGAACAATTGTTGGAGTGATGTTTAGATGAGATTAGAGTGAAAGAAAAGATGGAAAAACGAAAAAGGAATTTCTGGGCTCGAAACTGGCCTCTCATTAGAAGACCTGCCCAGGTCGTTCGAACGAGCTCGTTCGAACGAGCTTCTAACGAGTTGACAGTTTGACTTCTAACGAAAGGGATGTTCGTTCGATGACTTTCGTTCGAACGAGATCTCGTTAGAAGGCCCACTTCGTTCGAACGAACTCTCGTTCGAACAGCCTCGTTCGAACGAGACTTCTAACGAGCTGACAGTTTAGGCTTTTTGTCCTGTTTTGACTTCGCGTGTCCCGTAACCTTATTTAATTGTAGAGATAACATTCCCTTGATGATAAATTGTTATGGTAGGGACATTTGGGATATATAGAGAAGTAAAACCTAGAGGTGTGATTTGAACCAAATGGAAATTATGGATTAAGAGGTGAGTGTCTATTACGACGTGAGAACAATTGACGGCTATAATAATTATATTAACCGGGAATATGTAAATTGTGTAACATTATATGTCGGTACGAGAATGAGAAGTGTACCACAAATAAATTATGGTGATTACTAAGATGTGTGCATACTTAGTATATGTATATGATTTTATGTGTATGACATACCTATCATACTTGCTATCACAGGAGGTTTACGTTCGCTTAGGGCCCTCTAATCCTTGTGTTGCCTGGATTTAGATTGGTACCTCGAGAACATAGGTCGGAGAAGGACTTATTGGGATGTTAATAAGTCTGCTGATCGTGGGAGCGTAGGTATGTGCGTGACCCATGTGATGTGACTGTGTTCGCCTCCATTGTTTGTGATTTTCTATTATCTGAGAACGATTCCGGAGAGATTCGGAATGCGTGATCCTTATGTACGTGATGTACCGGGATGGATAGCAGAGTATGTGTGCACCGCAGCTTAGTCTCGGGTGCTTGTATTGTATATTTATGACGTGAATAATATACACTTAAATAATGAGAACTTTCATGTTGGTATTGTGAATATAAGTATGTAATGTTTTGAGAAAACATAACGGGTTAACCGATAGTGAATTGTATTGCTAATACTTGAGAATTTGAGTTAAGTATAGCCCGCTATTATATTAATAACACTAGAATGTATAAAGGGAATTGAGTAGTAAGGGGTAGAACTTATTACGGTTTGGATAGTTATGTATGTCACTTAGATGGGTACGGTACGTTAGGGGTGCAGAATTAGACGAGAGGTGAGTACTTCATGTGAGTGCACGTCCTAACATGTATTTTGCATTCATTGTTTTAATGTTATTAAAACACTTGCTGTTTTTAAAATGATTTCCACTTTCGGGCTCTGACCCATTTGCTTTCAAATCTATTTTTGTAAAAACCATTTTAGGTGCCCAGCCACAAGGACACCATGCTTAGGATCCTCATTCAGGTGACGAGCTGTAGCTGTTTGTGGAAGTTACAGGGCCTTGCTAGTAGACGTTTCATCTACTTTGACTCTATATTCAGATTTCATCAGTTGTAGGTCATGTCGCCCATTCCTCTTAGAGACATTTCATTTATTTCAGTTATTCAGACTTCTGGCATGTAATTAATTCAGGATTCAGACTTATTTTATTATTTCTGTTGTGGGATTGTTGTGAGGAGTTTTCCTCCGGACCTATTATTATTTTTGTTGGTTATTCTATTACTTCGTTATGGTGAATGGTTGTTATTCTTTCATTATCCTTTTATTGCATGTTAATCAGAGTTAACTTAAAATTTGGCAACTCACTTTTTAAATACTAGGTGGTTAGTAATCATTAAAATATTTTCGACAGTGATGCTATTTACTGGACCAACTTGGCTTTTTGTATTAATTTAATAAAGGAGTAGCTACCCGGTATTTAATTAGTCGGGGGGTCACAAAGGTTAGAACTTATTTTGAGGATTACCAAATTGATGATTAGGTATTTCTTTCCTTAATTAGTTACTCTAATATTTTGGGATGTATAAATAAATAATTAAAGAGTAATTGTCACATTATTGGGAGATGCTAGAATTGGTGGTTTATAATAACACCACAAAATAATGTTTGGATAATAAATTGAGAGTTTATTCATTCATTGAGGTTATATTGATGGCATTAATTACGTATGGCTCCGGATAAAATGGGATGTATATATTAAAATGAAAATAAAAATGGTAAATAATAATTGGCTTAAACACACCTCTCTAAATGCTATCATAAGGGAAGTTCGCACATGAGGTGAAGTCCCCTAACTAGTGAATGCAGGGTGAATATAGTCCTCGGCCATATGACTGGTTATTATGTATGTTGTATTTATTTTACGCTAGTGAGGTAATTCCGGGTGTGGTTATGACTCACTCGTAGGTATATGGCCACTTCCCGACGTTGCGTTAAGATGCCCGGGTTGTCTTGTTTGATAGGTCCTGGAAGATGATAGTCATTTAGGGGCGCGCACAGTGGGGAAATCCGGACGGGCGATCTTAGAATCGTTATATATAGATTAATATAACTATTCTTATTCAAGTGGGACTTGATTTATGATAATTGCCATAAAGAGCAAATAACTATGATTATGTTTCCTAATGAGATATGGAACGATGAAATGAAATAGTGTGAAATGACGGAGATTTTAATTAATTATATTCATTCATATCCTCTTGCATAACTAAATTAAACTTATGATCATTTAATTGCCTTAGTTTATGCTTGAGATTGTGTAGGTAGATTCTTATCTGTACCCATCATGATTAACTGTTCATAACTGTCATACTCTTTATTCATTTGGTGATCATATAAAATCGGGCACTGACCCGTTCATATTTCTTGTTGTGCATGAATTTTATCTCCGCTCAAGCGCTCCACCGCAAGGACGCCCGTACTGACTTTCCCTTTCCAGTGTCATGGAGCTGCAACACCTTGCGGACATTGCGGGATATTTTGTTATAGACGCCTTCATTTTTGTATTCTAGTTATGATCGAGTCATTTACTCGGGCATGTGTCCCATGCTTTTATATTTGCTTATTGTAATGTATTATGTAACTTAATTTAATTGTTGTAATACGTTATAAGAGACTGTTAACAGTCAGACTATTCGATTATTGTGTATATATGTATTGTTCAGTTTTATTCCTATAGATTTCATCCATCTTCTATTTAAATTGGGTTGTTTAAATACTTTTTTTAACTTATAAAATAAAATTTTTGGCAACCCATTTTTATGAAATATAGGGTGGTTATCCCGTATACTTAGTATATTACTGTGATGCTGAGAATGATCCATCTATGATTTCTGTAAATATCTGAGTATCGGACTGGCCACCCCTTATTTTGATGAACGGGTTGTCACAGATGGTATCAGAGCATCAGGTTCTAGAGTCTTTAGGATCTATGCGGACTTGTCACGTTCTACCGTAGCGTTCTTTGATATAGAGCTTAATGTTAGGACTATTTTGTTGCCTATGTTTGCGACCTTATGCAAATTAGATTGTTCTATATAGTATTCTAACTCGATTGTTTCCTCATTTCAGATGCCGCCTAAGAGAGGTCGCCCAGCTAGAAGAAATAGAGTTGTAGAAGAAGAAGTAGGTCCTCCCCCGCCGCAACAGGGAACTATAAATGCTGCTAATGTTGCAAATATTGTGGCCCAAGCGGTCAATGCTGCTATGACAGTCGTGGTTCAGCAATTGCCACAAGCCCAACAACCAAGGGATCAGGATGTACAAGCTCCTATGGGACCTTCTCCGTGGGAGAGAGTTAGAGAATCCTTTTTAAAGGGCCATCCGCTAGCATTCCAAGGAGGTTCTGGCGTCATAGTAGCTAATAAGTGGAAAAAGGATATGCAGCGCCATCTTCGAATGGTGGAGTGTAGTGAGGAAAGGAAATAAATCCTTGCTACCTTTAAATTAGTTGGAGCTGCGTTACATTGGTGGGAGTCGATGACTACGCCGGAGCAGAGAGATACCATGACTATCAATGATTTTTGAGTTTTATTTGATCGGAAGTATTTCCCTCCCGTAGTTCAAAGGGAGATGAGAAGGAAGCTTCAAGATGTGGTACAAGGTGAGAGATCAATTGCGGAGTATGAAGAGGAGTTCACTCGGTTAGTAAGTTTTGTGCCTGACGAGGTGACCTCGGAGGAGAGGAGGATCTCCAAATTTATTGGAGGTTTTCACTGGAGGATACGACAACATTTGCTGGGTAATCCAGCTTTGCAGACTTTTGAGGATGTGATGAATGCGGCGTTACTCCATTGTCAAGAACATCGATTGTATGTTCAAAGTGGTAAGAAGGCTTCATCTTTGGGGCAAGCTGGGAAACCCGAAGGCAATGGGATAGGAGGAGGAGCATTTCTCTTGTCCCAATCTTCGAGAAATAAACAAAAAGAAAGAGACCCCCAGCAAGGGGACTTGTCTAAAAGGCAGCATTCTGGTGGGTTCAATGTTGGTGGCAATAACAATAGGCATGGCCAAGGTGCCTCGCAACAGCAACAAGCCGGTCGGGGTGGTAATGGGGGTAGAGGCCATCCAGGCCAAGGAGTCGGGCAGTTTAGAAATAACCGGGGCCGAAATTAGGAGAATGTGATGGGTCGATGCTTTCAATGTGGAGAGTCGGGTCACTACAAGAGGGCGTGTCCTCAGTTGATTGGGGGATAGGTTCCTAGGGTTCCACAGCATCCACAGGCTCAGTTATCGCCACAAGTACCTAATCCGGTTATCCCTCCACAGCAGGGACAACTACAGTATGGTCGTGTTTACCACATACAAGATACTATGCTTCCTTCGGCCCTGCCCGCGCCGCCAGCCATTGAGGGTAAGTTTCTCATTCAGGGGAATATGGGTCGAGTATTATTTGATACGGGTGTGACACACTCATTTATTTCTAGAAGCTTTGCTCAGTCTACAGAGTTGATTAAATCTGTGAAGAGCACCTTCACTAGTGTTGAATCTTCTATGGGTGACGGTTCACTCATTTTCTTTGTTTGTAAACAAGTAGGAATAACTCTTGGTAACTTGTGTTTTGAGGCCGATCTGCTCGTCCTTGATATGGTCGGGTATGATGTAATCCTGGGTATGGATTGTCTAGTGAAGTATCGCGCGATAGTTAATTGCTATGGGAAGAGTATAGTTTTTGCCATTCCAGGGCAAGAAATGTTTTTAGTGGTTATGCCTCGTTCAGAAGGAGGTACTAGCACTTACTTGTATTGTATCGCAGAGGAGATTTCTCGGGATGTAGTCATTTCTTTAGATTCAATTCCGGTTGCTAGGGAATTTGAAGATGTTTTCTAAGAAATATCGAGTTTGCCTCCCAGTAGAGAGATCGAGTTTGTAATTGATTTAGCACCGGGAATGCGACCGATTGCGAGAGCCCCGTATCGTATGGCTCCTGTTGAGATGAGGGAGTTAAGGGATCAGATTCAGAACTTTCTAAAACAAGGATTCATTAGGCGAAGCACGTCGCCGTGGGGTGCTCCGATGTTGTTTGTGAAGAAAAGAGACGGTTCTCTCCGGTTATGTGTTGACTGCAGAGAGTTGAATAAATTCACCATCCAGAACAAATACCCATTACCTCGAATTAATGATTTGTTTGATCAACTTAGGGGAACATCGTACTTATCTAAGATAGATTTAAGGATGGGGTATCATCAGTTGCGGATACGAGAGCAGGATATTTCCAAAACCGCTTTCCTAACTAGATATGGGTCCTACGAATTTTTAGTTATGCCCTTTGGACTAACCAATGCCCCCGCCGTGTTTATGGACCTCATGAATAGGGTATTTCGGGACTTCCTAGACCAGTTTATTATCGTGTTTATTGATGACATCCTGGTATATTCTCGAATAGAAGCCGATCATGCTACTCATTTGCGGTTGGTCCTACAGGCGTTAAGGGATCACTAGATATATGCCAAGTTCGAGAAGTGCGATTTTTGGTTGCGAGAAGTACAATTTCTGGGTCACATTGTGACTGCCCAGGGTATTTCGATAGACCCAAGTAAAGTTGTTGCGGTGAGGGAGTGAGGTTAGCCCATGACACTTACCGAGATTCGTTGTTTTCTGGGTTTGGCGGGTTATTACCGCCGATTTATCAAGGGTTTTTCTAAAATTGCTAGCCCTTTAATAAATTTAAACCGAAAGGGGTGAGGTTTGTTTGGGATGATTCGTGTTAGTCATCTTTTGACGAGTTCAAGGATAGGTTGACTTTTGTTCCAGTCCTTGCATTACCAAGGCTAGGGTTGGAATATTTAGTCTTCACCGATGCATCTCTGTAAGGGTTGAGAGGTGTACTACGACAAGAGCAACGGGCTATTGCTTATGCTTCTCGCATGCTAAAGCCCCATGAAAAGAATTATCCGGTGCATGATTTGGAACTTGTCGTAGTAGTTTTTTCCTTGAAGATCTGGAGGCATTATCTCCTAGGGGAGAAATTTTGTCTTTTCACGGACCACAAATCGTTGCAATATTTTTTTTCCCAGAGAGATTTAAATATGCGGCAACGCCGGTGGTTAGAGTTTGTGAAAGACTATCAATTTGACATCCACTATCACCCAGGCAAGGCGAATGTGGTGGCGGATGCTTTGAGTCGAAAGCCTGAGGGGGAGTTAGCGGAGGTATGGAAAGCCAAATGGATGGAGCTTAGCCAACAGGATGAGGTTACTAGGGCGTATATGTCGGTGTTGACCGTTACGCCTACTATTGTGGCAAAGGTAGTGGAAGCTCAAGGAAGGGACAAAGGCTGTTAAGACCATATACTCCAATTATTAACCGAGGGAGCAGAATCCTACTCTATAAGTATTGAAGGTGGGGTACGTTTCCACGGGATCGGACGAAGGGGATTTGAGATGGGCCGTGATGGCAGAATCTCATGGGTCTAAATTTTCCGTGCATCCGGGTGGGACAAGATGTACCAAGACATGCGCCGTCAGTATTGGTGGGCGAGCATGAAGCAGGACATTTTCAAGTTCGTTTCCCAATGTACTACTTGTTAATTGGTGAAAGTAGACCACCAAAGACCAACGGGTTTGTTACAACCATTGGAGATTCCGGTGTGGAAGTGGGAAAGTATCTCCATGGATTTTATCACGGGATTACGAATGTCGGAGAGCAGTCATGACTCTATTTGGGTTATTGTTGATCGTTTGACTAAGTCGGCACATTTTGTACCAGTACGTACCAATTATAATACTGCTCGTTATGCCCAGTTATTTATCGCAGAGGTTGTTAGACTCCACGGGGTGCCCATAAATATAGTCTTCGATAGAGACAAGATTTTCGTTTCCCATTTTTGGCGAAGCTTTCAAGAAGCTATGGGAACCGAATTGAAATTGAGTACTTCTTATCACCGTCAAATAGATGGGCAGACAGAAAGAGTCAACCAAAGGTTGGAAGACAAGCTCCGAATGTGTGTGCTTGATTTCAAAGGTGGTTGGGAACAATATCTCCTTTTGGTCGAATTTGCTTATAATAATTCGTACCAATTTACTATTGGGATGGCACCCTATGAAGCCTTGTATGGTAGGCCATGTAGATCACCTACTTGTTGGTTGGAGGTGGGCGATAATAAATTACTTGGACCTGAAATGATCCAGGATACTTATTCCAAGATTGAACTCATCCGGAATCGCATCCGAATAGATCAAGATCATCAAAAGAGTTATGCCGATGCGAATAGAAGGCATATAAAGTTGGAAGTTGGATATCAAATCTTGGTGCAAGTATCGCCAATGGAAGGTATAAAGCGCTTTGGGAAGAAAGGAAAGCTTGCACCGCGCTATGTTGGACCTTTTCCTGTTATTGCCAAGGTAGGTCCAGTGGCATATTAGCTTGCCTTATCGGAACCCTTACAACAACTCCATGATGTATTTCATGTTTCCTTTTTGAAAAAGTATAAGAGGTGTGAAGGAACCCTTTGACACATTCCTTTGGAGGATATCGATTTGCAACTCAATATTTCGTATGAAGAACAACGGTTGCAATCTTAGATCACGAAGAGCGTAGATTGAGATCTCGAGTGGTGCCCTTGGTGCGAGTACAATGGGGTCATCACAACGCTAAGGAATCGACGTGGAAGCGTGAAGACGCTATGCGGGAAAATTATCCGCATCTCTTCTTGCAAGGTACGCCTGAATTTTGAGGGCAAAATTCCCTCATAAGGGGGGGGGGGGGGGGGAGTATGTAACAACCCTCACTTTTGAGACATTTATTTTATATTAATTTACTGCATGAAGTAATTATATAAAATATAGATGATGGAGTAAATATGAACTAAATGATATAATTAAGCATATTTACAAGAATGTTGCATATTTACTATTATTGGAACTTAAATAGCATTGTGTTATATTTTATTATGTCATATGCTTAAAGTGACAATAGTGGTTTATAATGAAATGGGATATAAAAATGACTTAAATATTTCCGGATGCCAATTTAGAGGGCGTAGTTAGTCCCGAAATGTGCGAGATAGTCAAAATAAGTGCCATATTGTATTTTTGGGTTTCGGGCACTTTTGACTGATTTTAACATAAATGTGTAGTTGTGAGTCATTGTAATGTGGTATTAACCATTTAAGTTAGGAATTTAGACTAAAGCCACGATTTAGTCTTGCACCTCATTTTATTCTCTTAAGTGTGTATTTACTAACCTAGAGAGAGAGAGAGAGAGAGGAAGAAAATTGAGGAGAAAAGAGGAGAAAAGAGAGAGATTGGACATTTGAGAATTGATCTTGCTTCCATCTTCCAAGAATCTGAGATTTCAATCTCAAGACAAGTTTTCTACTTGCTAATATGTGATTTAAGATGAGTAAATTGTATTGATAGTTGTGTATTGGAATTAATGGAACAAATATGAATTTTATGGTGTATGAGCCCTAATCATAGTTTAAGTTGATGATATTGTAGGTTATGGTAGTTGATAATCATGTAGGATGGTTTTGGGTAGATTAATGTTGGTTGATGTGTGTAAAAATAGAGGAGATTTGGGTTTTGGGGTAAAACTAGGGTTCATAACCCGTAGCCCATTCTTGGCAAATTCGCAGGGGCGAATCGATTCGCTAAGGGGTCAGGTTATAGGTCTGCAAGCCCGAATCGATTCGGGTTAAGGCCGAATCGATTCGGCGGAGGCAGAAACTTGGATTCTTCATCCGAATCGATTCGCTTTTAGGCGAATCGATTCGCTGCTTGGGGCGAATCGATTCAGCCCTAGGGAGAATCGATTCGAAATCAGGCTGTTTTGAGTTATTTTTCTAACTCAATTTTTATCCTTTTCTTTTAGGCTTAGGACTTAGGAACCTTCTTGTATGAAGTAAACTTAGTGTCCTAGAGTCTTACATTGGGTAGGCAACTTTCTTAGGTTAAAAGGGGAAGGTTAGAACTTATTTCGGGGATTACCAAATTGATGATTAGGTATTTCTTTCCTTAATTAGTTACTCTAATATTTTGGGATGTAGAAATAAATAATTGAAGAGTAATTGTCACATTATTGGGAGATGCTAGAATTTGTGGTTTATAATAACACCACAAAATAATGTTTGGGGAATAAATTGAGAGTTTATTCATTCATTGAGGTTATATTGATGGCATGAATTACGAATGGCTCCGGATAAAATGGGATGTATATATTAAAATGAAAATGAAAATGGTAAATAATAATTGGCTTAAACACACCTCTCTAAATGCTATCATAAGGGAAGTTTGCGCATGAGGTGAAGTCCCCTGGCTAGTGAATGCAGGGTGAATAGTCCTCTGCCATATGACCGATTATTATGTATGTTGTATTTATTTTGCGCTAGTGAGGTAATTCTGGGTGTGGTTATAACTCACTCGCAGGTATATGGCCACTTCCCAATGTTGCGTTAGGATGCCCGGGTTGTCTTGTTTGATAGGCCCTGGAAGATGATAGTCATTTAGGGGCGCGCACAGTGGGGAAACCCGGACGGACGGTCTTAGAATCGTTATATATAGATTAATATAACTATTCTTATTCAAGTGGGACTTGATTTATGATAATTGCCATAAAGAGCAAATAACTATGATTATGTTTCCTAATGAGATATGGAACGATAAAATGAAATAGTGTGAAATGACGGAGATTTTAATTAATGATATTCATTCTTATCCTCTTGCATAACTAAATTAAACTTATGATCATTTAATTGCCTTAGTTTATGCTTTGATATTGTGTAGGTAGATTCTTATCTGTATCCATCATGATTAACTGTTCATAACTGTCATACTCTTTATTCATCTGGTGATCATATAAAACCGGGCCCTGTCCCGTGCATATTTATTGTTGTGCATGAATTTTATCTCCGCTCAGGTGCTCCACCGCAAGGACGCCGGTACTGACTTTCCCTTTCCAGTGTCATGGAGCTACAACACCTTGCGGACGTTGCAGGATATTTTGTTATAGACGTCATTTTTGTATTCTAGTTACGATCGGGTCATTTACTCGGGCGTGTGGCCCATGCTTTTGTATTTGCTTATTGTAATGTATGATGTAACTTAATTTAATTATTGTAATACGTTATAAGAGACTGTTAACAGTCAGACTATTTGATTATTGTGTATATATGTATTGTTCAGTTTTATTCCTGTAGATTTCATCCACCTTCTGTTTAAATTGGGTTGTTTAAATACCTTCTTTAACTTATAAAATAAAATTTTTGGCAACCCGTTTTTCTGAAACATAGGGTGGTTATCCCGTAATCTTAGTATATTACTGTGATGCTGAGAATGGTCCATCAATGATTCCTGTAAATATCTTATTATCGAACTGGCCACCCCTTATTTTGATAAACGGGTTGTCACACCTTCTTCTCCTTCAGCTTGGCGATTTTCATGGGAACTTCTTGTGTATAGAAAGACATGAGGTCTTCATGTGTTTGAGGAGGTCCTCATCCACTTCAAATAAATCTATGAGATTGGGTGGAAGTCCAGAGGAACCGTCCCTCACATATGTTTGAAACTGCTCAAAGGCAGTTTCATACGAGGAAAGATTTTCCGTAATTTGCCTTATTTTTTTTTATTTGTTTCATCTCTCTCAAGAGTTTCTCGCAACTTTTCTGCTGGACTAGTCATTATGAAATCTTTACCCTAGATGTAATGGTTAAGAAAAGGAACAGATATTACTCTTTTATAGGAAAAGTTAAAGCTATTTATTTCTTTGGCCAGAAGTAGTTGGGAAGAGAGTAGTTGAGCATAATAAATTGATTTTGGTTATTGTGTCGTTCTGAATAAATATATAAAGTAGTTTTCAATTAAAAATAAAAAATTATTACATTAATCAGTGCGTGTACATATGTTTATATTGCGTGTACTTTGAAGAATTGATGTGTGTAGTTAGTAATTATCACTTGTAGTTTTAGTTAAAATGCGTGTACATTGTTTCATAGTACTCAGGTGCATTGTTTGTCTATACCTTACGTGGATTGTGGTCCACACCAGCGGAAATAAAATTTTTTGGTGTAATAAATATTGTAAATAATAACTAATATAACACAAAACAAATTACAAATATGGTTTGTATTTGAATCAATTTATAGAAGTTTTTTCTCCTTTCGGGGGAAGAAATATTTTAATAGAAGAATTTCCCTTAGTACATATGCTCTGTGTTTTAGCATGTCAGGGTCTTCAAACAATTTTTGCATTTCCTTATTTCTGTTAATTTGTTCAATGTAGTACATGCAGAACGCCCCACAGTCAACCCTGAAATTAAAACAAAACAAATATACAAATTAGTATGATGTGAATGAAATTTTTTGAAAATATAAAAATTAGTAATCTTTAGAAATGAAGTTTTTGCTTACCCATTATATTGCTTAGGGCATTCATGATCTCTTGTTAGGTCAAATTTGAGATCACTTTCCAGCAAGAAATCTACTGTCATTTTTTCTTGCTCTGTCAACGGATCGTCATCCAATGTAAACTCATTTGATGTACCTTCATCAAACTTTCTCTGAGTTTTGAAGCCATTGTTTTTCATTGTTTCTGCTTCAGTCTTCAATAGGTACAGTATTTCTTGGAAGACAGAAAACTGTTATGAAGACAAATATTTAGTGTATACAAATAAAACAGTATATGAAGATTAAAGAGTAAAAAGTACACGCATAATATTAAAGTACACGCGTATTTTATTTTTTCATATCACGTGTATTTTAAAATATGATGCGTGTACTTTGCCTAAAGAGTTAAAAGTACACGCATAATATTCAAGTACACGTAATTTGTATTGGCTCATTTCACGTGTATTTTAAAATATGACGCGTGTACTTTGATAGTCTGGGTGATTGTGTGCAACTAATACAAAGTACACGCATTATATGGTAAAGTACACGTGTATAATATAAGTAAATTATAATATAAGTTTAGGCACTAACCACTTTTTGAGCATCATCGAAGTTTATTGTGTTTTTTTTCTTGTCGTTCGGTCGAAGGGAATCCATGTAAACCACTTTATTTTCTTTTTTGTATATGACAAGTAATGTGAAATGTCCTATGCTATGTCTTAGTACAATGAACAAATTATTACAAGTGCCTAAGTATTCAAATAAATCTCTGTATAACTCCCCCTTCTTATTGACTTCATTTTTGCTACAAGCTTCTATCTGAATAAAAATTATAGACATTATATTAATAAAAAAAACTGAAATTTTGTTTCACAAAGCTTTCGGTTTTATTGTACTTACCCAACAATAATTAGAAAAAGTGTGTGAGTGGGAGAGCTCTTCCTCCGACAATTTTAACCTCAATACTTCACTAAAGGTAAGAATTATCTGTTTCACACAATATAAAATGGTGAGGAAATAATTATGTTGAAATTTAATGAATGTCTAATATTTGGACTACATACTTGGCTTGAAATTTCTTGATTGTTGAGGACGTCAACAAAATCTTCCAATGGGATATACGAAACCAGCCCTTGGAAAATAAATTCCCTGCATTTTATATAAGCAATAAGAATTGTATAATAATAATAACCTTATTCTTTTGCACCAAAAAAAATATAAATTAGCGAAGTGATAAATCATATATGAGTCACTCGTTGTGACTTGATAAATTCGTGTTGATTCTGCCTGTTTTTCAGTGATTAATCCAGTTCTTTAATTCTATCTGAGTCACTCGTTGTGACTTGATCACGCTTTTCTTTTAAAGAATTGTTTAACTCAACTAGTTGGGCATTTTCCACCTCCAACTTAATTAGTACATCTTTTTCCTTCAAAAGGTTGTAATTCTCCACCTTTAACTTCTTCATTTCCTCACGGGCTTCAAAAAGTGAATCACGATCTACCTGCAATTGTACATTCAAAATGGCACTCTCCACCTCCAAAGAGGTCACCTTCTCAAGTGCACCATTAAAGTCTTCAGCTGCTTTAGATAGCTGATTATATTTTTCCAACAATTCTCTTTTCAAAACAACAATTTGTTCCTCCAAATTAACCTTTGGTTGATCTTTTCCCTTCTTGTTCTTTGGAGTCACAATATTTTTAAGGAGAATATTCTAACCATGTGAAAACTCATTGTCAGTAATATCTTCAACAACTTTTTCTGATGATGAATCATCATGTATAGGACTTTCTATAGAAATGTACAAAGAGTAACTTGGCCCTTCAAACTGAGATTCCTTTTGTACAGAACTGTCCTTACAAGCTGGTTTATTTATAGCCTGCTTCAAAGTTGCTGTTGCTATGTCATTCTTCACAAACCATTGTCTCAAAGAAGATAATTTCCACCTTAAATTCTTCAGCAGGAGAAATAATTTCAAATTTCTCACATGCCCAATACTGTGATCATACAAAAAACAAAATGATATTTATAATTGTATTACCTAGGTATTCATAATGGAAAGTACAAGTGATTTGTTCAAAATACACGCAAAATTAAATGTGTACTTTGCAAATTTTATAATTGTATTTTGAAAGTACACGTGATTTTTACAAAGTTCACGTGTACTTTGTCAATATAAGTTCACGTGTACTTTCTAAAGTACATTTATAATATTGATAAAAAATATAACAAGTGTATTTTGAAAGTATACTAGGTATATGTACAAAACATAGTACACGTGTACTTTGTAAAATACAAGTGTACTTTCACGTGATATAAGACGTGTATTTTCAAAATACACGTGATATAAGACGTGTATTTTCAAAATACACGTTAAATTATCACGTGTATTTTGAAAATACAAGTGAAAATATCACGTGTATTTTGAAAATACACTTCTACTTTATAAAGTACACTTGTATTTTACAAAGTACACGTGTACTATGTTTTATAAATATAACCAGTGTACTTTCAAAATACATTTGTTATATCACGTGTATTTTCAAAATACACGTGAAAATATCACATGTATTTTCAAAATACACGTGATTTTTATTAAGTACACGTGAGTATTGGTATGTAAATTTTGAAATATCAGGATATTATTTTGCTCACCAGTAGGAAAATTACACATCCAGTAACTGTGCTAGGTTTTGAACTTACTGATTTGTCAAGTGAATGTATGAGAAACTCATGCGCAGCAGATGCCCAATCATACTTATTCATTTCCTCAATATTGTCGATGTATGTCAACCAAAATTCTCCAAGGGTGAAGTTTGAGTTGGAGAAAAACAACGTGTTCAAGAAGTGGAGACACACAAGTTTTACAAAATCGGCAATGCCTTCATCTGTCTCCAATTCAACTGATTTCTTCAAACCATTCAATATTTCTGACTTTCCTATTCTTTTTGTGAAGTATCGCGCTTGTAATCCAGATTTTTGAGCAGTATTCGGTCGCTTTTTCAGTTCTATTGATTTTAAACCCTCAACTAGTGGTATGCCAAATATTTTTGGTTTTCGTATTGTACAGCTGGATAATTGATAAAATATTTTTATCCGTCTTCTTGTGGTCCACTTCTACTATTTTCTCATTGTAGTAGGCATTGAAAAGCTCCCAAAATGGAGTCTTCTTAAGAAGTTCAATATGGCTATTGTTTATTTTATCTTTAATCTGATGCAAATCATGGAGAAAGCTAACAATATTTGATCGATATTGGTCATTCTTCTTTGCAGGATGTTTAGATTTCAATGCCACACTAGAACTGGAACTGGATGAAGAACTATCATCAGAACTGCTCTTTTTTTGTTTCTTTCCTCTTCTTGCCTTCATCGTCATCCCCATTATATTGATCTATAAACAAAATTTAAATTACTAACCTATAATGATATGTACAAAAAATAAAATACATGCGAACTAGAATAAAACATAGACTAAAATAGTAAAATACAAGCGTATTTAACAAAAGTACATGCAATATTCTCACAAATAATTTATACAATTCTCAATAAAATACATGCTAAAGGCGATAATATATATTGTCAGTTTCATGGTAATACCTAACAGAAGTTGTTCGACAAGTCAAAAACTAAGAATCTCTATTCCTAACATATTCAGTAAAGAAGTGATGCAATAGTTGGATGCTAAAAGCTCCAATATTATCAAAATCCCTTAAGCAATACTGCTCAATTCGTTTAGCTAAATCCTTCGCTTTCGATTCAGTTACTTGAAGCTGTTGCACATAAAAAATGCAGTAGATGTCTTCATAGTAGTAGTAGAAACCAAGTAACCTTTTAGCTCTATCATTGATGTGAAGGAGAAAATGAAATTCGTCATAATTAGTACTATTGACTGTCAATGTGAAAGGTTTTGTATTATTAAGATCTTCTAACGTGCAAGCAGCAGTTTTGTAGTTGAACATCCTTGATCGTATAATTCCTAAACAATAACACAACAATACAAAATAGTACACTCATAATACACATTAGTACATGGATATTGGATTGATCAAATTTAATTTCAATGTGCATGTACTTTATGAATTTTTTGCGTGTACTTTCAACAATGTACATGCAAAAAATATAAAAGTACACGAAATAATACTAATTACAAGCTAATAACATATCATTCAAATGCCGCTGGCGCGGACCAAAAACACTCCTAAATATTAACACAATAATAATACTTCTTACAAACTCATGGAATATCATTCAAATACCGCTGGCGCGGACCAAAATAACATAGGGTTGATTAAATATGGACTTGAAATATATATTTTATAGAGTACACGTATAAAACATAAAAGTACATGCATATTGAATTGAGAAATTCAATTTCAATGTGCGTGTACTCTGTGTATTTTGCGTGTACTTTTTGATAGTACACACAAAATACACATAGTACACGCAAAACAGGGCTTGTATATGTACATATTCCAATCATGTATATATTCCTCGTCCTTGATAAATCCTCGATAATGATGTATACATGAGGAAAAGTGCAATGATGAAATACATATTTCTAACATGCAAAAAGTGTGTTTTGTAATTAAAATGAAGGAAACAAATATATTTTTTCATATCATGAAGAAGAAGAAGAATGTGATTTCATCAGTCCATGTGTCTACAAATTTATACATATGAGAACACAAAATACAAAAGGACAAACACCTGATAAGAGAATGTATACATACTTGTTAGTGGTGCTTGGAAGAATTTGATTTAGAATGTAAAATGCTCAGTAGAACTTCATCAACGATTGGGGTTTGATAGAAGAGAGTTAGGGTTTTGATCGAAGAGAGTTAGGGTTTTGATCGAAGAGAGTTAGATTTTTGATCGAAGAGAGTTAGGGTTTTGATCGAAGAGAGAATTTTGACGAAGGGAATTTTTGGCGCTTCGATTTTTGAATAGTGTGTGTTTGTTTTAATTTCGGGTTATTTATATGTTGGACCTAATCGTTTAAAATTTGTTGAGCCTGGTTTTTTTATCTAAAATTGTTAGTCTAAGGACTAGACCGTAAAAGCCTCATTATTTATTTGTCTATCGTGACATGTGATATGTCACTTAGTATATTTTTGTATATTTTTATATATTGTTATGTGATTCATATATGTGTTAGATAATTTCACTCTTTGGAAATCGACATAACATATGGTACTGCACTAATTAAATACATTAAGTGACTTAGTACTACGGGCAACTATGGAATGGTCAGCGACTAGGTGTTAGGTTTTTCTTGTTTCGATTATTCCTCGGTATTAGGTCCCACCGATTGTGAAGTAGTTTCTTATAATGTCACGTAACTAATCAATAATTGAGTTTTAACTTAATCGACTCGTACTGACTAATAAATTAACTTTTTGAGATAATCAATAAATTAAAATATGTTATATTCCTTGTTGACTTTTGGGACTCTTAAAAAGTATGTTTTTGACTTAAAATAGTGAAATTTAAGTCCGTTGGGTAATTTGGATCAAATTTTGGGCCATTTGGAGCATGTTTTGGGATCATTGGGTAAAGGCTATCTTTGGCCCTAGGCATGATTTCGAAATTAGAGCCTTTAATTACTTAATTATAAAACCGAAGACTCTCATACACATTAGAGACAAAACCTAGCAACTAAGGAGGTTGAGAGAGCAACATGAGGTTGAAAAACTTAAGGATTTAGGGCTCGATTCGTACAATCGGTCATAGGAATGTTTACTTTGATTAAGAATGTAATTAAGTTTATGCTATGGTAGTAGTAGTTCATTAGAATGTGAACTAAATTCTAGTAATCTGATTTTAATCATATTAAACATAATTTTCGTAACTAGATTAATTACTCGGTTAAGCTTTAATAACATGTTGATGAACTAGGGCAGTTGATGTAAAATCCCTTAATTGAATCACTAAATCATGTAATGTGATTGTAATAACATTATTATTCAATCATAGCAATGATAATATGTAAAAGCCCTCATGTTTAATTGATTATTGAATCTGATCTGAGAATGAATTAGATAAACTTTGCTTAAACTATGTACTTAGGGCCCAAAACTTATAGTATGGAATTTAAATATAAATCATAGTTGTAATATCCTAAAACTTGTTGTTATATAATAGTAATGTTGTAAACATGTTATACATTAAGGAGAACTGGTATTGGGTTGTTTAGAGGCTTTAAAATTAGTATTTGAGTTGTTAATGATGATTTATGCACTTTGGGGAAGAAGAAGTCTATAAGAACATCGTTCGAATGACATCGGGATTTCATTTGAACGAGATAGGGGGTATCATTTGAATGATAAGGCTTTTTGGTTTGAACGATTTATGCTTTTGCTTTGAATGGCATGTGGATTTGGTTCGAACGACATAAGGGGTTTCGTTAGAACGAGTTAAGTATTTCGTTCAAAAGACTTTTCTACAATTAGAAAATTAATTTTGATTTAATTAGAGATATTTAATATGAGATATAAGATACCGTTTTAGTGATTCTTAAGTAGAATTGATTATTATGTATTTCTTTTATGCACAAGCATACTGTGTGTATGTCTGTGTTCGTGGGTGACATAATATGATGGATTTTTATTAATGCATACGACGTTGATCGCATTGGTACGTTAGTGATTTCCAAGAGTTTACCTTAGTCTTACTTACCCCAATCCCACTACTAACATATCCATCCCGAGTGGGGTAAAATGGGGGCGTTCTTTAGTATAGCTTGAGTATGGAGTTTATACCTAAGATGGGAAGGTGTAGTGATTTTACCTTTGTTCTTGCTTTGAGGTTATAGGGCTGGGAGGACCTATAACTATACCTAGTATGAATGAGTAATCCATGAAGTCAATAGGGATACGGCTTCATTCTTTTATGCACGAGTTTGAGCATAACCCATCTATTATTATGTGAGTTGGGAATACTCACTTGCATTGTGGATTTATGTGATACTAGTTTATGTAACCTTGTAATTATAAAAAATTGAGAAGATTTATAATTATGCATCATTGGGTTCACTTAGGTCTGGGATTAGACCTGCTTGTTGTATTTAGGTTGTTTGGGTCAGGTTAACTTATAAGAAACTAAATATGAGAGCAAGGTGCATTATTATTATTATTATTATTATTATTATTATTATTATTATTATTATTATTATTATTATTATTATTATTATTATTATTATTATTATGGCCCAAATTTAGTTACATTCTTACTCACTATAAACTTGTTAGCTTTAATTATGTTTATGGAACTGCCTTTTAGGTCCTAGGAAGAAGCAACAACCAAAACCCTGATCTTTAGCATTCATTCCTACTTCCATCTTGTAGTTTTAGGATGAAGTTGTTGTACATGTGTGGTCATATTTATTTATTATATTTTCTTTTACTACTTAAATTTCCATTTTAGTAGTCCAAAAGTCAGATTATTATATATGGGATTTATTATGTTGGAGTTATTTGATATTTAGAGTTGGATTTTATTGCGAGAAATTATTAATCCACTGATAGAGTCTTATTCATTATGGTTTTGGGATTGGTATTTGAGTTGTAAATGTTTTATTTATTTTATTACTATTAGTATTTTATCTCTATATTTTATTTCAGTTATGGTTAGAATGATACAAATTATTTAGACTCCTGTATTATTTATATGTAGAACTGATCAATCTAGTTATGGATTTTATAGGGCGTCACAGTTGGTATACGAGCCAAATTTCTAACATCCTAGGATATTGAGTGCGTTTATCGCTTTTTTGCATTACGTTATTTGACATATTAGGGCTAAACTGTTTAGTATTTGTATTCTTATCTCCTACATTACTGATACACTTTTGTTTATTGTATTTTAGATGGTGAACGCACGAAGAGGAGTTGCGCACCATTGACATGCCATGATTGCTGAATCAGAGGCATTATAACCCTAACCGTAGCTACAGGTCAAGGCACAGACACTTGCACCTACAAATTTAGTATTTATTGTAGGACAAATAATATTAACTACTATGGCTTCCATGCTCTCGGGCTAACCACCACTCGTGAATGTACTAGCCTCGCATATTACTTCTAAATGGGAGAGAGCTATGAGTGCCTTCAGCGAAGGAAATCCGCCATAGTTTACATTATCTATACACCCCATTATCTCCCTACACTATAAGAGAGATAGTGAGAGTCATCTACGTCTGGTAGAGTGCTCATAGGTGCAAAAGCATATTCTAGCTAGTTTCAAGCTAGTATGGATGCGCTTTAGTGGTGTAATTCAATCACTACTGATGAGGAGAGGTTAAGGTTGACCATACAATAATTATGGGTCAAGTCTGAGGGAAATTACTTCCCACCCCCACTTCAGATGAGTACGAGGACATAGTTTTCAAAGCTAATGTAGGAGGACTGTACAAAAGTGAAATATGAGCCATAGTTTACTCGCTTTGATTTCTTTGCCTCTGACGAGTTTAATACAAATGCAAAGAAGATGGATCGTTTCATCAACATATATCCAAGTAGTGGATGCCACTTTACTCCATTTCCTGGACCATCACAATTTCCAAAGAGATAGATCTTCCAAGAAGGAGAAGGCAGGGGCCGAATAGGGGCCCAAGACTAGGAAGAACAATGAGTCATCACAGACTCAGGGAAGCTCATAATAACAGAGGGGATCACCATAAGAGGAATGATTCCTAATTGGTTCCTAGGATCAGAGGATAAACATCGTTAGCGTATATAAGGGTAGAGTTTACAAGGCCATTAAGGCTAGCAACATCATGGCCACTAAGGCTGTGGGAAGATTGGGTAGGCCAGTAGGTCCAGGGAGAGTAGGACCGCCCATTCATATATGTATGCTATATATTTGGAGAGACGGAACACTTATTTAGGACATGCCCTAGGGCAATCAGGTTAGTGAGGGTCAGTTTCAATAGGGGCAACAATAGGTTGTGCCAGCCCCACCTTAGTTTCAGGCATTGTGACCACCACCGCGATATTCAACATTGCCATCACCACCACATAGAGACCCATCGTAGGGTTGCCCGTAGGTTCATTATGGATGTGTATTTAATGTCTAAGAGAAGGACTAACAGGCCCCACCATAGATCATAAAGGCTACATTTTATGTTTATGATATTTATGCGTGAATTTTTTTTGACAGAGGAGTATCACATTCATTTGTTAGTACCACTTTTTTCATGACTTCGGGGTTATTAGATATTGCTATCGAGGTTTCTATGCATGTGGATACCCAAGTGGGTGGGGGTGTTGTCTTACGTTATGTTTATAATAACGTGGTAGTTAAGATCGGCCGATTATATTTTTCGGTCGATATGCATTGATAAGATGTCATATTGGGTATGGACTGGTCAACATAATATCATGCGCAAATCAACTACAAAAGTAAGTCTATCACGTTTGCCATTCTCGAGCGGGAGATGTTTTTTTATTATAGGAGGTGGTGTCATTGGGGTCTGTGAAGAACTGGAACGAGTGAGGTGTAACCCACTCAAATGGACTCTGTCTTCAAGGTCTTCAAAGTTTCAAAAGCAGCTGTATGAGTAAACCTTCTATTTCTAGTAAAGATGGAGTAAATGCTATGACCTTTTCCTGTAAGAAGATGAACTTTACAAATAATAATGGTAACTTAGAGAGAAAGATCTCCTGAGAATGATGGCTGTAATGATGGGAGTGAAGAGACTAAGGCATTTAAAGAGAGAGAGCAGGGAGAGAATACTAGGTCTGGTGTAAGTTTGACAGAGTAACGACTTAACTTGAGTTTGTGTTATGACTTACCAAAGGTTCCTATTTATAGGTGAATACTAGGGTTTATTTGGGCCTTTTAGGGTGCAAAAAATGAGAGGAGATCTGAGGGACAATGTCTGCAATGTAACTTTTGTCCCTATATGTCTGTTGTCCCCTCTGACAGGCAACATTTGGTGCGAACCAAAGTCAAAAAGCAGTTATGTTTCCTAATACTGATAAAATATGTGATTTGGTGTTGTACAAACTTTGTAAAACTTGAGAGTGACCTTGAGGGCTACTCTCTATGAAATCATTTTGTAAAAAAGTGATTTTATTTGTGAGCATACCTTTGGCTACTCACTCCTTTTATAACTAACTATAGGCTGTGTAAGGGCTTGAGTGACTCCTACTGGTGTATCTAGTAGTATTCTCTCTATCTTAAAGTGCTAATTGGTTGAGTTTTCTCAATAAACCTTGTCTCCCAGCCAACAATAAAAAAAAACTCCCAGGAGATCCCAACTAACCTACTTGAGCCCTTCTTGCTCAACTAGGCAACCAGTGCAAGAACATAAATATTAGCACTTTATTTCTTAATAAGTAAAAAATTCTTAGGACGTGGGGACACTTGTGGTGGACACCCTCGTTCGCAGTCATCTCCCTTTGTATTATTGCTTTTGGGCAGAGGTGTCACTCAAGATGAGTCCCCTCGCCCTAAATTTTTTTTCCTTCCTTTATAGTTTGTGCAGAGAGGGAGAGCCACTAGAGGTGTACCATCTCGTTTATGTGTATATATTTGGCAGAGGAGTCATTTGTCTTGGACTCTCCATAAATCCCTTTAATATTAATTGTGGTTGAGGGGTCACTCGTGGTGCACCCTCTTGCCATCAACTGTTGATGTTGATATTGTTCTCTGTCGAGGGGACACTAGTGATGGAAGCCCTCGCTACTGACTTTGAATATCTTGGATGAGGGGCCATCTGTGGTGTACCCCTGGCCCTCAAGATTTCATTCACTAGTTTTGGTCTACGGGCCACTCGAAGTGGCCCCCACTACAAATTAACTATGGTACTAAGTTTGGCAGAAGTGGCCACTCGTGGTGGACCCCATCTTCCTTGAGGTGTTGGTTCTTGCTACAGGTGATGGCCTTCTATATTATTCCCCTTGTGCAAAGTCCTTTGTGTTGGGTAGACCAAAGGGCTTTGTACGAAATATTTTTTTAGGATTTGAAAGGTTCTTACAGCCCTCTCATCATTACTTATAGGGTCATCAAATGCTTCTGCTACTTTTATCCCGAATTTGTGGTCTCGAGGAGCCACGTGTCATATTGGTAACTGGTGTCCTATAATTTGGGTAATGATTTACACCCCTTTTGGTTGCCCAAAGCGTGCACTCCCTTTCTAGTATAAAATTCACCTTTTAACTCCATTTCATTTTTACCTTATCATCTTCATACTTTCACAGTCTTTATGTAAACCACCATAGTTTTAAGGTTTTTAAGTTTTCTCATACCCATTTTTTCATGGTTTCTTCATCGCAAAACCCTACTTCCGCCATCGCGGCCATAATAGCTACTACGATTTTAACCATCGCTTCCACCGCCATGGGAGGTTCAACTTTTGAGACAATTGTAAATGGTGGTCCCCCGACCACTACCACTTAATTAAAATCATAAAATGAGTATTTGGAAAATCGTTTGAAGATGGATTTTGGGTTATAATGCCTTTATCCTTACTTTGGGCCCTAAGACACTTTCATTACATCATTCTCAAACTTTGAGGAGTTTGTTAACAAGATCGTCGAGAGCCCCTAAGTGGGTTTAGGTGCGTCTATTGACCTTCCTATTGTTCTACTTAGGGTGCGAGTGGACTGGAGTAATTTTCCCCGTTCTAATATTGAACTCAAGGTTTGTGGAGGTGCTCCTGACGAGTGGGCCCTCTAGGTGGATCACATCCTTTCCACCCCCTCGCACCGGCCATTGTCGAGGGACTTGGGCTTATTAGAAATATTGACCGTTTGAAGACTTGCACAATTGCAAAGCATGCCACTTCTTTCAATCTATTGGCCTCTCACTGGAGTAGGTAATCTCACACCTTTTTCACTAGGTGGGGTGAGTTTACTTTAACTTTGGAGGATATCTATGAGTTGCTTGCCTTACCCTACTTAGGAGAACATATTTTTACTAATAATTATGAGGATGCCTGTGAAGAGGAGATGGTGGGAGAGCTTCACTCAGGTCCTAGTGATTGCTTTAAGTATATAGCTATTAATCAAACTAGTACTACCAATCATTCCCTTGCCAATTGGCAAAGATATTGGTTTAAGGACGTAGAGCAACTGCCTAAGGGTGAAAATTTGAGAAGAATGGCCAAGAGCCAAGAGGGTCTAAAGATCAACTCTCCCTCCCACTTAACAACTTTCTTTGTAACCTTTTTTAGCAGGTTTTTATTTCTTGGGAGACCATAAGACTCCTCTCGTGAGTTACTATTCAGGTTGGCAGTGAGGCTTGCTTAAGGGAGGGCTATTCCTCTCATAGATTTGATTTTGGGATCTATCTATACTTTGCTAGATCATGCCCATATTGATGTTGAGCGATCTTGTGGCTGTCATGATGTCGTCAATTTTACTAACTCTTCCATACCGATGGCTTTCTTTTTCGAGTGGTTCCTCAAATTTGCCCAAGAAGCAAGGGCATGTCATTGTAAGGCCGCTCGCATCACCAGGTGGCACAAGAAGCCCCCAAAGCACCCTCTGGGGCCTTTGATAGATAACATTGGTGAGTTTTATTTCTGTCCATACTGTAAGTGGGCGGGTGGCATTTTTACTTAGGTTTCCTTCTCAAGGAATAGGGGTACCTTCTCCTACCCCTTTGATGTAGAGTCTGTTTCTTCTTGCCCACATATTGATGTGATGTCCATGCTACTTCTAGGAACTCAGTCTTCCTTGACTGAGTTAGGTCAAAGTGTTGAATTTTATCATTCTGAGAGTATTAGGAGGCAATTTGGGTATGACCAAGGTGTTCATTCCCCCTCATATCCCTCAAGCATCTCTTCCTTAGAGTTATAGTTTGAGGCTTATAAAAATTTTACTTTCGAGGGGATGTTCCATAGGGTGCTCCACTTAAGAGGATTACTTGTGTCTCCTCGTAATTACCTACCATCCTGTACTAACTTGTGGTTCACTCTATGGAAGACGCAGGTGCTTCTTATCCAGAATTTCATGTTGGATGTTCTACATGAGACTATCATAATCAAAGTCTATAGTGAAAAATTCTTTGGCAAGAGAACCCAAAAGGTGTTATGGCATTGCATCATAGTTACTAAGGCCCCCTTGAGCAGGTCACTCTAGTGCTAGTGAGGCCCCTGCTCGATGAATTCATCTATTCCAAGCATCCTGAGCCATAACCAGTTAAGGCTAAAGGGAAGGGAAAAGCCAAAGCCTAAGCTTAAGCTGCTTTTAAGAGGAAGCACCGTGACACTGATGTGTTAAATTTCACTCCCGCTTCTGCTATTGCTCCTCCTTCACCAGTGAGGACCAGGGAAAGCAAAAAGAAGAAGAAAGTTAGTGGTGAAGCTTCTGCTCCTTCTCCTACACCAAATCAGGAGTCTGACACTGATGACCTCAGCGTGGAGGTGACCTATAGAATTGTTTACGAGCAAGGCTATAAAGCCTTGGGGTTATCTTTTTAGGAGCATCCTATATCTTCCATTCCTATTGCTAAAGGTACTATAGCTAAAGGCTCTCATGAGGTTTCACTTCCTAGTTCCCCTTCTCGTTCATTTAAAGAGAAACTAGTTGACTATGGAAGTACTCCTTCATATAATGATGACACTTCTTCTCTAAATGACGTGAGTGACATTGACATTTATGGTGACATCATCCTGACACTTGTTCTTTACTACTAGTTTCAAGGGAGTCTTCCAGCTAGGATACTATGATATATTCTCCTTCAGCCACAAGTCCGAATACTGGGCACTTTCCATATGGGCAGGGTGCTCGCCCAGATGCTGTAAGTCTTTTCTTTCTTTTATTTGCTTATTTTTTTCATTAACTCTCATAGCTTTTGATTTTTTTACTGACTTTGTATTGCGATACTTCACAGGTTTCTTTAGTTGAGATAAGTGACCTCGCCTCTTCCTCTTATCCGAGCACCCTTTTTCGAGGGAAAGGAATTCCATGCTCATTTCTTCTCTGGGTCTAGAGAGGTTCATTATTTCCTCCTTATTAACTATTTCTCTTTTCTTTTGCTCTTACAATATTGTACTGGCATAACTTTTTTATCTGTCTTGCTCTTTTGCAGGGCTCCCTTTCACGTGGCCTTTCCACCACTGGAGGAATTTTTTTTCCCACTAGGGTTGTTATTTCAGGGATATCACCCTCTAGGAGAATACCTATCTCCCGAGTTTATGTGCCGATGGATACCAGGTTCCAGATTTATCCTCATCCTACGTAGCTAGTCTTTACTATCGCTTTCAGTGAGCCTATCTCACAGGCTATTGGGTCATCTCAGGTATTAATTATTCCATTAACATCATTTATTTTCTTTGACTGCATTCATTTTTAACTCACTTGTTGATGAATAGGATACTCTATTGTGTTAGTTATTCCAATTCACGGCATTACATCACCGATCACTTCTATAGCCGCTTCCCAAGTGGCCCCTGTAATTGTTGAGGCCCCTTTTGCCATAGGTTTTGGTGGGAACCATCATAGTGCCTCTCTCGCTATCTACTTCAACTCAACTTTAAGGCACTTGTATACAGTTTTTTTCATCATATAAGAGATTTTCTAACACTTGTATCCTTC
This sequence comes from Sambucus nigra, assembly GCA_949130495.1. NCBI lineage: Eukaryota > Viridiplantae > Streptophyta > Magnoliopsida > Dipsacales > Adoxaceae > Sambucus > Sambucus nigra. Next base: position 403,691,038 of record OX422211.1, read on the forward strand.
TTCCATTTTAGGCTAGTGTTAATGAGACCCCTTCATCTGTGGGTCCTTCTACGAGTGGTGCGGGTACTATGTTGCTCTTTTGTACTCCTTTGTTCTTATTTCTATGCCGACTTTTATGCATTTCTTGGCCCTTAAGCTATCACTATTGAGGCATCACCTGTAGGTCCTACATTAACTCTTATAGAGACGACCCCATAGGTACCATGTATTTCCTGTATAAGAGTAGCTTCTTATCATTCCACTCTTTTGCTAACACTTCTTTACTTATATTTTCTATCAATCTAGTATATCTGTGGTCCCATTACCCGTGGGACATGTTGTGAGTTCCAGGGCAGTGACTCCCCAGCTAATTCTTTGCACGTATTAGTTCACTATGTCTGGGTTTATTTTTTCTTTTTCTTTTATGTGCAAGAATCTTTAAGTCTTTATGACATACTTGTAACTGTGGTCCCTCTATCTGTGGGATTTATATCTTGATTCTCAGGTTTGCGCTGAGTCAGTTCCTATACCTATGGAAGTTTTGGCTAGCAGCTCGGAGGAGGCTATCCCGGTATGTTTGGCATACTATACTTTTGACTTGCGCTTTCTGTGCAATGGTTTGCTAACACTTGCCTATCTTATTATTTTTAGGTTAGTGTTGTGGCTGTCCCAATCACTATGGGACCTATAACTAGTGTCTCAGATGAGACTATCAAGGTAAGCACTTGGTATATCATAACTTTCGAACTAGCTTTTTCTGTGCAAATGTTTGCTAACACTATTTCGATGGCCGTGGATCATTTTGGGGAAGCCGTTGTGAGAGAGGTATTATGTTGTCATACCCTTTTTCTCCTTTTTACTTCCCCTTTTCTCCTTGCTTTTACTGTGCAAGTCTGCTCGTAATCACACCCCTGTTGCCTTGTTTTTAGGTTAGTGAGGCAATTGCTCCTAGTTATGCGGAACATGTTGAGAGTGCTATATTGCGAACTCCTCAGGTATTAAACTGTCATACCTAATTTACTTTTATCTATTTCTTAGAAATTTTCATTTCTAACTATGAAAAAGTATATTGATGTTATCTTTGCCTTTTCTCTATTAAGTCAGCATTCAGAGTCGGGCAGAACCTTCCCATTTTGGCGACATCATACTTACCCTTGAGCGTGGGGGTAAACTTTGTATTCTTCGCTTCTCTTTCGGGGAAAGTCATTCAGTTTCCCGTCTTTCTCTTTTTTATGACTTATCATTTCTATGTTTCTTATTTTTAGGATCCCAAGAGTGAGCCTGCTGAGGCAACTGATGATGATGAGGAGAGTTTTGAGGCCACTCACTCGGATGGTGCTGTTGGTTTCGATGAGAATTCCTCTTTTCCTATTTTAGATCTTGAGTCCAGGAACACAGGCTATGATGATATTGAGGTAGAGGCTGCTGGGGCCTTTATGAGTGCTTTATGGCGTGAGGATCTGCCTTCGAGGTTCATGAACCATGAACGAGAAGTGTTGAACATGATCCTGAAGCATCATCCTAAGACTTTCACTTCCCAGAGTGTGCTCAACATTGAAAGTCTTACGGTTTACAATCTAAAGGCCCTTGCCAGTCATATTCATGATTTCTTATCCACTCCCCCCGTTGACCTGACCAACACTAGGACTTCTTTGTTTCTCTAATCCCTTCATGATCTTCAGAGAGTATCACTTTCAGCTGGACTGGATCAACACTGCGGTTCGTCATTTTCTGAGAATTCCATTTAAGAAGATGATGAAACTTCATACGTCCAAGCAGTCTAGGGTTTAGCAGCACCAGGCTGAGGCTGCACGGATCCAAGGTTAGATTCAGTCGCTCCAGGCCAAGTTGGCCAAGCCTGAGGCTAGTGAGACTGAGAACGAGGCCAGGATGGCCAGGTTAGAGGAGCAGTTTATTGAGAAAGCAAGTCCATCCTATGCAAGCGTGCACTTGCGACAGGACCTATTTTTTGTTTTATCTAGTTATTTTTTTATATGTATACTTCGCCTTGTATTTTCATTTCTTCTGACGCATGTAAAAGGCCATATATTAATGAAAGCGATTATTTTGCGTTCATTTATGTCTTTTCTTTCTGTGTTGCTTTGGCACCTATTTACTGTGACATTCTCCATTTTCTGTGAGCACTTTTTCAACTAGATTACCCCGTGATTCGTGGGGTACTTGCATGAGATCTGAACAAGTTATCATTTTAGAGCTGCCCCTTCTAACTGCGGGGTACTTTGGTTATATGTGCCTTTTTGGGGATAACTTGGATAAAGGGGTGATCCCCTTTTCCTTCCCATAAACTTTGGATCTTTTTAAATGAACTAAATAAAGAAATAACTATTTCTTTATATTAAAACTGCCCCTGGTCCGCGAGGTCCTTGTTCTAAACTTTAACTTGGGAACTTTTATTCCCCCTTTTTTTAAAATCACAATCTTAAGGGGGGGGGGGGGGGGGGGGATTAGACCCCCTTCTCCACATTTTTATATAAACTAGCAAGCAAAACTTACTTTCTTGAAAACATAGGTTAGAGCTTGTTCTCCAGGTTATAAATCTGTAATTAATTAAACAAAAAATTTCTTTTTATTTGGAGGATAATCTCCTGCTGGTCTGTGGAAATAGTTAAATTTTTGTGTCAGTAGGACTTTGCTCACTGTACTTTGCCTTTGGGAAAGTTTCTTTTGTCATGGACCCTTTTCTAGTCGAGTGGAGAGTTTTACTATTTTTATTTTAAGGAAAAAAACATAAATCTAGTGTACCCACCTCATAAAGTAGGTAAATAAATAATGCACAAATTATGAAGTAATGATCAAAATAACGGGTATTAATTTCTTTTGCACTATATATTGTTTATAAAACTGTGTTGATGACTATTGTTACAAAAAAAACATTTTTGTATTAGAGTAGGCTATTTAAACTTTAAAAAGAAATAAAACATGGCAAGAACTAAACATAGTACTTCTTCAACCACTTATAGTTAATAGACTGGAGGCATTCACTTTCATGTTCAGATATCTGGCAATAACCAGACTTACCTACCCCTTGTACCATGAAGGGCCCTTCCCAGTTAGGCTTGAATTTAGATGCTGACATACTTCAAAGATGGTAAGTGGATGCACGTAATACCATGTACCCTACTTAAAACTCCATAGGCTTGACTAAGTTCTCATAACCCCTAGACAACTGTTGGGTGTAGACTTTAAAATTTTCTTTAGCCTTGTCTCTAAGCTCATCTAATGCCTTCAACTGCACATGTCGAGGATCTGGTATGAGGCCATTGCTTAGAGAAACCCTAGCTGAGGGTACAACCAACTCCACAGGTAGGATAACTTCGGTCCCATAGACCAACGAGAATGGAGTTAATAGTACCAATTTTTACTTTAAAGTCTTGTAGGCCCATATCACCATTGGTATCTTTTCATCCCAAGCTCCCGACCTGTCCTCAAGTATCTTCTTTAGAGTGTTAATCAATGTCTTTTTATAGCCTTCGTCTGGCCATCCCTTCGGGTATGAGATGGTTGAACTCTTATGCATAATTTTATACTTATCAGTCAGGAGCCTCATCTCCTTGCATACAAACTACTTCCCATTATCTTATAGGATCACATTAGGGATACCAAACCTGCATATGATATATTTTTGAATTAATCGGGTCACCACTTGAGCAGTCACTCTTCTTAGAGGGTTTGATTATGCCCACTTGGTGTACAACTCTGTAGCAATAATGATGAAGGCCTTGTCGTGAGAGGCATGGCTGATTTTTCCCACTAAGTCAAATGGACAAGTGTGGAAGGGATAAGGAGCGCTAGGCTTTGTAGACTTATCGAAGGGGCATACACTATGTTGTCATGCACTTGGCATGCCCTGTACTTCTTTATATAGCTGATAGAGTCAGTCTCCATCGTTAGCCAGTAGTACCCTAGCGTTATCAGTTGATCATATAACTTAGTCCCTCCCATACGAGAAGGCTCAAGGGCCTCCTTTAGAACTATTTCTATGTCACCCTTAGCCACACACTTTAGTGCCTTCTCATTATATCCTTTTCGGTAGAGCTCCCCTTCCATCAGGTAGAAGTGGGCCACTCTCTTCTTGATGTAGATCTCACTTGATCTTTTTATTGGCGGCTCTCCATCCTTCAGATGTGCTATGTAGGGTGTCCTCTAATCTTTAAACACTTCTATGAAATTAGCCTTAGCTGGTTGGTCGAACTGGGTCTAGCACTTCAAGAAGCCTTGTTGTAGTCGATCGACCTCCGTTCTCATGGTGGGTCAATAGTAGCCCCCCGCTGTAATCGATGATAAAGGGGGATGTCTATAACCCCACAATGCTTTTCATGCATTATTGCCAACCTTTCTTCTCTTCCACTCCGTTCTTTGGCCTCTTCCTCTCCTATACATCTGGACAAAAATCCTTCATGGCTCTTGATATAGAGTGTCCCTTAGAGTAGACTGTAGTTTTCCAACTCTGACATTTTCATCGTTCCTTCCCTAGTTTCTAGCTATTTTACTACCGAGCACCTCTAATCCTCCGGTTCTTCACATCGAAATAAAGACTTAACAGTGGTAGGCATTGTTCTTTATCGTACCATTATGTTCGCTTCTAGCTCGTCCATATCCAAATTTTGGGCTATTATAGCTAGTGCATCTAGGTGTCTATTCATCGTTCGGGAATGTCTCTCAATGGTTATTTTCAAGAACTGTCTCAATAATTTCTGGATGATGGACCTGTATAGAGCTAAGTTGGCATGCTTAAAGGTGAACTCCTCATTAACTTGTTTCACTACTAAGTTACAGTCCCCTCATATGCATAGTACTCTAATGCCTCTTCTCAGTGCCTCCAATAATCCCAGAATGAGAGGTTTATGCTCAGCCTCGTTGTTTGAACATTTAAAGTCAAGCTTGAAGGAGAAGGTAATATTTTACTTCCCATTTGAAAGAATAATACCTGCCCCGCCTGTCCCTTGGGAACATTAACCATCAAACTCCATCTTCCATTCTTCTATTTTCTCAACTAAGCATGCATATAAGTTCTCTCCTGGCAGTTGTTCACTGGGAGGCTCAAAACTTTGTCTAGAAAAATGAGCTAATAGATCTGCTACTACTTGGCTCTTGATAGCTTTTGGATCCACACACTTTGAATCATACTTAGACATGATTAGGAACCACCTCACTTCTCTTCTTACTGAGACCGTTCGCGCTAAAAAGTACTTGATAGGATCGCACTTGGTGATGATATGTACTGTGAATACCAATAGGTAATGCCTCAACTTTTGGGCAACAAATACCAAAGCTAGGTAGTGCCTCTCCACACTAGTGTATGTAGTTTTGGTGCTTGAAATTACACACGAGAAATAGTAGACGGGTCTCTCCACCCCTGCTCTTTTTTAAGTAAGTAAGGGTCTTATGGACCTCTCCGTCGAAATTGGGTAGAGCAACAATGGTGCGCCCACTTCTGGTGGTACTATAGTTGAGGGTGATGCTAATATCTCTTTGATTTTCTCAAAGGCCTTCTTCTGTGCATCTCCCCAAACCCATTTGGCTTTTTCCTTCATCAGTGAAGCGAACGGGTGGGTCACCTCTACTAGTGCTGGTATAAATCTTCTTAGGTAAGAAACCTTCCCTAAGAAAATTTTATGCTACCTATGACTCCTTGGTGGTGGCATTAGCAGGATGGCCTTTTTTTCCTCGTCTACCTGTACCCCTGCCGATTTACTACAAAACCCAAAAACTTTTCAGTTATTACAAAAGCACATTTCGAGGGGTTTATTTTCATCTTATACTTGCGACATCTTTCAAACATTTGCCTCAGATCTTGAATGTGCTCTCTCTCTTTCTTTGACTTTACAACTAGGTCATCCACGTAAAACTCCAATATGTCATGAAACAAATTATGAAATATTACCATCATTGTACGTTGATACGTGACACATGCCTTCTTTAGCCCAAATGGCATGACGGTATAATGAAAGTTCCCCAATGGGGTACGAAAATTAGTCTTTTCTGCGTTAGCTGAATCCATTCTAATCTGGTTATAGCCCACATAGCCGTCCATAGAATTATACATTTTATGTCAGACAGTGGCATCTACCAAGCTATCATTATTGGGCAGTGGAAACTCATCCTTAGGTTAGGCTCGATTCAGATCTCGAAAATCTACACAAATTCTTATTTGTCTCTTGTCCTTTTTTACCACAGGCACAATACTGGAGAGCTATATTGGATGCTGAATGGGTTTGATGAACCCTTAGTGCTAATAAATTTTCCACCTCAGCTTTGATCTTGAGGTCTAACTTTGCTTTGTGGGAGCTCACCTCCGGAACTATCCGAGGCATTTTTGTGTATTTCCAGGTAAACAATTTGGGAATTATTGAGCAGGCTGATGATCTCTTCTCTTTACTTTGCATCCAATCCCTTGGAAATTAGAATGGGTCTACCTTTTTTCCCTTATAAACAAAATTTTATTTCTTCCAGCTCCTGTAGCTCCCTTGGACCTTCTTGCATGCATTCGGGCGCTTCCTTAGGATCCTCCAGATGCTCTATAATATGTGACTCATCTAGTGCCGGGTCGACGCTCTAATCCCAAAACGCTGCCTACGCAGAGTGTTATAAGCGGTATATAACTTTTTCGTCCGAGAGGATGACCTTCTTGCATGTTCGAGGTGGCTTGGCTACCTCCTCCACCTTCCTTTTTCCTTTCGCCATTTGGGGGATCAATCTTTGACCTAAGTGGTCATGAACAAACGTTCTTGGCTGGGTATCTCCTCCAATTACTTGTGATAAGCACCCAAAAGTGTTTAAATAAAACCCCAAATGGACAATTTTTAATTGCTAACTCTCGCTAAAATCGGACTTATGATAGTATTTGTTTGTTTTGTAGCTCAATTAGCGTTTACGGAGTTTAAAGTGACAATTCAGGGCAAATGCGCGATAAAAATGGCTTAAACCCGTAACCTGAACCTTGTCCTGTACCAAAATCGAACCTAAACTGTCCACACCCAATCCTGTGTGTGTGTTGAGTTTGTACATTTATTTGTTTTAGATTTTTATTTTATGTCGTTTTATTTTAGATTTATTTAGAATTTTTAGGATTTATTTTCTATTTCTTTTTATTTAGTATAATTTTCTATTTCTTTTTATTAGTTTTTAGTTTTTTTAGGATTAGATTTTTTTAGGGTTTCATTTATTTTTTAGCTTCAATAGATTTTACATTTTTTTAGGATTTTAAATTTTAGTTTTAATAGATTTTTATTTGTAGTGTCATTTTTTTCATTTATTTTTTATTTGTGTCTTTTATTTATAGATTAGGAATTTATTTTTTAGTATATTTTAATTTTATTAATTTATTTTAGTTACATAATTTTAATTTTTAATTACCTGTACAAATTAAATACACACACACCCAAAACTTACCTACACACTATCCTACACCTAAAACTAACCCACTCGCCCTCACCATATTCTCCTACACCTCACCTTACCTAATCACCCCCAACTTCATCTTCTACCTCCAATCTCTCTCCTCACCCTCTCACCTCAATTAACAAATCCCACTTCCTCAAGCCCATCTTCTCACTCATCCCCCTCCACCATAACCAACCTCCATTCTTAGCCCACCATCTCCAACTCAAATCTAACTCCAAACACATCGACCCCCTTACCCGGACCTACCTGTAGCCACAACCTGAGATAAAAACCCTAAACCCGAATGGTCCATACCCTCCTACCTCTGTACTAACCCGCCACCACCAGCAGGTGGTGACTTGACCCGAACCCGCGGTAATTTGAACCCGACACTGGACAAAACCCCTGTTGACCCATTTTGGAAAATCGTACCTGCCCCGAGGCCAAATCCACATCTTCACGAGCAACCCATACCCCATAACCCGGCTAGTACCTGCGGCCATCACGAACCCGTAGCCCATTCCAATCCCAAACTCAATCCTTCATACCCATTTCAAACTAAACCCATTTCTCTTCTTTAACCCATTAACCCATTTGAGCTCCTAAATGAAAAATACGATTTATCACCTGCCAATTTCCAAGCCAAACACCAAATTCCAAAATAAAAACAGGCCAAACAAAAACCACATGTCATCTAATCACTTATCACTTTTTCAAAAATACCCTCACATGCCCCCACTTCTCACATGTGCATTCCCTCACCCAAATCAGATTGTTACCTCACTCAACACACAGTCATACATGTGTGCATTGTCCAAAAATACACCTAGCTTCTTCCACCTATAAATGCAAGACTTGGTGCCATTGAAGAAGGATCTCAAATTTAGTTTTTAAAACTCTTGTGTGATAAATTTCTCTACACTCCTCTATATATAGTATTTGCATTTTTAGCAAATATCTCAATATAGAAGTGTGTAGTGAAATTTATCTCTGAAATGAATTCCACCCCACCCCTCTATAATGATGTTTTGCATTTTTAGTAATTATTTCAAAATAGATTAATGCAGTTGAATTTATTTCTTATGGGAGGTAAATTTTAATCCATTCTTTTATGTTGAGATTTTGCATTTTTAGCAATTATCTTAATATAGAGTAATGATCTAGAATTTATTTATTTGGATGAGTTATAACGTACAAATTTATAATGTTATGATTTGCATTTTTAGCAAATCTCTTTTATTATTTAATTGTCCATTATGAATTCATCCATTATCCTTTTTTTATTTTTATTTTAGATTTAATAAATACATTAGTGAGGAGTTTTTTTTAGAGAGAGAATTCTAGAGAAAGTTAGTTTAGTGTAGAAAATAAATTAGGGAAATATTTTGTAAATAGTTTTTAGTTTTATTTTTAGAGATTTGCGAGGATAAATTGTGAGTAATTCAATTGAGTATTATATTGAATTGATTATTGTTGGATGCTTATATTGGATGGATGGTGCTTCATTTCAAGAAAATAAGAGTTCAATTTCACTTCAAGATATTAGGTTTGATTGTTCTATTCTCTTATATTTTATCTTATTAGCCTTTGATTATTTGATTATCATGTTTAATATGATGTTAGACTAAATCCCCTTTGAAGGGGTGGGGTGAATCCTAATTTGATGTCATTTTGATTTAATTAGTTTGATTAATTAAAAATTCCATTTGAATTTTAATTTTTACCCCTCATCCTTAAATTTAAGCCTCGAGAGAGGGTAAATGATTTTCGAGAGAAAATCAAAATTCTAGTTATAATAATCATTTTAGATTCGAACTAGGGATTGAGGTTTCTTAAGTGTGGTATTATTACTTGAATTTGAACTCTATTTTCATTTTCTAAGATCTATAGAAATTTTAATAAATCGATCGTAGCGGGTGATTAATTAAAAGGAGTGTAGATCTATTTTCTAGAGTTGTGGGGGGCTAAACTTAATTTTCCAAAAGACTCCTATTAAAATTACACTTGCAACGAGAGTTGGTTTGTAATTTTGATATTAATTTGGGGGAATTCAAATAATTAAATTAATTAGTTAGAATAGCTAAAATTTGTGGTGTAATCACATTCCTTGATTGTTCTAACATTCACCTCCTCACTTATTCTCTTATTTTAGTGTTAGACTTTGTTCTTTATTTTGAGTCACCTTTTAGTTATTTGTTTATATCTTTGATTTAGTTAGTTTAGCTTCACCTTACCTCACCAAATTGCTTTAATATTAAAAAAAGCTAAAAAAAAAGAGAAAAAGTAATAAGCCCGAAAATAAAATAAAATTGAATTGCAATTGTTTTCCCCTCGCTTTACCCCTTTGAATTGGATTGATACCCTTGCTTACCTCTACACTTTATGTTATTATTTTTGTAGGTATTTGAGGATTTTGATTAACTTGGCTTCAACAACAACATCCACACAAATTCAAAAATGCTCCTCCTTCTCTCTAGAAACCTTTTATCCAAACACACCTCCCTTCCCCAAACACCATCCTTCTAACCAGCCATGTCTAAACCTAACCCTAGCATTAAGACCAACCAGAGCATCCTTCCTGGTGTTGTTGGTACGTCCAGTACTACGGATGCCTCCACTTCGGTTGCTGGAGAGCCCTCCACTATTCAACCTGATCTAACCATCTCGGTTCCCCCCATTGAAGATGGTTGTGCTACTGTTATGGTGGAAATGGAAGATGGGAAACTTGGAACTGATGAAGGCCACTACGAAGCTACTCCCATTGATGACAAGCTGTTAGAAGTGAACAAGGAGAAAATGGCATATGCCAAATTCATCCAAAGTATGGGACTTACTCATGAGGACATTATGCACGCCAGGTATTCGATGAAAACTCTGGATGAACAGACTGATAAAAGTTCTAACAATAAGGCTAGCACAACATTGAAGAATTCAGAGGAAGGGGTAAACAAAGGAAGTACTGATGGAACAAGGAAGGAAACTGGAGAAAATAAGGAAGTACTGAAGCAACCAATCAAGTCTTTGAAGACAGTTATCACTGACAGGAATGAACCAAAGAAGGAGCCAAAATTTAATCTCAAATACCACAAGCCTACTATTGTTGATGATAGGATTCAAGTTAACCCCCCGATTGATGTGGCTAAGCTTGGTTACTCCCAGATGGAATGTGCGAGTGTGGGATTCTTTCTTGGCAAAACTCTTCCCTATTCCCTAGTTAAGAATATTGCCCACAGATACTGGGATAAGTATGGGCTAAACAAGGTGATAGCTAATGACCAAGGCCACTACATTTTCATGTTTGACAACCAGGATGGTAGGAATGAGGTGGTGGAAAATGGTCCTTGGCATTTTGTTGGTAATGCCATTATCTTGCAGAAATGGTATCCTGGCTGCAACTTTTCTAAAGAAGACATTATTAGAGTTCCTGTTTGGGTCATGTTCCATAATGTTCCCATGCAATTCTGGACTGAAGAGGGCCTTAGTTATATTGCATCGGCAGTTGGTGTGCCTATTTATGCTGACTCTGTAACTGAAGAAATGAGGAGAATTAACTATGCCCGTATATGTGTTGAAATTAAGCCCCAAAAGAAGTACCCTACCTCCATTGATCTAAAAATGGAAAACGGGGAAATTACTCAGATCAAAATTGAATACCAAGCTATGCCTCATTCTTGTAGTCATTGCATTGTGTTTGGCCATAACATTGCAAAGTGCACTAAGATTGATAAGGGATTGAAAGGGGAAAGCATTCCTAAATTAACAGTGAAACCCATCTCTGAGGAGTGGATACCAGTTGTTGGCAAGATTAAAGCTGCCCAGAAGGAACCATGTCCCATTGCTGTTACTGAACCAACAATTTTAACCAAGCCTAACCTAGGTAACAACCCCAATCCCAAGCCTAATTCCCCTAGAGCCACCTCCTCCAACTCATTTGAAGCTCTGATGGATAAGGACATGGAGGAACACAATGATGATCTCACCCCTCTGCCTGCTGGTATTGTGCTCAAAATCAAAGCTGTGGATGAGCTCGCTAATAAAAACAAGTATGATGTCACTCCTAATTCAACTAAGGGGAAGAAGAAGAGGAAGGGGGGTAACAAAAAGCTAAACTCATGACCAAGATTGCTTCATGGAACATTAGGGGAATGAACTCCCCTCACAAGCAACAGGAAGATAAAAGGTTGATCCATGATAATAACCTTAGTCTTTTGTGTATCCTTGAATCAAAAGTTAGAAGAAGCCATATTGCCAATGTGGCCTCTAGCAGTTTTAGGAACTGGAATTACTGTCACAATTGCCCGGTCAATGGGGGTGTGGCTAGAGTTTTCTTAGCCTGGGACCCCAACATGTTTGATGTGCAAATCCTTCTTTCCCACCACCAGGCTATTTTTTGCAAGATAAAGGTTTGGGGAACTAGAAATTTCTTCTTTGCTTCATTTGTTTATGGGCTCAATCTCTCTAATGATAGAGTCCCTCTTTGGAATTTTCTGAGACAAAACCACAGCTTCTCTGCTAATAGCCAATGGATTATTATGGGGGATTTCAACACTGTGAGAAGCAATGAGGACAAACGTGGCAGGCTGGGGATTGATGTTAGGGCTGTTGCTGACTTCAATAATTGTCTTTCTGACATTATGATGGATGATATGTTATCTAATGGCCTTTGGTTCTCTTGGAGCAATAAAAGTAAAGGCATGGAGTGCACCCAAACTAGAATTGATAGAGTGATGCACAACCCTCAATGGAGTGTAACTTTCCCTGATTCCAATGCTAATTACTTGTGCCCTGGAGCTTCTGATCATTGCCCTATTGTCATTACTTTCCTCAACCAGATCAGCAAGCCTAAGCCTTTCAAGTTCTTTGACTACTGGATGAAACATTCTGAGTTTAGGCCCATTCTTGAGACCTCTTGGAGTGTAGACTGCAATATGTTTCCTATGGCCAACCTTTCGCATAAGCTTAGAAGACTCAAGCCTCTGCTTAGGTCCCTTAACCACAAGTTCTTCTCCAACATTTCTGAGAGAGTGAGGATCACTAAAGGCAAGCTGGACCTCATTCAAACTAACCTGGACAGTGATGGTTCTAACAGCTTGCTTAGAACTGAGGAGCAGGATTGTTCTATGCTGTACTGTTCTCTTCGTGCTGCTGAAGAGGCTTACTACAGACAAAAAGCCAGAATCAACTGGCTGCAGCTTGGAGACATGAATACCAACTTCTTCCATAACAAAGTCAAAGCTAAAACCTCTAGAAGAAAGGTTTTATGTATCCAAAATGCTAGAGGTGATGTTATTGAAGGTGTTGAGGCAGTTAATGGAGAGGCCATTAATTACTTTACCAATCTTCTTGGGAGGAAGGGGAGGGGTGCTACTACCCCTCCTATGCTGATGAAGAGAAAGCTGGATCCTTCTAATTGCCATGCCCTGACTGCCCCTATTACTGCTGCTGAGATTAAAAATGCTATGTTTTCCATTGCTTCCAACAAAGCCCCTGGGCCTGATGGTTATAGTGCTGGTTTCTTTAAGAAAAATTGGGATGTTGTGGGTGATGATGTGATTGCTGCTGCTCTTCAGTTCTTCAACCATAGCTACATGCCCAGACAGTGGAATAGTACCTCTCTTGCCTTGATCCCCAAAACTCCTAACCCAAACACTATGGCTGATTTTAGACCTATAACCTGCTGCAACACTATCTATAAGTGCATTTCTAAGATTCTCACCCTTAGACTTAAACCTCTAATGCCTCTCCTCATTAACAATAGTCAAGCTGCCTTTGTTCATGGGAGATCCATTACTGATAATATCCTGCTGCTGCAAGAGCTTATGAGAAACTACCATAGGGACTCAAGCCCCCCGAGGTGCACAGTTAAGATTGACATCATGAAGGCTTATGACTCTGTGGAGTGGGATTTTCTTCTTGACATTCTGGCCCAAATTAACATCCCTACCAGATTCATTTATTGGATTAAAGCTTGAATCTCCTCTGTTTGGTACTCTATCAGTATGAATGGGTCCCTGAATGGGGTGGCATGGGATGATGTGTGCATGCCTAAAAAGGAGGGAGGGTTGGGGATAAAAAGCTTGACTCAATGGAACAAGGCTGCAATTATGAAAAACCTTTGGAACCTCTTCAACAAGAAGGATAGTCTTTGGGTCAAATGGTGTCATACCTATAAAATTAAAGGTAGAAGCATATGGGCAATCCCCATCCCTCAAGACTCTTCTTGGAGTTGGAGGAAAATACTCAAAGCTAGAGAGGATTGTAGACTTTTGTTTAAGGTTAATATTGGCAATGGTAGGAATACCTTTATGTGGCATGATAATTGGCACCATCTTGGCCCTCTTCAACCTCTGTTTGGGGACAGAACTATTTATGATGCAGCTAGCAACTCCAAGGCTATGGTCTCTGACTTCATTAATGGGTTCACTTGGAGATGGCCTGCTTCCACTACGTGGGAATTGAATGACATCAAGAACTCTCCCCTGCCTCCTATTTATCCGCTGACCACTGATAAAGTGACTTGGGCTCCTAATAGGACTGCCAACTTCTCCATTTCCTCTGCGTATGTCTCCATCTGTCCAAGGGGCAATGAGGCTCATTGGCATGGGTTAGTTTGGAACAAGGTGTGCATTCCCAAGTGTTCTTTCATACTCTGGCTTGCTTGCCGTAAGGCTTTAGTGACTAAAGATAAGCCCATGGATTGGGGGCTTGTTGATAATAATACTTGTATGCTGTGCAACTCGGGCATTGAGACTATCAAGCACATATTAATGGATTGCCCTTTTTCCAAAACTGTTTGGGATGAGATTCTATTTCGTAACCAGTCTTATAGAGCTGTGGAGAGTTGGGAGAATGAGTTAAGAAGAGCTGCTGCTGATAGTAAAGGGGGGAACCTTAATTCTAGGATTAAAACCACCACCTTCTCTGCCACTATCTACTGTCTCTGGCATGAAAGGAATTGCAGACTTCACGATAGGGGCCATTCTACTGCAAACAAGGTGATAAGGAACATTGAGGAGATGGTGCAAGGTAAGACTACCAGATGGAAGAAGGTTCGAAGATCCTATTCCAATTGGATGACGTGTAACTTATGGGGATTACCCAATTCTCTTATGTATGACTAAGCGTTGTGTGTGTGGTCTCTAGAAGCTTGTTTCTAGTTGACCCTCTGGCCTTTTGGCTTTGTATATTGGTTCTCTGTTTCTAATACATTTAATTACCGGAAAAAAAAACATCCACACAAAAGACCAGTTATCAAATGGTGTCGTTGCCATTCTATGGAGCTCTAAGAACTTGAGGGGATCCATGTTATGATTCACTTGTATTTTTTATTTTCGTACCATTTTTCATTTTTTAGAAGGCTTGTATTAGGATTATTCTATTTTTGGCTTGCATTGCAGTGCTTAGAGACGCCATTTATTTTCCATTTAAATATGTAATAATTAATTCAGAAGAAAAGCGTGATAGGAAAACCGGACAAGGTAGAGAGAGGGCATCCAAAGGCGAGAGATTTTCAGCACCCCGCGGTCTAAAAAACGTGGGAGGTACATTTCTAAACCCTCACACCTCTCTCCTGTTAGCGAGTCAATTCTTGTGTGTGATTACGTGCTCTTGTGTAATTTTATTCTTGCATTTATTTTCGAATGGTGTGATGAATTAAATTACTAAGACCTACCCCCAGTCACTCACGAGAAGGAATTTCATCAACCGACTCACTCGCTTACCACTGTGTGCTACCTCATCCATCATTAAAATTAAAATCAATCAACTAGGTAGCCTAATAGGAGAACATTTTTGAAAAGGCAATCACAAAGATAATTTTCGTGATTTTTTATTGCTTGCGAACTTCATTAAAATTTGACTACCCTCTCACCTAAATTTAAAGACAAAAATTGGCTATGTGTTAGTTAGAATTTATCCTTGACTTATGTGTGCCCAATTCAATTTTTTGGTAGTCGGTTTTAGTGAGTTCGTCCCAAAATCAGAGTCCACCTAATTTTCCCGCTCTTGCCTTCCAACAACAATAAAAAAAAACATTTTCTTTATTTCATTTTCTAAAAAAAAATCCAAAAACATTTTCTTTATTTCATTTTCTAAAAAAAAATCCAAAAATATTTTCTTTATTTCATTTAAAAAAAAAATTCAAAATTTTTTTCTTTATTTCATTTTCTAAAAAAAAAAAATCCATAAACATTTTCTTTGTTTCATTTTCTAAAAAAAAAATCCAAAAACATTTTCTTCCTTTATTTTTCTAAGAAATTCAAAAACATTTTTTTCCTTTATTTTTATAAAAAATCCAAAAACATTTTCCCCCATCTTTTCTTCACAAAAAAAAAAAAAAAAAAAATCCAAAAATATTTTCTTCCCCTCCTTTCCTAAAAGTTCAAAGATATTTTTTTCCTTCTTTTTCTCCACAAAAATCCAAAAATATCTTCTTCCTTTATTTTTTTTTATAAAAATTGAAAAATATTTTCTTCCTTTCATTCTCAAAAAACACAAAAATATTTCCTTTCTTTTTCAAAATATTCAAAAACCACAAAAGAAGAAATTATTTTCTTGAAAAAAAAGGCCTGTGATCGGTGTTTCTTCACCCTCACCTTTGTTAATTTTATCCAACAAGACTGACGCTTCAGTCTTATTTGGGGGTGGGTATCATCACCCAATTTTTCTGCCACCTCGTACTCTCTTAGTTCTTATCTTTAGGGTGAGAATAGGTTCGGTCTGGCTGAAGACATTAAACCTAGCACTACCGGGAGGCAGCCCGCGTTTCTTGTATGAGTCTCATCCTGTTCACCCAAGGCTTTACATGTTTTTAGACTTGTACGCTTTTTTTTTTATCATTTATTCAGTTTTCTTTTTTGGATTCTTTTGTCCACTTCATTAGCGGTTGATTCTGGTAATTTCTTTCCTCCCTTCTGCTCTCAATTTTAAAAATTATTTTACTCAACATCGAGGACGATGTTCCTTTTTGTTTGGGGGTGGAGAATTTTATCAAAATCGTACTTCTTTTGAAAAATTTTGTTTTTTATAATTTCGTGGAGTTTCTTTCATCTCACATATTGACGTGAATTTTCTATCATCCATATTTTAATGTTTAGGAATCAAGCTAGAGGATATATATTTTTCTAAATAGCTTATGTAATACGTATCAAGGCATGTTGCACCATGAATTTATAGACTCAACAACATTTGAACATGTATCACGTCCCTACAGTTTAGAGTTGAAGAGTACTACAATTACCAAGAAAAACTTAAGGATCACTAGTAGAGACTTTAGCTTGTGAGATTTGTGCCTTTCATCCTTTTAGAGAGTTTTATGCAATCTTCGAGTCACAAGTTGATTCAACTTCTTTTGGGCCTGCACTTAAATAGTTGTATGATCTCATTATTCTTCATTAAAAATTTTGAGTTGATCACTGAGAACGACATCACTTTCGAGTTGTAAAAAATACGTATCTTGAAGTTTGTCCTGATCACCAGACCTTCACCCATACACTAACCAGATTCCATTTTATCATACATTTATCCTCATCCATATCAATTCCATTTCCACCCACCATGTTGAAAAATGGAAGAGTGTTGAAAGTAAAAGGAGAGGACGATAGAGAGTGTTTGCATTTTTAGCGAATATGTCTCCCAAAGCCGATTCAGATAGAGAAAAATTAAATACAAGTCTATGTTGGGGTTATTTGTATTTTTAGTAGTTTTATCTCAGATATTTATGCGTATTTGGAAAAGAAGAAAAAAAAGAAGAAAAAAAAAGAAAGTAAAAAAGGGGAAGATCTGTCATAGAGAGTGTTTGCGTTTTTAGCAAATATCTCTCCCAAAGCCGATTCAGATGGAGAAAAATTAAATACAAATCTATATTGGGGTTATTTGTATTTTTAGCAGATTTATCTCATACATTGATGAGTATTTGTAAAAGAAGAAAAAGAGAAAGTTGCAGTCTAGAAATAAAGACATTAGTGCCTAAAGTGCTATACACTCTTCCCTTACATCCATCACTCATCATTCATATCATACATCCATTCCATCCTCACCTCATTATATCCTTTTCATCTCATCTCATTTCCCCCTCACCCATATACATCCATGTTTTCCCCTAGGTGTTCGGGCAAATGAAAGTCAACGTGGTGAATAACTCGACGTTCTCACTATAGTGATTGGCATTCTTTCATGCGGTCATTTTTCTTTCTAAATGTTCGTTCTTTCTTATATGTGTGTGAGACGTTTGAACTTGATTACATTTACTCACCTCCTCACACACAAGAGCGATACACTTACCCAATTCTCGTGAGTTCGTTTGAGAGAGTTATATCTGTGAGATTTTGAAGTTGAAGCATTGATTCCGAAAAGGCAATCTAGGAATTACTCTTGTGATACTCGACCCGTTTTGACTGATTCACACTACATACGTTGAGTTCTAGGAAGGATGTGCCTTGTGTATTCACATAGCTAAATTTTTGTACACTTCTAGCTTGTATTTCTCAAAATATTTTTCTCATGATGGATTGTGCGATTATTCTACGTCCAATAAGAGATTGACTGTCGTTTGCAAATACAGAATTTTATGGGTATATTTCCTGCAAACCCTCACGAGACAAAACTCGTCATGTAGGGCAACCTATAGGTTTAAAGGATTGTTGCACATGCTAAGTGCAATCACAAGTGCCCGCGAAAGTGGTACACTTTTGCATTCGTATCTCCTTTTCTCCCTATCTTATTGCTCGAGGACCAGCAACGCTCTGTTTGAGGGTGGTGTGATAAGCACCCAAAAGTGTATAAATAAAATCCCAAATAAATAATTTTTAATTGCTAACTCTAGGTAAAATCGGACTTATGATAGTATTTGTTTGTTTTGTAGCTCAATAAGCGTATACGGAGTTTAAAGTGACAATTCAGGGCAAATGCGTGACAAAAGTGGCTTAAACCCGACCCTGAACCTTGTCTCGTACCAAAATTGAACTTTAACTGTCCACAATGAACCTTGTGTGTGTGTTGAGTTTGTACTTTTATTTTTTTTTAGATTTTTATTTTATGTCGTTTTATTTTTTAGTTTTTATTTTAGATTTATTTAGAATTTTTAGGATTTATTTTATATTTCTTTTTCTTTAGTATAATTTTCTATTTCTTTTTACTAGTTTTTAGTTTTTTTTAGGATTAGTTTTTTTTTTTAGAATTTCATTTATTTTTTAACTTCAATAGATTTTACACTTTTTTAGGATTTTAAATTTATAGATTTTTATTTGTAGTGTCATTTCTTTCATTTATTTTTTATATGTATCTTTTATTTATAGATTAAGAATTTATTTTTTAGTAGATTTTAATTTTATTAATTTTATTTTAGTTAGTTAATTTTAATTTTTAGTTAAGTGTACAAATTAAACACACACACCCAAAACTTACCTAAACACTATCCTACACCTAAAACTAACCCACTCACCCTCACCACATTCTCCTACACCTCACCTTACCTAATCTCCCCCAACTTCATCTTCTACCTCCAATCTCTCAACTCACCCTCTCACCTCCATTAACAAACCCCACTTCCTCAAACCCATCTTCTCACTCATCCATCACCACCATAACCAACCTCCAACCTTAACCCACCATCTCTAACCCAAATCTAACTCCAAACCTGTCGACCCCCTTACCCGGACCTACCCGTAGACACAACTCGAGACAAAAACCCCAAACCCGAACGCTCCAAACCCGCCTACCTCTGTCCTAACCCTCCACTACCAGCAGGTGGTGGCTTGACCCGAACCCGTTGTAATTTGAACCCGACGCTGGACAAAACCCCTATCGACCCATTTCCTAAAATCGTACCTACCCCGAGGCCAAACCCACATCTGCCCGAGCAACCCATACCCCATAACCCGGCTACCACCCGCGGCCATCACCAACCCGTAACCCATTCCAATCCCAACCTCAATCCTTCATACCCATTTCAAACCAAACTCATTTCTCTTCTTTTACCCATTAACCCACTTGAGCTGCCAAATGAAAAACACGATTTATCACCAGCCAATTTCCAAGCCAAACTCCAAATTCTAAAATAAAAATAAGTCAAACAAAAACCACATGTCTTTTAACCACTTATCCCTTTTCCAAAAATACCCTCACATGACCCCACTTCTCACATGTGCATTCCCTCACCCAAATCAGATTGTTACGTCACTCAACACACATGCACACATGTGTGCATTGTCCAAAAATACTCCTAGCTTCTTCCACCTATAAATGCAAGACTTGGTGCCATTGAAAAAGGATCTCAAATTTAGTTTTTAAAACTCTTGTGTGATAAATTTCTCTAGACCCCTCTATAGAGAGTATTTGCATTTTTAGCAAATATTTCAATATAGAGGTGTGTAGTGAAATTTATCTCTAGGATGAATTCCACCCCACCCCTCTATAATGATTTTTTATATTTTTAGCAATTATTTCAAAATAGATTGATGTAGTTGAATTCATCCCTTATGGGAGGTAAATTCTAATCCATTCCTTTATGTTGAGATTTTGCATTTTTAGCAATTATCTCAATATAAAGTAATGATCTAGAATTTATTTGTTAGGATGAGTCATAAAACAATATCTTACCAAAGTTCATATTGTTGGGCTTGAATGTTGAAGGCAACTGGTAATTCGAATCCGTCTTTTGTAGATGCAATCATCACAATTCTTCGACGACTTGTAGCGGTATACGACATAATTAATTGTGACGGACTTATTAAAAATATGTTCTTACAAATCTCCCCCTATGTCTATGCCGGTACATACATAAAAACATCCGAATTATCAAAAACCAAAATGCCTATACAAATTTACCCTCCCATGAATCCCAAAACTAAAATGGTAAAATTTGTAAGTTCTCAAATTTTTCTTCAACATCAAAACTCTCAAAGCTTTTCTCATCAGGATGTTTAACATCATGATTTTCAATCTTTGTACCTACACACATGAGATAAAGCAAAAACCTTCGGGACGCATCGAGTTTGAAATGATATAAGAATAATGCATTAATAATCAAATCTCCCCCATAATGCAAAAACTCCCCCATAACATGATAATTCTTTCTCCCCCTTTTTATGATGTCCCCAAATAGACAGATAAGAAGAAAAAAAAATCAAAACATGGAGTGTCACGACAAAATGCATAGAAAACAAAGATCAAGCTACTTGCATGCAAAGGTATGTCCCCAAAACATCCACAAATTATTTATGATTTTTCAAATTTTTCATACAAAAATAGGATACAAAAAATTCACACCATTGATTTAAACTCAAACAACCAAGTCATGGAAATGGAATGAATGGGTGTGAACACATTCGATAGGTAAATCAACTCAATCAAGCATATGTGCACGATGCATATGTGTACGCCTAACGAATGAACATCAAAAGTATCCTTAGGTGAAAAGATTGTTGAATTTAGATGACATCGCCTTATACAAAATCAACAAATCAAAGTAAAAATTATTTCCACCCCAATAAGGTCCAAAACTATTTAGCGCATTTTCAAGAATTTCATGGACGTGCAAACCCGTTTAAAATCTCCAACCAAACACCCTCATATATATTTTCTTTTTTTTAGAGGAAATCTAAATTCTCAAACTTTGGAGAATTGGTGCAAAAACCTAAATGGCTCATAATTTGGCATGAATTTCTTTTTTTTTTTGGGAATTTAATTGTATATATAAAAAACTAAAAGATATACACAGGAGGAAACCTCCACAGAACAAAAGAACCCAGGGGCATACCCCTCAGGCAAACAGGGCAACAAGGCAGAAACCAAACAAAGCCTAAATTAGAAGTCTATCTTCAGGGATGTTCCAGTACATACAAGCCATCCAGTTAGTAAAACTCCTTCTGTCCTTTTTCCACGTGAGAGCTTTTCCTCTAACCATGTTTTCAATACCCTTGATAATGGAATCAAGGGAATTGGAGACATGCTTAAAGCATCTAGCATTCCTCTCCATCCAAATGCAATATATAGTGGCAGTAAAGGATAGGGATCTAGTCTTGTCACAAAGGTTCTTCGTAGAGTGGTTAACAGTAGCCAAAACCAACTCACTATTCAGACCCTGGGCATCCCTGTAGCAGTGGTTCCTTAGCATCACCTCCTCCCATATACTTTTACTAAGGCTGCACTGAGAGAACAAATGGTTATATGTTTCACTTTCAGTCCCACATAACTCACACAGGTCATCCACAGAAACTCCCCAATCATGTAATTTAACTTTAGTGTTGATGGCCTTCCTAAACACCAACCAAGTTATGAAAGAGCATTTAGGGATACAAACCTTACTCCACACAAGCTTGCTCCAATTGACCATAGGCTTATGGGCCTTTAAAAGTTCCCAAGCAGACGCAATGGTGAACATTCCATGATTTGAGGGAAGCCATACAACACTATCAATTCCCCCGTGAATTGTAGGAAGATTTGCATTCTTCACTTCATTCAGCTCCCATGTCACTCTTGAAGGCCATCTCCACTCCATATGGTGGATAAAATCTGACACTTTAGCTTTTAGACTGCTAGCAGAGTCATAGACAATGTTATTCCCATATAGGGCATATAAAGGGCCATTTGGGTGCCAATTATCGAACCACATAAAAGCTTGCGCACCATTCCCAATGCAGGTCTTGATATGACTTCTAAACTTCTCTCTGATCTTGAGGATTTTCCTCCAACTCCATGAAGAATCATTTGGGATACTCAAAGCCCATATGCTCCTTCCTTTGATCTTGTAAGTATTACACCATTTGATCCATAAGCTGTCCTTCTTACTACAAAGATTCCACAAATGCTTAGCCATAGCAGCTGTGTTCCAAGTCTCTAAACACTTTATATTTAGCCCTCCTTCATCTAGAGAAACACAAAGATCCACCCAAGCAACTTTAGCCCCTTTACTATTAGCCTCATCCCCTTTCCATAAGTAATTTCTCATTATTTGCTCAATCTTCTTTATAATACTCTTGGGAAGAATAAAAATGCTAGACCAATACACTTGAATGCTGAAAATCACAGTCTTCACTAGAAGGAGCCTACCTGCAAAACTCAAGAACTTATTAGTCCAACATCTGGTTCTCATTGTTATTCTTTCCACCAAGTGAGAGCAGTCCTCCTTCTTCAACCTAGTTGTGATGAGAGGAACCTCAAGATATCAAAATGGAGGGGTGCCATGCTGAATGCCAAGAATAGTTGAAATGTCTTGAATCCCATCCACATTAATCCCAGCAGTGAAAAGGTTGCTCTTCTCTAAATTGATCATCAGCCCAGAAAAGGAGCTAAATTTTGATATTGCCTCCTTCACAATACTGCAGGAATCTTTATCCCCCCCAGCAAAGACAATTAAATCATCAGCAAAACTTAGGTGAGTCAAAGATATCTCCTTGCATCTAGGGTGATAACTGAACAGGTCTGATTCAGTTGCTTTAGTAATTATCCCAGAGAAAACCTCCATCACAAGCAAGAAAAGGTAGGGAGAGAGAGGGTCCCCCTGCCTAAGCCCTCTTTTCCCATGAAAGAAACCCTTTAGTTCCCCATTCAGGTTAATGGAGAATCTGGTAGTAGTCACACATTTGGTGATCCACCCAATGACTTTGGATGGGAAACCAACATGGGCCAACAGCTTTAACAAAAAGTCCCAGCTCACTGTATCATATGCTTTCAGAATATCAATCTTGATTGCACATCTCGGAGGCCAAGAGTCCCTATGATAATTCCTCATTAACTCTTGTAATAACAAGATATTATCAGCAATGGATCTACCAGAAACAAAGGCAGCTTGATTAATACTAATAAGGCCAGGAATCATCTTCTTTAGTCTGCAAGTGATCACTTTGGAAATACACTTGTACAAGGTGTTACAGCAAGAGATGGGTCTGAACTCCCTCATACTTTTAGGGGCTGCTACCTTTGGGATTAAAGCTAGAGCAGTACAATTCCACTGCTTGAAGAAAGTCCCCGTGTCAAAGAAGAACTTAATTGCCTCACACACCTCTCTCCCAATGAGCTCCCAATTCTTTTTAAAGAAGTAGCTGTTAAACCCATCAGGGCCCGGGGCCTTGTCAGACCCACTATTAACCATATCATCAGCATTCAACTAATTTAGACACTCATTAAACTCATCAGTTGCAGCTCTGTCAATATCCAAAATCCCTTTTTTTTCCCTTGGCATCTGACCACATTAAAATCCCCCATGAGTACCCAAGGCCTATCATTGATCACCATCTTATTGGCTTTCAGGAATGTCCATAAACACCTCCTCTGCTCAGGCAGGTTTTCACCATATATGAAAGTCGCATAGAAAGAGTTACTAGTACCAACAATATTTACAAGGCAGAATAGAGCTTGTCTATGAGAATCAATCACATCAATCTTCAATATATTGGGGTTCCAACCCACTATCACTTTTGCCACTCCCCCATCCATAGGGGAGTTATGAATATACTCCCAATGATAGAAGCACATATTCTTGACAGTATCCATGTTGTTCCTTCTAATCTTAGTCTCCACAAGACTAATAAGGTCTAATTTATTATCTCTTATAAGCTTAACCACCTCCATCTGTTTGTGGGGAGCATTAAGACCCCTTATATTCCATGAACCCATCCTGGTCATCTAAACTTTCTGTATTTGCTGCTCGAACTCTTTTTCACCTTGTTGTTGCTACTGCACACCTCTTTCCCATCCCTTCTGATGACACCTCCAAACCTTCCCTGATCAAATTCATCCACAGCTTTAATTTTAAGGGCCAGCCCTGGAGGGGTAGGGGTTGTAACAAGAGTAGAATCCTCCAAAACATCAAGAATGCCAAACTGATTAGAGGTTGTAACCATGTTTGGTGTATTCTCTCCCACTTCATTCTTACTTGTACTAACCACCTCACTAGGAGGATAGATAATATAAGTGCGAGTCCAACCTTCTTACAGGTAAAGCCTCGCCAAAACAAAACGTGTTGCACTAATGTAACTACTCCGATAGCCTTGTAATAAATGCCCACTATCATACTACCCATTTCTATAACATTTTAACAAAGATAATATCATACTCGTGTATCGCATCACTACAACGAGTAACCTCAATAAAGTATAAAACACTGTTAATATACTCATTCATCCCCCGCGGATAGCACCAAAGAAAAATCCCGCTATACTAAGGAAAAATATTCACATAATGGTAACATTTATAATGATATGCATTAAACTCGTCTCACATGCTAATCTAGCAATGAACAAAATATGGTGACTCGCTCGTGTCACATAAACACGCCGCATCCTCTAAGGATACAACTTATACTTCCATCCTGACAATCGTCTTGACTGCACAAATGGTTTTCGGACGTAACACGTCTGCCCAAACCAAAACAAAATTATTTTTAATCGTCGTCCTTTACTAGGCACCGTATTCTTGTCTCTTTTTCTCACTTTGGAACATATTATCCTGAGCAATTTCAATCCGCACCAAAATACCTCAACACATAATCCACTTATCACCTGTCCTACTAACCAGGTTAGGATTGTCCTTCTTTCGGACTTTAGTAGACTCGATTCCTGTTAGCCATCCCGGTTGTTCCCTTAGCTTTTTAGGCCATAAAGATCATGTTACTATCTATAATAGTACTTACTGAATTTACCATCACTTGGTAAGAATTTAACTATCTGAAGCATTTAAATGGTTTTTCTGATGTGTATCCACATCCTTTTGTGGTGCTATACCACCACCGTTGTATTCAGTCTTATTCTCGACTAAATTCTTCGATTCCTTTAACTTCCCCCACAAAGAAGCGTTATCATCTATATTGACAAAATATGACATTGTCAACCTCTGAATCGGTCGTCCATCTGAATTTCCTCCTCGAGTATTATCAACTATTATTACAAGTTGGTCTCTTACTTGGAGTCGTTTCCTCCACTAGTATCTACCTCTTTCGATACAAAAATTGCTAACGATTAGGATTCATATCCACAATTGGACTTCTGTCATGCCCTCCTGCGATGAGTTCAGAACCACGTTTGCTTCTCATCCTGAACAGTTGAGGAAGGAACATACGGTCAACACTGTACCTAAGGTTCTCCTATAGGCATAGAATTCCACTTCTAAAATTGGTGGTTGACTCCAACCATTATAATTTCGTCCCGAAAGCCAAGAAAATTTTCTCTAAATTTTCACTTTCAGTTTGCCACACTCCGTCCTATATTTAAGCCTTTGGATACTTTACCTCCTTTGGTAAACACAAACAATTTTCGCGTTTCTAAAATTTCCCACTGACAGTCTCTACACGTTTTTTGTAATACGTTGGGTAAGTTTACCCTCGCACCTCATTTGACTATAACAGCATTTGAAAATCATTGTTGCACCTTAGTCGCCTTTCTAGTCGTGGCTTCTCGTGCCATAATGGAGGTGACCTCGACTACGGTCATCATCCTCGGATATATTTTATAATCTCAACTGAGCCCTGCCTCTGATGTACGCTTAACGATCCTTTTCTGACATCCGTCATCGCTCGGCACATGCACAGATCCGAACGAAATTAGAATTCACTAGTGAATACACATTATAGCAGGAGAACGAAATCTCGTCAAAGGAATCGACAATCCTAAACATAGGGCTCTATAACAAACAAAGCAACGCTGAAAGCATAATAAGCCGTACAGATCCTAAGGACACTAGAACCTGATGCTCTGATACCACCTGCGACA
Source organism: Sambucus nigra (assembly GCA_949130495.1). Lineage (NCBI taxonomy): Eukaryota > Viridiplantae > Streptophyta > Magnoliopsida > Dipsacales > Adoxaceae > Sambucus > Sambucus nigra. The sequence goes on from OX422211.1 coordinate 403,717,125, forward strand.
CCCCGCCTAATTAAATACCGGGCGATCACTCCTTTATTAAATTAAAATCAAGGTGAACAGTTGGTTCATTCTTAGCATCACTGTCGTAAAAATACTTTTCCAATTTAAACACCTTAAATAATTAAGCTAAGTGTCAAAACCATTTAAAACCTTATTCTCATTTTATTAAATCCGGTTATAAAACCTTAAACCATTAACATCTAAAGAGTCACACATTAAGAATAAAAATAGAATTGAACATACACGAATTTAATCATCAATAATAAATCCCAACATTTACAACACTAAAGGAAAACATCCTGACAGTAATAAATCCCGAAATAAAGGTACTGAAAGTAAAAATTTCAATCTCTGACAATACCAACTAAATAATAGAAAGAGGGCGACACATGCCCCTGCTGGATAAAACTGAACTAGGAGTAGAATCAAATGGATGAAGTCGTCTAAACAACAGGCCTGCAACTCCCACCTAAGCTGCAGCACGTTCCTTCCAAAGGATCCTAAGTAAGACGCCCTTGTGGCTGGGCACCTGTAATACATACATATATATATATATATATATATATATACAAGAGAGAAAAGGAAATAGAAACGGGTCAGAGCCCGATAGTGTATATGATTTAAAAATTCATTTAGCAAGTATTTAAATTGATTACAGGCTAATGCAACAACATATTAGTGCGACACTCTCTTGAGAAATTCTCACCTCTCTTCTAATGTGCACACCTATCGCACTAACCTTCCCAATGGTCTATCTCGTCATTTACCACACTATCTTTCCCCAATGATTTAACTTATCTTAGGTTATTCGCAGGATTTACAACTGAACAACACAAGTATTTAAAACGTAAGATTTCAATTTGTAACCAAGGTTCTCCTTTTAACTTTATTAATCAATAAAGTTTTCCAGTGTCATATTATACTTTCTCAAAACAATTATTTATAATTTGAGTCATCAACCATGTCCTACATATCAAATCACAATAGGCAGTTCCAGATTTCAGAATTTCATATATATATTAACTACTCGTATAATATATATATCATAACAGCACCCCACATAAAAACTATGGTGCGGGCATACTCTGCTATCCAATCCCCGTATCAATCGTACTAAAGGGAATACAAGTTCGGAATCACTCTCGAACTGTATAAATACATACACAAACAATATTGAGGCGAAGCATAGTTTCCAAGTCCAAGAGGTCAGTACATACCCTCACGTCTCTTAGGACCGTGACTACCGATTCGATAGCCAGTACCTAGGATTCCTATCTTCTAGGGTACGAGTCAATATCACCCATAAGGCACACGAGATAAGATCATCCCAGCGCGGTAACCTCAGGGATAGCAAGTAGCGCGGGCATGATTTTCACAAGTATATAATATATGCATACACAATCATATAAATATACCACTTTTATTATATCAATTTAGGTTTATCCAATAACCCACATTCACAACATTTTCCTTATTTTCCCATTATTATTTATCAAGTATAATGGTTCGTTTCTAACTTTAATTCGAAGGGTTTTTCCAACTTACTACGTAACCCTCATGGACTCTATTCTTCCAAATGTACAATTCAGTAGATATCTATTTATGTTCCAACGTAACTCTCTCATACGTGTCTCTCCCCTTTAATATATACTTACATTATCCCTTATGCAAAATATCCCAAAAATATAGATTTCGCCTTACATTAAAGGATTTTGAATTTTATTTTCAAAGATGAGAATTTCAAACGGTTTCGAAATCGGAATTAAAATGGAGTTTTAATTGAATTTTTATTATCTCTAAGAGTCCTCAAAACATAAAACTGTCTAGCAAAAAAAATATTAAAAAATATCGAATGGTCCGATCGAGCCGAATTTTTTTCTGTAGCTTCCTCTCATCTTCAGCTAATTCTCTGTAAAATTTCATCCAATTCCAATGGTGCGATCGTCCGGAATAATTTTTTTTGTGTTTGTATCTGATTAGAACTCTTTTCTTAATCAAACTCTTAATCCTTTACATGACAAAGGATTTCCAGAATATCATATAAATCATCACTACATGAAAATTTCCCATCTCAAATTGGGTTTTTCTTCCATAAATCTCATCCTAATAACTCCTAAACTAATATGGATGCTGCATCAACGAAATAAGCAAGATAAACACTTGCCTGGGATTTTCAGAAATCTAGTTTGGTGTTGAATTTGGTGTGGTTGCGTTCCCCGTCTCGCAATCTATGCGTTGGCGGTGGCGGCGGTGTAAATGGATGATTTTTTAGCCTTGGAATGCCTTGAGAGCTCTCTCCTCTCCTCTCCAATGGCCGTTCTAGTGTTTTGAGTTATCTAACCCTAGGAGATAACCTAAACATCTGATATAACCCCTTTAATTTTCGTGGGTTTAATTACCCAAAAATACAAAATGACTAAAATGCCCTCCCGAGGTACTAATTAGGCCTAAAAACGCCCCGAGACCCAAATCAAACCCCGGGTATACTTTTCTGACTATCTCGACCTTTCTGGACGAGTTGGCGCACTCGAAACGACCATACGAACAACCTATAAAATATTCACTTTTATTAATCCACATTTAGTCCCGACACGACACAGGCGCGTCCCGACTTAAATTTCCACAATTGTCATTTTATTCACATGTGACAATATTATAAAAATAAATCTCATATATTATTGTACTCATCCAGTAATATGCAACAAATAATATATTTCCAATAATTACTAACTCTTGTCACGCTAGTAAATATTTAAAACAACATTTCGGATTAAAATTAAATTAATTTATCTCAATTAAATTTAATAAATCCTTAAATTTAAAAGCCACGAAAATATTGGGTATTACAGAAACTAGAAAGAAATAAAAATAAAAATAAAAATAAAGTCTAATAAAACTAAAACTAAAATCCTAAATAAATGTAAAATCAAATAAAACTAATAAATGAAATCCTAAACTAAAAACTAAAATAAAACAAAAGAAATAAAAACTTAAAATCTAAATGAAAACTAAAGTCCTAAAAAAATAATCTAATAAAACTAAAAAAAACTAATCCTAATAAAACTAAAAACTAATAAAAATCAAAATAAAATAAAATAAAATTATACTAATTAAGATAAAATAGAAAAATAGAAAACAAACCCTAGAAAATACTAAATAAATAAAAAATAAGTCCTAAAAATAAAAATGACTCAAACTAAAAATCTAAAAAATATTAAAAAGGGACAAATTAGACACACACAGGGTTCGGGGTAGGTTTAGGCTAGGTTTAGGCTTGGGTAAAGGTCAGGGGATTGGGTATTTAGCACCATTTTAACTGCAAATTGCCTGGAAATATAGCTTCTGACACCGCAACTGCAATTAAGCCTGCATATTGAACAATTAAGCGCATAAGACCTATATTGTCGAGAATTAGCAACTAAAGTATGTCTATTCGGGGTATAAAATGTACAGTTTTGACTGCTTATCAGAAATGGTTTAAATGGGGTTATTCCGGGGGTGTATAAAGTGAGGTTAGGTCATTCTTTTTCTTTAGATAACTATTATGAGTCTAGGAGTCGTAAGGTCGTATTGGGAGACTTTAGAAGCTAAATTGAGTATTGATATGGTTTATAATAACACCACAAAAGAATGTTTGGAGAATAAATTGAGAGTTTATTCATTATTTGAGGTTGAAATGATGATATGAATTACGCATGGCTCCGGATAAAATATGATGTATGTATTAAAATGGAAAATGAAAATGAGACTAAAATGGTAAATGATAATTTTCTTAAACACACCTCTCTAAATGCTATCATAAGGGAAGTTCGCGCATGAGGTGATGTCCCCTGGCTAGTGAATGCAGGGAGAATATAGTCCTCAGCCATATGATCGGTTGTTATATGTTTATTCTGCGCTACTGAGGTAATTTCGGGTGTGGTTATGACTCACTCGCAGGCATATGGCCACTTCCCGATGTTGCGTTAGGTGCCCAGGTTGTCTTGGTTGATAGGCCCTGGAAGATGATAGTCATTTAGGGGCGCGCACAGTGGGGAAACCCGGACGAGCGGTCTTAGAATCGTTATATGTATATGAATATAACTATTCTTATTCAAGTGGGACTTGATTGATGATAAATGCCACAAAGAGCGTATAATTGTGATTATGTTTCCTGATAAGGAACGGAACGATGAAATGAAACAGTGTAAAATGATGGAGGCTTTTAATTAATGTTAATTTTTCACATACTCTTGCATAATTGAATCAAACTCATGATCATTTAAATTTCTTTAGTTTATGGTTTGAGATTGTATAGGTAGATTCTCATCTTTATCCATCATGATTAACTGTTCATAACTGTCATACTCCTTATTCATCTGGTGATCATATAAAATCGGGCCCTGACCCATTCATATTTCTTGTCGTGCATGTATCTTGTATCCGCTCAGGTGCTCCGCGGCAAGGGTGCCCGTTCTGACTTTCCTATTCCGGTATTTTTGGGGAGCCGTGATGATTTGCGGATATTACGGGATACGTTGTTATAGACGCTTCCATTTTTGTACTCTAGTTATGATCGGGTCTTTTACTCGGGCGTGTGGCCCAAGTTTTTGTAATTGTCTAATGTAATGTATTATGTAACTTAATGAACCTGTTATATATACGTTGTATGTGACTGTTGCCCGATAGCATATTCGATCCCGTTATTGTATATTTGATGTGAAGGTAATATAAGTTCTTTTGGGTTTCCACTTTCTTTTTAAATTGGGTTGTTTAAATTCTTTCCTTAACTTTTAGAACAAAAATTTTTTGGCAACCCGTTTTTCTGAAATATTGGGTGATTGTCCCATATACTTACTGTATTTATTGTGATGCTGAGAATGATCCATCTATGATTCCCTTATTATTGGAGTATCGAGCTGGCCACCCCTTATTTTGGTGAGAGGATTGTCACAAAAAAGTATGTTTATGACTTAAAATAGTGGAATTTAAGTCTGCTGGGTAAGTCTATAGTTAAGGTCAATTATCGGGCCTTTTAGAGCATGCTTTGGGATCATTGGGTAAAAGATAGTTTTGGGACTAAGCTTAATTTCATATTAAAGCCTTTAATTACTTAATTAGAAAACCTAAGACTCTCACAACACACTAGAGACAAACTCTAGCAACTAAGGAGGTTGAGAGAGCAACAAGAGGCTGAAGAATTTGCGTATTTAAGACTCAATTCATACAATAGGCCATAAGTAAGTTTAGTTTGAATAAGAATTTAATTAAGTTTGTATTATGGTAGTAGTAGTTCATTGGAATCTCAAATAAATTTATGTAATCTGATTTTAATCATATTAAAACCTAATTTTTGTAATTATATTAAATACCTGGTTAAACTTTAATCACACATTGAATAACTAGGATAGTTTGATATTAAATCCCTTAATTGAATCACGAAATCATGTAATCTTATTGCAATAACATTAGATTTGAATCATAGTAATGATAATATGTAAAAGCTCTTGTGTTTATTTGATTATTGGATCAATTTTGAGAATGAAGACGTTGCTTAAACTATGAACTTAGGGTTCAAAACTTATAATCTAAAATTAGATTATGAATCGTATACTTGAAGTGGAATGGGTATTGGATCAGTTAGAGACTTTAAACTTAGGATTTAAGTTGTTAATGGTTGTTTATGCACTTTGGGGGAGAAGACATCTGCAAGGATCCCGTTCGAATGATAATGGGATTTCATTCGAACGAGATAGGGGATCTCATTCGCACAAAAAGGCTTTCTGGTTTGAACGAGTTTGGATTTTAGTTAAAACGGGTCTCATTCGCACAAAAAGGCTTTCTGGTTTTAACGAGTTTAGATTTTAGTTAGAACGACATATGGATCTAGTTTGGACGACAATGGGGTTTTTGTTAGAACGAGTTAGGGATTTCGTTCGAACAACTTTGATACAGTTTGGAAATTAGTTTTTAATTAATTAGAGATATTTAATATGAGATTTAAGATATCATTTTAGTAATCCTTGAGTGGAATATTTTATAGTGTATTTTCTTTATGTGCAAGCATACCATGTGTGTGCGTGCACTTGTGGGGGACGAACAAGGAGGGAGTATTATAGGGCGCATAGGACGTTTACCGCACTAGTACCCTGATGATTACGACAAGCTTACTTTGGTCTTATTTACCTCGATCCTACTACTGATGTACCCGTATCCTGAGTGGGGTAAATGAGGGTATAGGACTTCATGCTTTTATGTGTTGGCTTGGTCATAGACCTTCTGTTGGTATGTGAGTGATGAATACCCACTTGAATATTGGATATATGTGATACTATATCCTTTACTGAAGTTATACAAGAGATGTATATACGAGATACTAGTTTATGGAACCTTGTAATTATAAATAATTGAAAAGATTTATAATTATGTACACTGGGTTCATGTAGGTTTGGGATTAAACCTGCATACTATATTTAAGTTGCTTGGGCTGGGTTAGGTTAACTTAGTATTTAAGTTGTTTGGTTGGGTTAACTTAGAAGCAACTAAATATGAAAGGAAGGTGCATCATTATTATTGTGGCCTAAATTTAGTTGCATTCTTACTCACCGTAGACTTTCTAGGTTTAAGCCTATTTATGGAATTGTTTTTAAGGTCCTAGACAGCAATAACCGCCACAACCCTGATCTTTAACATTCATTCCTAGATCTAGCCTCCAGTCTTAGGATGTAAGTGTCGATGCTTGCTCATCTTTATTTATCGTATTTCCTTTCAGTACTTGCATTTCAATTTCAGTTGTTAGAGAGTCAAATTATTTTATATTTACAGTTGGATTTTATTATGAGTCTGTTATTATTCCAATGATGGAGTTTTATTCATTATGGTTTTGGTATTGGTATCAAAGTTGTATTTGTTTTACTTCTTTTATTATTGTCAATATTTTATTGTTCTATTTTATATTCAGTCATGCTTCGAATGATACAAAATGTTAAAGCTGTTATATTATTTATATTTAAAACTAATAAATCTAGTTATGGATTTTACTCGGTGTCACAGTCACAATTGTATGCTTGTGTATAGATACCCATGTTTAAAAGGACATGTGCATTGTGTTTTAATTGGAGAAATAAGATAGAGTGGTGGGCATGTATGGTGTTAGAGGTTGAGTTTTATAAATGAAGGGAAATAAGCAAGGATACATGGTGTATTTACATAGGAAGAGGGTACAGGGTGAGTGTGGAGTGTGTGTGTGTGTGTGTGTGTATATGTTACGGGTATATTGTGTATGTCTTATGAGTTTGATATTTTTAAAGAGGAATAGAAAAAGGTAAAATTTGATGAGTTGGGTTGTGTCTAAGGGTACTGTCTATGTGTGTGTTTACGCACATAAGTTATGTGTGCATAGAAATAACCAAGGGGTAGAGAGATGAAAAAGGTAAAGGAGCAGGATGAGGAGGAGATAAAGGAGGAAAGAAAAGGGATAAACAGTAGGGGGGGGGGAGAGAGAGAGAGAGAGAGAGAGAGAGAGAGAGAAGAAATGTTGTCTCGTGTAGACACTGTGAAAAAACAAGAAGAGAAGAGAGAAAAGGGGTTAGGAATGCAGTGTGAAGAGAGATAATAAGGAGAGAAAATATAGCAAAAGAAGATAGGGAGGGAGATGGTTGGGAACACCGACAGTGGAAGGTGGCCGAAGAAATGAAGATAAATGGGTTTCTTTGTTTAACAACCAATGATAATATGTTATGAGTTTATGTATATAAGTTTTAAAAATTCTCATCTTTACAAATATAACTAAAAAAATACAAGAAAAATATCGTGGGGTTCACTTCATCTAATATGCTATTTTTAATATATAAATTTTTTATTTTTGACGTCATTTGGGAATATTTAATATATTGAGTCTTTGTATCAAATAAGGGTTACATAAAAATTATGTTCTTCCGAGTGGAAGACTTTCTCGTATGGCATTTTGATTAGTGGATCAGGTTTTACCCACTTGGTGAAATAATTGACTGCTATAATCACTATTTAAATCTGCCTCTTGTCTTTGGCAGTGGGCTGGCCAGATCAATCCCCATATTAATAAAGGCCAAGGATAAATGATTGGTGTTAGTGTATCTCCAAACCTATTATGTATTATGGTGTCCCTTTGGCCTTTATCGCATTTTTTTGCATAACTAGCACAATCCTCCTTTATAGTTGGACACTAATATCCTTTGATGGTGACCTGCTTTACTAATGAACGACCTGTTGAATGGGCACCACACGATCCTTCGTGTACTTATTTTATTAGATCATTGACCTCAGTGGGATGAATGCATCTGTGTAGTGATATAACGAATCCTCTCCTTAATAGAGTTCCTCCTTTAGCACATACCTTGTTGATTTGTAGCGGAGCCTCCTCACTTCCTTTGGATCTATTTATGCAATACCAGTCTCCAAGTATGTGCGGATGGGTTCCATCCAATATGGTCTCGTGTTGAAATGTAAAATAAGGATGCATTCTTCTTTTCTGATGCGCTGCGATAAGATTTACGTTGGGATTATTCTCTTGAGTTCGACTCTTATTGGTGATTCCAGTCGAGCAATAACGTCCACTCAAATGTTTTTAGCCCTCGGTATTCTGACCATCTATAACTTGATAGTAATTCTTTTACTTTTGCCAAGTATTTAACCATTTATTCTTCTCTGGCCTCATAAACTCCAAGGATTTTATTTATAACTAGTTAAGAGTCGTTGTGCGAGGATAAGTGATCGGTTCCCAATGATTATGCCAATCCTAATCCTTCTATGAGCGCTTCATATTTTACCTCGTTATTGGAGGCCTCAAAGTTAATTCTGAGGGCATACTCGATGGATACACCATCGAGCATATTGATGATCACCCCAGCTCTACTACCACTGGCATATGATGAACCATCCATAAATAGCTGCCACACAAGAGGCTCTTTTTAAAAATTACCTTTGATTAAACATTCATTCCTGAATATCTTTTCTATCTGCTTCACCTCGTTAGTTCTTACATCTTATCGAGCCGATAACTCTGGCCTGTCTCTAATCTGATCAGATGATTTTTTTTATAGACTTCTGTTCATATGATTTTACGATTGAGCTCTCTTTTGTACACATCTGCTCGGCTAATTTTACTCCTGAGCTATATTTCATAGAAGTCTTCTCGGATATTTTTACCATGGACCTCTCTTCTGAAGAAGTCTTCTCGACTTTTTTTCCTCATAAGTAAATTTTGATATAAAGTCTGCTATGACCTGATCCTTAATTATTGTTCTGGGCTCATATGTGATGTCATACTCTCCTAGTTATACAATCGAAGCCATCAGTTTTCCAGATTTCTTAGGTTTGTGAATGGCTTGTCATAGAGAAGGTCTGTATATACCACGATTCTATGAACTTGAAAGTAGGGTTTCATTTTTTGAGAAGATTTAATCAAAGCCATTGCTAACTTCTCCAGTCTAAGGTACCGAATTTTATCTCCAAGGTATGACTTCTAATGTAGTATACGGGCTTTTATATTTCACCTTATTATCGAATCAATGCCGAGCTGACTGTAGATTCTGATACTACCAGATATAAGTAAATGTTTTTACCTAGGATTGACCTCGACAGTAGAGGCACTAACCCTTGGTACTTATTTAGTTCCAGAAAATCCTTATCACATTCCTTGGTCCACTCGAAGGTTTTCTCAAAACTTTAAAGAATGAAAGACATTTTTTGGTGGCTCTTGACACAAATTGGTTCAGTATAACTACTTACCCCGCCAGTCTTTGTATTTCTCTTTTACTCATAAATGGATGCATGTTAATCAACGCTGGAATCTTGTTGGTGTTAAATTCTATGACATTATGATTGACTATAAACTCGAGGAACTTTCCTTCCTTGACTCTAAAGACACACTTAACTGGATTTAACTCCATTTGATACTTCTCTAGTTAGTCAAACATCTTACCGAGGTCGTTGATGTGGTCGCCTTCCTTCTTACTATTTTTTAGCATGTCTTCCACGTATACCTCTATAGTTTCGCCAGTCTGTTCTTCAAAGACTTTGTTCACCAGCCTCTAATAAGTAGCTCCAATAGTTTTTAATCCCGAAAGTCATAACATTATAGCAGTATGTACCTCGACTAGTGATGTATGGGGTCTTATTACTATCTTTTAACTTCATCTTTATCTGATTATACCCTGAATAAATACCCATGAAGTTGAGTAGCTCATACCCAGCAGTGGCATCGACCAACTGATCAATTCTGGATAGAAGATAATGATCCTTGGGGCAAGCCTTGCTGAGCTGCCTATAATCGATGCACAAGTGCCATTTGTCGTTCTTCTTCTTCTTCTTCTTCTTCTTCTTCTTCTTCTTCTTCTTCTTCTTCTTCTTCTTCTTCTTCTTCTTCTTCTTCTTCTTCTTCTTCTTCTTCTTCTTCTTCCATGTTTGAGATCCACTCTGGATACTTGACATCCTCAGTGAAGTCTACCTATACTAATTTACCAACCTCCTCCTGAATAGCCAAATTCTTCTCTGGGTTGAACACCCGTTAACTTTGTCTGATGGGCTTTGCGTCTTTTATGATACTGAGCTCATGGAAAAGAAATATTAGATCTATACCTAAAATGTCCTCGTGACTCCAGGCGAACACACTATTTCTCTGTCTAAAAAGTGTGCAAACTTTTTCTTTAAGGTTCGATCTAGTGGCAAACCGATCTGTGATGTCCTATCAGGATGTTCATCATCTAGAACCACTGGTTCAATTTAATCAACGACCTCACGTATGACTAACTTTTCTTCATCTCAAGAATTATCTCAATTTGACAAGTTTCGATCAGTTCTTTATGTTCCTCTTGTTCGGCCAACGTGTAAAACCATTCACGAGCTTACACTTAATATTCTTTCACTACACCAACCCCATAGTTTATTTGGAACTTTAGGCATTGGTGAATAGTGGAAGGTACTACCTCAAATTTTTTCAATCCGACCCTATTAAAGATGATGTTGTAGGCTAAGTGGACATTCTCATGAAGGAGGAAAAACATATCGGTTATGTTCGGTAGGTAGGCCATGTGCCGATGATAACCTCTAGTTTCATCGTTCCCAAGGGGTACACCTTCTCTCTTGAAAAATTGATAAGAGGTCTGTGGTACACCTAAAGTGTTTGGTTTTTCAACCTTAATATCTTGACGCAACTGTGGAATAGTACATCTGTAAAGATTCCATTATCAACTAGAATTCTTACTACTCTGGTCTCGTGCACCACTATAGTAACGACTAGAGGGTCGTCATAGGGATATAGAACTCCTGATAAATCGTCTTTTGAAAACTCAATATTGAGACGATCTTTGTTTACCTTCTAAGTAAGAGTCTCCCCAGTAACGACCAAATTGATCTCTCTGATATGACTTGGGGTAGGCTTTCTTCTCGGTAGGTCCATCTCCACCACCGGTGTCACCTTCAACAATAAAGTGACAACCAAAAGAAATCATGGTGACATCATTTATTGTCTCTTTGGGCTTTTTGGGAAAATTCGGATCTTATTCATCATCTGGGGCTTCATCCCGTCCATATTTCTTCTTGTTCACTTTTTGGCAAGGGGATATAGATCATCGTCTGGGTTTATGCTCGTCCTTTATATCTGGAAGACAACCTTTGTCCACTATTTTGTCAATTTTCCACGTCTGATAAAAGATTTTATCTCATTTTCCAAGACTAAGCAACTGTCACTATTGTGTTCGTGAACTTTATGAAACTGGTAGTACTTATCCTTATCTCTCCAGTTCGGTGCCTCCTTCAATTTACCCGACCATTTTAGTTTGATACTTCCCCGAATCTCATCGAGTATGTGGTGTACGCTTATGGTGTGAGGGATGTATTCATCAAATATCCTCACCTTCTCGTCTTTCTTTTCCTGAGGTACTTCCTTCTTAACATAACACCCCGTATTTTTTAAAGCATTTTAAATTACACTGTGCTAGTAATTTAATTGAATCGAGAAATAAAGTGACTTAAATAAATATTAATTGGCAAATAAAAGAATTAATATTTATGTGTAATTACATTTCCTTGTGTGATAAGTAAATTAAAACATGTTAAATTGTATTATGTTGCAACTGCGTAAACATCTACGGGTTTAACAGTATCTCATTCGGGACACGGATAGAGTCGTGTTTGTAATGAGGTGGAAATTAATTTTTATAAGGACATAATTTCCATAGTCTAGATTTTACATAAAGTATGTTGTATACCGTTACAATCGTCAAAGGAAGCTCACGATCATATGTTCAAGACAACGGATCCGAATATCAAGTTTCTTCAACATCGGATATCTACAAGATTGATTTTGGTAAGGATTGTGTTTAAGTTTCGAAATTGGTTCACGCTAGTATTGGGATATTTTTCGAAACTGTATTTTAACAAAATGATGCACTTTTGTGAGTCAAAATAATTTTTGGAAGACCTGTAGATGAGCTTTATAAAATATTAATTTTTCACTTCTGTCGTTCAAATGAGAAAGCAATGTCGTTCAAATGACAATGATAAGTCTTTCAAAGGATCCATTCGAATGACATCACATGTCGTTAGGTAGGCCATGAGATAGGTCGTTCCTTTTGTGCTTCAAATGACCACGTACTTTTTGGCATTTTTAAGGTCATTTTTATAGTCGTTCAAAAAACATCAAGAAGTCGTTCGAATGACCTCCACCTCCTCAAGTATATTGTTTTGTTAAAAATACCTGTTTTAGAAGACTTTTTCATTAAGACTTTTGCCAAACGAAAACTGCAAATCTACCGAATTTTAATCTTCAGTTTTATGGCACAAAACATTATTTTTGATTCCCAAAATCATCCCATATGCTTTAGTAAATCATTTTGGAACCCAAAACACTTATTGTCAAAGTTTTTTTTTGTAGAGAAGATTTCCCTATTGCGAATTCGATAGTTCCTGCGTGAGTTATTTGGTAACGTCTGTGGTCATTGGGGATACTTGAGGGTGCTGAAGAGGAGCTACGGTTCTTGAGGTTCTCGAGGGAATCTTTGCTGGTGCTAGGCTGTGGTCTATGTGGATTTGCTGTGGGATATTCGTTGCAGATTTCATTATGTAATTGTAAGTTTTAATTTACTACATTAGATAGTGAAATAAAAGGTTTTACCCGAAAGTTTTTTTCCCTGAAATTTGTTTGTCTCTTGATTTGTGACTGCATGCTTAATTTATCCACGTAGATGCATGATTAGGGTTTAATTGATTTGGATTGGAAATTGACTCTAATTAAATAAATTTTTGTTGGAAATTTGCGAATTCCATAAATAATTGATTTCACGTATCCTCAAATTGGTATCAGAGAAGGTTTCATTCTTTTTTCGCAAAAATTTTGTGATATGAATTTAAAAAAAAATTGATTTTTAATTTTTTTGCAATTTTTTCAATGGAGAACTTATATAATCAGATGCCCATTTTTGATGGCACAAGTTATGCCTATTGGAAAGCCCTCATGAGATCTTCTTTAAAGGCTATTGAAGAACGTGTTTGGCTAGTTTGTGAAAAAGGGTGGATTCCTCCCACTGTCACCGTTGAAAATGTCACCACTCCCAAACCTGGCTATTTTTGGAGCCGTTAACCCCGAAGAGTTCCACTGTATTATGACGTGCACCATCTTTAAAGAGGCACGGGATATCCTCCAATTGACACATGAGGGTACCAATGCAATTAAGGCGTCTAAGTTGCAAAATTTGACCACCCAGTTTGAGACTATCACGATGTCAGAGTCTGTGTGTTTTGACGAGTTTTATGCTAGATTGTCGGATATAGTCAACACGGGTTTTAATTTGGGTGAGAAGATTGACGAGATGAGGGTCGTGAAATATATTTTAAGGTCATTCCCATCCCGTTTAATTCCTAAGGTCACTATTTTAAATTCTTTGGGGATATTAAATACACTTAGGTTAGAAGAACTCGTAGGAGACCTTCAAACTTATGAGATCGACATGTTTCCCCAAACCGTTGAGCCTAAGGATAGAGAATTGCACCTAGTGCCCAATTTAGAAAAGGCGAAGACGTGTCTAAGAAGAAAGATAAGAAAAAGAAAATGAGAGTTCATGAGTCCAAGGGAGAATTTGATTTTGATGATGTGGCCATGTTTTGCTAAATTTTTTAAAAAGTTTCTCCAATTTTTCAAAGAAAATTCTTTCGATAAAAAGATTTTTGAGAAAAATAAAAATAAAGAAGAGGCCGAAGAGAGAGGTGAGAAAGAGAAAAAGGCGAGATGTTTTGAGTGCGAAGGCAAAGGGCACAAAGCATTTGAATGTCCCACTATGCTAAAGAGAAAGGGCAAGAAAATTACTATGCCAGCCACTCTTGACGATAGTGACGTCGAGGTGAATGATTCCGGGGATGAATCATCACATGGTATGTGTGTTTCCTTTATGGCTAGTCATGCGATCCCATCTAGTTTGTCCCACGACGATGAGGGAACTTGCATTCGTGAGAGACCTGATGATGATTTGAGTGTTTCTAGTGAGTGTGAGAGTGAAATTGAAATTAAGGGTGAAAGCGACCTCCAAAAAGCTTTTAGAGATTTATACGTCGAGACCTTAAAGACGAAGAATTTGAATAAAGAGTTAGGTCTTAAAGTGTTAGATTTGGAGAGAGAGATAGAAGTTTTGAGGGGATGTGAGGCGTTAGCGAGTCAACTTGAGAAGGTGAAGGTTTCTTTAAGTGAGCAGTTGATCATCTTAGGCCGAAAAAAGATTGAACTTGAATCTCATGTGTCCAAACTTAAGAGAGATCTTGAACGTGCCGGGAAGGTCATGGTTACTATAGAGGATACATATAAGAAGGTTGGAAATATGCTCCTCGGTACCGCTTTGCGTAATGTTGAGAGACTAGGAATAGTTTATGAAGGTGCGTCTACTTCCCATGTTCCACTCGAGATGGTTCCCTAGTTTATGATAGATCCATACGGATCTCAACCTAACCCACCTAGGCATCCGGTTCCCGATAGGAGAGTGCGTCCTAAACATTTTGAGAGAGGTGTTCCTACGACCGTGTATGCTTGCACCCATTGCAAGAAGAGAGGACATCATATGGAATTCTGTTTTAAATTGGGTAGTGTGTCTCACAAATTTTTTCCATGTTATGCTATGACATGTCTTCCTACACATACCTGCACATAATACTTTGCATGATCTTGCACACCACATGAGAGAGTTTTCACACATTCGAGAGCAAGTTATGTTTTTAGTCAAGACTTCACACGGTTTGATGGATGTTTTTCATAGGATGTCACCACCTTTGGAAAACTCCTCCGCACCTAATGGTTGTGGTTTAGACTTGTTTTCTAGCATAGGATGGTTTTCATAATGATATTTTGTGCCTAGTGCTAGTGTGTACCAATTTTGTATTTATTTTTTCCATTTTGATATATTTTTCGAAAAACTCAAAAATGAGTGTATATTTACCATTGGGTAGTGGGGCTCTCTTTCATTCCATCTGCAGAGGAGCGGGTGTGGACACTAGGAGGATATGTTTGAGTGGATATAGTCATTTTATAGAGATATGAGTATGATTCCATCCTGGGCATGGACTGGTTAGTGATGGTTAGAGTGATGGTGGGCTATTACGGTAAGGCTATTGTGTTCGCTATTCCAGGGTAGGATGTGTTGTTTTGCGATGTCTCATCCATAGTGAGGGTTGAGCCCACGTTTACATTATATTATAGATGAGACTTCAGAGGGAATAATTGCCTCATTATATTGGATCCCTGTGCGTAAGGACTTTCCTGATGTGATTCAGGGGAGATCAGGATTATCACCGAGCCGGGAGATTGTGTTCGTTATCAACTTAGCGTCGAGGACTTAGTGATAGTGTAAGCATCATATTTTATGACTCCTTTAGATATGTAAGAGTTAAGGATTAAATTTAGTACTTTTGGGGGTAGAATTTTTGCATGTCCCAAGTACATATCTTGGGCTTATTCATCTTGATGATCGATAACGCTGAGTAGTAGTGTATTGGGTAGGGGGTTCTTATTTAGATTTTGCTTAAAAGATGTCCCACTTATGAACCGTAGTAAGCATCGAGAGTTGGGATATGTTTGGGCTTTAGGTCATTGGTTTAATACATTATTCATTACACCTGTGTAAATAACGCTTTGAGCAGTGATCTATTATATGATTTCAGGCCAACGGAGTCAAGGGGTGTTATGTAGAGAGCATTGGGGTTATTTGCGCCACTAATTGATAAGTGGGGAAGCCTTAAGAATAATTGAGTCACAATTAGTAGGGTAATCAAGTCTACCCTTACTGTATATGCATGTAGAGAATGTGGGGTCAATTTTGATGTACGTAGGTTTCATCTATGAGATGTGTGCATATATGCACATGTATATGGTGTATGGGAACCCTGGTCACTTCGATATTCAGTATCATCTGAGATAAGGTAAAATAGAGGTAAATGAGTGGAGCCGTATGCCTATAGGGAAGTTAGCAGTAGATGTGAAATGAAAACGTGGAGTGAACTTCGTTAGGGGAAGATAAATAGTCCGAGCATTTATTATAGGGAGAACCATCACACCCGAGATGCGTTAAGGAACTGTGGAAACAAAGTCATGGGATCCTTATTGCCAAGGGAGGGTCCAAAATTTTTGTAAATTAGAGCTAAGTTGTACTCAATCAGCTCTGAGGGTGGCTTGCACGTCAATAGGAAGTTGATTGTAACAGACGAGGAGGACCTATGAAGTGCGCAGTTTTGGAGTAGGAACATGGGTCACGGTTTTTGGTGTACCCCAATAGGGGGATAAAGATGTACCACATACTGTATCCAATATGTGTGGGTTGGTGTGGAGCGAGACATAGTGGAGTTTGTCTTCGGGTGCACCACTCGTTAGATGGAGAAGGTTGACACTAGGCGATCAAATAGAGTTTTACAATAATTGGAGATTCCAGTGAGGGAATGGGAATGTATACTAATGGACTTTATTTTATATTAACAACATTGAATATGGGTCAAGATCCCCTCTGGATTAGGGGGATCTGTTGATCGAGCTGGAGCAGTTCTTACTAATTTAGGTGAATTATACGTCATTTCATTGTAAAAAGAGAATAACCCGACACGAGGTGCCGCCCAACATTATTTTGGATCAAGATAAGATCTTTGTGTACCACCTCTGGTAGAGTCATTAGGAGGCGATGGGGATGGAGTTACATTTGAGCAAAGGCGTATCACCGTTGCCCGATGGACAAACGGGAAGGGTGAGTAAGATGTTGGAGGTAATGTCGAGGATGCATATTCTGGACTTTAAGGGTAGTTGGGAGCAATATGTACCATTGGTAGACTTGCGTATAATAACTCGTACCAATTTACTATTGGCGTGTCTCCTTTTAATGCTTTATACGGGAGACTTTGTCGTCCAACCTCTAGTTAGTTAGAGGTGGGGAATGACAAGCATCTCGGGAATGATGTGATTTAGGATACGTCAACGAAGATTGAATTAATCAAGGGTCGTATTCGGGTAGCTTAGAATGACAAAAGAATTACACCAATGCAAAACGGAAATTTTTAGAGATTAGCGTGAGTGGCTAGGTGCTACTGCGGGTATCTCCTATGAAGGGAATGATGCGACTTGTGAAGACGGGAGGTTGGCACCTAGGTATGTGGGGCCTTTCCTCATAATCGAGAGGGTAGGGACGGTTGTGTATAGGCTCGACTTACTAGAACATTTGCTGCAGGTTCACGATGTGTTTCATACGTCACCAAAGAAGCATCTCAGGGATGATATCGGCGTATAATGCTAGAGGATATTTACTTATAGCGATATGTTTTTTTGAGAAGAGACTTGTCTCTAGGTTGGTCCGTAGTGAGTAGGACTTCGGTCAAGATGGTACCGTTAGTGCATGTACGGTGGGGACACCACAATGTTGTCATGAGCGAGCGTGAGGATGCCATGCGGGAAAAGTATCTGAAGATCTTAGTGCCAAGTATATCCGAATTTCGAGAATGAAATTCCGTTGTTGGGGGGAAGTATGTAACACCCTGTATTTTTTAAAGCATTTTAAATTATACGTGTGCTTGTAATTTAATTGAATCGATATATATATATATATATATATATATATATATATATATATATATATATATATATATATTGATTGGCAAATAAAATAATTAATATTTATGTGTAATTACATTTACTCGTGTGATTTCTAAATTAAAACATGTTAAATTGTATTACGTCGCAAGCGAGTAAAATTCGACAACTTTAACGGTATCTCATTCTGGACTTGCGGACAGGGTCATGTTGGGAATGAGATAAAAATTAATGTTAGATAACTTGGATTGTAATTTTTAGTGCTCCAATGGTACGAAATGGGTCGAGATAGTAAAAAATAGGTATCTAGGGGTTGTAATTGAGTTTCGGGGGATTTTAGGCTAAACGGGAGCAGCAAAAGGGTATTCGGGTCATTTTACATTTAAGGGAAGACTTAATTTCGGGATTAGGAGTGTTTAGGATTATAATTAGGTAAGTTGTATGGATGGTACAACCATCCAACCATTCAAGAGGCTAGAGTTTTGAGAGAGGAGAGAAGAAAAGGAGAAATTGAAGAAAATTAAGGAGAAAGGGATCCAGGTGGGAGATCGAATTATTTCGGGCTCAAGAACATTGCTAAATGAAGAAATCAAGGAGAGAATCTCATAATTTCTTCAATAACAAGGAAAGTATTTAAGTTTCTCTACTCATAGTGTAGTTTCAATAATTCATATAAGAATTTGGTGTAGGAAGAACTCAAATTTTTTGGTGGGAGAAACATGTAAAATGAGAATTTGATAAGTGAAACCATTGAAGAGGAAATATGTTATGTTAACATGTTAGATATGATGTGAATTGAATGGTAAAGATATATTCTTGACTAATTCAAATATTAAAAGATGGAATCTTGAATTAGGGCTTGAAACTATGCACCAAGTCTTGATATAAATGAATAATCTCAGGAGTTTGATGTTTTTGGGACGATGTGTATGTAAAAATATGTAATTTAATGTCTGGGATTGATTTAGGAATCATATAAGGGGTTTGGGTGAAGATTGGAACTCTTAGGGTTGAAGGTAAATAGGTGAATCCTGTCAAAATTTGCATTGGCAGCCCAGCAAAAACGAATCGGTTTGTGTGTGTGTGTTGGGGGGGGGGGGGTAGCGAACCGATTTGGTTTGCTGTGCTGGAATCCCTTGCCTTTTGTGGTGTTTTGGGAACTTCCTAGGGTTCGACATGGTTTAGTAATTCCGAGAGATGGAATAGGCCTCCTGGAAATGAAAAGGGAAGGTTAGAAAGTACTTTAGGTTTAACGGCGGTAAATTTCGGGTAAGAGATTTTGGGTGTACTAAGGTGAGAAGTACTCAGCTAATCATTATGAAATCTGTTTAGGATTTCGGGAAGAATTAGGCTAAATGCTTAGGTAGAATAACATGCTATCCAAAAATGTGAAATTGAGAATTAAATTTAAGTACATGAATACTTGGCTATAATCGGGAGTTGGGATAGACTCGGGATTTGTGGGCTTGTGCTACGAGGGACATTGTGTACGTTAGTTGCTTATGTATATAAATATATCTATGTGTGATTGATATTTATGTGAATATACCTACTCTAGTTATGCTATCGTTGGAGGTTATGCGTAGTGGGCGGTCCACCCTAGCGTTGACCAGCAGGTGATGGGTCATTTCTCCAGGTCATAGGACTATTGCATGACCACTGTATGTGAGTTTAGAGTCTGGTAGGGGTAATGTGGTATAGTTATGATCCACGGATGTATGTCTATGACCACCTCCAATTTATGTGTATACGATTTGGGATCGGTGGTGGGATTTCGACCCGATGGCCCAGGAGTGGTATGTGATGTACCTAGAGCCTAATAATATGGAATGCATCTGAGAGACAGCTTGGGGATGCTATGCATATTCGTATAAAAAAGAGTTATATGTATATGTGTACTCAAATGAATGTGTGAACATTAAATTATAACTAGCGTACGGTTATGTGATTGTATAACGGTCCGAATATAATTAAAAATTACGATGATATAGCTTATGTGATAGGTAAAAGACAAACAAAGTAAAATAAATATGTGTAGCACAATTGGTCTAGAGATTTAGTGTATTGGACAGTGTTATGATTGACTAGACTAGTTAGATGGGGTAGGATAACTAGGGAATTAAAATACATGCGTTAGGTGCACACTATAGATGAGGGGTGAGGATAATATCACGTGAGTGCTTTACCAGATGAACTTGATACATATTCATGATTGCATTTTAAATACTTACATATATTTTCAAAATGTTTTAGGCACTGACTTATCATTTTTTTTAAAACTTTTTAGGCGCTCAGCCACATGGATGCCAGGGTTAGCTTGCCCTTCTAGTTAGACGATGATGTAGCAACTGTGGGTGCTTGCAGGGTTTGCTAAGATGCCTCTATTTGTTCTATCTAGTTAGGATGTTTATTTCAATCTTTATTTCGGGTATGTCGCCCACAGTTGGATAGCTTTCATTTTCAGACTTAGTTATTTTATTTCATTTATGAGTTAGTTGATTGTACTTGGATATTTACCTAGAGTTATTCTGTCACACTATTTATATATTTATGCCATCAGTACTTGTTGTTATTTTATTATGGTGGATGTTTACATTTATGACGAAATGTTTTTAATAAAGCAGGTTAATAAGTTTTTTAAAATTTGATATCCGGCTTAATAGGTTATTAGTAATTATTTTAGTTTTTGACAGTGATGTTAAGAATGAACCAGACTGAGATTCCCGTTTTATTTTAGTAGATGATTGGCCACTCGTTATTAGAATAAGCTGGTGTCACATTTAATAGAGCTCTTTCCAGCCTCAAATCTGGCATGGCTAGATTTGCTGCCATAGCCATTTCAACATTTATAATTTTTTCTGCCTTAGAAAGGAGCTCCACCATTATGCTTGGTCGCTCTTTAGTTAGTGCCCAGTATAATTTTCCAAGCAATAGACTGCTCATGATAGCGGTGATGGACATTTTTTCGTCATAATCAATCACTTCAAGCTTCTATGTGTTGAATCGCGTGATGAACTCCCTTTTCGTATCATTTTCCTTTTAACAGACGCTTAACATGTGACACAATCTTTTTCTTGGATTTTTATCGAAATAAAAATTATTGACAAAGAGGTCAGCTAACTACTGAAAAGTTATGATCTTTCCTCTTGGCAAGCCGTTATACCATACTTGAGGTGACCCTGTGATAGTGCTAGAAAAATCCTTACAACGCAATTTATCAGAGACATAATAAATATCTGAAGTCGCCTGGTACTGCTCCACGTGTAACATCGAATCTTATTTCCCATCATACTTAGGAGTGATACCTGGTGGCTTGAATCTAGTGGGGGTTGAATAACGCACCACTGTAGTTGTGAGTGTTGATCCTTGAATGAAGCCCCTCTGCAAGGGGTTCTAGTTGATCTTCCAACCATTGAGTAAACCCTTCCTAGGGTTGATCTTCTTTCTTGGCCTTTACTGCAACGATTTTCCTTCTTGGCCTCGTCCCAACTCTCTTCTTGGGAAGTTTTCTTGGCCTTTGCCGACCTCACTCACTTGGTCTTTACCTGGTTGAGCACTCAAACCTTTTTTTCTTAGACCATATCGGATCCTATCTGCATTCTCTAGGCTCTCTATATTGGTGTGCCCTTACATCTCTTGGGACCATCGATCAAATGCGAAATTCCTGCTTAGTCTTCCCAGAACAGTTGGACGTTCCAAGGAATAGGTATGCTCGTCATTATATCCCCTTGATCTGATGGTGGAGGTTTCCCTAGATGACGAGATCTGTCATCCCGACCCGATTCAGAGTATTTGGATCTGCTATGTGACGCCCCAAACTAGAATTAGGGTAAACGTCGTGCTTAACCCGCTTCCAAGTTTGAGGTGCCAATGGGGAGGATGAAATTACTTTTAATTTATTTAATTTTTTTATTAAAATTATCACATTGAAGAAAAACCATTTATTATCCAATTATTCAACATTAATTAAATTCCATTATATTGAAAAACCACGTTTAATCATTTTGTGGAAGCATCATTTTAAAATACCATTCAAACATAATTAATACATAAAATGCCCTGTGTTATTAAAAACCAAAGTTCCAAGTTCAAGTTGTAATACCCCGTACTTTTGGCTATATTTATTTTTGGGATTAATTAATTAAATGCGTATTAATTGGAAATTAATCCGGGTTAAAAATACTAACGAGTTGCGAGTTGGTATTTGATTATGTGCATACATGTTTTTATATGAATATTGAATTATGAGAAATTTGTCGTGAGATTGATATACCGCATTTTGGAAATTTTGTTGAGACGCGTGTGACCGCCGCGTCACGGTGTAATATTTTGATTATAAAAGTGAATTTAAATTCTTTAAACCATATGGTCATTTTGAGTGCGCCAACGCGTCCGGAAGGGTCGAGATAGTCAGAAAACACTAGCCGGGGGTGTAGTTTGGGTCCCGGGGTATTTTTAGGCCATACCGGCAATATAAAGGGTATTTTGGTAATTTCGTATTTTTAGGAATTAAAAATGACGAAAATTAGAGAAGTAAATCTGATTGGGAATTGACCCACTAAGCCACTAACCAACCCATATTAACCCAACAAGCTACGGGGGTTGTTAGATTAGGTTTTCTAAGTTTCCCCAAAATAAACCCTAGCCACCATAGCCATTGGAGAAAGCTTGGAGAGGGAGAGAAAGAAAAGGAATTCTGCAGAAATCTTTACAGAAATCAACACCAAATTCAGAGACAATAAAGGCAAGTGATTTAATTATATTTAAATTCAGAGAATGTTCTTTCCATGTTAGAAAATTGATGAATTAAAATTGTTCTTGGAAGATGAATGAAAACCCATGTTTATTGGACTTAGGATTTGATTATTGAGGACAAATTACATGTAGAATCACATAGAGATGTTTATTCTGGTATTAATGTATGTTGGATGTAACAAAAACGGATTTAGAATGGACTAATTTATGATTTCAAATTTTAGGGTTCATGTTCTTGAATAATTGGGGAAAAGTGTAGAGATTTGTAAATTGATGGATGTTAGGTTGAATTTAATCCTTTAAAACGTGTTAGGATGTGACTATAATATGTTTAGGATTGATTAGAGACCTTAAAACAATCATTGGGACAAAATTTTAGAGGAGATTTGAGGAGTAAAATTGATGAAAAACGAAGAAGGAAAAATCTGGGCTCGAACTGGTCGTTCGTTAGAAGAGCCTCCCCAGGTCGTTCGAACGAGCCTCGTTCGAACGAGCTTCTAACGAGTTGACCAGTCGCTTCTAACGAAAAGGGATTTCATTCGATACTTCGTTCGAACGAGATCTCGTTAGAAGGTACAGTTCGTTCGAACAAACTGGATCTCGTTCGAACGAGACTTCTAACGAGCTGGCAGTTTAGGCCTTTTTGGCCTGTTTTGATTTTGGGAGTCCCGTAATCTTGTTCGAGGATATAGATAACCTTCCTTTGATGATGTATTGATAGGTTTGGGACGTTTGTGTTATTTTGAGGAGTAAATTATATACGAGCGATTTAAATTAAAGGGATAAGTGGGTTGAGACGTGAGTGTCTACTACGACGTGAGAATAGATTATGGCGCGTATGATTATAAACCGGAATTGTATAAAGTGTGTAAACTATATATTGGTACTAGAATGAGTATAGTACTACAATTAAACTACGGGATTACTAAGATGTGTGTTTACTTAGTATTGGTATATGAATTGTGTGTATGACATACCTACCATACTTGTTATCACGGGAGGTTTGCGTTCGCTTAGGGCCCTCTAATCCTTGTGTTGCCCGGATTTAGACTGGTTACCTTGATGAACATAGGTCAGAGAAAGACTTATTGGGATGTTAATAAGTCCGCTGATCGTGGGAGCGTAGGTATGTGCGTGACCCATGTGATGTGACTGTGTTCGCCTCCACTATTTGTGATGTTGTTATCTGTGAACTATTCTTGAGAGATTCGAAATATGTGATCCTTATGTACGTGATGTACCGGGATGGATAGCAGAGTATGTGTGCACCGCAGCTTAGTCTCGGGGTGCTTATATTGTATATTTAGGATGCGAATAATATACACTTAATAAATTGGGAACTTTCCTATGGTGTTGTGTGTATAACTATGGAATAACAAAGGGTTGATCTTTTATGAGTTGTACTACTTTTATATGAGAACCTGAATTTACGTTAAGTCCCTATTTAATTGTGATCGTTAGTATGTTAATGGGAACCAAGTAATAAGGGTAGAACCTATGGCAGCCTAGCTAGATATGATGTCACTTAGCTAGTGGTTAAATGGGTACTTACGTTAGGGGTGCACAGTTAGACGAGAGGTGAGAATTTCATGTGAGTGCACGTCCTAACATGTATTTTGCATTTAATGTTTTAAATGTTTTTAAAGCACTTGCAGGTTTTTAAAATATCTCCACATTCGGGCTCTGACCCGTTTGCTTTCAAATCTATTTTTTTGTAAAAACCATTTTAGGTGCCCAGCCACAAGGACACCATGCATAGGATACTCATTCAGGTGACGAGCTGTAGCTGTTTGTGGAAGCTACAGGGATTTGCTTGTAGACGCTTCTATCGTTTGGATTCCGTATTCAGTATTCTTCAGTTTTAGGGCATGTTGCCCAGTTCCATTAGAGTTACTTTTCCATTACAGTTTTCAGACTTTGGCATGTATTGATTTAGTATTCAGTTTACTTATTTCAGTTGTGGGATTGTAGTGAGGAGTTTTTCCTCCAGACTTTATTTACATTATGTGATGGTTATTCTATTTACTTCATTATGGTGAATGGTGTCATTATTCTTTATTACACTTGTTGCATGTTAATCGGACTTTAAATAAAATTTGGCACTTACTTTTTAAATACTAGGTGGTTAGTAATAATAAAAATGTTTTCGACAGTGATGCTATTAACTGAGCCAACTTGGCATTTTGAATTAATTTAATAAAGGAGTAGCTACCCGGTATTTAATTAGTCGGGGTGTCACAGGTGGTATCAGAGCATCAGGTTCTAGTGTCCTTTAGGATCTGACGGCTTATTATGTTTCCGCTAAGTTTCTTTGATATAGAGCCCTATATTTTAGGACTGTTGTACTCTTTTTGTGTATGCTTCGTTCTTCAGCTATTTTAAGTTTATAACAACGAACTTATAAACTTTGTTCTTATTTCAGATGCCTCCACGACGTGCACGACGAGTTCCCAGGGATGCAACGCCCGAACCCCAGCCCGCTCCAGTTCAGGGCATGATGAACGCCGCTGAGGTTGCAGCTATAGTAGCCCAAGCGGTAAATGCCGCAATTGCCGTTGTTCAGCAGGCACCACCTCAGGCGCCGGTTGCCGCGCCAGTACAGGCAAATGCATTCCCGTCTGCTTGGGAACGTGTACGTGATGCATTTTAGAAAGCGCATCCGCCAGAGTTTGCAGGTAGCTCAGATGTGGTAGTCTCGAGCCAGTGGAGGAAAGATATACAGAGGCACTTGAGAATGTATGAGTGCACGGACGTTCAGAAGCAGGTGCTAGCTACTTTCAAGCTAGTTGGATCTGCACTGCAGTGGTGGGAGTCTATTACCACCATGGAGGAGAGGGATACTCTCACTATTCAGGACTTCTGGGTGCGATTTGACCGCAAGTTCTTTCCGTCGGCTGTTCACACGGAAATGAGGAGGAAATTGATGAGTCTGAGGCAAGAGGGTAAGACTGTGGCTGAGTATGAGGCCGAGTTCACGAATTTGTTGAATATCGTTCCAGATGAGATACCAACAGAGAAGAAAAAGATTGAGAAATTCACCGACGGGTTGACTTGGAGGATCCGTCAGCATCTGTTAGGGAACCTTTCGTTGGCCACGTATTCTGATGTGGTTAATGCTGCTTTGTTACACTGCAAAGACCACCGCTTTCATATGGCTGAGGGCAAGAGGTCGGGAGATTCTAGCCATCAGGGCAGGACTGGAGGACATGGTGCCGGTGGGGCACAATCTGTTCAGGGGCAGAGACAGGGTGAGCAAGGTACCCAGCAGGGGGATCAGAAGAGGTTCCGATCAGGGAACTACAGACAGGGACAGGGAGGTTTCCGTCAGGGCCATCAGGGTCCAAACGGCCATCAGGGCCAACAGGGGCAGAATGGGCAGCAGTTTCACCAGGGCCAGCAGGGCCAAGGGAGGAACGGTAACGGCCACCAGGGCCGGGGACCGCTGGGGCAGAGAGGAGGGAACTTCCCAGGGAAGTGCTTTGTTTGTGGCAAGACTGGCCATAAGCGACAGGATTGTCCTGATAGGGGCAGGGCCCCACAGCAGCAGCAGCAGGGTGCTCGCCAGGAGCCACAGAGGCCTATGTTTCCTGCCGCTCTCCCTGCACCGCCACAGATGGCAGCATTGCCACCAATTCCAGCAGTCCCAGTTCAGCAGGGGCAGCTACAGTATGGACGTGTCTATAACGTTCACCATGCTGCAGTTCCTCAGGCACCGCCCGCGATTGAGGGTACGTTTCCTATCCATGGCACTATGGGTCGGGTATTATTTGATACGGGGGCTACACATTGTTTTATAGCTACACACTTCACGAAAGCTTTAGGATTTTTAGCTACGGTAGAGAGCACAGTGACGTGTGTCGACTCACCATTGGGGAGTGGGTCACTTATTTTCTTTATATGCCGGGGAGTGGGGGTAGAGATTGGTGGTTTGGTATTACCTGCAGACATGTTGGTATTAGATATGCATGTTCACGATGTGATTATCGGTATGGATTGGCTCGTAGCTTATAGGGCCATGATTGATTGCTTCAGCGGGAGCATTGTTTTTGCCATTCCGGGGCAAGAAATGTTTATAGTGGCGATGCCTCGCCCAGAGGGAGGATCGACCGCTCATCTGTATTACATTGAGGAGGATACCTCTAAGGAGGTAGTGATTCCTTTAGATTCTATCCCAGTAGTCAGGGAGTATTCGGATGTGTTTCAGGAGATACCAGGCATACCCCCCAGTCGAGAGATAGACTTTGTTATAGACCTATTGCCAGGTACGAGGCCTATAGCACGCGCACCGTATCGTATGGCTCCGGCAGAGATGCGAGAGCTACGAGATCAGATAGAGCAGCTGTTAGGTCAGGGCTTTATTCGCAGGAGTACCTCACCTTGGGGCGCTCCAGTTTTGTTTGTGAAGAAGAGGGACGGTTCACTGAGATTGTGTGTGGACTACCGAGAGTTGAATAAGGTCACGATACGGAATAAGTATCCGTTACCTCGAATCGATGACTTATTCAACCAGTTGAGAGGAGCTTCGTTCTTCTCGAAGATTGATTTGAGATCGGGATACCATCAGTTGCGTATCAGGGAGGAGGATGTCTCGAAGACTGCGTTCTTGTCGAGATATGGTTCTTACGAGTTTCGGGTTATGCCTTTCGGTTTGACCAACGCTCCAGCAGTATTCATGGACTTGATGAACAGAGTGTTCAGGGATTTCCTAGATCAGTTTGTCATTGTCTTCATTGATGATATACTGGTTTACTCCCAGACAGAGGAGGAGCACGCCGAGCATTTGAGGCAGGTTTTGCAGACACTTCGTCAGAACGAGTTGTATGCAAAATATGAGAAATGCGGGTTTTGGTTGAAGGAGGTCCAGTTTTTGGGACATATCATTTCCGACCGGGGAATATCTGTTGATCCGGGGAAAGTATCAGCGGTGAGGGACTGGGGACAGCCCACGACACCGACGGAGATTCGTAGTTTCTTGGGTCTAGCAGGATACTACAGGAGGTTCATTCGGGGTTTCTCAGAGATAGCGGGTCCTTTGACACATCTGACTCGTAAGGGTGTGCCACTTATCTGAAGTGATGCCTGTCAGTTGGCATTCGATGAGTTGAAGGATAAGTTAACCTCAGCACCTGTGTTAGCATTGCCGAGACCGGGAGTTGAGTATTTGGTTTACACCGATGCGTCTTTGCAAGGGCTTGGAGGTGTATTACAGCAGGAGAGACAGGCCATAGCTTATGCTTCCCGTAAGCTTAAGCCTCATGAGAAGAATTACCCCACGCACGATTTGGAGTTGGCGGCAGTGGTATTTGCCCTACGGATTTGGAGGCACTATCTTTTGGGGGAAAAGTTCCAATTGTTCACGGACCACAAGTCCCTACAGTACCTATTCACTCAGAAAGAGTTGAACATGCGGCAAAGGAGGTGGCTCGAGTTTGTGAAAGACTACCAGTTCGATATCCAGTATCACCCAGGTAAGGCTAACGTGGTAGCAGACGCTTTGAGCCGTAGTCCCGCAGATGAAGTGGCAGAGGTGTGGAAGGCAAAGTGGAAGGAATTGGGACACCAGGATGCAGTGGCCCGATCTTTCATGTCTGTGATGACTGTTACACCGCAGATTGTCAGGAAGGTAGTACGGGCACAGGCTAATGACTCGTTCTGTCAGGAGCAGATAATTCGATTACTAGCTGAGGGAGCCGAGTCCTTTACCGTTAGCTCAGACGGGGGATTACGCTTCAATGGGAGATTGGTAGTTCCGGAAGGGGAGGAATTGCGACATGATGTGATGGCAGAGTCGCACGGCTCACGGTTCGCGGTACATCCCGGAGGGGACAAAATGTACCAAGACATGAGACGCCAGTATTGGTGGAGCGGTATGAAGAAAGATATTGCTGAGTTTATTTCGAAATGCGCCACTTGTCAGCTTATAAAAGTGGATCATCAGAGACCAGCAGGACTACTACAGACGTTGGAGGTCCCGGTGTGGATGTGGGAGAGCATATCCATGGACTTTATCACGGGGTTGCCTACGTCACAGAGGGGTCACGACTCCGTTTGGGTAATTGTGGACAGGTTGTCCAAGGTCGCTCACTTTTTACCCGTAAGGACTGATTACACTACGGGACAGTATGCCCAGCTCTTCATTTCAGAGGTTGTGAGACTTCACGGTGTGCCCCTAAATATCGTGTCTGACAGAGACAAGATATTTGTTTCGAGGTTTTGGGAGAGTTTCCAGGAGGCCATGGGCACGGAATTGCGGTTGAGTACGGCTTATCATCCGCAGACCGATGGGCAGACCGAGCGCACAAATCAGATGTTGGAAGACATGCTACGCATGTGCATTGTTGACTTTGGGGGTGGATGGGAGCAGTACCTACCACTGGTCGAGTTTGCTTACAATAACTCCTATCAGTTCACTATTGGCATGGCTCCGTTTGAGGCATTATACGGTAGGCCTTGTCGTTCCCCAGCATGTTGGTTAGAGGTGGGGGACAACAAACTGCTTGGGCCGGAAGTGATTCAGGATACTTCGGCAAGGATTGAGTTGATTCGGAGTCGCATTCGGGTAGCTCAAGACAGGCAGAAGAGTTATGCTGATGCGAAGATATTTTTCAGGGAGTTCCAAGTGGGGGACCAGGTTTTGCTCAAAGTATCTCCTATGAAGGGGATTATGCGTTTCGGGAAGAAGGGGAAATTGGCACCGAGGTATGTGGGGCCGTTCCCTATTATTGAGCGAATCGGACCGGTTGCGTATAGACTTGGACTACCGGAGCATTTGCATCGGATTCACGATGTGTTCCATATTTCCTCGCTGAGGAAATACCTTAGAGATAATTTGGCTCATTCTCACATTGCTGTGGAGGACATCGATCTCCAGCCGGATAGCTCCTACGAGGAGGGGCCGATTGCTATTTTGGACCGAAGCGAGAGGAAACTGCGGTCAAAGATAGTTCCGTTAGTGCGTGTTCAGTGGCGACATCACAATGTCGAGGAGTCCACATGGGAACGCGAGGATGAGATGCGCGAACGTTATCCAGAGTTGTTTTTAGCAGGTACTTTCTAGTTTCGAATTTCGGGACGAAATTCTGTTATTAGGGGGGAAGTATGTAATACCCCGTACTTTTGGCTATATTTATTTTTGGGATTAATTAATTAAATGCGTATTAATTGGAAATTAATTCGGGTTAAAAATACTAACGAGTTGCGAGTTGGTATTTGATTATGTGCATACATGTTTTTATATGAATATTGAATTATGAGAAATTTGTCGTGAGATTGATATACGGCATTTTGGAAATTTTGTTGAGACGCGTGTGACCGCCGCGTCACGGTGTAATATTTTGATTATAAAAGTGAATTTAAATTCTTTAAACCGTATGGTCATTTTGAGTGCGCCAACGCGTCCGGAAGGGTCGAGATAGTCAGAAAACACTAGCCGGGGGTGTAGTTTGGGTCCCGGGGTATTTTTAGGCCATACCGGCAATATAAAGGGTATTTTGGTAATTTCGTATTTTTAGGAATTAAAAATGACGAAAATTAGAGAAGTAAATCTGATTGGGAATTGACCCACTAAGCCACTAACCAACCCATATTAACCCAACAAGCTACGGGGGTTGTTAGATTAGGTTTTCTAAGTTTCCCCAAAATAAACCCTAGCCACCATAGCCATTGGAGAAAGCTTGGAGAGGGAGAGAAAGAAAAGGAATTCTGCAGAAATCTTTACAGAAATCAACACCAAATTCAGAGACAATCAAGGCAAGTGATTTAATTATATTTAAATTCAGAGAATGTTCTTTCCATGTTAGAAAATTGATGAATTAAAATTGTTCTTGGAAGATGAATGAAAACCCATGTTTATTGGACTTAGGATTTGATTATTGAGGACAAATTACATGTAGAATCACATAGAGATGTTTATTCTGGTATTAATGTATGTTGGATGTAACAAAAACGGATTTAGAATGGACTAATTTATGATTTCAAATTTTAGGGTTCATGTTCTTGAATAATTGGGGAAAAGTGTAGAGATTTGTAAATTGATGGATGTTAGGTTGAATTTAATCCTTTAAAACGTGTTAGGATGTGACTATAATATGTTTAGGATTGATTAGAGACCTTAAAACAATCATTGGGACAAAATTTTAGAGGAGATTTGAGGAGTAAAATTGATGAAAAACGAAGAAGGAAAAATCTGGGCTCGAACTGGTCGTTCGTTAGAAGAGCCTCCCCAGGTCGTTCGAACGAGCCTCGTTCGAACGAGCTTCTAACGAGTTGACCAGTCGCTTCTAACGAAAAGGGATTTCGTTCGATACTTCGTTCGAACGAGATCTCGTTAGAAGGTACAGTTCGTTCGAACGAACTGGATCTCGTTCGAATAGTCTCGTTCGAACGAGACTTCTAACGAGCTGGCAGTTTAGGCCTTTTTGGCCTGTTTTGATTTTGGGAGTCCCGTAATCTTGTTCGAGGATATAGATAACCTTCCTTTGATGATGTATTGATAGGTTTGGGACGTTTGTGTTATTTTGAGGAGTAAATTATATACGAGCGATTTAAATTAAAGGGATAAGTGGGTTGAGACGTGAGTGTCTACTACGACGTGAGAATAGATTATGGCGCGTATGATTATAAACCGGAATCGTATAAAGTGTGTAAACTATATATTGGTACTAGAATGAGTATAGTACTACAATTAAACTACGGGATTACTAAGATGTGTGTTTACTTAGTATTGGTATATGAATTGTGTGTATGACATACCTACCATACTTGCTATCACGGGAGGTTTGCGTTCGCTTAGGGCCCTCTAATCCTTGTGTTGCCCGGATTTAGACTGGTTACCTTGATGAACATAGGTCAGAGAAAGACTTATTGGGATGTTAATAAGTCCGCTGATCGTGGGAGCGTAGGTATGTGCGTGACCCATGTGATGTGACTGTGTTCGCCTCCACTATTTGTGATGTTGTTATCTGTGAACTATTCCTGAGAGATTCGGAATATGTGATCCTTATGTACGTGATGTACCGGGATGGATAGCAGAGTATGTGTGCACCGCAGCTTAGTCTCGGGGTGCTTATATTGTATATTTAGGATGCGAATAATATACACTTAATAAATTGGGAACTTTCCTATGGTGTTGTGTGTATAACTATGGAATAACAAAGGGTTGATCTTTTATGAGTTGTACTACTTTTATATGAGAACCTGAATTTACGTTAAGTCCTTATTTAATTGTGATCGTTAGTATGTTAATGGAAACCAAGTAATAAGGGTAGAACCTATGGCAGTCTAGCTAGATATGATGTCACTTAGCTAGTGGTTAAATGGGTACTTACGTTAGGGGTGCACAGTTAGACGAGAGGTGAGAATTTCATGTGAGTGCACGTCCTAACATGTATTTTGCATTTAATGTTTTAAATGTTTTTAAAGCACTTGCAGGTTTTTAAAATATCTCCACATTCGGGCTCTGACCCGTTTGCTTTCAAATCTATTTTTTTGTAAAAACCATTTTAGGTGCCCAGCCACAAGGACACCATGCATAGGATACTCATTCAGGTGACGAGCTGTAGCTGTTTGTGGAAGCTACAGGGATTTGCTTGTAGACGCTTCTATCATTTGGATTCCGTATTCAGTATTCTTCAGTTTTAGGGCATGTTGCCCAGTTCCATTAGAGTTACTTTTCCATTACAGTTTTCAGACTTTGGCATGTATTGATTTAGTATTCAGTTTACTTATTTCAGTTGTGGGATTGTAGTGAGGAGTTTTTCCTCCAGACTTTATTTACATTATGTGATGGTTATTCTATTTACTTCATTATGGTGAATGGTGCCATTATTCTTTATTACACTTGTTGCATGTTAATCGGACTTTAAATAAAATTTGGCACTTACTTTTTAAATACTAGGTGGTTAGTAATAATAAAAATGTTTTCGACAGTGATGCTATTAACTCAGCCAACTTGGCATTTTGAATTAATTTAATAAAGGAGTAGCTACCCGGTATTTAATTAGTCGGGATGTCACACAAGTCCGAATTTAAATAGTACAACTGATACAAAGTTAAATCTCAAATGTCAAATATCACCGCTAAGGAATAAGCAGTCATCAGAGCTCTAACAACGTCCGGAACTCTCGGGAATCTTACCGATTCGAACATTCGCGTACTTACCTGAAGTACCTGTGGGTTTTGGAAAGTAGGTATGAGCGGAATGCCCAGTAGGGTGGGAGATACTAAGTAATAGTTTTTTACTAAAATACTATACTTATACAGTATCTTTTAATATTTCAAGAAAACAATTTATTAAATTTATGCAAATGAATGCAACTATATGCAATGCACCCGGGCTAGGTGCCTAAACTCACACTTAAGCCCATGTCTCGTGTTAGAAACTTATTTAATTGAACATTAGTCCTTAACAATTCATTGACTTAAGTAACTTTAACTTAAGAATATTATCATTCTTTATTCATCGCAAGATTTATCAATCTTTGCCTTATAGTCTAGCCTTCAGTCCTGGACTTCACGGGCTCCACACCATCGGTATCCAGTTGCCATATTTTCTTGTGTACAGGCTTTGGAGTCTTTCACCACTAGGGACGTCATGCGCTGCTTAATTCTTGGTATCATTCAAGTATCCCTTCTTATATTTTCCAGGTATTTCACATTTATCACATTTCATATATTTCATTATTCTCATCATTTTCCAAGTTCATTATTCTTTTCACTTTCACTTGTGTCACACTTTATTATTTATCACTTTCTTAATTTCTTTAATTAAACTCGGCCGAGGAGGCCATAAATGCAACACCATCTTCAAATATCATTTCTATGAAACTCATTATTTTTATTTAGCAAAAATGTATCATTAATCTCTTTTTATCAAACTCACTTAATACATTTAAGTGCAAAATAAATTCTTGACAGCATACTATTCACTGTATTTACGACAATACCACTACTATTGGTTTTACACAAATGTTATCATTTTAAATGGGTTTAAACACACTAATTTCACCAAAAACATATTTATAACTTCTCAAAGTATATTTATGGTTATTTCCAACATTTATTTCATAATTATTTCCAGATTTCATAAATAGACTTTATTTTAAATTAAATGGGTATTCTAATCATGTTTATGCCTTTGAATACCAAGTTGTGAATTTAACAATTCAGGGACTGCATTTTGTAATTTCCTTAAAACATGTTAAAACAAACATATTCATACTTTAGTCATGTTAAAAATTAATTCTACCAATTACTTCAACATAGTATTCACGATACACGGATTTCTACTTAAGAAATCCCTTAATATGCCACTATTCATGTCAGGTTTATGTAGTATTTCATTACTAACTTTATCCTTCAATTTTGAAGCCATGAATGATCATTAAAATAACTTTAGCAACATGAAATATTCTTAAAGTCATTTTAAATCATCTTTCAACATGAAACATGGATTTCTACCTAAGAAATCCCGTAATATGCCACTAACATGCTCATAATTGTGTAGTCTTTCAACCTACTTAATTTCTCAAGATTTCATGCCATGATTGCCCATTTGAAACTTAACAACATCAAATATAATTATTTCAATTTCAAGACAAGTTTCTAGCATGAATAATAATTTTCAACAAAGAAAAATAGTCAAAATACTTCATCATTTTAGCATGAAATTATCTACTTCTACACATGAATTTAAGTTTAAAAAAAAGAGTTTAGAGGAGAACCCTACTTGGATAATATAGTTGGATGATAATAAAGAATAAATAAGACCAAACTTTCTCCAAGAAAAGCTACAAGAACTCTAACTACAAGCTCCAAAGTATTAGTTCCCAAAACTACAAGCTCCAAAGCATTGAATGGTTATTTTGAGATGTTTTTGGGCTTCTTTAAGGGTGGTTTAGTGGGTATTTGAGGGATGTGAAGTTTAGGTATGATTTTGGTCAGAACTCTAAGCTTTGTGGAGCTCAAAGGAGTGAGAGAAAAGAGGAGAAATCTGATGGGAAAGGAATAATGAAGTTTAAGGCCACCACCCTTATAATTTATTTCTAACTCACACAAGCCAACAAGCCCATGTGATACATTCCCCCACACATAATGAGCCAAAATCTCTTCAACCAAGGTATTAATAAAGGAGTGGGACAAACCCAAAAATAATTCGGAATAAAGTGGGAACAAAAGTCATAAGACAAGGTGGAGTTGCTGGATATATGTCAACCGGCCCCCCCGAAAATTTTGTTATTATTATTATTATTATTTTTTTTTCTTTTCTTTTTTTTTCATGGGCTTAATATATATTTTTTTAGATGTTGAAAAATGTGGTCAAATAATTTTTTTTTGATTTTAATTAGCCTTCTACAAAAATTACGCATGTTTGCAGTTTTACACGTCGGACGCAATTACGTGCTTTTAATTGTACAACTTATAACTCGATTTTCTAAATTACGTTGTGTCAAATAAAATTATTTCCTTTTGATTTAAGTAATAAGAATATAAAACCATTCATGCGACTTGAAAATAGAATGCAACAAATTAATATTTTGAATAATTCGACGACAACAAGATGACGAGTAAAAATAAAAAGGGGCGGGTATTACGTGCTACCTTTGCCTTGTAAGTCCAAATCTAATCTCTTGGAATTTTTGGATCTTCTTTCATAATGAATGTGACACCCCGACTAATTAAATACCGGGTAGCTACTCCTTTATTAAATTAATTCAAAATGCCAAGTTGGTTCAGTTAATAGCATCACTGTCGAAAACATTTTAATAATTACTAACCACCTAGTATTTAAAAGTAAGTGCCAAATTTTAAGTTAAGTCTGATTAACAAGCAGTAAAAGAATAATGGAAGAGTCAACATAAACCATTCACCATACGAAGAAATGAAATAACCAACAATAATACTAAGAAATCCGGAGGAAAACTCCTCACAATAATCCCAACAAATGGAAATAATACTACAAGTCTGAATCCTGAATAATTACATGCCAAAAGTCTGAATAACTGAAATAAATGCAAAGTCTCTAAAAGAAATGGGCGACATGCCCTACAACTGATAACTGATAAATATCGAGTCAAAATCGATGAAGCGTCTACAAGCAAAGTCCTGTAACTTCCACAAACAGCTACAGCTCGTCACCTGAATGAGAATCCTATGCATGGTGTCCTTGTGGCTGGGCACCTAAAATGGTTTTTACAAAAAATAGATTTGAAAGCAAATGGATCAGAGCCCGAAAGTGGAAAACATTTTGAAAACAGCAAGTGTTTTAATAACATTAAAACATTAAATGCAAAATACATGTTAGGACGTGCACTCACATGAAATTCTCACCTCTCGACTACATGCGCACTCCTAACGTACATTACCCATCTAAATGACACATATCTAACCAAAACGTATAAAGTTCTACCTCTTACTACTCGATTCCCATATTAAATTCTAGCGTTATCAACTAAGTAGGGGGCTTCACTTAAATTCAGATTCTCAATATGTATTACATTTCACTATTGGTTAACCCGTTATATTTTCTCAAAACAATACCGTAATTTTATTCACAATATTAACATGAAAGTTCCCATTAATTAAGTGTATATTATTCCCATCATAAATATACAATACAAGCACCCCGAGAACTAAGCTGCGGTGCACACATACTCTGCTATCCATCCCGGTACATCACGTACATAAGGATCACATATTCTGAATCTCTCAGGAATAGTTCACAGATAACAACATCACAAATAATGGAGGCGAACACAGTCACATCACATGGGTCACGCACATACCTGCGCTCCCACGATCAGCAGACTTATTAACATCCCAATAAGTCCTTCTCTGACCTATGTTCATCGAGGTAACCAGTCTAAATCTGGGCAACACAAGGATTAGAGGGCCCTAAGCGAACGCAAACCTCCCGTGATAACAAGTATGGTAGGTATGTCATACACATAAAATCAATACATATATACTAAGTATGCACACGTCTTAGTAATCACCATAATATATTGGTACATATCTCTTCTCGTACTGACATATAATACTACACCATTTATATGTTCCCGGTTAATATAATTAATTATGCCGTCAATAGCTCACATCGTAATAGACACTCACGTCCTACTTCACATTTTCCCTTAGGTTCAAACTACACTTCTAGGTTTGACTCCTCATAATATCCCAAACATCCCAAATATATCAATTACTCATCAAGGCAAGGCTATCTCTACCTATACACAAGGTTACGGGGCACTCAGGATCAAAACAGGCTAAAAAGCCTAAACTGTCAACTCGTTCGAAGTCTCGTTCGAACGAGGCTGTTCGAACGAGACTTCGTTCGAACGAACTGAGTCTTCTAACGAGATCTCGTTCGAACGAAGTGGGCTTTCTAACGAGATCTCGTTCGAACGATCTTATCGAACGAACTTCACCCTCGTTAGAAGTCAATGGTCAACTCCTTAGAAGCTCGTTCGAACGACCTGGGCAGGTCTTCTAACGAGTGGCCAGTTTCAAGCCCAGAATTTCTTATTTCGTTTTTTTCCTCTTTTCTTCACTTCTAATCTTCTCTAAACATTAGTCCAACAATATATCAAGGTTCCTAATCGTCTCTAAAAATACATAGGTCACCTACTAACGTTTTTGTGGGGATTAAATCATTATAACCATCATCCAAATATCAAATCTCTACATATTTTCCCCCAATTTCAAACACATGAACCCTAGAATTTATAAGTCATCTAGAAGTCTAATTAAATCCGTTTTTGGTTTCATACTAATTGTAAGATCATCAGAATAATCATCAACTACCAATCTACATGCAATTTCCTCATCAAGAATGTAATTTCTATTTCCAAATTTAATGGGTTTTCATTAACTCCCAAGAACAAATCAGATTTTTATCAATTCCTACACATGGAAGAAACATTCTCTATAAAAACAAAATTAAATCACTTGCCTTAATGGTAACTCTGGATTTGATGACGAATTTGATGAATAGATCTCTCTCCTCTGCAGATTTCTCCTCTCCTCTCTTTCTACAAGCTCTTCTCTAATGGTGGCTATGGAGGCTAGGGTTTTGTCTTAGGAAACTTTCAATAACCTCCGTAGTCTATTTGGGTATTAGTGGGTTTAGTGGGTTAGTGCCTAATCAGATATTAATTCCGAATTTTCGTAGCTTTTAATTCCTCAAAATTCAAAATTACCAAACTACCCTTATACGTTGCCGGTATGGCCTAAAAATGCCCCGGGACCCAAAACAAACCCCCGGCTAGTGTTTTCTGACTATTTCGACCCTTCCGGACGCGTTGGCGCACTCAAAATGACCATACGGATAACAAAAATAAAATTCACTTTTTAATTATCATAATTATATACCATGACGCGACTGTCACACGCGTCTCATCAAAATTTCCAAATTGCCGTATTTCAATCTCACGACAAATTTCATAATTCAAAATCCATATATAATCATATATGCACATATAATCAAATACCAACTCGCATCTCGCTAGTATTTTTAATCCGGATTAATTTCCAATTAATACGCATTTAATTAAATTAATCCCATAAAATAAATATCACAAAAAATACGGGGTGTTACATACTTCCCCCCTAATAACTGAATTTCGTCCCGAAATTCGGAACTAGAAAGTACCTGGTAAGAACAACTCTGGATAACGTTCATGCATCTCATCCTCGCACTCCCATGTGGACTCCTCGACATTATGATGTCTCCACTGAACACGCACTAACGGGACTATCTTTGACCGCAGTTTCCGCTCACTTCGGTCCAAAATAGCAATCGGCCCCTCCTCGTAGGAGCTATCAGGCTGGAGATCGATGTCCTCCAAAGCAATGTGAGAATGAGACAAATCGTCTCTAAGATATTTCCTTAGCGAGGAAATATGAAACACATCATGAATCCGATGCAAATGCTCCGGTAATCCAAGCCTATACGCAACCGGTCCAATCCGTTCAATAATAGGAAATGGTCCCACATATCTCGGTGCCAACTTCCCATTCTTCCCGAAACGCATAATCCCCTTCATAGGAGATACTCTGAGCAAAACCTGGTCCCCCACTTGAAACTCTCTGAAGAACCTCTTCGCATCAGCATAGCTCTTCTGCCTGTCCTGAGCTACCCGAATGCGACTCCGAATCAATTCTATCCTTGCCGAAGTATCCTGAATCACTTCCGGCCCAAGTAGTTTGTTGTCCCCCACCTCCAACCAACATGTTGAGGAACGACAAGGCCTACCGTACAGCGCCTCAAATGGAGCCATGCCAATGGTGAACTGGTAGGAGTTGTTGTAAGCAAACTCCACCAGTGGAAGATACTGCTCCCATCCACCCCTAAAATCAATTATGCACATATGTAGCATGTACTCCAACATCTGATTTGTACGCTCGGTTTGCCCATCGGTCTGCGGGTGATAAGCCGTACTCAACCGCAATTCCGTGCCCATGGCCTCCTGAAAACTCTCCCAAAATCGTGAAACAAATATCTTGTCTCTGTTAGACACGATATTTAGGGGCACGCCGTGAAGTCTCACTATTTCTACAATAAAGTGCTGGGCATACTGTCCCGTACTGTAGTCTGTCCTTACGGGTAGAAAATGAGCGACTTTGGTCAACCTGTCCATAATCACCCAAACGGAGTCGTGACCTCTCTGTGACGTAGGCAACCCCGTGATAAAATCCATGGATATGCTCTCCCACATCCACATCGGGACCTCCAATGGCTGTAGAAGTCGTGCCGATCTCTGATGGTCCACTTTTACTAGCTCACAAGTGGCGCATTTGGAAACAAACATGGCAATATCTCTCTTCATCCCGCTCCACCAATACTGTCGTCTCATATCATGGTACATTTTGTCCCCACCGGGATGTACCGCGAATCGTGAGCCGTGCGACTCTGCCATCACCTCGTGACGCAATTCCTCCCCTTCTGAAACTACCAATCTCCCATTGAAGCGTAATCCCCCGTCTGAGCTAACGGTATAGGATTCGGCTCCCTCTGCTAACAATCGAACTATCTGCTCCTGACAGAACGAGTCATCTGCTTGTGCCTTTACCACTCTCGTGACAATCTGCGGTGTAACAGTCATTATCGACATGAATGATCGGGCCACTGCATCCTGGTGTCCCAATTCTTTCCACTTGGCCTTCCACACCTCTGCCACTTCATCTGCTGGCCTACGGCTCAATGCGTCTGCCATCACGTTAGCCTTCCCCGGGTGATACTGGATATCAAACTGATAGTCCTTCACAAACTCAAGCCACCTTCGCTGCCGCATATTCAACTCTTTCTGCGTGAATAGGTACTGCAGGGACTTGTGGTCTGTGAATAGTCGAAACTTCTCCCCCAAAAGATAATGTCTCCATATCCGAAGGGCAAATACGACTGCCGCCAACTCCAAGTCATGAGTGGGGTAATTCTTCTCATGAGGCTTTAGCTTACAGGAAGCATAAGCTATGGCCTGACTCTCCTGCTGCAATACACCTCCAAGTCCTTGCAAGGACGCATCGGTGTAAACCAAATACTCAACTCCCGGTCTCGGCAATGCTAACACAGGTGCTGAGGTCAACTTATCCTTCAATTCATCGAATGCCAACTGACAGGCATCACTCCAGATGAATGGCACACCCTTACGAGTCAGATGTGTCAAAGGACCTGCTATCTTCGAGAAACCCCGAATAAACCTCCTGTAGTATCCTGCTAGACCCAAGAAACTACGAATCTCCGTTGGTGTCGTGGGCTGTCCCCACTCCCTCACCGCGGATACCTTCCCCGGATCAACAGATATTCCCCGGTCGGAAATAATATGTCCCAAAAACTGGACCTCCTTCAGCCAAAACCCGCATTTCTCATATTTTGCATACAACTCGTTCTGACGTAGTGTCTGCAAAACTTGCCTCAAATGCTCGGCGTGCTCCTCA
Source organism: Sambucus nigra (assembly GCA_949130495.1). Classification (NCBI taxonomy): domain Eukaryota; kingdom Viridiplantae; phylum Streptophyta; class Magnoliopsida; order Dipsacales; family Adoxaceae; genus Sambucus; species Sambucus nigra. Next base: position 403,757,875 of record OX422211.1, read on the forward strand.
TCTGTCTGGGAGTAAACCAGAATATCATCGATGAAGACAATGACAAACTGATCTAGGAAATCCCTGAACACTATGTTCATCAAGTCCATAAACACAGCTAGAGCTTTGGTCAAACCAAAAGGCATAACCCGAAACTCGTAAGAACCATATCTCGACAAGAACGCAGTCTTCGAGACATCCTCCTCCCTGATACGCAATTGATGGTATCCCGATCTCAAATCAATCTTTGAGAAGGAAGAAGCTCCTCTCAACTGGTCGAATAAGTCATCGATTCGAGGCAACGGATACTTATTCCGTATCGTGACCTTATTCAACTCTCGGTAGTCCACACACAATCTCAGTGAACCATCTCTCTTCTTCACGAACAACACAGGGGCACCCCACGGTGAAGTACTCCTCCGAATAAACCCCTGACCCAACAACTGTTCAATCTGATCCCGTAACTCCCTCATCTCAGCTGGAGCCATACGGTACGGTGCACGTGCTATAGGTCTCGTACCTGGTAATAAGTCTATAACAAAGTCTATCTCTCGACTGGGGGGTAGGCCTGGTATCTCCTGAAACACATCAGAATACTCCCTGATCACTGGGATCGAATCTAAAGGAATCACAACCTCCTTAGAGGTATCCTCCTCTAGGTAATACAAATGAGCGGTCGAGCCTCCCTCTGGGCGAGGCATCGCCACTACAAACATCTCTTGCCCCGGAATGGCAAAAACAATGCTCCCACCGAAGCAATCGATCATGGCTCTATAATCAGCGAGCCAATCCATACCGATAATCACATCGTGAACATGCATATCTAATACCAACATATCTGCAGGTAATACCAGACTACCAATCTCTACCCCACTCCCCGGCATATAAAGAAAATAAGTGACCCACTCCCCAATGGTGAGTCTACACACGTCACTGTGCTCTCTGCCGTAGCTAACAACCCTAAGGCTTTCGCAAAATGTGTAGCTATAAAGCAATGTGTTGCCCCCGTATCAAACAAAACCCGACCCATAGTACCATGGATAGGAAACATACCCTCAATCGCGGGTGGTGCCTGCGGAGCTGCTGCCTGGTGGACGTTATAAACACATCCATACTGTAACTATCCCTGCTGCACAGGAACTGCTGGAAAAGCTGGCACCTGGGCTGGAGCTGGGAGGGCTGGTGGAAAAAGTGGCCTTTGTGGCTCATGTCGAGCACCCTGCTGCTGCTGCGGGGCCTTGCCCCTATCAGGACAGTCCTGGTGTTTATGGCCACTCTTGCCACAAACAAAACACTTCCTCGGGAAGTTCCCCCCTCTCGGTCCCTGCTGCCCCCGGCCCTGGTGGCCGTTACCATTCCTCCACTGGCCCTGCTGAAACTGATGCTGACCATTCTGACCCTGCTGGTTCTGATGGCCGTTCGGACCCTGATGGCCCTGCCGGAAACCTCCCTGTCCGTGCCTGAAATTTCCTGACCTGAACCTCTTGTGATCCCCCTGCTGGGTACCCTGATCACCCTGCCTCTGCCCCTGAACAGATTGTGCCCCACTGGCACCATTTCCTCAAGTCCTGCCCTGATGGCTAGACTCTCCCGATCGCTTGCCCTCAGCCATGTGAAAGCGATGATCTTGGCAATGGAGCAATGCAGCGTTAACCACATCAGAATAAGTGGCTAACGAGAGGTTCCCTAACAAGTGCTGACGAATCCTCCATGTCAACCCGTCCGTGAATTTCTGTATCTTCTTCTCCTCCGTCGGTATCTCATCCGGAACAATATTCAAAAGATCAGTAAATTCGGCCTCATACTCGGCCACAGTCTTACCCTCTTGCTTGAGGCTCATCAACTTTCTTCTCATTTCCGTGTGAACAGCCGACGGAAAGTACTTGCGGTCAAACCGCACCTAGAACTCCTGAATAGTGAGAGTATCCCTCTCCTCTACGGTGGTAATAAACTCCCACCACTGCAGTGCTGACCCCACTAGCTTAAAAGTAGCTAGTATCTGCTTCTGGACATCTGTGCACTCATACATCCTCAAGTGCCGTTGTATATCCTTCCTCCACTGACTCGAAACTACCACATCGGAGCTAACTGCGAACTCCGGAGGGTGTGCTTTCTGAAAAGCATCACGTACACGTTCCCAAGAAGACGGGAATGCATGAGCCTGAACTGGCGCGGCTACTGGCGCCTGAGCTGGTGCCTGCTGAACTGCTAGTGCGGCATTTACATCCTGGGCCACAATGGCTGCAACCTCGACGGCATTCATCGTGCCCTGAACTGGTGCGGGCTGTGGTTCAGGCGTCGCATCCCTGGGAACCCTTTGTGCACGTCGTGGAGGCATCTGAAATAAGAATGAAGTTTATAAGTTCGCAGTTATAAACTTAAAATAGCTGAAGAACGTAGCATATACAAGAGAATACAACAGTCCTAAAATATAGGGCTCTATATTAAAGAAAGCTCAGCGGAAACATAATAAGCCGTTCAGATCCTAAAGGACACTAGAACCTGATGCTCTGATACCACCTGTGACACCCAGACTAATTAAATACCGGGTAGCTACTCCTTTATTAAATTAATTCAAAATGCCAAGTTGGTTCAGCTAACCACCTAGTATTTGAAAGTAAGTGTCGAATTTTAAGTTAAGTCTGATTAACAAGCAGTAAAAGAATAATGGAAGAGTCAACATAAACCATTCACCATACGAAGAAATGAAATAACCAACAATAATACTAAGAAATCCGGAGGAAAACTCCTCACAATAATCCCAACAAATGGAAATAATACTACAAGTCTGAATCCTGAATAATTACATGCCAAAAGTCTGAATAACTGAAATAAATGCAAAGTCTCTAAAAGAAATGGGCGACATGCCCTACAACTGATAACTGATAAATATCGAGTCAAAATCGATGAAGCGTCTACAAGCAAAGTCATGTAACTTCCACAAACAGCTACAGCTCGTCACCTGAATGAGAATCCTATGCATGGTGTCCTTATGGCTGGGCACCTAAAATGGTTTTTACAAAAAATAGATTTGAAAGCAAATGGGTCAGAGCCCGAAAGTGGAAAACATTTTGAAAACAGCAAGTGTTTTAATAACATTAAAACATTAAATGCAAAATACATGTTAGGACGTGCACTCACATGAAATTCTCACCTCTCGACTACATGTGCACTCCTAACGTACATTACCCATCTAAATGACACATATCTAACCAAAACGTATAAAGTTCTACCTCTTACTACTCGATTCCCATATTACATTCTAGCGTTATCAACTAAGTAGGGGGCTTCACTTAAATTCAGATTCTCAATATGTATTACATTTCACTATTGGTTAACCCGTTATATTTTCTCAAAACAATACCGTAATTTTATTCACAATATTAACATGAAAGTTCCCATTAATTAAGTGTATATTATTCCCATCATAAATATACAATACAAGCACCCCGAGAACTAAGCTGCGGTGCACACATACTCTGCTATCCATCCTGGTACATCACGTACATAAGGATCACATATTCCGAATCTCTCAGGAATAGTTCACAGATAACAACATCACAAATAATGGAGGCGAACACAGTCACATCACATGGGTCACGCACATACCTGCGCTCCCACGATCAGCAGACTTATTAACATCCCAATAAGTCCTTCTCTGACCTATGTTCATCGAGGTAACCAGTCTAAATCCGGGCAACACAAGGATTAGAGGGCCCTAAGCGAACGCAAACCTCCCGTGATAGCAAGTATGGTAGGTATGTCATACACAAAAAATCAATACATATATACTAAGTATGCACACGTCTTAGTAATCACCATAATATATTGGTACATATCTCTTCTCGTACTGACATATAATACTACACCATTTATATGTTCCCGGTTAATATAATTAATTATGCCGTCAATAGCTCACATCGTAATAGACACTCACGTCCTACTTCACATTTTCCCTTAGGTTCAAACTACACTTCTAGGTTTGACTCCTCATAATATCCCAAACATCCCAAATATATCAATTACTCATCAAGGAAAGGCTATCTCTACCTATACACAAGGTTACGGGGCACTCGGGATCAAAACAGGCTAAAAAGGCTAAACTGTCAACTCGTTCGAAGTCTCGTTCGAACGAGGCTGTTCGAACGAGACTTCGTTCGAACGAACTGAGTTTTCTAACGAGATCTCGTTCGAACGAAGTGGGCTTTCTAATGAGATCTCGTTCGAACGATCTTATCGAACGAACTTCACCCTCGTTAGAAGTCAATGGTCAACTCGTTAGAAGCTCGTTCGAACGAGCTCGTTCGAACGACCTGGGCAGGTCTTCTAACGAGTGGCCAGTTTCAAGCCCAGAATTTCTTATTTCGTTTTTTTCCTCTTTTCTTCACTTCTAATCTTCTCTAAACATTAGTCCAACAATATATCAAGGTTCCTAATCGTCTCTAAACATACATAGGTCACCTACTAATCATTATAACCATCATCCAAATATCAAATCTCTACATATTTTTCCCCAATTTCAAACACATGAACCCTAGAATTTATAAGTCATCTAGAAGTCTAATTAAATCCGTTTTTGGTTTCATACTAATTGTAATATCATCAGAATAATCATCAACTACCAATCTACATGCAATTTCCTCATCAAGAATGTAATTTCTATTTCCAAATTTAATGGGTTTTCATTAACTCCCAAGAACAAATCAGATTTTTATCAATTCCTACACATGGAAGAAACATTCTCTATAAAAACGAAATTAAATCACTTGCCTTAATGGTAACTCTGGATTTGATGACGAATTTGATGAATAGATCTCTCTCCTCTGCAGATTTCTCCTCTCCTCTCTTTCTACAAGCTCTTCTCTAATGGTGGCTATGGAGGCTAGGGTTTTGTCTTAGGAAACTTTCAATAACCTCCGTAGTCTATTTGGGTATTAGTGGATTTAGTGGGTTAGTGCCTAATCAGATATTAATTCCCAATTTTCGTAGCTTTTAATTCCTCAAAATTCAAAATTACCAAACTACCCTTATACGTTGCCGGTATGGCCTAAAAATGCCCCGGGACCCAAACCAAACCCCCGGCTAGTGTTTTCTGACTATTTCGACCCTTCCGGACGCGTTGGCGCACTCAAAATGACCATACGGATAACAAAAATAAAATTCACTTTTTAATTATCATAATTATATACCATGACGCGACTGTCACACGCGTCTCATCAAAATTTCCAAATTGCCGTATTTCAATCTCACGACAAATTTCATAATTCAAAATCCATATATAATCATATATGCACATATAATCAAATACCAACTCGCATCTCGCTAGTATTTTTAATCCGGATTAATTTCCAATTAATACGCATTTAATTAAATTAATCCCATAAAATAAATATGACAAAAAATACGGGGTGTTACAATGAACCTGCCTCCTATTCTTGTATGGGGTTGGAGGTGGCATCTCTCGTCTTTTATCATAATTCTCACCATCTGTTGGGATAACCAAGTTCAATTCAAATTTGTTTTGCGCATTTAAAAACCTTTGTGTCGATTTCTTTATGTTGTCTTGCATAGCCTCTTGGCCTCTATCCAAACTCATTAGGATTCCCTGCAGATCGCCCATACTCACAGCTGTTGAGGGAGGAATTTCTTTAGCGGCTCGACTGATTTTTGGGTTTTTTGCCATGTTCACAGTATTTCCAGAAAATCAAGTGTCGTAATGCCTAAAACTGTAACACCCCTAGTTTAAATTAAATAACTTTAATTAATTTGGAGTAAAATATAGTTTTGGGAGTTTCTAGCCTTTAAGGATTTAACTTGGTATTATTTGTAAATCTTTCAATCGGGAATTAATTCGGGTCTTTTATAAAAGGTTATAAGGCTTTTATTTAAATTATTTAACTGGCAGGTGCGTATTTGTTCAGCTAAAATATTTTGTCAGATGATAAAGTCAAATTTTTAAAAGATTTAATTTTGGGAATTGTGGGGCTCGTTTGAACGACATGCCCTATCGTTCGAATGATGTCGCATTGATGTTCGAACGACAGGCGTGCTCGTTCGAACGACAGAGGCGACTTATGGATGGGAGTCTCCTAATTGTGTTTTAACTCTTAAACCCTTTATATACTAAACAGAAATGGGGCCGAGACTTCGAAGATCACTTTTCTCTCAAACTTTCTCCAGAAAGATTTTCCAAAAAACATTTCTCTCATCTTCAACCCCTAGCCCCTACTTTTCATAAGTTTTGAAGATTCAATTAGTGTTTGCTTAAGAAGAGTTCAACCTTCTATTCAGGTTTTCAATCAACTAATTTCAGGCATGAATACTCTATTCTTTTCCTTTAGTATTATGCGTTTTAAGTGTTGCCTAAACATTAATTCAATGTTTTCTTAAAATCAATTAACAATTTAATTAGAGAAAGTGAACACTAAAGTTTGGGGATGTTTTTATGAAATCTTTTAATATGAATAACATTCATAACCTTTAGGTAGGTAGGATTCATGAGTGAATTTTAGGTTTGGGGGGGTGTAGGTTGCATGTAGAAAAACCCTAGTTTTCAACTAAATAAAGTTGGGGGAGTATAACTCATGTAATTTTTTATAGAGATGATGAAATTTGGTTTTGATGTATAAACGATGAAAACTTGGTATATTTAATTTGATATAATTAAATGAGATTAATTGGATATTTTGACGTTATGATAATTAAATTAAGATTTAATTGAATTGGACTAGCATGCATAGTTTTATACGTTGATTAATTATGTTTGTTTATGTGACTTGTTGGTATTATTAATTTGCCATTGTGACGACGGGTTGTTAGGTATTTTTTCTCTCCCTATATTTTAGGATGCCTTCTAGGTATGGGACTAGTGGGTAGGCCTTTTGATGATTTATTGCTTCTAGGCATGGGACTAGTGGGGGTAGATTATTACGACTTTATTATGTCGGGGGTGGGTAGATTTTTGTTACTTTATCGTCACTACGCTAATCTAATCGTGAGACTAGGTTAAGGTTTATGTTAGAAATTCATCCTATACATAGGGTAAGACGTATTTATAACTTGGGGACCCTTAGGTATGGGACTAAGGGGTATTTTAAGGATCTCACATCGATTAAAAGGGTGGGGTGATATATAAATTGAGAAATTGAGATTTAATGCCTGAGATAAAAACAGGTATTAAAATTTCTGGCGACATAATGTGTCGGGACCGATAGTTTAGACGGGTCAGCTTGAGCAATTTATGTCATGTCGTGTGTTGGAACCTTTTCATATTGCTGGATATTGACAGTTTAAACCTATTCGGCTGGCTATTGACAAGGGAAAGTGTGACATTTTTAGGTGAATTATCACCCACAGCGGGAGGACCGCCATACCTAATAATTATTGAAGTAAGAACATAAATAACTGAGAAAGTTGGTAATTTGGGTTAATTAATAGTAAATTAACATCGTGGGACTTGGGAATTTAAAATCATTTTGGTGTGCCTTTTTAAATAGGGGATCTCTGCGGGTAGTTAGTGATTTATATTTATCGCGATTAATTATCTCGTTTAATTTAAAATACTATATTATGATATATATTGCGTATACTGCTACGGTCTGGGTTCACGAACCCTATTTGAGGGGAGTAGTGTGTATTCATGCTCGGGGTTCTGACCTCGTGTGTTGACTAACTTTTTTGGAAATAGTATTTGGAGAAGCTGCATAGATTTATTTGGTGAATTTCTTGAGGTCCAGTTGGAGTGGCTCTACCTTATGCGTATTGATTTAGTTTAGTTTTCTATTCCTTCGCACTTGTATTGAGACTCAGTTTATGATTATGAATCGGCCATTCAGTTCCAAAGTTGTATAGGTTTTGTTTAGTTATTTCACTGTATTCATTTGGAGATTATTCAATATCATATTATTAGAGATTGGAATTTCTTTGAGTTTAGCATGGATATGGATCTTTTATCGCTTAGTTGGATGGCTTATCTTTTGCGATTAATTATCACTATCTTGTGGATTAATTTTATATGTCTCATATCTATATCATGCTAAGAATGGTATTTATTTACTCACGCCCGACTTAGTTTTGGTGGCGGCCGACACCAGAATTAGGCAGGGTGTGACATATGGTATTAGAGCATGGTCTTAGGTCTCGTAGGTTATTAGTCTATTTAGCTTCCGCATTGCCGATCTTTGATTCCCTTTGTTGATTCGTACTCCTTAAGGTAGAGGGTATAGCATACATGTTAGATGTGTTTCTTGGAGATATGAAGTTTAGTGCTAAGGACGTTGTAGGCATTGGGTTTAGAATTAGTAAGCTTAATGTGAGGATCCTTATAATGGATTATGGAGACGATGATTATTTTGGATATAAGGTATAGTATGTATCGATTTTTGCTGTTAAGATTTAAATTGAGAAGGTTAGCATTTCTATGACTTTCGAAGATAGGATCGAGTGGGGGATTTTTGAGAGCATGTGGAACGCTGTTATTTTTATAGCTATGCATATGTGTATAGTAAATATATATATAATATTTTGTTGTTCGTGGGGTAGGTGAGCATAGAATTGGGTGTATGGGCACCCAATTATGGCATGCTATGGGTAGGCATATGCGAGCCTTATTTTTCTTTTGTAGGATTTACGCGTTTGATGTGTATGCTTCGTCTAATTTCGAGGATGAAATTCTTTGCTAGTGGGGAAGTATGTAACACCCCGAGTTTTAATTAATTGACTTTTAATTAATTTGGAGTAAAATAAAGTTTTGGGAGTTTCCGTCCTTTAAGGATTTAACTTGGTATTATTTGTAAATCTTTCAATTGGGAATTAATTCGGGTCTTTTATAAAAGGTTATTAATTTTTTATTTAAATTATTTAACTGGCAGGTGCATATTTGTTGAGCTAAAATATTTTGTCAGATTATAAAGTCGGATTTTTAAAAGATTTAATTTTGGGAATTGTGGTGCTCGTTAGAACGACATGCTCTGTCGTTCGAACAACTTCGCATTGTGGTTCGAATGACATGGGTGCTCGTTCGAACGATAGAGGTGGTTTATGGATGGGAGTCTCCTAATTGTGTTTTAACTCTTAAATCCTTTATATACTAAACGGAAACGAGGATGGGACTTCGAAAATTACTTTTTCTCTCAAATTTTCTCTAGAAAGCTTTTCCAAAACATATTTCTCTCATCTTCAATCCCTACCCCCTACTTTTCATAGGTTTTGAAGATTCAATTGGTATTTGCTTAAGAAGAGTTCAACCTTCTACTCAGATTTTCATTCAACTAATTTCAGGCATGAATACTCTATTCTTTTCCTTTAGTATCATGCGTTTTGACTGTTGCCTAAACATTAATTAAATGTTTTCTTAACATCAATTAACAATTTAATTAGAGAAAGTGAACACTAAAGTTTGGGGTTGTTTTTATGAAATCTTTTAACATGAATATCATTCATAATCATTGCGTACGTAGGATTCATGAGTGGATTTTAGGTTTGGTGGGTGTAGGTTGCATGTAGAAAAACCCTAGTTTTGAAATAAATAAAGTTGGGGGCGTATAACTCATGTAATTTATATAGAGATGATGAAATTTGGTTTTGATCTATAAACGATGAAAACTCGGTATATTTAATTTGATATAATTAAATGAGAATAATTGGATATTTCGACGTTGTGATAATTAAATTAATATTTAATTCAATTGAACTAGCATGTGTAGTTTTATACATTGATTAATTGTGTTTGTTTATGTGACTTGTTGGTATTATTAATTTGCCATTGTGACGACTGGTTGTTGGGTATATTTTCTCTCCCTATATTTTAGGATGCTTTAAAGGTATGGGACTAGTGGGTAGGCCTTTTGATAATTTACACCTTCTAGGTATGGGACTAGTGAGGGTAGATTATTACGACTTTATTATGTCGAGGGTGGGCTGATTTTTTTACTTTATCGTCGTTACGCTAGTTTAGGCATGAGACTAGGTTGAGGTTTATGTTAGAAATTTACCCTATACATAGGGTAGGACGTATTGATAACTTGGGGACCCCTAGGTATGGGACTAAGGGGTATTTTGAGGATCTTACATCGATTAAAAGGGTGGGCTGATTTATAAATTGAGAAATTGAGAATTAATGCCTAAGCTAAAATCGGGTATTAAAATTTATGGCGACATAATGTGTCAGGGACCGACAGTTTAAACCAGTCTGCTTGGGCAATTTATGTCATGTCGTGTGTTGGAACCTTGTCACATTGCGGGGGATCGACAGTTTAAACGGATTCGGCTGGCTATTGACAAGGGGAAGTGTGACATTTTTTGGTGAATTATCACCCGTGGCGGGAGGACCACTATAATGAATTTTGGTGAATTATCACTCGTGGCTGGAGGATCGCCATACCTAATAATTATTGAAGTAAGAACATAAATAATTGAGAAAGTTGGTAATTTGGGTTAATTAATAGTAAATTAACATCGCGGGACTTGGGAATTTAAAATCATATTGGTGTGCCTTTTTAAATAAGGGATCTCTGCGAGTAGTTAGTGATTTATATTTATGGCGATTAATTATCTCGTTTAATTTAAAGTACTATATTGTTATATTTATTGCGTATAATTCTACTGTCTGGGTTTACGAATCCTATTTGAGGGGAGTAGTGTGTATTCATGCTCGGGGCACTGACCTCGTGCGTTGACTAACTTTTTAGTAAATAGTGTTTGGAGAAGCTGTACATATTTATTTGGAGAATTGCTTGGAGGTACAGACCCCCAATTTTTAGATTTTTCAAAATGAGTTTCCTATAAATGCGGAATAAGGATGGATCAACACAACACACACAAACAACAAATTTTAATTTCTTTCAAATTAAAATTAAACAAAACTCAAAGTGAAAATAAATTCAACAAGAAATATATTTTTCACTTAAACCAAATTAATTCAATCCAAGTCCTAAAAATTTGCCTAACACGTAATTAATCCAATTTGCAAATAGGCCAAACCAAATTTTATCCAATAAAATTAATGACTTGAATTAAATTAATTTTTACCCAAATTAAATTAGCCCCAAATTGACTAAACCAATTTTATATTTTTACCCAAGCATGCCTCTAATGTGAATTTGTAAAAGATAAAATAAACAAACAACCACTATGCAACGATTTACGAGGAAAAATCCATAACGAGAAAAAAACTCGGAAGGCCCTAGCCTCAAATCCACTAAGTATGGTTTTACATGTACAAGATAAAAAGACTTACAACACTCGACTTGACTCCGTCCAAGCCCCGATGCTTCTTCTTGTACACACCTATGCCTAGCGAATAACCACAGAGGTCCCCTGTGGTCTCGAAATCCACCGATCGGACTTTTTATGGTCACCGCCACCCGAACAAGGAGCCTTTCTCCAAGTGGGTATGTCACAGCAAACAAACTTATTCTTTGTGGGATGTAGAAGTAAACTCAAACACTCTTCAATCGGTAGAGATAAAACCGGTGCCAAAAATCCAAGCAAGGATATATATCAAGGAACTTGGATAAAATTAAATAGATGGGTGTAAACAAAACTGTTTAAGGATTTTTCTTGAAAAACAAACACTCAAAACTTGAACCTTTTCATTTGGAATTAAAACTCTAAAAAACTCTCTCTAGGAGATAGAAGAATATGAAAAAGTTAATTAAAAAGAGTTGTTTCCTGAACATTAGTAATTCTGGAAAAATTAATGGGAACAAAAGAGTGGAGTAGTGGAGAAAACTGCCAAAAAGACTGCTATAAAAATTTCCCGTCGAAAATCTCGTTCGAACGAGATTTTCGTTCGAACGAAGTCTCGTTTGAACGACCCTTCTAACAAAGTTCCAGAGGCCAATGGGAAAAATTCATTGGCAAACTTGTTCGAACGATAAACTCATTCGAACGACAATATCGAACGAAGTCCCAGAATGGACAAAATTCGATTTTAAGCCCATAAACTTTATTTTAAAGTTCTAAAAAAAATTTTCTGAGTAAATCAAAGTCGTTAAAACTATTTTATAAAAACTTTATAAAATACACCCAATAAATTTCCAAGCTCCTATATATATAAAATGGAGTCATACCTTAGGAGCATTGGAACCAATGTTATTGACGTAGAAACGAGGCACAATAAACCCGGCATATGATGAAGCTTTATAATCTTGGCCGCTACGTCTTCAACTAACACATCATATGCTTGGATGGATACACTTGAACACTATCCTATGACTCAAATGTTTTTGTCTGGAATTGTGTCAACACTACATTAAGACTCAATCGTAGACTTGTGTCCTTACAAATCTCCCCCTTTGGCTATTCCGGGAAAAAAACCAAACAAAAATCCTAAAGGGCCGTCAAGCTCTACTACTAGACTTAAAAAAATATCCCCCCCAAAATAAAATTACGCAGCTTCACTCAAAACCCAAGGATCAATATCTTTGCCGATGAAAGTTTCCATTTAGAAAAATTCCTGCACACTTAAGAAAACTATCAAACGCATAGGGAATGAGAATATTAAATCATGTAAAATAAATATTCCCCCTAAATTAATTCTCCCCTTTATCAAATAAATGACCTACTTAGAAAGACGTATCCCCCTAAGTTAAATCTTTCAAACTAAGATACGATTACAATAAGATTAGATACCATTTATCCCCTATCATTCTCCCCCTTTTTGTTCAAGAATAGACAAGGGATAAAAACTAATTTAAACGAAGCTTAGAGTGATAAGAGCATGAAAGCATATGGGTAACAAAATCATAACTAATCCATACAAATAATAATGTATACCAATGAAGATGCAAAAAAAATGATACTAAAGTGATACATAAGATACTAAGTATGTGATATGAATAAACAATATGCAACAAGATAGATACCAATTATTAATTAGAAGCATACATGGACTAGAAAGCAAGGCAAAGAAAAAATACCATATATAAGTAGACATAATGAATATCACTAACGCACACGCACATATATATAGGTATAGACACCACACATGACACAAAATACAATAAGCCTTTCACACTAGTTGGCAAAAATATGTCATATGGAAACGGAAGTGTAGGGGTGTGAACTAGTAACAATTAAATTTAGACCCAATCACTTAAAATATGTTCACGGAGTTCTCATTTGATTGCAAACTTTATCACATTTGAATATAACCTCATGTGACAATATAAATTGAACTCAATGAACAAACATACACAATGCATACAAGCCTAGAATTTTGATGATTCTACAAACCAATAGAGTCATGACATTGAAAGTACAACTAGGACAAACAGACATTGTGCAAACCGTTGATATACCATCCAAACTCCCTCAATATAAGCATATATATTTTAATCTTTTGAATGAATAAATCAACTAAAAAAAATAGGCCTTGGCAAATATTTTCTTTTAATGCCATTATTCTTTTAGGCTTTTGGACCACGTATTTCTTTTAGATCCAAGCAAACGGTGGCTTACTCGCAAAGGATGATATTTCCTTTCGGAGACCTTCCCCTTGCACACACACACACACACACACACACACACACATATATATATATATATATATATATATATGATTTTAATATGCACTAGTCCTCCTAGGTCATATAATATGTAGATGACTAGATTGGTAGGAGAACACCTCACAAAGATCAAATATACATATGAAGTTATAATTTCAAGTGAGCTCGTGCATGTGTGAATTGAGGCATATAAAAATAGAATCCATTATAACAACACAAAATCCAACTACTCCATGTAAGCATGGTAAAGAACATTTTAGGGATTGACAATCTTAACCAAAAGTTCTAGCCACATGGAAGCGAAAAAGAAGGGATTCAAACACAAGTATATGCCACATAGAGTGTGTCAAACTAGAATACACACAAAACAAAAATCATTTTGAGTTTTTGACATTTTTAACCAAAAATAAAAATATTTACTCAAAAGACAAACAAAATCTCATTTGTATTAAAAAGGAAAAACACAAATGATAAACAAAAATATTTTTGTATATTTTATTTAATGCAAACTAAAATGAAAGAACTATAATACAAAAGATAAACAAATATCATAATTCTAGCATGAGATATAAGATATAGCAATGAGTAAAAAATGACTAAACATGCATACATCTAGCAATGATATATAATATGTAGCACAAAAAGGTAGAGTATGCAAAAAACTAACACATTCAACCTTTGGATTTAGCAAGGGACGTATCGTGTGAAAGTAAATGAGAATAAAAAATACTATGTCGTAAAGCTACCAAGTCGGATCTCCTAACCCAAATTAATGACGATCTCGGGATATAGGAATCTTGGCTACCTCGGTTGCCTTACGTAGGGATTTTTTAGAAAATTTTGTAAGATCAAAACAAATTTTCTTATTATGACCTTTTCGACCACAGTGTGAACAAGTAAAAACACCTTGAAAGATGGTACCTAAGGATTGACCTCTAAAGGCTTTCCTAGGTGATTCTCATAAAATAATGGTTTTGGCTTTATGAGTTGATTCATTACATGTATCGAAGCCTAAACCACACGTGTCATTTTTTATTTGGACCGTTCCTAATATTTTATCTAATTTCGCCGAACGACACTTAAAATCAAATTTGACTTCACTATAGTCTTTTAGTTTATTTTCTAAATCTATAGTGTGAGACTCTAATAAAACATTGCGATCTTCAAACGTGAGAATCTCCTTTTTCAAAGATTCCATTAATCCCTTAAGGCTATCTCTCTCGCCTTCTACATACTCAAGCTTCTCTCGAAGAGCTCTCTCCCGTGTCCTATGGTCATCAACTAACGCACTTTCATCGACAACCTTGGCACGCTCCTTTAAACTCACTTCTAACTTCAAATTTGCTCTTTTTAATTTAATAGATTCTTCATATAGTTCTTGAAATGAAAATTAAAGTTCACTCACATCAACCTCTTCTTCATTTTCACTCTCTCTTTCTTCTCCACTCTCATTACCATCATCTTTTACAGCTTCACAGACAAAGGCCTTAGAAGTATTATGTATTAAGATGTCATCATTGGATGATTCCTCACTATCACTTACATAACTAGAAATGAACGCGGTAAAGTTGCGCTCAATAGGGGAATTGGATCCCTCTTCCTTATCACTATCACTAAGGGTTGCATTAAAAGAAATTGGTTGCTTACCCTCTCTCCTTAGTTTAGTGGGGCACTCTTTTGCCCTATGTCCATACCCTTCACAACCATAACACCTATTTGACTTGTCCCTATTTAAATTTTCATTAAACGTTTTAGGGATCTGTAACACCCCATATTTTAGAGGATATATAAATTAATTAAATTAGTGAGTTGGATTTATTTAATTTGGAGAAATTCATTTAATTTGGTGATTTAAATTTAATTTATTTAAATTGGAGAAATTATTGAATTTGGAGATTTAGAATTTATTATTTAAATTTGGGGATTTAGAAATTCAAATTAATTCGGGTTATTGAAAATTTTCACATGTGTCGCATTTTGAGGTTGAAATTGGAAAATTTTATAAAGTATCTCGGATGACAATTCTGAGTGCACGGTTGAGTCCGGAAGGTCAAGATAGTCGAAAAAGAGTACCCGGGGGTTGTAAATGGGTCTCGGGGCATTTTTAGACATGATCGAGCCCATACGGGGGCATTTAAGTCATTTTTAATTGGCCAATAGGCTTAATTACGGGATTGAGGAATTTTAACCTAGGTTTAAGTGTGTTGGGCAGCCATGAGTCATTCCAAAACACAAAGGGTTGAGAGAGGAGAGAAAGGAGAAAGAAGAAGAAGGAAAGAAGGATGACAAGAGCAATCCGGGCAAGAATTTCGACATGGGATCGTCGGATTTAATCCCCCAAGGCAAGTGTTTTCTTGCTTTAATTTGAGTTGTAGTTAATGATGTAAATAGTTGTAATTATGTCAATTAATTCTGGAAATTTGGAAGTAGGAATTTGAATTGAAATTTGTGGGTTTATGGTGAAGAAGATGAAGAATAACCATTGATAGGGGATTTTTAACTTTGTGAGAAATTGGGTTAATAGTGAGATTATAACTTAATTTGAGAAGTGAATAACATGATTAGATCTTGGTTTTTGAATCTCCATTAGTGGTATTGTTGGAAGAAATTGTTAATGATGAAGTTTGGGTGGATTTAGGATGAATCTTGGGAGGTTTTGGGGGTAAAAGATCTGGATATAATCGAAGGTTATGGAGCTTTAATGGCGATTCTGTCCGAGTTGCCCTGTAGAAAATCTCGTTTTCTACATTTTGTTGTCTCACGTGCTTCCTCCAAAACTGCTCCAAAATGCCTCAAAACATCAATTTATTAATCTGGGCAGAATGTGGGAAAACTTTTTAAGAAAGTTTTTTTTTTAAATCTTCTTTGAGGTGAATCTTTATAATGCCCTAACTTTTGGCATACGGACTCGGATTAGTGTGACGTTCACGGCCACACATAGATAGCGAAGAGTATTACGCTGTCCTGGGAATATTTTTAATTAGACACAAAAATTGAAAGGTCTAAAATACCCTTGAAGACGGAACGAGTTATTTGATTTTTAGCACAACTTTAAATGAGCATAACTTTGCCATACGAATTTGGATTTACGTGCCGTTTGTGGCCACGCATAGCAAATGGAGAGTAGTACGCAGTACTAGGAATTTCATTACTGAGGCATATATTGTGAAATGTCTAAAATACCCTTGGAGTTTTAATTAGTGATGAAACTTTCCCGAATTGAAACTAAAAATTGTTGGGAACTTTGTGAGACTAATATGAACTTAATCAAGTATATATGAGGTGAGATATATAATTATATAAATTATATTAAATAGTGGGATGTAGCTATTTTGCTATTGGATCGTATTTAATACGAGCGAACTAGTAATAATTGGAATATATGTATATATATATGAATGTGTGAATTATATATATAAATATGGGAATACATAATCCAATAGAAAAATGATAATAGGTTACGGGAATACCTAAAACAATGATAGGTTGTGTGAATACGTAAAACAATGAAAGGTTGTGTGAATACCTAATATTTTAATAGGGTGCGTGAATACATATTTGATTGTTTTATTATGTGTATGACATACCTAGCTGCTTGCTATCGCGGGGGGGGGGGGGGGGGGTTGTGTAGAGACGGTCTTATCCTGAGTGACCTTCGGGGGGATATTTGACTTGTATCTCAGAACATAGGACTGTGAAAGACTTATTTGTGAGTTGATAAGTCCGCTGACTATGGGAGCGTAAGTATGTGCGTGACCCATAGGTATGTGAACTATGTTCGCCGCCAATATGTGTGATTTGTTTATATGGTTCGTGGGACATTTTCGAACCGATAGTCCTTGTTTGAGTACGAGACGTACCGGGACATGATAGCAGAGTATGCAATGCACTATAGGTGTATCCTTAGGGTGCTGTGTTAGTATATATATATATAATGGTGGTGGATATATATGTATACTTGTGATATAATTACAATGTGATAATTGTAGGCTATTAAGATTGTGTTAATACATATATATAATAGTGAGGGATATATATGTATGCTTATGGTATATCTACAATGAGATAATTACAGACTATTAAGATAGTGAAATCTTATATAAACGTAAATAGTAAATACTTGACTTTAGTTTGATAACACTTATTTAAAAATGATAATTGTTGAGATCAAATATGATATACTACTACGAGGGGTAACTAGAAGGATAAGCATTTTTCCTAGTTAGAAGTGTGTCAGATGGCTAGGCAGAATAAATGAATGCGATAGGTGTGCACTATAGAAGAGAGGTGAGATTTTCCTCAAGAGAGTGGGACCGTAAAAGCAATTATGAACATTATATACTACGCATTTCATTTATTGCAATAAAATGCTTGCTAAACATTTTTATAAATCGGGTTCTGACCCGTTTCTTGTACTTCTTCTCTCTTGTCTATGTATATGTATATTAACAGGTGTCCAGCCACAGGGATGCCATAGTTGACTTATCTATTCCAGGGTTACGCAGCTGCAACATTGTGGATGGTTGCAGGATTTGATTTAGACGTATCATTTCTTTATTCCTAGAGTAGGATTCTTATCTCAGTTGTAGATTCATTCAGGTCATGTTTCCCCTTTTTACTTTTAGACTCAGTATTCGGTTTATGTATTCATTTATTGAATTATTATTATTGGGATTTGAGCTGATTGTTTATTCGGCATGTCATTTAGTCATTTAGTATTGTTTTAGACTCATGGTTTGGATGTATGGTTTATTTGTTATTCAGCATGCATATTTAATTGTTTAATAAAAAGATAAAATTTGACATCAGTCTTTTTGAATACTAGGTGGTTAGTGTTAGTATATGACCTTAGTATGTTTTAGGATGATTGGAGACCTTAAAACATTGATTGGATGAATTTTGGTTGAGATTTGAGGTGTAGAAATTGGTGAAAAACGAGATAAGATTTCTGGGCTTGAATCTGGTCACTCGTTAGAAGACCTACCCAGGTCGTTCGAACGAGCTTCTAACGAGTTGACAGTTTAGGTTCTAACGAGAGGGATGTTCGTTCGATAATCTCGTTCGAACGAGATCTCGTTAGATAGCCCAGTTCGTTTGAACGAAATCTCGTTCGAACAGCCTCGTTCGAACGAGACTTCTAACGAGCTGGCAGTTTAGGCCTTTTGGCCTGTTTTGATTTTGGGAGTCCGGTAAACTTGTTTGAGGATAGAGATAACATTCCTTTGATGATGTATTGGTATACTTGGGACAATTGGGACATAATGAGGAGTAAGTTATAAAAAAATTGTGGAACGAATTAAATAGACATTTGAGTCGAGACGTGAGTGCCTACTACGACGTGAGAATAAATTATGGCGCGTATAAATATGGACTGGGATTATATAAGTTGTATATATATTAAGTTGGTACGAGAATGCGATAAGTACTACAATTAAACTACGGTGATTACTAAGATGCGTGTTTACTTAGTATTGATATATGATTTGTGTGTATGACATACCTACCATACTTGCTATCACGTGAGGTTTGCGTTCGCTTAGGGCACTCTAATCCTTGTGTTGCCCGGATTTAGACTGGTTACCTCGATGAACATAGGTCAGAGAAGGACTTATTGGGATGTTAATAAGTCTGCTGATCGTGGGAGCGCAGGTATGTGCGTGACCCATGTGATGTGACTGTCCACTACTTGTGATTTGTGTTATCTGAACTATTCCTGAGAGATTCGGAATACGTGATTCCTTATGTACGTGATGTACCGGGATGGATAGCAGAGTATGTGTGCACCGCAGCTTAGTCTCGGGGTGCTTATATTGTATATTTATGTTGTGGAAAAATATACACTTAATAAACTGGGAACTTTCATATGGTATTGTGTGTATAACTATGGATTAACAAAAGGGATGATCTATAATGAGTTGTATTGCTTTTATGTGAGAACCTGAATTTACGTTAAGCCCTATTTAATTGCGAGCGTTATAATGTAATGGGAACCGAGTAATAACGGTAGAACCTATGACAGTCTAGCTAGATGCGGTGTCACTTAGCTAGTGGTTTGTGTCATTTTAGATGGGTACTTACGTTAGGAGTGCACATTTAGTCGAGAGGTGAGGATTTCATGTGAGTGCACGTCCTAACATGTACTTTTCATTTAATGTTTTAAATGTTTTTAAAGCACTTGCAGGTTTTTAAAATATCTCCACATTCGGGCTCTGACCCGTTTGCTTTCAAATCTATTTTCTTGTAAAACCATTTTAGGTGCCCAGCCACAAGGACACCATGCATAGGATACTCATTCAGGTGACGAGCTGTAGCTGTTTGTGGAAGCTACAGGGATTTGCTTTTAGACGCTTCTACCATTTGGATTCCTGATTCAGTATTTATCAGTTGTAGGGCATGTTGCCCATTTCTGTTAGAGACATCTTTCCATTTCAGTTTTTCAGACTTTGGCATGTATTGATTCAGTATTCAGTTTAGTTATTTCAGTTTGTGGTATTGTAGTGAGGAGTTTTCCTCAAGACTTTATTTACATTATGTGATGGTTATTCTATTTACTTCGTTATGGTGAATGGTGTTATTATTCTTCATTACACTTGCTGCATGTTAATCAGACTTTAATTAAAATTTGGCAACTTACTTTTTAAATACTAGGTGGTTAGTAATAATAAAATGTTTTCGACAGTGATGCTATTAGCTGAGCCAACTTGGCATTTTGAATTAATTTAACAAAGGAGTAGCTACCCGGTATTTAATTAGTCGGGGTGTCACAGGTGGTATCAGAGCATCAGGTTCTAGTGTCCTTTAGGATCTGTACGGCTATTATGTTTCCGCTAAGTTTTCTTTGATATAGAGCCCTATATTTTAGGATTGTTGTACTCTTTTTGTGTATGCTTCGTTCTTCAGCTATTTTAAGTTTATAAATAGTGAACTTATAAACTTTATTCTTATTTCAGATGCCTCCACGACGTGCACGACGAGTTCCCAGGGATGCAACGCCCGAACCCCAACCCGCTCCAGTTCAGGGCATGATGAACGCCGCTGAGGTTGCAGCCATTGTAGCCCAAGCGGTAAATGCCGCAATTTCCGTAGTTCAGCAGGCACCACCTCAAGCGCCGGTTGCCGCGCCAGTACAGGAAAATGCATTCCCGACTGCTTTGGAACGTGTACATGACGCTTTTCAGAAAGCGCATCCGCCAGAGTTTGCAGGTAGCTCAGATGTGGTAGTGTCGAGCCAGTGGAGGAAGGATATGCAGAGGCACTTGAGGATGTATGAGTGCACGGATGTTCAGAAGCAGGTGCTAGCTACTTTCAAGCTAGTTGGATCTGCACTGCAGTGGTGGGAGTCTATTACCACCGTGGAGGAGAGGGATACTCTCACTATTCAGGACTTTTGGGTGCGGTTCGACCGCAAGTACTTTCCATCAGCTGTCACACGGAAATGAGGAGGAAACTGATGAATCTGAAGCCAGAGGGTAAGACCGTGGCCGAGTATGAGGCCGAGTTCACGAATCTGTTGAATATCGTTCCGAATGAGATACCAACAGAAAAGAAGAAGATTGAGAAATTCACCGACGGGTTGACATGGAGGATCCGTCAGCATCTGTTAGGGAACCTTTCGTTGGCCACTTATTCTGATGTGGTTAACGCTACTTTGTTACACTGCCAGGATCACCGCTTTCATATGATTGAGGGCAAGAGATCCGGAGAGTCTACCCATCAGGGCAGGACTAAAGGACATGGTGCCGGTGGGGCACAATCTGTTCAGGGGCAGAGACAGGGTGAGCAGGGTTCCCAGCAGGGGGATCAGAAGAGGTTCAGATCAGGGAATTACAGGCACGGACAGGGAGGTTTCCGTCAGGGCCATCAGGGTCCAAATGGCCATCAGGGCCAACAAGGGCAGAATGGGCAGCAGTTTCAGCAGGGCCAGCAGGGCCAAGGGAGGAACGGTAACGGCCACCAGGGCCGAGGACCGCAGGGGCAGAGAGGAGGGAACTTCCCAGGGAAGTGTTTTATTTGTGGCAAGACTGGCCATAAACAACAGGATTGTCCTGATAGGGGCAGGGCCCCACAGCAGCAACAGCAGGGTTCTCGCCAGGAGCCGCAGAGGCCTATGTTTCCCGCCGCTCTTCCCGCACCGCCACAGATGGCAGCATTGCCACCTATTCCAGCAGTCCCAGTTCAGCAGGGGTAGCTACAATATGGACGTGTCTACAACGTCCACCAGGCAGCAGTTCCACAGGCACCGCCCGCGATTGAGGGTACGTTTCCTATCCATGGCACTATGGGTCGGGTATTGTTTGATACGGGGGCTACACATTGTTTTATAGCTACACATTTCGCGAAAGCCTTAGGATTGTTAGCTACGGCAGAGAGCACAGTGACGTGTGTAGACTCACCATTGGGGAGTGGGTCACTTATTTTCTTTATATGTCGGGGAGTGGGGGTAGAGATTGGTAGTCTGGTATTACCTACAGATATGTTGGTATTAGATATGCATGTTCATGATGTGATTATCAGTATGGATTGGCTCGCTGATTATAGAGCCATGATTGATTGCTTCGGTGGGAGCATTGTTTTTGCCATACCGGGGCAAGAGATGTTTGTAGTGGCGATGCCTCGCCCAGAGGGAGGCTCGACCGCTCATTTGTATTACCTAGAGGAGGATACCTCTAAGGAGGTTGTGATTCCTTTAGATTCGATCCCAGTCGTCAGGGAGTATTCGAATGTGTTTCAGGAGATACCAGGCCTACCCCCCAGTCGAGAGATAGACTTTGTTATAGACCTATTGCCAGATACGAGACCTATAGCACGCGCACCGTACCGTATGGCTCTGGCAGAGATGCGAGAGCTACGAGATCAAATAGAGCAGCTGTTAGGTCAGGGCTTTATTCGCAGGAGTACCTCACCTTGGGGCGCTCCAGTTTTGTTTGTGAAAAAGAGAGATGGTTCACTGAGATTGTGTGTGGACTACCGAGAGTTGAATAAGGTCACGATACGGAATAAGTATCCGTTGCCTCGAATCGATGACTTATTCGACCAGTTGAGAGGAGCTTCTTTCTTCTCGAAGATTGATTTGAGATCGGGATACCATCAGTTGCGTATCAGGGAGGAGGATGTCTCGAAGACTGCGTTCTTGTCGAGATATGGTTCTTACGAGTTTCGAGTTATGCCTTTTGGTTTGACCAACGCTCCAGCAGTGTTTATGGACTTGATGAACAGAGTGTTCAGGGATTTCCTAGATCAGTTTGTCATTGTCTTCATCGATGATATTCTGGTTTACTCCCAGACAGAGGAGGAGCACGCCGAACATTTGAGGCAAGTTTTCCAGACACTACGTCAGAACGAGTTGTATGCAAAATATGAGAAGTGCGGGTTTTGGTTGAAGGAGGTCCAATTTTTGGGACACATTATTTCCGACCGGGGAATATCTGTTGATCCGGGGAAGGTATCCGCGGTGAGGGAGTGGGGACAGCCCACGACACCAATGGAGATTCGTAGTTTCTTGGGTCTAGCAGGATACTACAGGAGGTTTATTCGGGGTTTTTCGAAGATAGCGGGTCCTTTGACACATCTGACTCGTAAGGGTGTGCCGTTCATTTGGAGTGATGCCTGTCAGTTAGCATTCGATGAATTGAAGGATAAATTGACCTCAGCACCTGTGTTAGCATTGCCGAGACCGGGAGTTGAGTATTTAGTTTACACCGATGCGTCTTTGCAAGGACTTGGAGGTGTATTGCAGCAGGAGAGACAGGCCATAGCTTATGCTTCCCGTAAGCTTAAGCCTTATGAGAAGAATTACCCCACGCATGATTTGGAATTGGTGGCAGTGGTATTTGCCCTACGGATTTGGAGGCACTATCTTTTGGGGGAGAAGTTCCAATTGTTCACGGACCACAAGTCCCTACAGTACCTGTTCACGCAGAAGGAGTTGAACATGCGGCAAAGGAGGTGGCTTGAGTTTGTGAAAGACTACCAGTTCGATATCCAGTATCACCCGGGTAAGGCTAATGTGGTAGCAGACGCGTTGAGCCGTAGGCCAGCAGATGAGGTGGCAGGGGTGTGGAAGGCAAAGTGGAAGGAGTTGGGACACCAGGATGCAGTGGCCCGATCTTTCATGTCTGTGATGACCGTTACACCGCAGATTATCACGAAGGTAGTACGGGCACAGGTTAATGACTCGTTCTGTCAGGATCAGATAGTTCGATTACTAGCAGAGGGAGCCGAGTCCTATACCGTTAGCTCAGACGGGGGATTACGCTTCAATGGGAGATTGGTGGTTCTGGAAGGGGAGAAATTGCGACATGAGGTGATGGCAGAATCGTACGGCTCACGGTTCGCGGTACATCCCGGAGGGGACAAAATGTACCAAGACATGAGACGCCAGTATTGGTGGAGCGGTATGAAGAGAGATATTGCTGAGTTTGTTTCGAAATGCGCCACTTGCCAGCTAGTAAAAGTGGATCATCAGAGACCGACAGGACTTCTACAGCCGTTGGAGGTCCCAGTGTGGATGTGGGAGAGCATATCCATGGATTTTATCACGGGGTTGCCTACGTCACAGAGGGGTCACGACTCCGTTTGGGTAATTGTGGACAGGTTGTCCAAAGTCGCTCACTTTTTACCCGTAAGGACTGACTACACTACGGGACAGTATGCCCAACTCTTCATTTCAGAGGTTGTGAGACTTCACGGTGTGCCCCTAAATATCGTGTCTGACAGAGACAAGATATTTGTTTCGCGGTTTTGGGAGAGTTTCCAGGAGGCCATGGGCACGGAATTGCGGTTGAGTACGGCTTATCATCCGCAGACCGATGGGCAGACAGAGCGCACAAATCAGATGTTGGAGGACATGCTACGCATGTGCATTATTGACTTTGGGGGTGGATGGGAGCAGTACCTTCCACTGGTGGAGTTTGCTTACAACAACTCCTACCAGTTCACTATTGGCATGGCTCCATTTGAGGCGTTGTACGGTAGGCCTTGTCGTTCCCCAGCATGTTGGTTAGAGGTGGGGGACAACAAACTACTTGGGCCGGAAGTAATTCAAGATACTTCGACAAGGATTGAGTTGATTCGGAGTCGCATTCGGGTAGCCCAAGACCGACAGAAGAGTTATGCTGATGCAAAGAGGTTCTTCAGGGAGTTCCAAGTGGGGGACCAGGTTTTGCTCAGAGTATCTCCTATGAAGGGGATTATGCGCTTCGGGAAGAAAGGGAAGTTGGCACCAAGATATGTGGGACCATTTCCTATTATTGAGCGGATCGGACCGGTTGCGTATAGACTTGGGTTACCGGAGCATTTGCATCGGATTCACGATGTGTTTCATATTTCCTCGCTAAGGAAATACCTTAGAGATAATTTGGCTCATTCTCACATTGCTGTGGAGGACATCGATCTCCAGCCGGATAGCTCCTACGAGGAGGGGCCGATTGCTATTCTAGACCGAAGTGAGCGGAAACTGCGGTCAAAGATAGTTCCGTTAGTGCGTGTTCAGTGGCGACATCATAATGTCGAGGAGTCCACATGGGAGCGCGAGGATGAGATGCGTGAACATTATCCAGAGTTATTCTTATCAGGTACTTTCTAGTTCCGAATTTCGGGATGAAATTCTGTTATTAGGGGGGAAGTATGTAATACCCCGTATTTTCTGTGATATTTATTTTTGGGATTAATTAATTAAACGAGATTTAATTGGGAATTAATTCGGATAAAATACTAGCGAGTTGTGAGTTGGTATTTGACTATATTGAGTATATATGATGATATATGAATATTGAATTATGAAATTTGTCGTGAGATTGATATACGGCAATTTGGTCATTTTATTGGGACGCGTGAGACAGTCGCGTCAGGATATAATTATTTTAATAATAAAAGTGAATTTAAATTCTATTAACCGTATGGTCGTTTCGAGTGTGCCAACGCGTCCGGAAGGGTCGAGATAGTCAGAAAACACTAGCCGGGGGTTTAGTTTGGGTCCCGGGGTATTTTTAGGCCATACCGGCAACATAAAGGGTATTTTGGTAATTTTGTATTTTTGGGAACTAAAAGTGACGAAAATTAGGAGTCTTTATCTGATTGGGAATAGACCCACTAAACCCACTAACCAACCCTTAATGACCCAATAAGCTACCGGGGTTATTAGATTAGGTTTCCAAAAAAACTTTCCCAAAGCAAACCCTAGCCACCTTTGGAGAAGAAGGCTTGTGGAGAGAGAGAGAGAAGGAATTCTGCAGAAAAAGCTTCATCAAACCAACACCAAATTCAGAGACACTCGAGGCAAGTGATCTAATTCTATTTAATTCAGAGAATGTTTCTTCCATGTTAGATAAATTGAAAGATTTACAATTGTTCTTGGAAGTTAAATAAAAACCCATTTTAATTGGACTTAGGACTTGAATTTTGAGGACAAATTGCATGTATGGAGATGATTATTCTGATGTTAATATATGTTGGATGTAACAAAAACGGATCTAGAATGGACTTATTGAGGATTTAAAATTCTAGGGTTTATGTTCTTGAAAATTTGGGGGAAAGGGTAGATTTGATGAATTAATGATGTTTAGGATGTGTTAATTCCTTAAAAGATGTTAGTATATGACCTTAGTATGTTTTAGGATGATTGGAGACCTTAAAACATTGATTGGACGAATTTTGGTTGAGATTTGAGGTGTAGAAATTGGTGAAAAACAAGATAATATTTCTGGGCTTGAATCTAGTCACTCGTTAGAAGACCTACCCAGGTCGTTCGAACGAGCTCGTTCGAACGAGCTTCTAACGAGTTGACAGTTTAGGTTCTAACGAGAGGGATGTTCGTTCGATAATCTCGTTCAAACGAGATCTCGTTAGATAGCCCAGTTCGTTCGAACGAAATCTCGTTCGAACAGCCTCATTCGAACGAGACTTCTAACGAGCTGGCAGTTTAGGCCTTTTGGCCTGTTTTGATTTTGGGAGTCCCGTAAACTTGTTTAAGGATAGAGATAACATTCCTTTGATGATGTATTGGTATACTTGGGACAATTGGGACATAATGAGGAGTAAGTTATAAAAAAATTGTGGAACGAATCAAATAGACATTTGAGTCGAGACGTGAGTGCCTACTACGACGTGAGAATAAATTATGGCACGTATAAATATGGACTGGGATTATATAAGTTGTATATATATTAAGTTGGTACGAGAATGCGATAAGTACTACAATTAAACTATGGTGATTACTAAGATGTGTGTTTACTTAGTATTGATATATGATTTGTGTGTATGACATACCTACCATACTTGCTATCACGGGATGTTTGCGTTCGCTTAGGGCCCTCTAATCCTTGTGTTGCCCGGATTTAGACTGGTTACCTCGATGAACATAGGTCAGAGAAGGACTTATTGGGATGTTAATAAGTCTGCTGATCGTGGGAGCGCAGGTATGTGCGTGACCCATGTGATGTGACTGTGTTCGCCCCCACTACTTATGATTTGTGTTATCTGAACTATTCCTGAGAGATTCGGAATACGTGATTCCTTATGTACGTGATGTATCGGGATGGATAGCAGAGTATGTGTGCACCGCAGCTTAGTCTCGGGGTGCTTATATTGTATATTTATGTTGTGGAAAAATATACACTTAATAAACTGGGAACTTTCATATGGTATTGTGTGTATAACTATGGATTAACAAAAGGGATGATCTATAATGAGTTGTATTGCTTTTATGTGAGAACCTGAATTTACGTTAAGCCCTATTTAATTGCGAGCGTTATAATGTAATGGGAACCGAGTAATAAGGGTAGAACCTATGACAGTCTAGCTAGATGCGGTGTCACTTAGCTAGTGGTTTGTGTCATTTTAGATGGGTACTTACGTTAGGAGTGCACATTTAGTCGAGAGGTGAGGATTTCATGTGAGTGCACGTCCTAACATGTACTTTGGATTTAATGTTTTAAATGTTTTTAAAGCACTTGCAGGTTTTTAAAATATCTCCACATTCGGGCTCTGACCCGTTTGCTTTCAAATCTATTTTCTTGTAAAACCATTTTAGGTGCCCAGCCACAAGGACACCATGCATAGGATACTCATTCAGGTGACGAGCTGTAGCTGTTTGTGGAAGCTACAGGGATTTGCTTTTAGACGCTTCTACCATTTGGATTCCTGATTCAGTATTTATCAGTTGTAGGGCATGTTGCCCATTTCTATTAGAGACATCTTTCCATTTCAGTTTTTCAGACTTTGGCATGTATTGATTCAGTATTCAGTTTAGTTATTTCAGTTTGTGGTATTGTAGTGAGGAGTTTTCCTCAAGACTTTATTTACATTATGTGATGGTTATTCTATTTACTTCGTTATGGTGAATGGTGTTATTATTCTTCATTACACTTGCTGCATGTTAATCAGACTTTAATTAAAATTTGGCAACTTACTTTTTAAATACTAGGTGGTTAGTAATAATAAAATGTTTTCGACAGTGATGCTATTAGCTGAGCCAACTTGGCATTTTGAATTAATTTAATAAAGGAGTAGCTACCCGGTATTTAATTAGTCGGGGTGTCACATAATCTTCGATACGTTATAGACTCGTGGGATCAGACAATATAAAATCTATCTATGACACAAACCTGTTTTGTTCCGAGAATAAGTCAAAACTACATTAAGACTCAATTGGAAATTTGTTCCTTACAAATCTCCCCCTTTGACTATTTTGGGATAAAACCAACAGTGAAATGCCTAAGCCGGGATGTCAAGTCATATGACGCCTAAATCCCATCCCATTAACCCAAAAATAAAATTACATCATCAATACATGATAATGTTCTTTAATAATGGACCGACAAGCATAAAACTGTCTCGAATGTCTGAATGTGATGTAGACTTGAAATCTTGTATCTTTTTAAGCATACCTACACACATGAAATAGACAAATACCCAGTGAAGTATGGAGGAACAAATGATAGAAATCAATAGGAAAACCAATGAAATCTGAATCATTTGTTATGTGAGTAAACACAGAGTAAACATAATACCAATATGTAAACATGATATACACATGATACCAATTTGGAAATAAGCAATTAAATCAGGATATCAAGAACTCACAAAACTCCCCCTACATCACAGACATCCCTCCCCCTTTTTGTCTCGAATAGACAATCTGGTGAAAAAATAAACAAATATTGTAGTGATATACCAATTTTATATTAATATGAATTAACTTATAGAATGCTAGATAAAAATGAAACCACCAACTTAATATGATCAATAAATGTCAAATCAGTAACTAGTAAATAACGAATCACACACGAAATATCAGTCTAAGCAGGTGAGAGAAACGAACAATGCAGTAAAAGGGATAGTCTCTAAAAATGGACTGCATAAATAGAAACCAAGTCCCAAAATATGAATCAGTAAGTAGCAGGGTATTGAAACAGAAAGATAGCCTGCCAAAAGTCAAATTGGTCAAAGCAGGCTATTGTTCGAACGAGCCAGGGATGTCGTTAGAACGAACTAAGACATCGCTCGAACGAAACAATATGTTGTTCAAACGACATACTCAAAATTTCACAGAATCCCCAGAATATCAAACAGTGTTGCCCAATGGAAAATTTTTTTAAAAATTCAAACTGGAAGGGGCTCAAAACTGTGAAATAGTAGCAAAACAGACACTAAACTAGATAACAAAAAATAATCTAATATGAGTAACATGCTAACATAGTATCAATGTGCCTAAACAGGAACATGGAATGTATGTGCGTGAACTAAAACAAATGACTCACAATTCCAACACATCGAAACGATCAAGAAGCTCTAATTAATAACAATCTATCATCAAAATTTATTATAGCCATATGTGATTAATTAAAGTGTGAGATTAATGAACTAAACACACATCAAGCACAAAAATCCGAAATTTTGACGATTCTACAAATAATAGCGTCATGACACGAATTTTCAACTATAGAATTCTTTGTGCAAACCCGTTTAAATTTTTAATCCATCCAAACTCCCTCAAATATATATCATATTTTTTTTAAATGAACTAAACTAATTTGGCCCATTTTTAGCATATGATTCTTTTTATTGCCTATTAATTTTTCGGGCTCTTTTAAACGATGGCTTTCACGACGAGTCAATTTTACACTCTCGCAGCTCTTTCCCGTACACTCATCATACTTTAAATTAAAATTCTCATGGGTAAACGGTTATTACACGCACACATCCTCCGTAAATCTACTTACGTATAGATGACAAAATTGAGATAAGAACGTCTCACCAAACTCAAATATGTAAGAGTAGACAAACATTCATATAAACTCGTGCATGTGTGCAAAGATGGCATATATAAAAGGTCGAATCAAAACGCACATCAACTTCGAAACAACCCACTAATACAATGGTTAAGATCAATCTAAGCATCGATAATAATGACCAAATGTCCTAGCCACATGGATAATGGAAGGAAGGGGGTCCAAGCACACTAATATGCCACATCAAACATGTTAACTCAAAAACAAAAAATTGAAAATATTTTTGTATTTTTCAATATATGATGCAATAAGGGAAAACTATAATACAAAAGATAAACATGTCGTAACACTAGCAAGTTATAAATCATGATGCAAGGGCTAGCGTATGATAAATATGCAAGCAATTATCGATAAGAAAATGCAAGGAATGAATCACGTGAATGCATGTGAGAATCAACCAACGAAGCATTTAACATCTCCAAAATGGACTTCCTAACCCAAATCGGTGTATACCTAACAAAACGGGTTTTGGGAACCGACGGGACACTACGTTTAAACTTCCTTGGGTTTTTTCTAAGATCATAGAAAAAACTTCTAAGGTCACCTTTCCTACCACAATTCGAACATGTGAAAACACGACGCGGAACGGGACCATTAGGTTGACCTTTTCTAACACCCTCGGATGTGGTTAACGCTCTAAAATAAACTATGGTTTTGA
Source organism: Sambucus nigra (assembly GCA_949130495.1). Classification (NCBI taxonomy): domain Eukaryota; kingdom Viridiplantae; phylum Streptophyta; class Magnoliopsida; order Dipsacales; family Adoxaceae; genus Sambucus; species Sambucus nigra. Next base: position 403,788,309 of record OX422211.1, read on the forward strand.
CTTTGACATTCGAACCACTAGAATAAGATGAACTGCTACCATCACTACTCGAGTCACTTAAATCATTTTTCAACTTCAAAATTTTCGACTCAAGCAAATGATTAGAATCCTCAAACTTTCGGGACTCCTTCTTTAGATTTTCAATTACCCCTAAAAGTTGATCTCGCTCCCCCTCAAAATGAGCAAAATTATCCCTAAGAGTCTTCTCACGTGCCGTAAATTCATTAAACAAAGTATTTTCATTAATGACACAAACACTTGAATTTTTCAAATTCTCTAACTCTCTCTCTAAAAAAATGATTTTATCATCACTCTCCTTTTTGGAAACTTTTAAAGATTAAAAATTATTATATAAAGCTCCAAACTTCTCACGAATCATATCTCTTTGAATTTGAAATGTTTGCAAATATTCAATCATATTTTTAAAACGAGAATTTTCTTCCTCCAAAACTTCAATTCGTTTTGCAAACTTGAAATTCAATAGATTTAATTTGTTAAAACTTTGAGAATCTATCAAGAGAAAAACAAACCAAGAGTGAGAAACAAATTAGGAGTAAAAGCAAACAAACACACACAAGGATCTACACAATAAAATACTGTTTTTAGCTCTGATACCAATTTGTAGGTCCCCAAAATATAACTTTTGCTTTTGTGGAAGTAAGTTAAGGATGAATGCAAATCAACTTTCTCTTTTTGAAAAACTCTCTCTCAATTTTATCAAACCAAGTTATGAAACAAATTAACTTAACCAAATTTTATCTTGATTAATCCTAAACATGCATCTAGTGATCAAAGCAAGTAAAGTTAAGTAAAGATACTCACAACGCCGAATATATGAGGAAAAAACCAAATCAGGAAAAAACCTCGGACGGCCCAAGCCAGACAATCACTATGAACAATGGTTTTACAAAGACAGATTAGACTTACTCAATGACTCGATCCCCACGGGTCTTGATGCTCTTTTTGATCTTCTACCATTCTTTAATAGTGCCCATGCAGAAATCTCATCTTCCATGATGCTCGTCCACAACACTCGACTCCATGAATGTCTCGGTGTCCACCGACACTGCTTGATACGTCTATGATGTTGAACACAATATCCGTTGCTTCTCCATCGCAAATCCAATAATCACAAATGTTCGATGATGAACAAAACTCAACTTGGTGCAACAAGGATCACATAAACATTATGTTAATGAAAGCTCAGATCTTTGCAAACTCTAAGGATGTGTTTATGCCTTTGAAACCTTAGAAAACATGTGCAAACAGGTTTCTAGATCGTAAAACTATTTTTCCAGAATGCACACACTTCGAGGAAAATGACATCTCTATTTATAATAAAATTGAGTCGATGTCAGAATCTCGTTTGAACGAGTTGCCACGTCGTTCGAACGACAGTGGATCTCGTTCGAACGACATCAAATGTCGTTTGAACGACAATGGATCTCGTTCGAACGACATCAAATGTCGTTTGAACGATAATGGATCTCGTTCGAACGACATCAAATGTCGTTTGAACGACGTCGTCAGATAGAGTTTTTAATTTAAACAGAGTTTTGATAAAAACCAACTCTTATCCAATTCTCATCCATCCTTATCTGACATAAACGAAGTGTAAACAATTAAAACACTTTTTACAATATTTTATTTTAAAAAAAAAATAACATCCTTATTTTATGAAATGAATTACGAGAATCATTAACATTATGCATTCATACCTGTGTGATCTCGGAATGCAATAAAACCTTGAAGACGCAAAATTGCAACAATTAAACTTCGACATGATTAATTCCATGTATCTTTGCCGTAACGTCTTCAATTAATCTTCGATACGTTATAGACTCGTGGAATTAGACAATATAAAATCTATCTATGACACAAACCTATTTTGTTCCGAGAATAAGTCAAAACTACATTAAGTCTCAATTGGAAATTTGGTCCTTACAGGTTTGCAGTGAATATAGCCACAAAATTCATTTTTCGACTCAAAGAAAAATCAAAATACCTTAAAATTGTAAAATTTAAACTCCCCAAAAATAGACACCGCAAATAAGTCTCAATTCACCCCGTGTGTGTGCGTAGTCGAAAATTTAACTGCTAACTTCCACCGATTGGTCATTACGTTACTTTTTCAAAAATTCATCTTGATTCAAATGCTCACGGGATACTCTCACAAACGAATCACTTGGAGTGTGGCAAGTTTATCTCGGTGTGCGTGATATAAAGGGTAAATACAATGGATACATGTTCATGCACACAAATTTGAAAGATAGGATTTTTATGGTGTCACACCAATTAATCTCTCATCTTATCTTTTCGTGTTTTAGCTCTCCACGCAGTAATGAATTTCGTTATTCAGACTCGATTAGGGATTTCTCCGGTTTTAAGGTGTATTGGGTGAAATGGGAATGGTTGGATATTTTAGAATTGAAAAATGTTCTTATGATGTCTATTAGTGTTATTTTGGACTTTTGCTCATTTTTCTCTTCTTTTCCCATTTTTTTTCAATTTTTCCCATTTTTCTTTTCTTGCTATTTTTGTTGAGCATTTTTCTTTTCTTTTACTACTTTTTTCTTGCCCCTTTTTATGCACGTTTCAGACTTTCTTGATGAATTTGTATTTTCACAACTCCGGACTAATTTGGTTTATTTGGGTTACAATCAAGAAAGGAAAATTTTTATTCGGCTAATTGGCTTGCAAAGGGATAATTTTTCACAACTTTTTACGACTATTATTTTTGGGTAAACAAACGATGGCCTAACTTCATTATTTGAATTACTCATTAATTTACCATATGCGTTTAGAGAATAATTTAGTTTAGAGATATTTTAGTGCGTTTTCAAGACAATATCTCTCTCGTTTCCCGTAACCGATCTAAATAAAGTAATTGAGCTCCTCAACGACTTTTTAAACGCAAAATTGAACTTTTGAGTTAATTTTAACTCAGATTGATTTAATAACTCACAAAGATGATAGGCTCAAAATCTCACTGGGTTAGTTAATCTTCACACTTATTCGCAAAGTCGTCAAATGTCGTTCAATTTCCATCTTTGGTCAATTTATGCTTATTGCTCTTGATTTTTACAATTTGAGACTTCAAACAAAATTTTAGTGATATTTTTGAAACATTTAAATTCCAATTTTTATTTATTGTTGAAGAAAAATATTTTTGACTTTTTCAATTTTTTTTTTGAAATTTCGGCATTTTGAAATTTGTAAACTTTTTAAAACACAAGTGTACCCCCCCCTAACTTAGACTTTTGCAAAGTCCCTATGCAAAAGGACTAAAATCCAAACAAAAGGAGAGTGCATAAAAATGAACAAAGGCCAAAATGCAAAGTTTTTATATTAATAAAAAAAGAAAATACAAGCCATAGAAAGATGACATGGTCCATTGTTAACAAGATCTACCATAAAGCACAAAAACAACAACGAACTACATAAGAAACACAAAAGGAACCAATACAAAGAGTAAGGCCTACTATCGAGGTAGTTGAGATGTGCTTGGTGCACTAGGATCATAGGGGATGTAAAAATATGTCGGAAGAGATACGTTCACCCCGAATTCTTGATAATGAAAATCTTGAAAACAAATATTGGGAAGAAAATCATTTTGGGGAGTAAGAGTTGAATGCGTTATTTGAATCCAATAATGATTTTTCTTTCTATATTTTTGAAGAGGAGGAATGTTTTCAACCAAATGAGGAATCCTAGGTTCTAGAGATAAGGAAGCCTGCTTTGGAAGAAACCCTCCATCTTTACTTGCAAGGCATGAAGAGGATCCTTGGTGATGATTGGGAAATTGAAACACTTTTCAAGGAGACTAATTCTTATTTAGAAAACAAAGAAGAGGTTGAAACTTGTGTGTCACCTTAAATTTTTGAAGAATATCTCATTGAAAGTGAGTCTTGGTCCAATGAAATTCAATCTTTAAGTGATGACGAATCACTTGAGATTGAATTTAATTCACCCCCCTTTTCGTTCTCTGATATTGAACCATTACAAGTACCGCTAGATTCCTATGAGTTGGGTGAAACTTTTAAAACGTTTAAACCTTTTACCGACGAGGAATCTTTGCTTGAATTGTTTTCCAAGGTGGATTTTTTTTTGTGTGCCCCTCTTCCCATACTACTTGAAAAATCTTTGGGAAGTGATTCTATTTTTCTTAGATACCAATTTTACTTGTCCCCCTTTGCATCCAAATCACCCATCATCCCTGTTAATTTTTTAATCGGTGATGGTTCATTTCTTCTGCCTTACACATGCCTTTCGTTGTTCGAACGGATTTCTTATTTTTTGGGAGACATACTTGAAAATGAGGGTACACCGATTATCCCTCAAAGTCAAATCGTGTTTTGGGTGGACCCTCAATTTTTTTGACTTCCAGTGTATAACTTATTAGAAGTTCAAATCGTAGGTTGTATATAGTTAGCTTCTTTCCTTTATTTTTTTATAGTTTAGAGTAATTTGTTAAAGTTTTTGATATTCTTTTTGTTATGCTTGGTTCTAACGTGTTTTGTAGATTCATGGACTCGTACTTATCAACGATCGCTCCATTTGGGTAATATCTTTCTTTTCCTCTCTATATGTTGTGTTCTTGATTCACATTGAGGACAGTGAAACATTTAAGTTAGGGGGGTGTGGGGGTATTCTTCCTATTTATTGTTTAGTTTCATTCACTTGATCACATGTTCGTTCCAAGTATATTTTATAGAAAATTTCAAAAATTTCCAAAAAAAATTGAAATATTATGAAAAAGCCAAAAATATTTTTATTCAAAATAAATAAAAATTAGAATTTAAAATTTTCAAAAATATCACTAAAATTTTGCTTGAAGTATCAAATTGAAAAAAAATCAATTGCACGAAGCCAAAATTGACCAAAGATGGAAATTGAAAGAAAATTGACGACTGAACGAATAAGTGTGGAGATTAACTAACTCGGTGAGATTTCGAGCTTATCACTTTTTTTGAGTTTCTAAATCAATCCGAGTTAATTATTAACTCAAAGTTCTTTTCAACATTTTAATAAGTTGTTGGATACCTCGATACCTTTGTTCTGATTGGTTTTGGGAAAAGTGTGAGATGTTGTCTTGAAAAATGTGCTAAAAATATCTCTAAATTAAATTCATCTCTAGACACATATGGTAAATTAATGAGTAATTTGGACAATGAAGTAGGCCATCGTTTGTTACCAAAAAATATTAAGCCATAAAAAATTGTGAAAATTTTTCGCTTTGCAACCCAATTTGAGCCTAATAAAATGTTTTCCCTTTTCGTTAGATAACCCGAGAAACCATTTAGACCGGAATTGTGAATGATTGAAAAGTCCAATAAGTGCATAAAAAAGGGGGGAGGAAGAAAAATAGAGTAAAGCTCAACAAAATAGCAAGAAAAGAAGAATGTAAAAAAAAACAAAAAGAAGAGAAAAATGAGCGAAAGCCTGAAAAAGCACTAATGGACATCCTAAGTAAATTTTCCAATTTCGGCTTTCCCAACAAATCTCAATTTTACCCAATACACCTTATAACCTAAGAAAAATCCTAACCGAGTCCGAATTGCGAAATCAATTACCGCGTGAAGAGCCTAAAACACAAAAATATAACATGAGAGATTGATTGGTGTGTATAAGAGGCGATGTTTCCATTTTTCAATGACTGTAATCCGATGAAGAGATCTTTTCAGTCAAAAATTTATGTCTTTTCAATTTTGTGTGTGTGAATTCGTGTTCCAATTCATTTACTTTTTATATCATGCACACCGAGAGAAAATAGCCACATTCCGTGTGATTCGTTAGTGAGAGCATTTCGTGAGTATTTGAATCAAAACGAATTTTCGAAAAGTAACGTAATAATCAATCAGTGGAAATTAGCGATGTAATTTTTGGCTTCGCACACACACACACACACACGACAAATTGAGACTTGTAAATATAAATTTGTTGTGATTATTTTTTGAAAAGTTTGAATTGTACAATTTTTAAGTATTTTGAATTTTCTTTGAGTCAAAAAATGAATTTTGTGGGTATATTCACTACAAACCCCCACGAGACAACACTCGTCCTACTAGGGTAACCTAAGGGTTTAAAGGCTTGTTGCATATGCTAAATGCAATCGCTTTCCAGCGAAAGAGGTATTTTATCCCAATAACACATTTTCTAAGAGTTGTGACCTTGTTTTAATTCTTTTACATTGCTCGGGACGTGCAAAGTTCTAAGTGGGGTGGTGGTGGTGGTGGTGGTGGTGTGATTATGCATAAATATTCTATATTTATCCCCTTAATTTTGGTATTTTTATGGTCCTGTGCAGTGTAATTGCCTTGGTTTAATCTAATAATCATTATACTAACTCTCCTTGGCGAGTACCTCATGTTTTTTGTATCTCTTATGTGTTTTACAGGTATTTCAAGGAAGTTAGTGCGAAAGAGAACTCGAAAGAACGAGGAAAACCTAAGAAATGGAGTGTTTAAGGGCATTTTCATAATTTTGTAGCCAGAGTCCCGAGGTGGGGCCTCTAGAATGTTGAATACTTCAAAATTATAATGACACTAAAAAAAACGACACTCCAATCGGAGCTACGATGCAAGAGTGATGCCATTTTGAAGATTGAGAAAAAAAAATCATAAAAGAAGAAAGGAAAAATTGCCAACAGAACAAAACCGATCCGATTTCAAAAGAAAAAGAACCGGTCCGGTGTTATCAAATTTCCTGCATAAAATTGGAGACAGAACCAATCCGATTTCAAGAGAAAAAGAACCGGTCCAGTGCTACCAAACGGAGTCGGTAGGGGACCGGGCCGACGGGCAAAATTTGATTTTTAATTCTCAAAAGTAAAGTTCTGCATGGCTCAAACTCTTAAAATAATGTGATGTAATTATTATTTATTCATACCATACATTAACAAGTTCTATCTTTTTCATAGTTTTAGAGGTTTCTTGCACCCAATAACCCTAGGGTTTTATTTTCCGTAATAATACTCAAGTTTTATTCAATAATTCAAGGTTTTCTTCTCGAAAGTTTATGTTCTTCATCTCTACTCTTCAAGGTTAACTTTTTTTTGCATGTTTTCCATATTTTCTGAGATTCCAATTAGTGCTTACCTGTTTAGGTTTGCTTTCGTTTTGATTATGATTACATGCACCATAGTTTATAAGTTTTTTCTTAAGAACACCATGTCTAGCTAGGTTTTTAAGGGTTATGATGCATGAATCCATCCCGATGTGGTTTTCATGATATAAAAGTAATTTTCAGAATTAAATGAATGATTTGATCATGTTGACTAGTTGTTATAAACGTTGTAGGACTTTTGACTTCATTTGCCCTAGGTAACCGGGGTGTTTAAGAGTGTGACGTGCGTATCAGCTATGTTGGCACCGTTGTTATTTTTACTTTTGATTATGTATGATGCGGGCTTGTACCCTCATATATGTAATGCTTGAGATTAATAAAATATGGGTTTATTCATTTATTTCAATTCAGGATTTCTTTTATATCTGGTAAACATACTAGGGTTTGGGGGATTGTAGTCCAACCTTATCTCTCATTCATATTAATTAATCCGTATTTTGTTAGTTTAATTAGGTTTAGTTAACTTTTTTAGTTTTCCCCTTTTTCCTTTCTCACCCCATCATCATCTTTTACACTTTATTTTTGAAGTATTAAATTAATTAAAATCTATCAAACATTCCATGTGGATTCCATACCCAAACTAGCCGCTATACTCCATAAGAGTGTAGTTAAAGTTTAGTTTTTTTATATTGCGATCGGAAGCCGATAACAATGATTAGCGTATTTACACGGACGCTCGATTTTCCCCTCAAACAAAATGGTGTCGTTGCCGAGGAATGTTTTGTTATAGGTTATAATTAATTTATTATTTTGTAAGATATTTTTCTTTTGTATTTTTTGTTTTAACCTTTTTTGCAGGCTTGCACAATTGAGTGCCAAGAAACGTTGAATTCTCAGTCACACACCTCTTTACATGAATTGTCCATCTACAGACCATTCGGTAATCATATCTTTTCATAGTGAGTTAGGTAATTATAATGGTTCACATGGGAATCGTTTTCAAACTTTTTATTCTCAAGAAGTCGAATGGCCTCGACTTATGCCCATTGGTGAGGGCCTTCGAATTATTCAGAAGGAAAGGCTTGAAAACTTACGTTTGTATGGGAGTAGTTCTTTAGCTTGGTGTGTGCCAGAACCCGCGCCGAGACCTACTACCATTGGTGAGGCCATTCGAATTCTCGAGAATGAAAAGCTTGAAAATAAATATCGGGAAGAAATTCGTTTTTGGGAGCAAGAGTTGAATGCATTATTTGAATCCAACGTCGATTTTTCTTTCGATATTTTTGAAGATGAGGAATGTTTTCAACCAAATGAGGAATCCTAGGTTCTAGAGCCAAGGAATCCTACTTTGGAATAAACCCTCCATCTTTACATGAAAGGCGTGAAGAGGATCCTTGGTGATGATTGGGAAATTGAAACACTTTGCAAGGAGACTAGTTCTTCTTTGGAAAACAAAGAAGGGGTTGAGACTTGTGTGTTACCTAAATTTTTTGAAGAACATCTCATTGAAAGTGAGTCTTGGTCCCTTGAAATTCAATCTTTAAGTGACGAAGAATCACTTCAGATTGAATTTATTTCATCCCCATTTTCATTCTCCATTATTGAACCATTACAAGTACCGCTAGATTCCTATGAGTCGGGTGAAACGTTTAAACCTTTTACCGATGAGGAATCTTTGCTTGAATTATTTTCCAAGATGGATTTTTTCTTTTTGTGTGCCCCTCTTCCCATACTAGTTGAAAAATCTTTGGAAATTAATTCTATTTTTCTTCGATCCCAATTGTACTTGTCCCCCTTTGCATCCAAATCCCCCATCGTCCTTGTAAAAATTTTAATCGGTGATGGTTCATTTCTTCTGCCTTACACATGCCATCCGTTGTTCAAACGAAATTCTTATTTTTTGGGAGGCATACTTAAAAATGAGGGTACACCGACTATCCCTCAAAGTCAAATCGTGTTTTTGGTGGACCCTCAAATTTTTTGACTTCTAGTGTCTAACTTAATAGAATTTCAAATCATAGGTTGTACATAGTTAGCTTCTTTGCTTTTTTTATTGTTTAGAGTAATTAGTTAAATTTTTTTTTATTCTTTTTGTTATGCTTGAATCTAACGTGTTTTGTAGATTCAATGGACTCGTACTTATCGAGGATCGCTCCATTTGGGTAATATCTTTCTTTTCCTCTCTTTATGTTGTGTTCTTGATTCGCATTGAGGACAATGCAACATTTAAGTTAGGATGTGTGGGGTATTCTTCCCATTTATTGTTTTGTTTAATTTACTTGATCACATGTTCATTCCAAGTATGTTTTTTTAGAAAATTTCAAAAATTTCCAAAAAATAATTGAAAATTTGTGAAAAACCCAAAAATATTTTTCTTCAAAATAATTAAAAATTTTCAAAAATATCACGAAAATTTTGTTTGAAGTCTCAAATATAAAAAGAATCAATCACACGAAGCCAAAATTGACCAAAGATGGAAATTGAAAGAAAATTGACGACTTAACAAATAAGAGTGGAGATTAACGAACCCGGTGAGATTTCAGCTTATCACTTTTTCTGAGTTTGGAAATCAATCCGAGTTAACGGTTAACTCAAAGTTCTTTTCAGCGTTTTAATAAGTCGTTGAAGATCTCGATACCTTTGTTTCGATCGGTTTCGAGAAAAGTGTGAGATGTTGTCTTATAAAATGGACTAAAAATATCTCTAAAATAAATTCATCTCTAGACGCATATGGTACATTGATGAGTAATTCGGATAATGAAGTAGGCCATCGTTTGTTACCCAAAATATTAAGCCAATAAAAGTTGTGAAAAAATTTCCCTTTTCAACCCAATCTGAGCCTAATAAAATATTTTCCCTTTTTGTTTAATAACTCGAGAAAAAGTGACACCCCGCTTATTAAAATAAGAGGTGACCAACCCGATACTCCAATAAATACAGGAATCATAGATGGTCCATTCTTAGCATCACTGTCGTTACAATTAGTATACGAGATAACCAACAATTTTTTTAGAAAACGGATTTCAAAATAATTGTTAGTTTAAAGAAAGTCATTCAGACAATCCAAGTTAAAGAGGTGGTAGATAAAAGACAAATAAAAATTTCATTCATTCACTAAATAATAACCGAATAAGCTGTCGATTAACAGACCATTACAAGCAGGTTACATCGAGTATTAAACAAATATCATAATATATTAAAGGTGTACAAAACTTGGGCAACATGCCCGAATGTGTAAACTAATCATAGCTAGGGTACAAACGATAGAGGTGTCTAGAAAAAATATCCTATAATTTTCAGATTCCAATGAATTTATCAATTCGAATATGAGTCAATAATCACAAGAAAACAACGGGAATAACACTCGCGAGATTAAGGAGCATATTGTGTAAAACCCCATACTTTCTTTTAGTGGCAGGTTAGCGTGGATTTTGGGCGCTTTGGATTTGATTTTAGCGTGGATTATTTTGGGAAGATTATTCGAGAATACAATGAGAAGATTGTATTATTTTGATGTATAGAGCATTGGAGACTTGTATTTTATTTTCGAGTTAGATGTTGTAATTTATTCGAGAGAATTGATGTATTTATTTGAAGAGATTTGGGATTCGTGGTTTTGTTAGAGCTCCATGACGCTAGGATGGAAAAGTCATTACGTGCATCCTTACAGCGGAGCACCTAGGCGTGAAGAAAATTCATGCAAAAACAAGAGATATAGACGAGTCAGGGTCCAAGTTTGATATGATCACCATGTAAATAAAATTCACGACAGTTAAGAATATTAAATCATCATGAATAAGCTTATCTCCCTCTTCACAAATAATAATAATTGCTCACCTCTCAATCTAAATGCACAACATAACGCAATATAAATTACAATGAAGAATATTCATTTACGCATGAGAATATAATTCAATTTCACTTAATAAGATTTCCATTTCAGTTTTGCACATTAGGACCTTACAAGTCTATTCCTCATTAGGAAACTTATTTCCATAACAGTTTATATCATAATATGATTCACCATTTATAAAATACCACTTTCATAAGAATAGTTATAATCACAACATATAACGATTCTAAGACCATCCTTCCGGGAGTCATCCCACTGGATGCGCCCTTAAATAGCTATCATCTTCCAGGGCCTATCACCAAGACCACCTGGGCATCCTAAATCGCGTGACGTTGGGAAGCGGCCATATACCTTCGACAGTGAGTCATAACCATACCCAGAATTACCTCACTTCGAAAAATAACAACACAATATATAACAACTGGTCCTATGGCCGAGGACTATATTCACCCTGCATTCATTAGCAAGGGGACTTCACCTCATGCGCATAACTTCCCTTATGATAGAATTTAGAGAGGTATGTTTATGCAATTTACCAGTCACAAAACTATGCCAATTTAAAGACTATATCACATTTTTATCCGGAGCAATAATCGTTTAATGACATGATCATAAACCTCAATGTTTAATTATCTCCATAATAATCTCCAAGAATTTACGATAACCCAATAAGCCATCAAGTGAGATTACCCATACCAATCTCTACAAGTCTAAAACTATGTAAACTTACTTTTCTCTAGTCTTAGGCTAGTTTACTAACTTAAGAAATTTCCTCACACCCGATATATAGCCCCCGAGTATGCCCAATAACCCCCCCTTCTAGTCTAGGGAATTCGTAATCCTAATACAAGACTCTAATACTCTAATTTACATCATAATAGAAGGTTACTTGGCCTTAAATCTAGAAGAAAATTGCTAAAAACTAACCTAGCAAAAACATCCTAAAACAACAAGATTCCGAATCGATTCGCCCCAGGGGCCGAATCAGTTGACCCCAGCGAATCGATTCGCCCTTAAAAGCGAATCGATTCGGCTAAGGAAACCAAATTCCCTGCCTTATGACGAATCGATTCGTCCTTAACCCGAATCGATTCAGCCCATAAGACCTGTAGCCACCCTTGTAAGCTAATCGATTCTCTAGGGAGGGCGGATCGATTCGCCCTGACAGATTTGCCAAGTTTGGGGGCTACGAGTTATGAACCCTAATTTTACCCAAAACTCAAACTTCTCACTCAAATCTCCACCAAAACAACCCATATTAATCCCAAATCATTACTAAACCAATCACCACTTACTAAAACCAATTTATATCAAGTCTAATACCATTTTTACGGGGGGTAAACACCAAATTTCTCAAAACCAACAATTTGTTCAAATCTATCAAATACACAACTATCAATACAATTTATCCACAATAAATCATAGATTTGCAAGTTAGAAACTTGCCTTAAAGCTGAACTCTCGGATTGTCTTCCAGTGGATACAAGATCAAGCTCAATTTCTTCAATTCTCTTCCTTTTTCTCTTCTTTTCTCCACAATTCTCTTTCTCTCTCTTTCTCTCTAGGTTTAGGAACATATGATTAGGGATACAAGGGGTTGGAAGACTTAAACATTCATTTTTCACTAAATTTCATCTTTAAATGTTATTACACTAATAAAATGATTCGTAACTACATAATTATGCCATAACTTGTCAAAAGTGATCGGAACCCAAAAATACAACATGGCACTTATTTTGACTATCTCAATCATTTCAGGACTAATCGCGCCCTCTAAATTGGCATCCGAAATAACATAAATTATTTCATGTTCCAACATCACTTTAAACCATAACTGTCGTTTAAATCACAATGACGAAATAAAACATAACATGATGCATTCTCTTAATAGTAAATATGCAATATTTAGTAAACATTATTTTTTTAAATCACTTAAAATAATATTTACTCCAATTTCCATTATTTTATATAATTACCTCATGTGGTAAATTTATATAAAAACAATTTCTAAAAAATAAGGGTTATTACAGAAACCATTTGGCTCGGAATTGTGAAAGATTGAAAAGTCCAATAAGTGGATAAAAATGGGCAAGTAAGAAAAATAGAGTAAAGCTCAACAAAAATAGCAAGAAAAGAAAAACTTAAAAAAAATAGAAAAAGAAGAGAAAAATGAGCAAAAGCCCGAAAAAGCACTAATGGACATCCTAACTAAATTTTCCAATTTTGACTTTCCCAACAATCCGAATTTTACCCAATACACCGTATAACCCAAGAAAAGTCCTAACCGAGTCCGAATTGCAAAATCAATTATCGCATGGAGAGCCTAAAACACAAAAAGATAACAAGAAAGATTGATTTTTTTGTATAAGAAGCGATGTTTTCGTTTCCCAACGACCGCAATCTGCTGAAGAGATATTTTCACCCATAAATTTCCATCTTTTCAATTTTGTGTGCGTGAATTCATGTTCCAATGCATTTACTCTTTATATCACGCACACCGAGAGAAAAAAGCCACATTCCGAGTGATTCGTTTATGAGAGCATTCCCTGAGTATTTGAATCAAAATGAATTTTTGAAAAGTAACGTAATAATCAATCGGTGAAAATTAATGATTTAATTTTTGGCTTCGTACACACACACACACAACAAATTGATACCTGTGAATATAAATTTGCCAAATTGGATAAGGAAAGGATGGAAATGGAATGTGGGGGGATAGTTTTCAGTATGAAAACCACGCTGACTTGGAGAAAATGTTGTTGAGATCACTGAGAGGGATGTTTTTGAGGTGCCTTTCGAAGTGAGCTCATGATATCCTTATATAGGGACAAGGTGGTGCCAATGGGCATTGAACTTTACCTGCCTGTTGGAAGAAAACCCTAGACACATTTTCGATCGACAGGGAAATAGGTTTTCCATTCGACAGTCTCCGTTAGATTTTCGAAAAAGGTCATAAAATGCAATCCGTATGTCCTAATTGTGCACTAGATGAACTGTTAGAAAGGGTATTCAGAGCCATTGAAGAATACACAAGGCTTCCCCCGGGTTCGAGAATTGACTGGGGTCAAACGAAGTTCGAAAGTGCCTGACGTTCTTTTAGACAAGAAGAAAACGGGTCGTTCATCCGAACCGTAAGGTCGATTCGATTACGGGGCAGAACATTAGAAAGGTTATACAGGGCCCTTTGATGTTCAAAATATCTTCGCTCGGTTCTAAGAGTTGACCAAGGTCAAAAAAGGTTTGGGAACGCTCAGTGACCCTTTCGATTAAAACAGGTCGTTCGTACCGTGTGCACAAGGTGAACCGTTAAAAGGGGAATTTAGAGCCCTTCGAGGATCCAAAGAGCTTTGCTTAAGTTGGAGAGTTTATTGGAGTCAAGTGGGGGCCAGGAGCGTTCGGTGGCCTCCAGATCGATTTTCAAGGGAAAGTGATCTATTCATTCGAACTGTAAGGTCGAGCGCACCGGCAAGACCATTAGAAAGGGTTTTCAGGGCCATTTAAAGATCCGAAGAGCTGTCGCTCAGGTTATAAAGTTGATCGGCAGTCAAACGGGGCTCTGGGGCTCCCGACGGCCTCCAGATCAGTACTCGGAGTATGAACTAGGGTTTCACGGGGAATGAGGAAGTGCTAGGGACCTAAGGAGATGCTTAGGGGGTCATAGAATGTGGTGTCTATACTTATTAGTATGGTGGTTTATCCATAGAAGAATAAACCACCTTACAGTTGTTGTAGCAAAAATTAAAAGAGGAATGAAATTATCCAATGTGAAAAATTCGGATGAGTAATAAATTAAAAGAGGAACGAAACACCTTAAAGAGAGCTACCTAGAATAAATAAATTTGGTTTATTTTCTTGAGACATATTTAAAGCGTCTTTCATTACTTGGCCTATTAACCCAGGCTATTTGAAAGTTTTCAAAACTTATGTTCTATTAGTTTTGTAACCTCTTTCATCCTTATATTGTAACTGTAACAACTCGCGTAATTTTGGGCTATTTTAATTAATTTATGGAAAATGGAGGAAAATAAAGTTTTTGATAAAATTATTTTTATTCCTCAAATATGTTGAATATTATTTTTAAAGGCGAGAATTTCAAACGGTTTTGAAAACAGAGTTAAAATGGATTTTAAAATGATTTTAAAATGTTTTTAACTCTTGAAATTCTAAGTCGGCGAACATCAAATAATTTTCAAGAGTTGTTTTGACTTCCAACTCTTCATTTCTTTGCCTTAAAGGAGTCTTTTGGATTCCAACTCTTCATTTCTTTGCATTATAAAAGGAAGTCGTGGGCAAGCCTTTTAACATACTTTTGGCACAAATTTTGGCTGCAAATATATTTTATATTCCTCTTCTTTTTATATACACATTGGCCCTTGAGATTTGTGAGTTCCAACCTTAGATTAGAGGTGTTCTTGGGGCTATTTTGTTGGAGGTTCTTGAGAAGCTTTTGTAGATCTTTTGAGTTGATCTTGAGGATGTGATCATTGGTTTCTCATCATGGTTTGAGGTATGGGGTTTTACACAATATGCTCCTTAAATCTCGCGAGTGTCATTCTCTTTGAATTCTTGTTAATTGAACTCATATTTGAATTGATAAATTCATTGAAATCTGGAAAATAATTGTTGAAATTATTTTGATTCATGTGGTATCATTATATTGTTGATGAGCACGTTGTCATGAGATTTTAATATGACACGGATGTTGAGTACCCGCCAAAATACCTATTCCCAGCTATGGCTTGATAAAGCATATGCGAATGGGGTGAGGCCTGGTTACCCATTGATGTGTTGTTGAAGAATTTATTGATAAATGCTTTGAGATTTGCATTTGATTTGAATATTCGTACTCGTGTTGTTATGCTTTATTCAATGCTAATCCATATTTGTTGAGCATCTTTCCTGTCGTATTGTGTACTTCCCCATATTTTCTTTTAGTGGCAGGTTAGCGCGGATTTTGGGGCGCTATGGAGATTGATTTTAGCGAGGATTGTTTCGGAAAGATTTGTATTATTTTGATGTATAGAGCTTTGGAAATTTGTATTTTATTTTCGAGTTAGTTGTTGTATGTAATTCAAGAGACTTGGTATTTATTTGAAGAAATTGAGATTTGTTGTTTCTCTTTTGTTGTTGTGGGACTTAGATGCTCTATACCTAGTGATTTGTGGATTTGGATTTATTTTATCGCATTAGCGCTCGGTTCGCTCTCCCCAGGCGGGCAGGGTGTTACAGTAACTAATTGCAACATGTTATAAATATACCTCTTAGGTACATTATGAAATCGAAAATATACCTCTCGCCGTATACTTTAAGTTTGTATTTGATATCCATTTTTTAATGCCATGGCCCAAACTAGAACCTCTTCTCCCTAAAAATTTATGTTATAATACTTCCTACAGGCGATAATTTCCTACAAATGATATTCAATACGCATAAGACAAAGAAGAAGAATAATGACGATAAATAATGAGATCACACACACAACACAAGATGTACATTATTCGAAAACGTTCCTACGTCCACGGGGTTCTAGGATTTGTTCTTTATTTCTAGAGAACTCAGGTCGACAGAGTTTCAGTACATCTCAACGTTACAATGATACGTTCCCCTCTCATGTGGGGCAGTAGTTTTACATTTACAAGTCATCTTAGGAGAGTATGAAGCCTCGCTAATAGCTACCCCTAGGAGTTCATACTTGTCCTCTATCACGATTAATCGTTACAAGTGATTGAGTTGAAGGATTCTATTATGACTCAAAATTTTCTTTAATTATAGGCGCACGTGGCCGAGCACGTTCCAGTGAGATTCTTGATCCCATAATTTTCCTCAAAATCTAGGGGTTCTTTGAGGTAGCTGGGCTTTGTAACCAGGTTGGTCGTTGGAATCGGACAAGTCTTCTCACTGTAGAAATATTAAGATTCTATCTTTAGTTAGAAGTTAATAACTGTATGAAGTCTCTGTACGTTGGTTGGAGTGAAATTTTATAAATTCCCTAGGAACTGAAGAACTTTCGTCTGTTGGGTGATCCAAAGGTACGTTTGTAAATACAACATCTTTTTTTAGTCACGGGGAAACACATCCGTCGCTTTGGTTGCCGTCACAAGCCTATAATTATTACTTCTTAAGAACCGTAAAGTCATTTCTCACCATAAAACAACCGTTCCCTCTCTTTCCCTATCATTTTAAAACCTGCTCATTTTGTAGAAAATCTTTCATTACTCCCATTTCAGTGTGAGCACACTTGAATAAATTTCTTTCATTTTTCTGCATTTGTCAATTTCATTCCTTAACTTTTCCTCTAAGTTTCCATAACCCTTTGAAAATAGTTTATGTTATTGATGCAATCCCATAGAAAATTTCAAACGTGATTATATTCCTCTATGGGTAACATGAGAACTAGTGGAGGATCCACGTGAGCTTTGTAAACTTCCTAAAGGTCATTGGTTTCCATTAATCATCATAGCTAAGTGTGGGTCAACCTTCTCCTTAATTGGCTATTTATTAATTTCTGTCAATACTTTGACGTGGTTCCGTCCCATGTCATTCCAAATACTTGGTGGATTGTTAATAGGGTTCAACTCATTAATGAGTTGAGAGTGAAAAATTGGTATCAATGACATTAGGTATTATTTATCAATGGGCTTTGACGTATGGAAACATTTATTATCTGGAGAAAAGGGTGGCCAATCGAGCCTTGGTCGTGAAGTTGACCTATTCAAACAAAGACAATTGGTACCATGACATCATAGTGAAGATTTGGCAATACATCCCCCTTCCTGAGGGTGAAGTATACGAAGCGCCAAAATTCCCTCAGGAGGGACAAGGAATAGGTTAGGTCGTAATAAAATTCTTGTGTTGCAGTCTCCTTTTCCTTTGATTGATTATGATTTTTTCTTCCCTGTCTTTAATAGTTAATAGAAAGAAGAATTCTCCTCACTACCAAGACATTAATTTTACTGATCTTCATAGAGTTTAATCTCTTAAGTAGAGAATCAAAACCAATGACCACCCTAGGTCAAATGTATTTCTTCTCGACTATATTAGTTCAACCACCTATTTTATTGCGAGTCAAGTCGAACAGACTCCAGTCATCCCCATTGACTTGGACGAAACGAAAGATTTCACCTCCGAAGCCTCACACGAGGAGGAGTCAAATGAGTAGACATCTTCTTCTTTTAAGTATTTGGATGTTTGATATGTCTCTAATGCTGAAGTTTCTCCTTATGCCATTGCCCCCAGGAGAAATATATGAAATATGTTAAGACCACTAACCCCTGGGGGCAATGCCAAGACTAAAGCTAACAAGGCTAAGGCCAAAGCTGAGAAGACGTTAGTTGGAGTTACACATGCTAAGGATGACGCCTACACTCGTGGATGGGATAAGGACTTATCCAAGGCCCGAGAGCAAATAAGATACTTGAGAAAGGTGACCATTTGGGGAAAAATTTGAATGGCCCCATTTTCGGATGGATGTGAGAGCTTCTCTCTCAAGGTCAAACCTCTAACCTAATCTTCCGCCGCCGTTCCCCTTTCTCCTTATCCTTTCCGGTGATTAACCTCAACTCCTTTGGTCGAGTCATGTCGCTTTCTCTACTGATTCAGGTCTGGTATGGGTTGGGCGTTTCTCTCTATTGGAGTTTTGGGTGGTTAAGTCCCGGTGGAAACCACGTTGCCCCTTCCCTCTATTCTCCGTGGTCCTGAATGGGTCTACATCGGATCGCCATTTTTGCTTGCTGAACTTCAAGTCAGATTGATGTGGGCTTTTCTTTCCGGCGATCTAAGGTTATGGGTTTGGGTGCGATTTGGTGGTGATTGGGCTGTGGCGGGAGTGGGGTGGTTCTTGGTTTTGCGTTTGTGTTGCTATGGTGGGCTTGTTCAGTGGGTGGTCCTTTACCGGCTGGGTTTGGCTTGTGTTGGACCTTGGTCATAGCCGCTACTACTCCTTCCACCTTCTAGTCCTTTACCACCTGCCACTTTTTTGGCCTTTCCCCTTCCCTGTCGCAACCTCTTTGCTATGCTTCATGTCAGATGTGGATTGGGTTTTGGTCTCATTTGGTGGCTCCTCTCACTGTTATCAGCTTGATCGACTGGTGACCATCGCTGTGGCGAGGGCTTCTTGCCGGTGATTGTGGGGTTGATTTCCAACCCCTGGTGGTTTCGTTCTGAGAAGTTTTCTCCATTTCTTCTACTCCCCCCTTACTGTCCGTGTGGTTTGTGATTTTGGAGCGCTATTTTGGGGTATGGCTGTTCCTTGTGTTGCTCACCACCGGAGCCGGTTCCGGCATAGTTTGATGGGATTGGCGGTATGTGGAATTGGCTTGGAGTGATGCACTGTGGCCGGGGTTGCGATGGTTGATTCTCGGGTGCTATGCCCAATGATTATGGATCTTCTGGTCCGTGGATCAACATGTTTGGGTCCTTCGGTTGCTTCTGTTGCCGCCAGGGCTAGTGGCTTGTCTGCGTTACCACTGTTTCGGTTGCGCTTTGCGGGTCGGGTTATGATTTGGATGGTTTGGCCATCCGGGTTTTCAAGGAGGTGGGTCATGGTGTCCACTTGGTTTTGGTGGTTTTATTTCTGGTTGTTTGTTTCGGCTATTTGTTTTTCCTTGGATACAATTGTTTTGTTATTCATGCTGCCCTTGTGGCTTTTGTTACCTAGGCCTAGGTACTTGTGTTTTGACTAGTTTGTTGTTCCATTGTTTTATTGTTGGCTAGCTGCGCATGAGCTCTAGCATACGAGGGTATGCCCTCTTGGATCTTGTAACTATTTCTTTTCAATATACTTTAATTACCGAAAAAAAAAAAAAAAGATACTTGAGAAAGGTGTTCTTCAAGAGTGGTTGGGATAAGTACCTTATCAAGGCATGCGTCTCGGAGGAAATTTACCTATTCTAAGAACACAAAGAGGGGTTTCCTCCCACAGTTAATGATAAATAATAACGATAACGATGATGATGACGATGATGATGATGATGATTGTAATATCCCGTCCTAGAAAATTAGTATTTAATGATAATCGAAATATTATATTCAAAGAAAAATTTACGGAATAAATATATAGGGGGATTACGCCAAATGGCATGAAAAGTGGCGCATTACGAAAGTAATTAAGGAGAAAAATTCTCACGTCGCATGGTTCGCTTGGATGCGAATTTAAGTTCTAATAATCCTACTAAGTATGTTGGTTAAGTTTGACTCGAAAATACCAAGGAATGACTGTGACACTGTCATGGTTAATAATGTGGTAATTCGGTCGGTAAGCAACGCGCATTATAGGTAACTTTGCGCAATTTTTGTAGTTAGCATCTCTGTCCCAAATATCGAAATGATCGCTTTTATAGGGTCCAAAAAATAAATATGAAAATATCATGGGATCAAATGTCAAAAAATAAATAAAAAATAAATTAAAATTACTTTTCGTCAAAAAAATTAAATTGCTCAGAAAATTATGAAAATCTGCAGATCGACTTAAAATTTAAATTTGAGCAACTTTCTCTTCTTCGACGTTTTTGAAAAAAAAATATTTAGACCCATTTTAGGCGAATTTCGTTAGTACACGTCGCACATGACGCAAACTTGCGCGATTTTTGTAGGAAAATCGGTAAGTCAAAAAAAATTCCGACCATATATTTAGACCCATAAAAATATTAGAAATCTTACCAGATGAAGAAAAATAGGAAAAAATATGTTTTGCACGGAGGTCCCGATTCTTGCGCGCCTTGTATAAGACAATCCGGGAAGCGGCCAAACGACTATTGTAAATATAATTTTTTAGCTAAAAAAAGTAAGGAATATGATTCTTAAATTAAAAGTTTTAAAAACATAGAGAGACAGTGATACAAATCAGCCTTTTGGGTATTAATTTTGGGTTGATCTTGAGTGTCACATGTGCCAAGGTTGCTTGCATTGTATTGTCCCTTTTTCACTTCATTTGTAGACTTTGGTTAGTGTTCTTGCACTATTTTAGGCCACCTAAAATCTTACATTTAAGGTCAACACTACCCATTGATCTCTAAGAATTATAAGAAAGAGTGAGAGGGGTTCATGTTGAGGCATCAATGGGTATGAGATTTTCACTTCCCTCTCTCACTAGACATACTCTCAATAGTCATATTTCTATTCTCAAATTTGTAGCTCATCTTTTACTCATAATTTACCTACCCAAACTCCATAGAAATGGGTAGAAACTACATTGAAGCTTCACTTGGAAGGTGGGAAAACTTGTTGGGGGTTTAAAAAGGGGTATTTTGGGGGCAAGAAAGAGGTCTTTCAAGGTGTTGAAGAAGAGCAGTTGCATAAAGCTTGGAAAGGTCACTCTTTAAGCTTGGTGGTTGCATTTGTGACTCCCCTTGAGGCTGTAACACCCCGTAATTTTGAGGATTTAAAATTTAATTATTTTTGAGAGATATAGAAATAGTTAAATTGAAGAAACTTAAATTTATGATTTGGAGAATTTATTTGATAGGGAAGAATTATTTATTATTGGGCGACTTTAAGTAAATTGTTCAAATTAATGTGTGTCGCATTTTCGAGGTCAATATTGGAGAATGTTATAAAATATTTCGGATGACGATTCTGAGTGCGCGGTTGAGTCCGAATGGGTCGAGATAGTCAGAAAAGAGTACTCGGGGGTAGTAATCGGGTCTCGGGGCATTTTTGGACATAGCCGGGCCCACACGGGGTGATTCGGGCCATTTTAATTAGGCCCATGTGGCCAAAATGGGATTTGGAGTTTTAATCCTAATTGGAAAAGTGTGAACGGCAGTTAATACAACTCTAAACCTAGGGTTTGAGAGAGACACAGAGGTGTGTTGTGTCGGTGTAATCGCTAAAGAAAATGCTAAGTGATGAATTGAATAATTATGAAAGAGGCATACATGAATGGTATTGATTCATTGATTTATTAATGCAAGAATAATGAATTAAATGTTTAATATTTATGTGGTAACATGGGATAAGTAAATAAGATGACTTAATGATGTTTAAGCCACCTAATGAGGTTTGAATCATAATAAACACAAATGTGTGTTGTATGAGGCTTTCAAAGGAAAATGAATATCTTTCTAAACATAGTGTGGGCATGCGTTGAATGGAAGTCCTATAATATGGTTAAGTAGCTCTGGTGTGAGTTAATAAACGTTGAGTTAATGAACGTTTGAAAGTAAATGTAAGTTTTTTTTTTTCTAACAAATGTCATTTTCTTTAGAGTGTGTGTCAATGAGAAGGAATATGCTCGTTTTATGCATAATAATCCACGTCGACTATTTTGTAAAAATAAGGAAGTATATTCGAGTAAATAACGTTTTTGAACAAAACGGTTCAATACATTATCACATGTATTTTCAAAGGTATATATGTAGAGATACTTACTTTCACATGCATGTAGTTATAGTGTGTGAGTATCTTTTCTGCCTTTCAAACTACACTGCATTTGTATAGTTCCTACTGAGCATTCAACTCAGTCCCTCCTTTTGTTACGACAAGTTTCATTTACGTTAGTAACTCTTTTATTTAGCCTTGGGGAACTTCCCTTGGTTCATATCACGTAGTGGTTGTAAATTGAACTGGCATGCTAATAAGTGTAACACTAAATAATAATAAAACTGAATTAGAAACATTATTTATGGTGTTTCATCGAACTTCACAATTAACGCACGAACCATATCGGGTTAATCCTTTAATAACCTTAAACCCAGGTCGGGGCGTTACAGTGATGATGAAGAGGTGCTAGTCGGTGAAAAGTTTGTTGCTTTTGAGTCTTCTTTTATTGGGGATGATTGAGCGCAGGTTGGAGCTCACCAGGATGCCAAAAACTCTAAGAAAGGAAACTTTGGCATTGTTACGCTTCTTAAACGTGTCGGCGCATATGAAGACACTGAAAAAAGAAAAAGATAGCCATGAGATTGACTAGGATACAGACAAGGATAATGATAGACATGGGGTTAATCAGTTGGAAGCCATTGCATCTGTTCAAGTTGTTTAGAAATAGAATGTTAGGGAAAAGATCCTTAAGGTTAGGAAACACTGTACTTATTACCTTTAAATAGTGACGTAAGGGTATTTCCCCATTTACAATCCCTTAATGAAGTTCAACCTTTGATTCAAATTTATCTCTTCATTTGACTTGCAATATTATGTGCATTTTTCTCTTTTGTCAAGATGGCAAGATCGACCATATGTCCTTTCCTTTTTTCAGTTTGATACGAGAATTATAGCACTCATCGCCGCTCATCACAACTTTGAACAGAGCCATGGAAGAATTTTATTTTTGGATATGAGGATGATGATGATTATCTCGACTAGATATTAGGCACTTATGCATCCTCACGGGCAATAGAGGATTTGTATCAATGTTTCCATCTGGCAATGTCGGACAATGTTATCTTTCATGATTTGATTACTCCATGAAAGCCAGTCATAAAGAAGCAATAGTCAATATAAGGGCTAAGCTTGACAAGGACTTGACCGAGATGTATATAAAAAGAGGATTTGACCAAAAACTGGCTGATATTGAGTGTGCTCATGCAAGGAAGAGCTTTATGTTACATGCTGACCTTATATAAGCGAGGGAGGTTGCTACACTTCTCGATAATAAGAATAATGATTTACGAGATGATCTTGGGAGATTTAATAAGTCCCCATCAGAGAATCAATATGGACAAGGATCTTTGTTCCTTGAACATGAAAATAGTCAACTTAAAAAAGAGCTGGAGAGGGCCCAAAAGGCTTGATGAAGCTTTTTGGTGACCTCTTTGTGACACCCCGACTAATTAAATACCGGGTAGCTACTCCTTTATTAAATTAAATCAAAACGCCAAGTTGGCTCAGTTAATAGCATCACTGTCGAAAACATTTTATTATTACTAACCACCTAGTATTTAAAAAGTAAGTTGCCAAATTTTAATTAAAGTCTGATTAACATGCAACAAGTGTAAAGAATAATGATAACACCATTCACCATAATGAAATAAATAAATAACCGTCACATGATATAAATAAATCTGGAGGAAAAACTCCTCATAACAATAATCCCACAACTGAAGTAAATAATGAAATACTGAATACTGAATGAATACATGCCAAAGTCTAAAACTGAAATGGAAATGTATCTAATAGAATTTGGGCAACATGCCCTACAACTGAGGAATACTGAGTAAGGAATCCAAATGATATAAGCGTCTAAAAGCAAATCCCCGTAGCTTCCACAAGCAGCTACAGCTCGTCATCAGAATGAGGGTCCTATGCATGGTGACCTTGTGGCTGGGCACCTAAAATGGTTTTACAAAAAGATAGATTTGAAAGCAAACGGGTCAGAGCCCGAATGTGGAGTTATTTTAAAAACCTGCAAGTGCTTTAAAAACATTTAAAACAGTATATGCAAAATACATGTTAGGACGTGCTCTCACATGAGATACTCACCTCTCGTCTAACCGTGCACTCCTAACGTTCCTGTACCCATTCATGTGTTATCTCATAACTACCTATAGGGTTTTTAACACTTCTACTCGGTTCACGTTATAAGTTCCATCATTAACAATTAAATAGAAAGTTCTACTTTAATTCTCGAATTCCCAATTATTAACAAAACCATTTATTGATAAAAGTCCTCTCTCTTTATCTTTTCAAAACATTACTATAACTATACTCACAATTTAACATAGTAAATTCCTTCTCAATTAACCGTATATTTTCACAACACAAATATACAATATAAGCACCCAAAGACTAGGCTGCGGTGCACACATACTCTGCTATCCATCCCGGTACATCACGTACATAAGGATCACACATTCCGAATCTCTCAGGAATTGTTCAGATAACAACATCACAAATAGTGGAGGCGAACATAGTCACCATCACATGGGTCACGCACATACATACGCTCCCATGATCAGCAGACTTATTAATATCACAATAAGTCCTTCTATGACCTATGTTCATCGAGGTAACCAATCTAAATCCGGGCAACACAAGGATAAGAAGGCCCTAAGCGAACGTAAACCTCCCGTGATAGCAAGTATGGTAGGTATGTCATACACATAAAGTTATATACTAAGCATTCACACATCTTAGATATCTTAATATTAACAAGGGTATATTCTACATCATTATACCATTATTCCCAATTCATATATCTCAAGTATCTCGATAATATATAATTTAAATAGTCGACACGTCTCACGTCGTAATTTCTTAAACTTAAAACCTATCTCACATAGACTTTTAAGTTCCCAAAATTCCCACATATAACATCTTTAAACCTAAGGTCCTTACTTCTGCCCCAAACCTTATTTCATCAAATTATTCGAATTTGTACTATTAACCCAAAGATTATCTCACATAACGAATTTCATTAATTTAGAATAATTCCTCAAATTAAATTCCAATTAAAGTCCAATTTCATAATCATGCCTACTGGTCTTCCTTAACATTTAGGGTAATCACAATGTCTCCAATAATATTATCCAAGGTTTATCATCATTAAAATTCAATTAAGGGAAACTTTACTCATTCTGGGAAGGTCGATCGATCGACCTTGAACCCCGATCGATCGATGGTGGTCGATCGATCGACTGATGAATGTCGATCGATCGATTGCACAGGTATGGTTACGGACTGCTTCGTTTTGCAGTTACAGTTTCGACCCAAAACTCCATTTTTAAGCATGAATCTCCAAGATAAGGTTACTCTAACACTATACTAACATCCTACAGCAGTATTAACATTCTAAGTCCCATAATTCATCATTTAAAAGCTTAGTTCAGATCAAAATTACATCAAAATAATTTCCAGAATTCTTCCATTCAAGAACATCATCAAACTTCTTCTAATTCCACTTTTAGATCATCAAGGTTCTGTTTATAACATATAAGTTCGTCCAGAATATACTACATGCAATTCCTACATAATTCATGGCCTTTAACTTTCAATTCATGGGTCTAATTTATCTCCAAAAATCAATTTCGAAAATTCCTAAACATGGAAACATATCTTGAATCAAAAGAGTTTAAATCACTTGCCTTAATTTATCTCAGAATTTGGTGTAGAATCTTGAAGTTAGGTTGTTCTCCCTCTGTTTTTCTGCAGAATTCTCTTCCTTCTCTCTCTCTCTCAAGCTCTTCCCAAGGTTTCCTTCTCTCTCTCTCTCAAGCTCTTCTCAAGGTTGAAGATAATGGAGTATGGAGGTGTGTAATGGTTTTTGGAAGTTGGAATGGTATATCAACTTCTCCCGTAGCCCATGTTGTCACATAGTGTGGTTAGTGGGTTAAGTGGGTTGAGGAAATAGTCAGATTGTAATCTCTATTTTCGTCACTTTTTAATTCCCAAAAATGCAATTTACCAAAATACCCTTTTTGATGCCGGTATGGCCCACAAATACCCCGGGACCCAAACTAAACTTCCGGCTAGTGTTTTCTGACTATCTCGACCCTTCCGGACGCGTTGGCGCACTCAAAACGACAATACGGTTAATGGAACTAAAATTCACTTCTTAATTTAATAACAAAATACCATGACGTGGCGGTCACACGCGTCAAGCGAAATTCCCAAATTGACGTATTTCAATTACGCGACAATTTCAATATTACCAATAATCATATAATGCTAGGTATACACATTATAATAAAATACTAACTCACATCACGTTAATATTTTCATCCGGATTAATTTCCAATTATTAGACATTTAATTCAATTAATCCCCAAAAATAAATATCATAGAAAATACGGGGTATTACATACTTCCCCCCTAATAACTGAATTTCGTCCCGAAATTCGGAACTAGAAAGTACCCTGTACGAATAACTCTGGATAACGTTCGCGCATCTCATCCTCGCGCTCCCATGTGGACTCCTCGATATTATGATGTCGCCACTGAACACGCACTAACGGGACTATCTTTGACCGCAGTTTCCGCTCACTTCGGTCTAGAATAGCAATCGGTCCCTCCTCGTAGGAGATATCCGGCTGGAGATCAATGTCTTCCACAGCAATGAGAGAATGAGCCAAATTATCTCTAAGATATTTCCTAAGCGAGGAAATATGGAACACATCGTGAATCCGATGTAAATGCTCCGGTAACCCAAGTCTATACGCAACTGGCCCAATCCGCTCAATAATAGGAAATGGTCCCACATATCTCGGTGCCAACTTCCCTTTCTTCCCGAAACGCATAATCCCCTTCATAGGAGAAACCCTGAGCAAAACCTGGTCCCCCACTTGGAACTCTCTGAAGAATCTCTTCGCATCAGCATAACTCTTCTGTCTGTCCTGAGCCACCCGAATGCGACTGCGAATCAATTATATCCTTGCCGAAGTGTCCTGAATCACTTCCGGCCCAAGTAGTTTGTTGTCCCCCACCTCCAACCAACATGCTGGGGAACGACAAGGTCTACCGTACAATGCCTCAAATGGAGCCATGCCAATGGTGAACTGATAGGAGTTGTTGTAGGCAAACTCTACCAGTGGAAGATACTGCTCCCATCCTCCCTCAAAGTCAATGGTACACATACGTAGCATGTCCTCCAACATCTGATTTGTGCGCTCGGTCTGCCCGTCGGTCTGCGGGTGGTACGCTGTACTCAACCTCAACTCCGTGCCCATGGCCTACTAAAAACTCTCCCAAAACCGTGAAACGAATGTCTTGTCTCGGTCCGACACGATATTTAAGGGCACACCGTGAAGTCTCACTATCTCTGCAATAAAGAGCTGGGCATACTGTCCCGCAGTGTAGTCTGTCCGTACGGGTAGAAAATGAGCGACTTTTGACAACCTGTCTACAATCACCCAAATGGAGTCGTGACCTCTCTGCGACGTAGGCAACCCCGTGATAAAGTCCATAGAGATGCTCTCCCACATCCACATCGGGACCTCTAAAGGCTGTAGCAGTCCTACCGGTCTCTGATGATCCACTTTTACGAGTTGACAAGTGGCGCATTTTGAGACAAACTCGGCAATATCCCTCTTCATCCCGCTCCACCAATACTGGCGTCTCATATCTTGGTACATTTTGTCCCCTCCGGGATGTACCGCGAACCGTGAGCCGTGCGACTCTGCCATCACCTCATGCCGCAATTCCTCCCCCTTCGGAACTACCAATCTCCTATTGAAGCGTAATCCCCCGTCTGAGCTAACGGTATAGGATTCGGCTCCCTCTGCAAATATACAATTCCTCTAAACAAACATGATATATCAACAAATAACCTTAAGCAACCTCATGTTATTTGATAACTATACCCCCTATCTACAAATGTCTCCCCATTTTTTCCACGAAAAGTGAAGAAGGAAAAAACTAAGCACATAATGTGAGAGAGTTCTCAAGGAAATTTAAGAGAGTAAAACATGATAATATCAAACCAACACATAGATAAGAACGATACAATGAGTGAATAATTAAAATGAAGTCTAGGAAAGATAAAAATATGATAACAAAAAAGCCTAAGATCAACAATTTTAATTACACATAGAAAGATAAAATATATCATGCAAATATATAAATAATGCTAAGAAGTGATAAACATTAAAACATGGTTGAGAGTTACAAGGCTTATATTAAATGTGATCAATACAAATCAAAATCCAACAGCTCTAAACCAACAAAACCCCCTAAAAATAAAATACATGACTTCTTCTTCATCTTCAATATCCCAAAGATACACAAATCACTAAGCTCAATGTTAGCATCATGCAAGTTGTCCCTAACATTTTACATAAAAGTATCAAAGTTATGATGTGGGTCGTCATAGAAGGATGATATCATCTAACTAAACGAGGGTAGAAAGCTAGAATAAAGTTGAGTGGATATCCGAGAGACGGAAGAATCTAACTCATTTTTAGTTAAGGCGCGTGTACTCATTTTATGTAGACGTAGGACGAGGAAAAGACGTAGGAACAAAATGTGGTGGTGTGGTTGTGCCACTATACTTGCCAAGATGAGCAATAGACTTATAATATGAATCAATAATCAACACAGGCTGTGGATTTTCTTGAACTTCATCGGTAAGTAAAGGAACTCCAAACTATAAGAGAAATCACATGATCAAACGAATAGAGGGCAAATCATGAGTCTTTTTACTATCCATTGTGTGATTAAAAATGAGTTCCCGATCAAATCAGGCAAACACATACTAGCACCCGATCCAATGGCGTACAATAACTATACACGTGTATAAGATTTGTTGTGTGGATGGTATGTGGGGAAAATACAAGAGGATACAACCATGATCAAAATATAATAGCCCTTATCAATAAGTGATAAGGAACAGTTTTTCCATGCCAATACTAACAATGATTATAACTCAAAGGAGGGATTACATTATAGTGACTAGGTTCACCCATAATCTATTCGTAAGGATACATATATGTACTTTCTGTTGGTACATGATAGTTGCTTATCCACTTGGAAGAAAGTTGCACTTGAATTCCTTTCACTTTGACAAAAATAACTCAAATGCCCAACTTATCCATACCATCCATAAGAGTCGAATAAAAATCTCTCCCCAAGTTGGGGTAACATGGTATGGTTTAAAAGAAAATACCAATCCAATCATTTCCATCCACAGATTCGTATGAATGGCTACTTGAAAAAGATTCCAAGTCAATTGACCTCTGCCAATGCACAATATGTGTAGTAAAGAGTTCATTGAATTTGGAAGGATTGGTACAAGTCGAGGTGCGTGAGCGAGATTTGGGAGCCATGATTTATATCCTGAAAGCACACACCAAGACATAAGCACAAAAATCACATGAGACGTGGAAGTGAAAATCAAGTATCCTATACTAACACAATCACTCTTTTGTACCCACACCACTTTAGTGATGGCCACCCATTACTCAAATACATATTCACACACAATCACTCTTTTGTACCCACACCACTTTAGTGATGTTCCTGCACCTCTCACTAACTCCAATATTATAGCTAAGCACATGTCTACGTTGTAAGGCATTTTTAAACTATGGTCTCTCAAATTGTTCTAAAATAAACTAAAAAGTAATCATAAAATTTTAAAAAGAGATAATAAGTATATAGATAAGAAATCATAAGAACAAATGGGTTCTAAATATCTTTCCCACTCGTAACCTGATTCCTGAATCAACACCAAGAATATCTAGATCATTCATAGGCCTTAAACTTCCTTAAGATTAGACCAAAAAGGATAACCTAACTCATTTTTGTTTGTTTTTATATAAAATAAACCAGAGAATCTGAACAACCGACAACCCATTGCATGAAGAACGAGTCTTGGGACTAAAACGGGTGTGCAATAAAAAATCGTTATGGTGTCGAACACCTAGTACGGTTAATCATCACAATTAAAAAACGACCTTAGGTTAAAATAGAGAATCGAGAGACATGCACTCTCGCGTCCTTGCATGGATCAACCACATGCGCTGACACTGCATCCTACGTCCCCTTTGAGCATCACCAATCGGGGCCCATAATACCATAATTATCAAACTTAGGATGACAACGTTTATCTTTATTTTCAAAATTACTTACAACATTCTCCTTTTTATCTTGAATTTTCAAAGGATTTTTTTCTATGTTTGTTGTTTTATATTGAGAAGTAGCTTTACAAAAAATTTTAACTAGTGGAAGCCAAAATATTAAACTTGTTGAAACTTAACCATATGTTATCATTCCCTCTTAGGGTTGGCATCAAAATAATATACCCTACTTTATGTGACCTCTCCTTCAGATTTACTTTCACATTTTTGGTTGAGATCAATTCATTTTGAAGAGTTTCAACTTTCTTTTCCAAAACTAGTTTGGAATCTTTACTCCCATTTTCAATTTTTCAATAGATGTAGAAAAATACTTTATTTCTTCTACAAAATCAATAAATTTTTCATCTTCTTCTTTTCAAATAATGTTCTTAACTTTTAGCTTAACCAAAAATACTATAAGATTCAAAAAAGAGATATCATGACATTTAAGATTTTAAAAGAGGATAGGACCTTGAGCCTCTAAAATATACAAAATTTCTTTTTCATATTTTAAAATTCAAGCTCTTTAAAAAAATTCTAAATTTTCTCTTTCGAGAGTTTTGATCTTTTTTCGAAGTTCTCAACTTTCTTGCTTTAAAACTTTTGTTGATCAACAATAAAAAAAAATTGAGTATGTTCCATTAACAACTTAGTCATGTCACAAAAGTGAGCACGGTCAACTTGAAGTTGATAAACCATATATGCCTTAAGTTTAAAACCACTATTCTACTTTTTTTATATTCTTTCAGTTTGGATGATAATAAGGTATTCTCTTTAAAAAGTATAAAAGATTTTTTTCATACAATTTATCATATTTAGATTTAAGAGTAAACAAACCAAAATCCTCATTATTATCCTTACTAGATTTATATTCATTTTTGGTTGAAGGAAACTTATAAAGGATAATTGAGAATGAAATCTATGATTAGAAGTATTGGATGTACTATCAGGAAAATCCTTATAAATATCAAACACAAAAATTCATTTTACACACAATATCTACATTTAGGTGATTAAACCTAACAAAAATAAGGTACATCTCTAATGCTAATTGAAGGAAAGTTCGTGTAAATAGGGACTATCCAAGTTAAAAATTATTACCAAAATAAAGATAATGTTTGATCTTAACACAAATTCGGCTTCATGGTTCATTTTTTATGGAGGATCCTGATCGGCTTCATGGTTTATTTTATGATCTATTTGGAGTAGACCACCGTCTATTAGTCGGTGAATTGCTGACTGTCTATAAACCTGCAGCCTCCTAAGGGGGTTGGTATACCTTTACCTATAAACATAAAGGCGATGATTTTATTATTTCCTTTCCCTCATATAATCACAATTAGAGACCACACTTTCTTTACATCTGAGGGGAGGCATAGGATCATGATGAGAAGAATGACCTTATAGGCATTTGTTCATGATCCCACCGACCTGGACTAATTCGAACTTGGATGATAATTTATTTCCCTTAGTAAACTGATGACTTTTTTCTTCTTCTTGATACTGATTTTCTTATCTTTATTAACTTTCAGGTATTTTCTGTAAGCTCCCAGATAATCTTGCTGAGTAGAGGAGTAGTGTGGAGGAAGCTAAAAGAAAATCTCACCCATTCAAAAAGTTTAATTATTTAAAGATTTGAAGTACTCTAGTTTTATAGCTAGAGGGGAGGAAGTGCGTGATCATGACATTCTTTGGATTCAAGCAGATACTGAGGAGGAGGAAGTGCATGATCATGACATTCTTTGGCTTCAAGCAGATACTGTGGAAACTCGCCCACTTTTCATTAGATTTTAACATTTGTGTTTCCCTAATTCTTCGGGTAGACTTTTGTTATGCCGATCGATTTGATCCTCAGTTTCGCTACCAAGTGTTGTACTTATTATTTCGATCTTTTATTTTTGCGACTTATGATGCCATGGCTCATCGGGATATCAAGATGCCCTAAAAAGGATGGCCAATAATCATTCAGTCAATTCGTCTGCTCTTCTTAAACTGATCCCTCAAGTCGCTGATGCTACTCCCCTAAACGATGGGGTTAAAGTTAGTGAGTCTTCCATTCCCCTCAACATAATTGAGGAGGAAACTTCATCCGTTTTACTATTGGAGGAAGGTTCCTTCCAGAGAAGGAAAGCAAAGGGTTCTTTGTAAGGTGGGAGTAACCCTATTTCTGCTTGTTAGAGGGTGATCATCGACGAGGGGGAGGAGAAAATTCCCTGGGATGAAGGTATCATTAGGTCTCCCTTATTGAAGTATGACATCCCAGTTTAGAGGTACCTAGCATTTCAGAATGCTTATCTTTCATGAATAGCTCGATCATTTGAGTGTGTGTATCTGTGGGTGGGTGGGGGGGGGGGATTACTAGCGCCAAGGACTGATTTAGCTGGCGATAAAGGTAAATGTCTGTCTTGATTTTCCTGATCATAATTATGACTTTTGGGCAATTTTGAGTTAAAATTTGCTGATTTGTTCGCAAGTGAGATACTTAGGGTTTTTATGTCCTAGAAAAACAAGTGGACAATTCCTTGGTGAACTCTCTGAGGGAGAAAGATAAGGATAAGGTCTCCAAAGAGGCTGCCTAGTACGAGGTGACTATTTGAAAACTCAAATGGAGGTTGAGGTTACCGAGCTGAGGTATCTCTTGGACCTTTAAAGAGAGGGAGGAAGTTGTCAAAGTAGAAATATCTCTAGTCCAACCGATAAGGTTCATGTACTTGAGGTCGTTTCTTACTTCGGATTACTATGGAGTCATCAAGTATCAGTCCTTAATAAATGGTATAACGAGTTGGTCAGCCAAGTGAAGAATGATCACCCGATTAGGACCTATTGGCCTTCAATCCAGACAACGTGGATACTAAGGAAGAGGTGATGCCAACTGCCTCCTACTTGGATGATGCGGGCTACATTCAGTATCGAGATCTTCTGACTGCCCTGTACCCTCCGGTGGGCTTTGAGGTTGAGGACTTTCTGACCTTCATGTATGAACAAATTGATTGGATCCTCTCTAGTGTGCCTTTTCCTACCCCTTCCCCATGATTGATATAGATCTCTCCCTTCATTTATTATTTCCATTTTTGTAATATTGGCTTTGGCTTATGAACATGTATCTTTATTGTCTTCGGCCTATGAGAGTATTTTTGTTCCCTTTGGCACGTGAACAAGTATTTTTGTTGGCTTTGGCTCCTTTCTAAAAGGCACTCTCTCTATTTGATTTTTACTTTATTGTATTATGTATGCTTTGAAACACTTATTTGCGAATGATGACCTGTTCTTCCATAGGTTGACTAATAGTGATAACATTTCTTTCTATGCATGTTGGGTCATTAGTTTATATATGGTGAACGACCCATGTTATTCGTACTTAATTATTTCAAACATAATTGACGTGGATGTCTAGCAAGGGTCTTCGACGTGATAAACTATGGCACTCAGTTGTCCAACCAAATGATACTGATTGGGTTTTTATACTCTATAACTGAACCGAGTTGTTCATGCCCGATTGAAAGACCAAGTTATGGCGAACCAGTTGGTTATACATGGTTAATAAATCGTGTTACCCCAAAAGAATTTGTCTAACCCTTATTTTCATATGATGGTTTATTATCTTCGTGTTATTTTTTTATACATGGCTAATAAACCTTGTTATTTATACTCCGAAAGTCAATTAGAAAAGGGTGGTATGAACAACCATTTTTGTTTCGGTCACTAGTTTTTTTTAAATAATTTTTTAATGAGACTTTGCACCGTATAGCATCACTACAACCTTATGTTCCTTCATGTTCATCACTATTATAACCCTATTTTTAATTTTAAATTAACTACATGATCGATGACAACCCTTCTTGACTTGGAGTTAACCCTATTATACTCGAACGATCTCACTTCGCAGATTGGATCGGATCTGGGGGGTTGCGAGTTAAATCATCCAAGTTCCTTTTTCTAGAGGCTAGGAGCCTAGGAAAAGCACACCATAATGCCATATAGTGTTATCCTTCTTCCTTCTAGTGGCTGGTTCTTAATTTGGTACGAACCTAATGCTTAGGTGGGTAGGAGAAGTATAATTCGTTAGAGACTTGAACATATGGAGAAATAATCATTTGGTTAAATTTATCTTTATTGAAAATGATGTTATTTAAATATACATTCGAGACGACACAAGAAAAATAAAGAGAATCATAATAAGTTATATTAAGAACTACAATTGGAGATTGAAAGAAATAAAGAAAAAATGATAGATCTTAACTTTTGGGTGGTCAATGCCTTTACCCTCTCACCGTAATATACTGATAATAACACTTAAATTATCAATGATCCATCATCGCAGAAGGGCTCGCACTTCATGATCTCTAAGATCGTAGGTTTTTGGTCTGAGGATGGGAGACACTACATATGTCCCTTCCCATTTATATGCTAACTTTCTATGATTGAGATTCTTAGTCAATGTTGTCATTTTTCTGAGCACCAGGTCAGACACTTGGGACATTCTATTCTTGATCCTTCGACTGTAAAAGGAGGATGCTTTGTAATACATAGTTTTAACCTTCCATGTTGCCTCCTCTCTTCATTCGTCCAGGAGGTACCAATTCTTCTGGAGTTATTCTTCATTTTTCTCTATTTGGAAACATTGTGCCCTCAAAGTTGGGACATCTAATTCTATAAGGACGATGACCTCTATTTCCTAAGTAGGGGAGAATATAGTAGACTATGTTGGTCCCCTCATTATTATTTGGTACGTCCATAAGACTGAGGTTAGTTTGTCCACCCAGAGGCCTTTATAGTTGTTTAACTCCATCTTGATCCCACAGAGGAACATTTGTTTTGTGACTTTGACCTTACCATTGCATCAGGTTGTCTCAGATCCAATTAGTAATGTTAAAGTCTGAATTGTTCACACAGCTTGTCGATGCAGAGTCTATCAAATTATCTTCTATTATCTGTGATAATAACGGTGGGCACGTTGAACCGTCTGATTATGAATTTCCATAGGAACAAATAAACTTTTTGGTTGGTGATCCTGGACAAAGGCGCTACTTCCACCCATTTGGTGAAATAATCTGTTACTACCTGCAAGAATTTGCATTGACCTTTTCTGATTAGAAAAGGGCTGAGTATGTCTATTTCCCATGACACAAACGTCTAACGAAAGACGATTATTATAAATTATTCGATCGAATGGTGAATATCATTGGTGGTTCTTTGGTATCATTCAGATATCCTCAAAGAGTATTCGGTATCTTTTCTCATCGTCAGCCAGTAGTAGCCCTATATGAGGGATCTTTGGGCCACGCTCCTTCCCCCAGGATGCCCCTGCAGACTTTTTGTGTAAGTTGGTGCTGATACCAAAATTTACCACCCTACGTGATCAATTAATTAGGCTTAGTCTAGTTTTTTGCATCAACAGATTGGCGCCATCTATGGGAACATATTACTAAACATTTTAACTAATTCACCATCCATGGCTGAAATTCCTGAATCAAGTACCAAAAATGAGGGAATTATGCCTAATCCCTCGACCCCTCCAAACAATAATGATTTAACGGGAATTTTAGCTAGTTTGGCCAAGGGTTAAGAGGCTATTGACGCGATTCAGAAAGTGTCTCTAATGTGCGTTCTCTCTAGGCTCAAGTGCAAACCGGTCGCGTTAGTAATAAACCCAGTAAGTTGGGATCGTATCCACAGGGAAATAGGATAACAGAGTTGTGACGACGTTGGATTGATAAGGAAATCCTAACTCTGAATCTAAAGGAAAGGAAAAAATGATTGGTTTGTGGAATGACTATACTAGATGCAAATATGAAATTATGAAAAGATGCAATTATACTAATTTACCTAAAATACCGATGAATAATGATTTAAAACTTTAAACTATGTGATGAAGAAAAACAGGACGGGAATACAATCCCCTAACCCTAGTGTATTGCAGGTACAATACTAATCGTAAATTTAACTGATTAATTAGACCCATATTTAGTACTCCCAAGCATTACGTATATGAGGTTCAAGCCCGCACCATACTTAATCAGAGGACGAGTAAATCGGTATTGCGATAGTTATACTCGAATTACATTATAAAGCATCCCGCTTACCCGGATGCAAACGAGATCCAAAGATCTACAATTGTCGTGTTCCTACGAAATACAATCGTAATAAATCACTAAATTTAGAGGATTAATGTTATACACATGCAACTATCACATCAGGTTGGGTTCATGTATCCCAGCCTTAGAAAATCTAGCCTAGCATGCTAAAAATAATGAAAATAACTTTTGAATCGCAGAAAACCATGATTAAACTAAAGAAAATTTGTGGAATGATTTAGAAAGGAATTTGACTGAAGAAAAGTAACTCCTAATCTTACCAAAGAAGCAAAAGCATTAATTAAGAACACTTGGAATCACAGAAATCTGAATAATCTTCAATCTTGGAATTGAAATTGTAAACTATCTCTAAACTAGGGTTTTACAGAAAAGTATGGAAAATTATACTAATTCTCCGTACAAATAACGATAATAAAACGGATTTTTATACCCTACAAAATTTCAGGAGTTTTAGCTGCACTAGGACTCTCCATAGGAGAAGGATAAGGAATTAAAATCTCGACAGCCGGACCGGTTCGGGCCTTATGCGGATCGGTCTGCCTTCCATGCCGATCGGTTCTTTTATTTTTTTGGTGGACCGGTCCGGGGTGAATCGGTTCTTTTATTTTTCTTCCCTCTTCGGTTTGCTTTTGATCCAAAGTTCTCTAGAATATGCACTGTGGACCGGTCCGGGGCTACTGCGGATCGACCTGCCTCTTTGAATTTTTTCTCCAACTTTGACTGCTCATAACTTTTGTTACGGGACTCCGGTTGAGGTGTCGTTTCTTCCTATGTGCTCATGAGCTTGATATCTTCAACTTCTTTTTAAGTGCCTCATCCGAATTCCGGGTAAACATTATACTTTTGCTCTTTTGACTTTATTTCTTGACTTTCTCAATTCTTCCGATTTCTTTCTTTCATTTTTGACATTAAATTCCTGCAACATTAGTACAAAATACTAGAAACTCGGTGTACTCGTTAGGATAAGTCAGTATCAAGATTATAAGATAAAGTCAAATCGATTACGTTGTTCGAGGTACTAAAAGTAACTAAATTAAGCAATAAATTGGGAAGAATTTATGCCTAATCAAACCCCTCTAACTTAGAACTTTGCGCGTCCGAGCAATGTAAAAGAATCCTAGTACGGCTCAACTCTTGAAAAACATTTTATTGGGAGAGAATACCTTTTTCGCGGGTAAGTGATTGCATTTAGCATATGCAACAAGCCTTTAAACCCCTAGGTTACCCTAGTATAGTAGTGGCAAAATGTGGCCCAAATAATAAAACAACCCATATTAGCCCAAGCATCTAAATATGGGGCCCATGTTTAAAAGCTATGAGTTAAATATGGGGCCCATATTTCAAAGCTATGAGTTAAATATGGGGCCCATATTTCAAAGCAAAAAATCAAATATGGAGCTCAATTTTAAAAGATATAAATCAAATATAATACTCATTTTAAAAAGTTATGAGTAAAATATGAGTTTTTTTTATATATACCTCGAATTGTAATACTTAATTTAGTAGAAAAATAATGGGTTGGCCCAACCCATATTTGGTCCGTCCATATTTGGCCCGACCCACATTTAACCCAACCCACATTTGGCCCAACCCACATTTAGCCCAACCCATATTTGACCCGCCCAAATTAGGCCCAGCCCATAATTTTGCCAGTGCTACCCTAGTAGGACGAGTTGTGTCTCGTGAGGGTTTGCAGAGAATATACCCACAAAATTCGACTGAAAGAAGATTCAAAATACGCAAAAATTGTGTAATTCAAACTTTCCCAAAAAATAGTCATCATCAAGTCATATTTACAAGTCTCAAATCGTAGTGTGTGTGTGCGAAGCCGAAAATATAACCGCCAATTTCCACCAATTGATCATTACGTTACTTTTCAAAAATTCATTTTGATTCAAATGCTCACGGGATGTTCTCTCAAACGAATCTCTCGGATTATGGCTATTCTCTCGGTATGCGTGATAGAAAGAGTAAATGTAATGGACACAAAGTCACGCATACAAGAAGAAAGACGGAATTTTTTTAGTAATGGGATGTCATCAACGGATTACGATTTTAAAAACGGGAACATTGCCTCTTTTTTTGCGCATTCAATCTCTTTTATTATCTTTTGGTGTATTATCTCTCCACGCGGTAACTAATTTTTGCAATTTGGACTCGGTCAGGATTTTTTCGGGTTTTAAGGTATATAAGGTAAAATGAAAATGGTAGGGAAGGTTGGAAATGGAAAAGTCATTTATGATGTCCATTTGTGCTTTTTCCGGGGTATTGCTCATTTTTTTTCTTCTTTTTCTCTATTTTTTTCTGTTTTTCACTTCTTTTCTTTTCTTGCTATTTTTGTTGAGCATCTCTATTTTTTTCTCGCCCCTTTTTGTTGCACTTTTCGGACTTAACTTCTGAATTTTTCCATTCTTCGCAATTCCGGGCTATTTGGGTTTTTCGGGTTGTCAAACAAAAGGGAAAATCTATTTGGCTCAATTTGGGTTACAAAAGGGGTGATTTTTCATATCTTTTTATGGCCAATATTTTTGGGTGACAAGCGAGGGCCTAGTTCATTGTCCAAAATACCAATTGCGTTACCGTATGCGTTTCGAGATGAATTTAAGTTTAGACATCAATTTTGGCATGTTTTTCAAAGCACTTACACACATTTTTCATAACTGATCAAAAATGAAAGGATTGAGATCCTTGACGACTTTTTAGGCGCTTAAAAGAACTTTGAGTTAACAATTAACTCGAATTGATTTAAAAACTCGCAAAAAGTGATAGGCTTGAATCTCACCGGGTTTGTTAATCTCCACACTTATTCGCTAAGTCGTCAATTTTCGCTCAATTTCCATCTTTAATCAATTTCGGCTTTGTGTATATTGAAATTTACAACTTGAGACTTTAAATCGACTTTTAATGATATTTTCGAAAAATTTGGATTCCAATTTTTATTTATTTTGAAGAAAAATATTTTTGGTTTTTTTCAAAATTTTATGATTTTTTTGTAAATTTCTGGGCATTTTTGAAAATTTGTGAAGTTTTAGAAATACGCACTTGTGACCCCCCCCCCCAACTTAGACTTTTGCATTGTCCTCAAGCAAAAAAGGACTAAAATCTAACTCAAAGTGAATGAAAAGTGCAAAAAAATAAAACAAACAAATATTAAAATGCAACAAGACACTATGTGACACTCATGCATGACTAAAAAATACAACAACAATCACCCCATATGCGTCGGGGGTGCGACGACCTCTCATCTCTCCACAAACTCACACGACCCCACTCACGGGGTTCGATGCTCTCATTGTCACTCCCGTCTTCCTGTCATATACCAACAACCGGAATAAGCTGGGCCCTTGCCCATAAATAAAGGAAAGATCGGGAGACTCATCGTGACTACTCGGAAAGGGATCCCTGGGATGATTACTCAAAGCATAGCTTGCGTGCATCGACTCGGAGGGAACTCCTAATTTTTGTTCAATTTTTGGAATGCATGGGTCGGGCTCTAAGTCGGACGAGACAAAACTTTTCTCCTCTATCGCCTTCGGGCAATCAAATGGTATGGGTGAATGGTCATTGCGAAGAAACTCATCAGATTTATCTTTCCACTCGCTCTCTCCTAAATGACTACGTGAATCCAATAGAGGTTGGACTTCATCGTTAAGGCTCTCATCTACCTGCCTGAATTCTCTCTTAATGTCCGCTAGGCTCAACTCCTCTAGCTCTCTCTCTTGCTTTGTTTCCACATTCTTCCTTCCTCGCTCCATCTCAACATTATTAGGTGGTGTGGGTGGGTAGTAATCGAGGAGAAAAATATCTATCGTGTCTTGCTATTCGCTCTCCTCTAAGCACTCGTACAAACTTCTCCCTATGCCCTCTAAATTGTCGCTCTCACTTGATGTAACAAGGCATACCCCTATCGTCTCTCGCATGTGGGTCCTCCCATGCTCGTGTGCTGCTCCTAAAAGATCCGTCTCTCGCGGTTCTTCTTCGTCACTCTCGTTCTTGATATTATTAAAAATATTTGTATCGAGGGTCATGTTCCCAATTGTTAATTGCATTCGCCCACTCCGAGTATTGATGAGCGCATTAGTCGTAGCTAAGAATGGGCGACCGAGGATAATTGGAACATGATTTCTCGGGAGAATGGAGGGCTCCTCGTCCCAAATGACAAAGTCCACCGGGAAGTAGCAAGTGTCTATTTGGACAATCACATCCTCAACGATTCCCCGAGGCATCTTCACAGAGCGATCCGCAAGCTGGAGAGTCATATTTGTGGTCTTGAGTGCTCCCAAATCGAGTTTTTTATAGATTGAATAGGGTAGAATGTTAACACTCGCTCCTAAATCTATTAGCGCTCTTTCGATTCAGTTTTTCCCCATGATGCATAAAATGGTGGGTGCACCCGGATCTGTATACTTTAACGGAAGGTCACTCGATAAAACTAAACTGATATTTTGGGCCAAAAAGACATTCTTGTAAGGACATTTTCTCATGTCCAACTTGTTTCATTTGTGTATGTCGTACGCCGCTACATTTGGCACGTCACCTCAAGATCTCTCACGACGGCCTCAATCCGAATTCCAGGAATCAAGCTTTTATTATCTCCATCATGTGTCCCTCATCAACCTCAACGACTTAACGTTCCATGATTTTAGGGGCTCAATGCAAGTGGCGCGCAAGAGAAGTCAAAACAGTGAAAAAAGGCACTATAGGAAAGTTCAAGGGCAATTTGGTAATTTTACAACCACCGTCTGGAGGACCGGTCAACCGAAAAGTTGAAGATCTTGCCGCAACAAAGATACTGGAAGAAACGGAACCTCAATCCGAGCTACAGTGAACAAGTTATGGCCCATTGAAAATGGAGATATTTCCAAGAAAAACCTTGGAAATTTTGCTAAGTGTTTTTAAGCCCCTTTCCAGCGAATTTCCCCGAACCCAGCCCGAACCGGTTCGGGGGGGGGGAACCGGTTCGCAGGGGACCCCGAACCGGTTCGGGTACCCTGTACGCTGGATAGAATTTCAGTGTTTTAAATTGGTGGAACTCTTCATTTGCTTTGCTATTTAAACCACCTTCGGGGGGGGGCAGTTTTGCAAGACTTTGGAAGACGTTTTTGAGAGTCCAAATACCTCTAGTCTTCATATCTTTTCAGTCCCAAGACTCATGTTTTGATTCACACAATTTCCAAACCTTCGTGAATCTTTTTGGTAACCCAAGAATACAACCTTGTGTTTGTTCAAACCTTTGTGGAGAGATCTTTACAACAGAGGGCTGCGTGTCGTTGCTGAGGGAGTCTCTACAAAGTTTTATGGCTGCGTGTCATTGAGGAGTGCTACGGTTCTTCCTTTGTTGATTGGACTGAGGTTCATGTGGGTTCTCTGCATGTGGATTCATCGCTGACGACACCGATCGACGCCTGCAGGTATTTGTATGTCACTGTATTTCATTGTAATTTGTGTAAGTTGCGATTTACTTATTATAGTGAAATAAAAAGTTTTGCCCTGCGGGGATTTTTCCTTAACTTTGTGTCGCATGCTTTATTTATGGTTTGACACACACACACACTTACACACACACACACACACACACACACGTAGTTGTTTATTTATGGGTTGTTTCTAAATAGACTCGAATCAAATAAGGCTTACTTGGAAACTTGCGAATTAATTTAAATCGATATTACACGTTCATTTTTCAATTCTTATTTACCTTTAGCTTGCGTTTCACCGTGAGTAAGTCCTTAATGAACTTAGCGTACGCAGGAATTTTCTGTATGGTCTCGAGAAAAGGTAAATTTATCTTTACTTGCTTAAGTACATCAAAAACATCGTCCCGAGAAGTTCCTTTGGAATGCGGGACCAATCGTTGAGGGTGTGGGGCAGCGATGGGGGGTTTCACTACTACCTCGAGCTCACTAGTTCCTTCTTTATCACTCTCATTCAAGGGGACAACTTCGGCCTCTTTCGTTCCGGGCGAAATCTCCTTGTCTTTGGTTGTATCGTGTGGGGGAGGTGACAAGTCAACTACTCTACCACTATGTAGAGTGGTAATTGCGTTACATTGCTCCGGATGGTCATGGGATGTGGAGCTAACACTAGTTTGACCTTGGGGAGGTCTTTGGCCTTGGGCAGGAAACTTGCCCTTCTCTTGGACACTCAACGAGGATTGTATCTTTGACAGATTTGCATTTATGTCACTGATCAGGTGATCATATCTAGCATTGGTTGCAGTCTGGCTATTGATAAATCGATTCATTGTATCCTCGAGAGTTCTCCACGGTGGAGGGATATATTCTCCTTGAGGTGGTGGTGCTTGCACATGTCCTTGCATGTGTGAAACTTGTTGAAAGTGTTGTGGCTGAGGAGGGACAACATGTGAATTAGGATTCATCGTAGCATGTTGTTGCCCATAGCTAAAACCAGGATGGTTTTTCCACGAAGGGTTGTAAGAATTCCCATGGGGTGCACCAAAATCACCCTTGAATCCTCCTATACCACTCACTTGTTCTTGAAGCTTCACTTTGTAGGCGGGTATAGTTGGACATTCCTCAGTTGAATGACCCGCCTCACAAATTGCACACACCTTCTCGACGGGGTTTGGTATGGATCCAGTTGGTACTCTTCCATATACCTCACATAGGTCTCGAAATCCTTTCTCAAGCGTATCTAATCGATTGTCCGTCATAGAATTCTTATCTACGTGAAATAGCCCGAACGCCGCTGGAGTGGTGGTCACTTGACGATTTCGATTTTGAGCATTAGGATCAGATGTATCCCAAGATTGGGTAGTCTCGGCGACATACCTCAGGTGAAGCTCATCATCGTGGGCATCTAAGTCGATAAACAGACCACTACCCATGGTTTCAATGAGTTGCTTGGAGTTAAGATTCATCCCATTATAGAGAAAGGAAATGATTGGGGGCATGAAGTAACTAACTCATTGAAACGCTCGTAACATTAATGAAATGGCTCATTTTCTGATTGTCTGAACGCTTGAATTTGAACCTTTATGGAGATTGTTCGATGTGGTGGGAAGAATTTATTGAGAAATCTAGATTGCAACTCATTCCAAGATGGGATCGAGCTTGGAGGTAAAGACCATAGCCATGTTTTAGATTTATCTTTTAGCGAGAAGGGGAAGAGTTTGCGCGGATCACCTCGTATGTGCAAGTTTGATCATTGAGGGTATCACACACATCCTCAAATTCCCTAATGTGAAGATATGGCTTTTCCGAATCCATACCATGGTAATTGGGTAACATCTGGATCATCCCGTTTTTAAAATGAAATTGCCCGGCATTATACGGGAGTATAATGCATCTCGGAGTGACAGTGCGCTCAGGATATAAGATTTCTCTCAATGGGCGGTATGGGGCCTCTTCCTCACCGGCGGCTTCACTACCGTGTTACGACATTTCTCTCTCTCTTGAAGACTCGGTATCCTCACTTGGTGTGCTCGAAGTGTGCTTGGAGGTGTGTCCTA
Organism: Sambucus nigra; assembly: GCA_949130495.1. Lineage (NCBI taxonomy): Eukaryota > Viridiplantae > Streptophyta > Magnoliopsida > Dipsacales > Adoxaceae > Sambucus > Sambucus nigra. Next base: position 403,832,277 of record OX422211.1, read on the forward strand.
AGAAGGAAAATGGAGTGTTGTTTGAGATTGAGTGTGACGGTGTGGGAGGTGGAATCCAGAACTGTGGGGCGTTAGGAGTGTGGGGGCTATCAGGATCGTACTCAACTATTGGATTTTCGTGAATACTGGTTGGAGTATTATGGGGTGCGGGAGTGAGTTCATAATTTTGCATTAACAACTTAGGAGAGATGATGATGGATCTTTTTGTGCTTTTTGAATTTTTTTTATGTTTTTGGATTTTTTGAAATTTTTGGTCAAAGCTTTAGATTAACTCGATCTAATCCTGCGTCTACCTAAATCCCCGGCAACGGTGCCAAAAACTCGACGCAACTCAGAAAGTGTTTCTAATGTGCGTTCTCTCTAGGCTCAAGTACAAGCCTGTCGCGTTTGTAATAAACCCGCTAAGTCGGGATCATATCCACAGGGAAATAGGACAACAGAGTTGTGAGGACGTTGGATAGATAAGGAAATCCTAACTCTGACTCTAAGGGAAAGTAAAAATGATTGGTTTGTGGAATGACTATACTAGATGCAAAGATAGAATTATGGAAAGATGCAATTATACTATTTTGCCTAAAATACTGATGAAGAATGATTTAAAACTTTAAACTATGTGATGAAGAAAAACGGGACGGGAATACAATCCCCCAACCCTAGTGTATTGCAGGTACAATACTAATCGTAAATTTAACTGATTAAATAGACCCATAATTTAGTATTCCCATGCATTACGTATATGAGGTTCAAGCCCGCACCATACTTAATCAGAGGACGAGTAAATCGGTATTGCGATAGTTATACTCAAATTGCATTCTAAAGCATCCTGGTTACCCGGAAGCAAACGAGATCCAAAGATCTACAATTGTCGTGTTCCTACACAATACGGTCATAATAAATCACTAAATTCAGAGGATTAATGTTATACACATGCAACTATCACATCAGGTTGGGTTCATGTATCCCGACCTTAGAAAATCTAGCCTAGCATGCTGAAAATAATGAAAACAACTTTTGAATTGCAGAAAACCATGATTAAACTAAGGAAAATTTGTGGAATGATGTAGAAAGGAATTTGACTGAAGAAAAGTAACTCCTAATCTTACCAAAGCTGCAAAAGCAGTAATTAAGAACACTTGGAATCACAGAAATCTGAATAATCTTCAATCTTGGAATTGAAAATGTAAACTATCTCTAAACTAGGGTTTTACAGAAAAGTATGGAAAATTATACTAATTCTCCGTACAAATAACGATAGTAAAACGGGTTTTTATACCCTACAAAATTTCAGGAGTTTTAGCTGCACTAGGACTCTCCATAGGATAAGGATAAGGAATTAAAATCTCGACAGTCGGACCGGTCTGGGCCTTATGAGGATCGGTCTGCCTTCCATGCGGATCGGTTCTTTTATTTTTCTAGCGAACTGGTACGGGGCGGGTCGGTTCTTTTATTTTTCTTCCCTCTTCGGTTTGCTTTCGATCCGAGGTTCTCTGGAATATGCACTGCGGACCGGTCCGGGGCTACTGCGGATCGGTCTGCCTCTTTGAATTTTTTCTCCAACTTTGACTGCTCATAACTTTTGTTCCGGGACTCCGGTTGAGGTGTCGTTTCTTCCTATGTGATCATGAGATTGATATCTTCAACTTCTCTTAAGGTGCCTCATCCGAATTCCAAGTAGAAATTACACTTTTGCCCTTTTGACTCTCCTTCTTGCCTTTCTCGATTCTTCCGATTTCTTTCTTTTGTTTTTGACATTAAATACCTGTAACATTAGTACGAAATACCAAAAACTCAGTGTACTCATTAGGATAAGTCAGTAGCAAGATTATGAGATAAATTCAAATCGATTACGTTGTTCGAGGTGCTAAAAGTAACTAAATTAAGGGATAAATTGGGAAGGATTTATGCCTAATCAGCTATGCATGATACTATATGACAGTTGGCCCAAACTCTACAAACTGGAGTTCCTATACAATTTAATAAAAGGAACATGCCACTATTGCCAAAAAGTAGTGTTGGGCATAGCCGTTACAAAACTTCTAGGGATCCTTCATACCTTCTTGGTGAAGCTTCTTCTATCAGGATTACTAATTCCACTGATGGACAGTCCCTCATCCCAAAAAGATTGAGTTCCTTAGAAAGGCTAAGTAGGGCCTCTCCTTTTGATCGTTTGGGACCCCAGGGAAATGCCTTACGGGTTACGTTGAGAAATATTCAACGACTAAGCGATTTAAGGGAAGGTTCAACCCTATCCAGATTAAGTACCCGGAGAACTGATAGATACAGTCAGAAGGAAGGTTTATAAGAAGAAAATTCAGCACGAGTTATTGGTCGGCATAAAAAAGCTGCCACCCATAGATCTGGTGTTGGAAGTGATGCTTGGAAAGGTTCCATTCAATGTTTGGAAGACAGATTGAGAGAAATTGTCCAAGGCCAAAAATCCCCTCCAAAGAAGTTTTATTAAGGGATCCCCCTTTGTGCAAACCATCGAAGATTTCCCTACGCTGACCAAGTTTAAAGCTCTAGTGGTCACTCCCAAGTATGATGTGAAGATTGATCTAGTTCTTCATATAGAACAAAACCAAGCAACGACTAATATATATGTTGTTCCTGATGAGATGAGATGTAGGGAATTTTTAGGAACAATCACTAGATCTGCTCAAATCTGGTACAATAGTCTTCCTCGGGGGCAGATTTCTTGCTTTCAATAACTCGTCGAGCTATTCATTGGTGATTTTTTCTTTGTAGCAAAACCAGTGAAGTGAGTAGCTCATTTTCTCAGTGTAAGATAGGAGGAAGGAGAAAGTACCAGGGATTACATCACTCGTTTCAACAATGAGAAACTGGAAGTCATTGATTACGAATAGACGAATACAATCACTGCCCTCATGAGTGGTTTGCTCCCCGATAAATTATATTATACTCTAGAAAAAGATCCCCGAAGGTGATGACATAATTAATGGCCAAGGCAGCAAAGATTATGAACGCTGAGGAAGCTATGGATGCTAAAAATAATTCAGATGCAAAGGTAGAAGCAAATACTGAAGGTAAGTTAGATAAGAAGGAGCACAAGAATCACAATGAGTGCAGGAGTTCAAAAGTAAAAGAAAGCCTAGATCGTCTTAGGAAATTCACTAATTACACTCCCTTAACGGTTGATATACATCATGTGCTGGAGAAAATCAAGCACAATAATGATTTAAGTTGGCCTGAAAAGTTAAGGTCACCTAGTGATAAGAGGGAAAAGTCCAAGTATTATGAGTTTCATAAAGATCATGGTCACACTACCAACTAGTGTATTGCCCTCCAGAATGAGATAGAAGCACTCATCCAAAGAGGAAAGTTGGACAGATTTGTTGATTAGAAGGATGGTGGAAGAACTAGAGGAAGAGATTGACAGAGATCTAAATCACCAGTTAATCCCAGAGAAGAAAAGAAGAGGAACCACGATAAGGATCCAGAAGATGATCCTGATCTTTCCAAGAAGCTTAGACAACCAAAATAGGAGCGTCATTGGAACCGGTTCTTAAACAGGAGTTAGGGAATTTCTTGAGACAAAGAAAACATGTGTTCGCGTGGAGTCATGAAGATATGCCAGGCATAAACCCAAATTTCCTATGCCATTAGCTTAATGTCAATAAGGAGGTTTAAACTGGTGAAGCAGCGAAGAAGGGTTTTTAGCCCGGAGAAGAACCAAGCTATACAAGAAGAAGTGGAGAAGCTTCAAAAAGCTTCCTTTATTGAATATGTGAAGTACCCGAACTAGTTGGCCAACACAGTTATGGTCAAGAAGAAAACAATAAATGGAGGATGTGTGTGGATTTTATCTTGAACAAAGCATGCCCAAATGATCATTTTCATTTGCCATGAATTGATCAACTAGTGGATGCCACTTCAGGGCACGAGCTGCTGAGTTTCATGGATACATATTCTGGTTATAACCAGATCAAAATAAAGCCCGAAGATAGATAAAGTACTCCCTTTATCACTCCTCGAGGAACTTATTGTTATAATGTTATGCCATTTGGTCTGAAAAATGCAGGTGCTACTTATTAGAGACTGCTGAACAAAGTATTTGAGGAGCAGATAGGCAAGAACATGGAGGTGTATGTTGATGATATGCTCACTAAGGGCAAAAAAGCTACTGATCATATTGCCGACCATAGCCAGACGTTTGATCACTTAGAGAAACACCAGATGAAGTTAAACCCCACCAAATGCGTCTTCGGAGTTTAGGAGGGAATGTTCCTCGAGTATATAGTGAAACAAAGGGGCATTGAAGCTAATCTAGATAAGATTAAAGCTCTGGTCGAAATGCATTCCCTGACCTGTAAGAAGGATGTTGAAAGGCTAACAGGGCGCGTAGCAACGCTCAATATATTTATGTCCCGAGCAACGAACAAGTGTTTTCCATTCTTTAAGGTACTAGAAAAACTTTTGAATGGAATAATGAATGTGAAAAAGCCTTCCTGGAATTGAAGAAGTACCTAAGAACACCACCACTACTCTCCCGGCCAGTGTTGGGAGAAAAGTTGCAACTATATTTAGCAGTTTCTGAGTCAGCTGTTAGCTCTACTTTGATCAGGGACAATAATGGATTCCAAAAGCCAGTTTATTACACTAGCAAAGCTTTTCAAGGAGCAGAAGTTAGATATCCCAGAGTGGAGAAATTAGCGTTGGCCTTAATTGAGGCTAGTAGACGAATGAAACCATATTTTCAAGCTCACACCATAGTGGTATACACTGACATGCCACGGAGGCAAGCTTTGGATAAGCCAGAGAAATCTGAGAGATTCATGTATTGGGCTGTGGAGTTGGGGGAATATGAACTTGTATACGAACCAAGGACTACTTTAAAAGGCCAAGCTGTGGCTAATTTTATTATATAATTCACTTACCCAGAGGTTCCTGACCAATAAGGGACTCTAACCGAGCAACATGCATAAGTCAGCAAACCTACAGAAGATACGCTCGACCAATTCTAAGCAAGGTAAACTATAGAAAAAATCAACACCGACCAATTAGAATCCTCCCGTGGAGTACAGGAGATGAAAAAGAAATATGAGGAGGTAAAGGATAAAATTTTCCATCATGAAATTTTGATAAACCAAGCGTTTGACAATTATATTTTCATATGGAGCTTATATGTTGATAGGTCATCCCGTATAACTGGATGTGGAGCTGGAATCATCCTCAATACTCCAGATGAATTAGACATAGAGTATGCTCTACGATTCCAACTTCAAGCCTCCAATAATAAGGCAGAGTATGAAGCTATAATTATTGGGTTAAATCTAGCTAAATCACTGAATGCCGAGCAAGTTGTGGTATATAGTGACTCACAATTAGTGGTAAACCAGGTGTTGAACTTATATGCAACTAAAGGAGAATTAATGACCAGATACTTGGCTAAAATGTTGGAGATAATTTCCATGTTGCTAGCTGTCCAGATGATTAGAATTCTAAGATTGGAAAATGTCCGAGCATACGCACTTGCTCAGCTAGCTTCAGTAGACAGAATTGAGCTACGAAGAACTATTCCTATTGAGCTACTTGCTAATAGGAGCATAGATGAAGATCTGATGGTCAACTTTATTACAGTTGATATGGGGCCATCTTGGATGGACCCCATAAGAGCATATATTGAAGATGGGATTCTTCTAGACGATCTACTTGAAGCTAAGATACTGAAATACAAAGCCGCAAGATATGTGCTAGATGGTGGTGTGTTATATAGAAGAGGATTAACTGCTGGTCTACAGTGGTGTGTGCATCCAGCTGACGTGGAGGATTTGATTAAAGAAGTCCATGAAGGGTCCTATGGAGCCCATGTAGCAGAAGAACGTTGTTACAGAGAATCCATACACAGGGGTACTACTGGCCAACTATACGAGCAGATTGTGCAGATTTTGCCAAGAAGTGTGATAAGTACCAGAGGTTTTATAGCATATGTAAGGCTCCACAAGCTCTCCTAACACCAATCACTTCACCTTGGCCCTTTACTATGTGGGGAATTGACTTAGTCGGGCCTCTGCCGACAATCCGAGGAAAATTCAAATACCTGGTTGTAGCAATTGAATATTTTACTAAATTGGTGGAAGCTGAACAACTGATCGATATGTACTATGAGAGGGTTTATCAGTTTATTTGGAAGAATATCATATGCAGGTATGACTTACCCTACGCTTTTATCACTGATCATGGTACACAGTTTGACAACGATGAATTTGCTGCTTATTTTTCCCAATCTAACATCCAAAAAATTCATTCTGCCCCTTGCCATCCTCAAAGCAATGACCAAACAGAGGTAACTAACATAACTTTTCTAAATGGGTTAAAGAAAAGTCTGGAAAATGCTAAAGGGAATTGGATCAATGAACTGGAGTCTATCTTGTGGGCTTACCGAACAACTCCTAGAACAGCTACTGGAGAAACTCCCTACATGTTAGCATTTGGTACTGAAGCGATAATTACTGCCGAGCTAGGTTTGCCTATGCACAAAGTTTTTAACTTCAGTACCCCAGTCAGTGATTTGATGAGAAAGATGGATTTAGACATGCTGGAAGAAGTCCATGAAGGTGGAACTTTAAGAAATGCAGCCTATCAATAATGGATTGCATGTTTCTACAATAAGAGGGTCATACCGAGCAACTTAAAAGAGGGAGATTATATTTTAATGAAAGTGATTCAGAAGGGGAGTAAGATGGAAGCCAATTGGCATGGACCTTATCGTATTACTGTAGTCATCCGACCAGGCACATATCGTATTGAGACTTTGAAAGGGGAAGAATACAAGAACCCATGGAATGTAGAACACTTGAGGAAATACTATTAGTGATATAATCGTCCTGTATTAAGTTCATTTAAATATTAATGAGAATGCGATTTCCCCAAAATTGTTATTATTTTTTTTGGAGTACTAGTGCTATGCAGTACACTATGCATCGACAAAAATACCAACAAAGTTGGTCGGTAGCAACAAAGACCACCAATAAAGTTGGTCGATATCAATAAAGGCCACTAACAATGTTGGTCGGTATCAATAAAGGCCACCAATGAAGTTGGTCGGTATTAACAAAGACCACCAATAAAAGTTGGTCGGTATCAATAAAGACCACCAACAAAGTTGGTCGGCATCAATAAAGACCACTAAAAAAGTTGGTCGGTATCAATAAAGGCCACCAACAATGTTGGTCGGCATCATTAAATGCCACCAACAATGTTGGTCGACATCAATAAAGGCACCAAAAAAGTTGGTTATCAAACATATAAAACCACACAAAGCAAAATTATAAGTCCCAAATGCTTGTTAAGGAAGATCCGTATGAATAATTTTTATCTAAACTAGGCTAAAAGATGGACAAATATTCCACTCACGCCTGGGAACTGAGGTAACTAATGCAATTACCTAAAAACATTAGGTACATTAGTAGAACCATGGTGATGCATTGGTAATTGATATAATACTTAGGATAATCCTAACGATATCAATAGAACTGGTGAAAAACTAAAGATTAACTAAAAGTTAATCCATTCATAGTCAAAGAATAAAAAAGACATTCATATGTGCAGAGATTAACTAAAAGTTGATCCATTCATAAAATAAGTTTTTCATTAAATCAAATGATTACATATTGTTGCTTAAACATGCAGAAACAAAATACAAAGCATTATTCTGTAGTATGTTTTCCTTCAACCTTAGAAATTGGATCCATGCTAGCTGGAGGATCATCCAAATTAAAAGGAGAGTTGATGAAGTTAAAAGTTTGAAGCATGCTGGTGTTACTTCTACTAGGACGATCAAGTAGATGAGGAGGTTGGACGATCTCAAGATCATCATGTAGCTCATAATCCCTTAAGTATTTTGAAATCAAATAGTGAGGAATACGATCAACAAGGATCCAATTAACGTCTAACTTGAATGGAGGATTATCAAGTTACAAAAAGCTCGGATCATACCAATCCCATAAAAAGTTGTTCCGATCCACCTTCATCACAGTTAAAACGTTCATCCAACCTCATTTATAGGACTCATTCTTGGCCTGTTTAAGTCTAACGTCAAAATGTCCCAAAGCTTCATTATAACCATCCATCCAAACCTCTCATGGCTGCTTGTGAAATTGGAAGGTTAATTTGTGAACCTGTGACTATAGTGATAGATAGGGTTTTGTCTCCGTGTCGCGTCACCAACACCGGTCATTTTGAATTTGGCTCACCTCCTCTATACAAAAACCTAAACTTATGACTACACTCAACAGGTGAGTATAGCGGCCATGTCCGAGTATCAAAAATCCACAGAGATGAGTTGCTGGAATTTATAGGATTTAATATTCCTAAATGAAAGTGTAAGAGATAATTACACACAAAAAGAAAAGATGCACAAAAGGGAAATATTAATCTAGGCGAGGGAAAATAAAGCTAGACTAACAAAAGAGGTAAAAACTATAGGTTGTGTCGAATATCCCTCACCTGAGTTAATTAGTGTAAATGGGTCGACGAGTTATTACGAATGCGTCTCGTTTCCACAGTTAATTAAATCAAGGGTTGTCAAGATTTAAAATGAAAGGGAAACTTGCTCCACGATACGTAGGACCTTTTTCCATTAATGATCATATTGGACCAGTAGCCTATCCATTGACTCTAGCGCCAGATTTCTCACAAATTCATGATGTATTTCATGTCTCTCAATTGCAAAAATATATTCCCAATTCGAATCGTGTCATCTCATGGGAAGGACTTTCGATATAATCCAATCATAATTTTGAAGAAAGACCTCTTCAAATATTAGATTCTCAAGATCGGATTCTTTGTACCAAAACCACCCCCTAGTTAATGTTCTTGGGCAACACCAATGAGTGGAAGAAGCTACCTGGGAACTTAGGGATATCATGAATTAACAATATCTTGAGCTCTTCGAAGGTAATTTCAGGGATGAATTTTTTTTATATGGAGAATTGAAAGACCTGAAAAATGATACGTAGCTCAAACCCTTGATATTTACATATATAGATACTTATATTTATTAGATACCCTTACCTAAGTATAAAATTCTTGAAATTAAAAACTTTGAATATTAACTACATGAACCTTAGAAAAACTTAAATTAATAAATTACCCTAAAGTTTAAATATTACAAAATCGCCCCTAAAGTTTTTATTTAGTTTTTAAACTTTCTAAATGAGTTATAAACGCCAAAATTTTTACATACTTGACTTTAAAACTATTCTAATTTATAAATCAGCCCTTAAAAATACTTTACTTAGTTTGGGAAATTACAAAAAGTCCCTAATGTTTGAAAAAGCATATAAAATGCACTAAAAATAAACCTAAACTTTCCAAGGACCAAAACTTAACATCCTACCCTAATCCTTATTGGCCAAGCTCATGAGAATTCCACACAAGATGCCAGTAGAGCCTATGTCAAGAAGGAATCACATGCCCAAAACCAAACACAAAGAAAAGCATTAGTTCCGTAGAGTAAAAACCAACTCAAAAAATTAGCATTTTCGAGTATCCTCATATTTTATGCATAAATCTTAGTTTTATTAATTCAACTTAGTTTCTGCAGTAGTTTAGAATCAATTCATGTTTTTACATGCATTATTAATGTATAAATACATAGCTAAGGGTCTGTTTTCAAAAAATATCATGAAAGCTTAAGCTTTAATGGTGAATTCGGTATTCTTGACGCTGAACTAATTTCAAGGTGGGAATAATTGTCCTCAGACCTTCAAGAACTCAACCATAATTTTCATATTTCAAAATGTTTAACTTGATTATTATATACCTGCATATCTCAAAATCAAGTTTTCATATTTTTGCAGTCAAAATTTCAAAGTTAAAATTCTCCTTATATACTATGAATTATAACCTAAAACCAAAACCATTTTACTCCAAATTCACACATAAACAAAACCATATTACTACCACAGCTCAAATTTCACTGTAACTCCACAAATATGAAACTGAATTTTTTGTAATTTTACAGTCCACGAAAATGAGGCTACTGCCCACCTCAATCCATTAAAGTTATATTTTCGGATTCCTTGAAATTAGAAAGAATGGCTTTTGAATTATCTCAAATGGTATTCGATACTTGATTTAATTGAAGTTCAAAGTTTCTAACCCTAAAGTTGTAGATGAAGTGGTCAACACGTGCACGAGTGAGTCAAAGTCAATGCATGATAAATTTGACTGAGCGCGTGAGAGCGCATGTCCAATTATAATTTATGAGATTGCTTTCAATATGTTTATTTTATTTTTCTGGTTAAAATGGTATATTACAACACCTTGTTTGGTTAACCAGAAAGCAAATTCGAACTATCACCCAAACTTTGATTTTAAAACTTTAATATATTTTTGCGCTTATACCCCAAAAGTTTTCTCACAACTAAATTTCACCCCAAACTTTACCTACTGACTTTTGGCACCATTATGAACAAAAAAGTGTATTACCATTAGACATGAAAACCTAAGGAGCTATAAGAACTAAATCCAAACTTTTATTTACATATTAAACCCTTAAAAGTTATGTTATACCCAATTTCAAATATAATCACCTTAAACGTTTTAAGACCCGATCTTACTTAGATATTTTTCACTTTTCAGATTTTCTCAGGCTGTAATACTCGATAATTTTCAAAACCAAACATCCCGATAACCAAGTCCCTAAAGTATTTATTTTAAACCCTTATGATGACCTGAAATTCAGAAGTCTCATAAAGAAGAATGACACTACCCTTGATGCCCTATAACTTTACTAAATTAACCTAGACACCCAGAAGTATTAATAATTGCAGACTAGCCCCTAAATATTTCAAACAAATATAATTTAACTTATACCTAACCCATAAACCTCAACTTTACATCCTATAGACTTCAACTAACACATAATTTTATTTTCAGCCCTTGAAATTTATGAATGAACTTTCTTTTAAGTATACTTTTAAGGCAATATACCTTAATATTTTACCAAAAAAGGACCAACTACGAAAGTCTGAGTATTTTCAAATAACCCCCTGGACAAATATGCAATACATCAGCACTAAAAGACAAGAATAACACATGTTAGCATTATTGAAACATGTGAAGTTTTAAAACTCACTTTGAAATCCTTGAATTTTTGCTTGAAATCCACCTCCACCAGCAACCAATCGAATTCCTTAATGAAGTACTATAATTACCCCACATTTTCATCAGTTAAAACACACATCGTAAGCATATTCAAATCTTGGAAAATTCACTCCAAATAGGTACAATGTGATTTTATGCATTATATTCAGTTCTTTCAGTTTTAAACGATTTCTGTGTGATTATTATGCTTAGAGAAATCGTAATATTAAATCTTTTACATGTTAAACAGTGTAGAATGGGAAAACATGAAGTTACACCATTAAATCTTTAGCTTTAATTGTTAAAATTCATATGAATTTTAAAGCTCTGATTTGAAGTAATAAGTACCTTCACTACTACTCTAGTGCAATGATCAAAACCCATGAATTTGCACAACAAGCTTCAACTTGTCAAAAAAAAATTTGAACTAGAAACCTAAAAATCTTAAATTCTCCTTATATAATTCATCTCAAACCTTGGAACCAAAACCAAACTACTCCGTAACATAGCAGAAACAAAAATAGTTTCATAAGAATCCCTGCTATATTCTTAAAAGCCACGAATGTTAAGTCAAAATTTTGAAAAACACACTGTTATAAATATTACCATATACTGCATTTCAATCCATAAAACCTACATATTTGGATTCCTTATAAATTTTTAGGTTAAGTTTGTTTAGAAATCATCTCAAATTGTGTAAAAATGAAGGAGATATTCAAGGTAAAAAATCTGAAACCCTAAAGTCAACCATCGAGAGGTTGAAGATGAGGTTTTTGACATTATACATTGACCGCGTATGTGAGGGCGCGTGGCCAAACAAGATTTTTGGAAAATTTCCAATATTTTTATTTCATTTTTCTAGTAAAAAGGGTATAAGGTAAGGCCATATTTGGTTCATCCTAGCCTAAGTTAAGGACAAATGAGGTTTTAACTTTGAAATATTTTTCCTAAATAATAATTTGTCCCCTCCTGAATTTTTCAACTTATAAATTTGAACCCCAAACTTTTCCTTTAAGTACTTCAAAATATTTCAAGGCAAAAAGCCTCCTACCCCAAAGTTTAAATATAATTTTAAGTCCAAGATTTCAAAGTCCCGATTAATTTAAAACTAAACCCCCAAAACTTTAAAAGAAACAGTTTTTTGTATAAACTGACCAAACTAACCCCAATTATAATAAATGCTTAGATACCTAAACATTGTAATCAGGTACCAGCTACTCCTCCCAATATCATCTTTTGATCCATAAGCAGTTCGAAATATGAGTAAGTGGGTTTCTTTTACCTCTTTAATAGTTAGAATATTTGATAAGTATTATTGATATCATTCAATGATAGACAAACTTGATTCTAAGTATGCATAGAAATTACCAGACTCATATGTTGTTTCATCAAGTGATATTTTAATTATGATCATTCGAATCATATTTAACCCTTCTCACCTAATAACTGATATTACAACAATTCATTGTGACGATTTAATTTATCCTGCTCTTTTGTGCATTATTCGTATTAAAAAAGCATCAGTATTAACTAGGGAGTAAACTTCCATGTTATCCCATGGAATTTTTCTACTTGGCCTATGAAATCCGATGTTGAGAGACAATTTTATTTCTACATACATATGAGTGCCACTTTAATTATGTTCCTAGCCAGTTATTATCCAAAGGTTTTGGATTATTTATTATTTAGTTGTATTAATGGCTTACTTATTTCTATACCATCCTTGTGAGATGGTAAGTATGGAATTATCAGTTCAAAGATCCTTGATTTTCTTATGTAAACCTTAATAAACTGATAAGTAATGCATTATCAACTTTAATTCTTTAGCGTTCCTATATGAACACCGAATTATATACACACTCCACCTCTCATTTATACATATATTTGTTATAGAATTGGTAAAGATGACAACTCGAAACTTCGAAAATCATCTGATAATTCTCTAATGAAACCTCCATGACCCCGGTGAATCTTCTATGAACATCGGATGAGTCTCCAATGATAAACTGCGACTCCGTAGACCACAAGCAGATCTAAGATGAGTACACGACATTATACAAAAAATAACATTGGTAATTTACAATACGAAATTTCACATTGCTATTTCTCACTTTAAAATCAACTTTGTAATTTTTTTCCTTCAAAATTTGCATCTAAATTAAACTCATTTGATAAATATTAACTGAACGTTTATATCAATAAAATTCAGTAAAAATTGAAGTTTCCAATTATGAAATGGCATTACGAAAGACCCAATTATGAAATAGCATAACAAAGTTCACAAATTTAATTTCGCACTGTGAAATATCATTGTGAAATTTCACACCTAAAAAATACGCTAAAAATTGCACTTCGAAATTGAAAATTTCAAGCTTCAAAATTAAATACGTTTCATGGATCTATTTTTATAAATTTACTAAAGAGATTTCCAAGTATATAAATTTCATCCCAAACTAACCTATATTAGGTATTTAATTTTAATGTTTGTGGACATGAAGAGAAATTAAACATTAAGGAGAATTTGTCTAAAGAATACCGTTTGGGCTTCTCACTAAAAATGTTTTACACCTTTGCTAAGTGTTGTACATGTTTTACATCGGTTATTTTTCACTCAATATCTCTTATCGATGTGGAACCACAAATCCAAGGAAATTGAGGAGCCTTCTTCCTATGTCTAATTACTTCTAAAGCATTGACTTCAACTCCAAAAGTAACACGAATTAGTTAATGTGTGTTTGAAGTCTCTCCTTATTTTATTGGATTGAAAATTCTTATCTTACGAGCTACGAAAGTTTGACTTTCAGGATCTTGGAGTTGAACATGAATAATTGGAATGAATTCAAGTAAAAAATGCATCGCTAAAGTTTGATTTGAAAATTTTAACGAATTGAAACGTGCATTTAATATTGATTCATTTACTTCTTGAGTCGAGTTCGAATAAGATTATATCGTGTTGCACATGAGTCGAGCTCGATTAACTTGATATTTGTATACTATTTTTATACAGTTATCGATGATTTACCTAATTTCCAACTAAGCTAAATAAGATATCAAGTTTGAAAATATGTTCAGCATTGGTTCGTTTCTTCTATGAACGTAACATTATCAATCCTCTATTAAAAAAAAGATAAGATGACCTAAAGTAGCTTGGTTTTTTTAGATATACCACCACCCTATGCCTTCTAATTTATTTCGATATAGAAGAACAACTCCGCACCTTAGATTTTAACCTATCCCAATTAGATGATGAAGGTAATCGAAATGGAACGACTAAAAATCTTTTTAAATGTATTTTGCAAACTTTTTTTATTAGATGATGCAATTTTATCTCTGGTACCACTTTATTTCAACTTTTCCTTTGGTAGAGAGAATTTTGAATGAGTAAATTATATATAAATTCTAGAAAATGACGTGTTTAATGCACTAGACCCAAGTTGTTTATCTATCACCATAACGATCTATTCGGTTTAATATTATTTTATTATACACACTATACAATTTCTCAAAATATTAGCTCATTTTTCTATTATAGAAAGATTCAATTCTCTATCTACGTTTAAATATCACTAATATAATATCGTTAAAGTTTTGACCTTATAATATGTTCCCGTTGTATTGGAAAAAAACACATTCCCATGCATATTTCACCTATGTAATTTTGTTATAGCATGTGCATCATGTGCGTGATACCACGTGTATTTCTTTTAGGTGAGTGTTTTTGCTCTAAGTGACTAGTGGAAAATGGAAGTTGGTGGATGGTGGATGGCCCATATCTTCCCATTTTGGTCCTAAAAATTGTAGTGTTTTTGCTTTTTGTCGTGTGTTCCAAAGTAGATAATAATTATGTTGAATGCAAATTTAAGGGTTCACTCTTTTGTGTAAAATTGATTATTTTGGGAACCAATTTTAAGTATGCTCTATTGAGGATATGGATAGAATTTATGAGGTTTTTTAGGATAATAATATTTGTGAGTTTTCCAATATTTGTGAGAGGGTTGTTTTGTCAGTGAGAAGATAAATTATTAGTATGTGAGGAAGGAACATATTATCCTTCTATTTGTAATATTTTTCTATCAATGCCAGGATTGCCTGTGGATGTAGCCAAATTGGTGAACCACTTAAATATTGTGCCTTTTCATGTTGTGTTCTATATCCCATATTTATTGTTTATTTTGTTACTTTGTTTTTGGGATTTCCATTACAATCGACATCATTTGTTGTCACGGTTCCTCATAACAAATTGGTATCAAGGCTTAGGTTCCATTATCTAGGTGTTTTGGATTTTGGTGGATAAATTATTGTACTTTTTTTATTTGTTAGGTAGTGTTCATTCATACGGTATATGTACGGTATTGTTCATATATACAATTATTAATCCCAACCCCCAAAAAATATCTAAATTTGGAAATTTTTTCATTCTTTTTTTTACCTTGATCATTTTAGTCATGGCATTCAAGATGAGGTGAGAAGGGGAGAGATTTGATGGGATGAAATTATTTGGCCTTTAGCAAATGAAGGTGGTGGGCACATTTGTCAAATAGGGGTTGATCTAAGATTTAAAGGGAAATCCTAACACAGTGAAGGATGACCAGTAGAAGAAGATATATAGGGAGGCTTGTTCCAAGATTCGATTATGTTTGCTAAGGGAGATTAAACACGTCGTTATAAAAAAACTTTTGCTAAGGTAATTTGGGTAAAGATTTAGAATATTTATATGGATAAGCCTTTCAAAAATCGCATTAATCTCAAAAAGGAATTCTACCTATTTAGTATGGTCCCGAGTACTTTGCTGAAAGATCACATAAATGAGTTTAATAGGCTTCTCTCGAAAGTATTAAACATGGAGGTGAAAATAAAGGAAGAAGATAAGGTTACGGCTTTATTGACTTCTCTTATCGAGAGGTACGATCACTTGGTGAATACGATGATGTATAAGAATTAGAGTATCATTTTAGAAGAGGTCACATAAAGACTTCCCTCCAATGAAAGTAGGAAGGAAATGGTTGAGGTTGATGTTGATGTCGTAGGCCTAGTCGTTCAAGGAAGGCTGGAGAACTTCTAAGGTCTCAAGGTACAAGTCAATTGGGCACAAGGACTAATAGTGTCACTATTATTATGGGGTTGTCCACATCATTGCCTCTTTTCCCAAACATAAAGGGAAGAATGGTAAAGTCAAAGAGAAGGTTGAAGATGCAACTACAGCAATGGCAGATGCAAGTGATTCAGAAGATGATGATTACGATCTCATGAAAAACCAATTTAATGAGTCATTTAATAACGTTTGGGTTCTTAATTCTAGTTGTTGAATTCATACGTGTCTGAATAGATATTCTTCTTCCTCCTATTAAAAGGTGAAACTTAGTTATTTTTTATTGTCGATGGGAGTGTCTTCAAAATTTAGGGAGTTTTCTCAATCAAAATCAAGACAAATGATGGGTTGGTGAGAATTTATGTGGCGTGTGACATGTTCTGAGTCTTCTAGTTAACCTCATGTCTATGGGTGTTATAAAATCCACGGGTTATGAGGTAGTAACATCGGGTGGATACTTGAGGGTCATGACAGGTTCTTTTTTGGTTTATAGGGTCTCTAAGGTGAAGAACCTCTATTTTCTCCAAGGGAATATGGTAGCATGTGGAGATTTTATGGAGCCTTCCATTATGTCGAGTGAAGATTCATATTTTTATCTTTGTAACGGAGGCAAAAGCGTCTTTCATTTTGGGAAGTCTGTAGATCTTTAATCTTATTCGAGTTGTGAGGGGATTACACAACATTCAAGGAGAGTGAGATCTATTTTGAGGTGGCAACCAAAATTACAGTAGTCCAAGGTAGACATATAAGGATGGGCATAGAGGCTTGCGCTAATATGGATGGAACTATGATAGTCCATTCTAGTGCTATTAATATTATTGGGAGGTATGCAGTTGGCCTTGATAAACACGTGAGGGAAATTCGGGGACGTCATATTCTCCAAATGTTAGAAAAATGACTTTTAGCTACCAATCGGTGGTTAGAGGCTAGTTAGCGGTGGTTTCTAGATGTGATATCGAAGCATATGTTTTCAAGGGTGCTATGGAGAATTATATCTTTGAAAGAGATGGTGGAAGCATTCTTATATCTGTGAGATATAAGCATTGGTTGAAGAATAAGCTGATTCTTAGGTTTCGGGAGGCCTTATATTTAGTAAAAAATCTTCATTAGTATTTTCGTGGTGGCAATCGTGTCTTTTTTATGGTGATCCTCATATTATGTATGCTATTTTTAGATGAATCATTTTTTATATTTTGGTTGATCTTGCCAAGGAGGACTCATTAATTTTTTGGTTGACTAAAGTTTGATAGATTGACCTGTAAATTTTTGTTAAGGTATGTACTATTAAAAAAGTGATAGTGAACAAATTTATTTTTGGTGAGAGTTTTTGCTTTTGGTGGTGATTGGAAAGTGACAGTTGGTGGGTGGCCCATATCTCCCCATTTTGCTCCTGAAAATGGGGGAGTTTGTCTCCTCCTTCTATCCCAATATAAGGGGGTACAACAGGTTGACATAAAAACATCAAAATTCAAAATGAGTTATGTGTCTTGTGTTCAAAAGTATAGGATAATTGTATTGAGTGTAAATTTAAGGGTTCACTCTTTTGTGTATAATTGGTTATTTTGGGAACCAATTTTGGGTATTTTCAATTGATGATTTGGGTAGAATTTATGAGTTTTTTATGATATTAATATTTATGAATTTTCCAAAATTTGTGAGGGGGTTATTTTCTTAGTAAGAAAATATATTATTAGTATGTGAGGAAGGAACATTTTTTCCTTTCATTTGTAATCTTCTTCTATTAGCATCACAGATCGCCTACGGATGTAGCCAAATTGGTGAACCGTGTATATTTTGGTTCTTCTTGTGCGTGTGTTCTCTATACCATATTTATTATGTGTGTGCCACTTTGTTTTTGGGATCACCGTTACAGTCAATATCATATACTAACACGCTTTTGCACAACAACATAATTCTACATCTCGTTTGTGACAGAACCGTGCATCCGCGATAGAACCCTATGAACTCAATTTGTTTTGGCTCGCCTAAAGAACAGATATTTTTATCATACATAGAGAATTTATATTGTCGCATAGAAAAACATGTCACGTAGACAGAGCCTATTGCAAAATATGTATATTAGCTTTTGTGATTTTATAAGATAAAATCTAAACAAATTCTGAGAGTGCGCTACAGTTCAATGGCCCAAACTTATTTAATTAAATGTTAACTCACACCAGTTTTAAATCCTTTAAGCCTTAGATCATGCAACTATGCGATTGAAACTAGTAAATTATGAAATCACGCTATTAAAGACAAGCAAGACGGATTTTGGGAAAAATCCCCTTCGATGCAAAACATTTTCTATTTCACTATAGTATGCAAATCACAACTTACAAGTACAATAGAGAAATACAAACAATGTTTTAGAATGAATCTCCCACAGGTGACCCTACATCTTCCTTCCGTAATGGTTTCCACAAGAACTACAATATTAGTAGTGGAAACACCTTCTCCACAAGAGAAACTCCTGTATGGAATTGTGTGTGAGGGTTTCAAAGTGATTCACAAAATATATATGGGAGGTGTGAATCAAAAGGTGTTTTATCCCTTTAAAAGTAAGACTTTTATGCAACAGCTCTACAGAGATCGAGGTTCTAAAATTCTTGCAAAATACCTACAGGAAGAAGGATTTTATAGGCAAATACGAAAATCGAGGCGATGTCAAAGTCGTTTGAACAAGAACAAAGCGTCATTCGAATGAGAACGAAGCGCCGTTCGAACGAGATATGCATCGCGTCAAAAGTGAGATTCGAACGACCTGACAAAAACAAAACATTCATCCCTCATTTGAAGCAAGTTTAATGTATTTCATCAAATGACCCTTCTAACAATATTGTTAGATGATTAGAACGATACGTGCATCTCGTTTGAACAACATTTGACTAAAATTTTATTTTTAAAACAGCCCGGCCTCATTTTGATAAAATAAAATAAAGTAAAATCCTTCCAAATACATTTATGAAAAACAAAGAACTCCGAACATAAAATAAACCATAAAGAACATGGAGTTATGGAGAACGAGTGAAGATGCATAAGGAGCACATGAAGATGAGTGGTACACGTTGCCAACTATTCGGATTTTTGATGTTGTGGATGATCACGAAGACCTTTTATGCCATAACCAATGTAGCGATATATCCCATATCTAAAGTAAACTAGAAATCTATGGACAAGTCCTATATTCTAGTGGTAGTGTCAGCCCTTACAAATATCACCCTACGGCTATGCCGGTATATACGTATAAAATTTGAATTATGAAACAAAAAATCCTAAGACATACAATATTCTAATACCCACCTAAAAACGCACAAATGGAATGATATTAAGATACATAAGCCGTGAAAATCTTCAAGTTCTTCAAATTCTTCAAATCTCCAAATTCCTTTATCTTCATCAACTGTATTATCAATGTGATCTTCAAATGAACATATACACATATGACAAACAAACAAATACCCGTGTCGCGCAAAGTTAGAAATGAAATGATAATCATAAGCATAATCATGAGTAAGCATAATCAAACTTTCTAATCCCCCATAATTCGTTCTCCCCCTTTTTATGATGTCCAAAATAGACAAGAAAAAGAAACATAAGCAAAAAATCGGAGTGTGTCACAAAACAATAAACATCTATTTTTTGAATTTTTCAAAATTTTTCTCAAGTATAAAAAATACAAAGATAATATAGACCATGAACTGACACTAAGATAACCAAGTCGTGAAAGCGTAAATGAATGGATGTGAACAAATCTGCTAGAAAAATCAACTCAAGCAATCATAACATATGTGCACGCTGGATTTTGGATACTCCTAACGAATGAACTCAAAGTTGTCCTAAGGTGCAAAAATGTAGAATTCATATGATATCGATTCAATGTAATCAACAATCAAAGTCTAAAATGATTTTTACACCAATAACGCCCAAAACTATGTAATGCTTTTATGATAACTTTTCAGGATGTGCAAACACATCGATCTTTAACTAAACTCCCTCAAAACACACATATAGATTATTTCTCTCAACTCTTTTGTTTTAGAGAAATCAATTCTCATATGTAGCGAAGCATCAATCTTCTTTGAATTTTGGCTTAACACATGATATTTTTTTATTTTGTGCCCCTTCAATCTTTTAGACTCTTTTATTTTTTCAAATGGAGGCTATTCACGCAAAGATCTTTTTACTTTCGTAGCTCGATTCCATTACTTTAAATTAACACATTTACGAGAGGTATAAATTTTAATTTTTTCAATCTGGGCAATGGTTCTTACAAGCACTACTTTCATTATCACGTTTTATCGCATTTGGTTCGTTTTAAAGGCATGATTGAGATGAAAACACCTTGACCAACATGTGTCGTACAAGTGCAATGCTCAAATAAATCCATGCAAGTGTGCATTAAGGGAGACAACGAGTCAAACATGTAGAAGGTAATCATTAATCACATCTCAATGGCTCTAATACATTATAAAGCACATGGATGAAATGATGTTCTGTCTCAAAACACTATAACAAGTCACATGGATAATGAAATGATATTGTGACTTGGCAATCCTAAATGTCCATTCATATAAGGTGTAAAAAAACTATAAAAATCTTTTTATGTTTTTAAAAAAATATTATAAAAAGGATAGTATTTTTGGCCTTTTCATTTTTCTTAAAAATCAAAAATATTTTTGAATTTTTCTCATTTTATTAAAAACCAAAAATCTTTTTTTATTGTTTCAATTTTTTTATTAAAGACTGAAACCCTTTTTGGATTTTTCTAAAAAATGAAGGAAAAAATATAATACAAGAATAATACAAATCATATAATCTAACAATTGGAATCATGAAATATGAACATGAAAAGTTATCCTACACTAGATAAATTAACCAATCTTCAGTCAATTGTGCGGTTACTTAAAGACTTCCCAAGATTCTTGAATCTAAGGTCCTCTAAAGGTTACATGAAAATATCGGCTAATTAGAGATTAGTGGTCACAAAGATCCAGTACAAGACCTTCTCCTGTACCAGGTATCAAATAAAATGTTGGCTTATCCTAATCTGCTTCGTGCACGAATGATGGACTGGATTTCGAGATATATGAATCGCACTCATATTATCATAGAAAATAGTCATGGAGCCCTATGAAACCCCGTAATCCTCCAACATTTGTTTCATCCACAAGAGTTGCGTGCAACAACTCTCGGTAGTACTGATGTACTCAGCCTCCTTAGTGGATAAAGAGATGGATTTCTGGTTCTTGCTTAACCAAATATTAAGAGAACTCCCAAAGCATAAACACCCACTCAAAGTGCTCCTACATCCATCTGCATTCTTAGCCTAATCAAAATCTGAGTAGGTAGATAAATGGTCATCGGTATCGAAGGGATACCAAATGCCTTATGAGAGAGTCCCACTCACATATTTCATAATACGTTTAAGATAAAGTAAGTGTCACTCTTTGGGGATGCCTGATAATGCACACAAACTCTAATATTAAAGGCTATGGCAAGATGACTGGTAGTGAAGTAGAGAAGACTATCTATCATACTTCGATATAAGATTTGCTCTAAGTTGTCCTTGCAAAGGTTAGTTGAAGTACTTATAGGGGCGCGTGAGTGCTTAGCGGAGTCTAACCATAACTTTTTCATGAGGTCTCTTTCATACTTGTATTGGGAGATGAATATCCCATCCTCTAGCTGACAAACCTGGAGACCAAGGAAGAATATAAGATCACTAACCATGCTCATCTCGAACTCACTCTTCATCTACTTCTCAAAGTCGTGAGCATGGTGGGAGCATGTGGATCCAATCGTTCAAATAGACTTGGACAACCAAAATAACACCTTTTTCTCTCTTCCCAAACAACATCTTATCTACTCGCCCTATCTTGAAGCCACATCTAAGAAACAGGAAGTATGCCTATCGTGCCAAG
This sequence comes from Sambucus nigra, assembly GCA_949130495.1. Lineage (NCBI taxonomy): Eukaryota > Viridiplantae > Streptophyta > Magnoliopsida > Dipsacales > Adoxaceae > Sambucus > Sambucus nigra. The sequence continues at coordinate 403,854,396 of OX422211.1, forward strand.
TACGGGGTGCTTACTTGTAACTATACAAGGCTTTCCTCAAATAATAGACGTGTCCAGGGTTCTTAGGGTCTTCAATCCCTTTTGATTGTTCCATGTAAACCTTTCCTATAGAATTCCATTCAAAAAGTTACTCTTGACATCCATATGATATAACTTGACGCACAGATGACATGCGATGGCGAGTAGTAAGCGGATGGACTAAAGCCTCGTAATATGAGAAAATGTCTCCTCAAAGTCTACACTCCCAATCTGTGTGTATCCTTAAGCGACCAACATATCCTTATTAGTAATAATGGTACCATTATCATCCATTTTATTCTTGAAAATCCACTTTATTACCAATCAAATTTGTCTCACTAGGTCGGGGGAGAAGCTCCCAAACATCATTCCTTCTAAACTGAGGAAATTCATCCCGCATAGCGAATATACAGTGTTCATTTTTCAGTGTTTCTTTGATGTTCTTGGGCTTGACATTGGGCAGGTATCATAGATAGATAACAATATTCTCAAGCTGAGCACGAGTCTTGACATCTAAAGTAGGATCTCCTAAATGGCGGAAGGGTCATGACTCTTGTGAACCCAAGAAGGCGTTCCCCTAAATCAGGAGTAAGGTCCACCCTAGGTGTGTGAGGAACAATAGGATAATCACTATGGGGTTAATCATCCACACACAAAGGATTAGGATCAACAAACGTTGACGATTTGTTATCTTTAACAGTGACATTTATTGATTCCATAACCTTAGATATGTTTAGGTTAAAAATGTGGTAAGCTCTGCTCATTGATGAATATCCCTTCCCTTGTTTCTACGGGTTTCAAAATTTTTTAATAGCTCTCTATCCGTCAGGATGTAGCATTAACTACCGCTGACACGAAAATATGAAAGGTTGGGTTTCTTATCTGTCCACAACTCATATGGTGTCTCAAGAGTGTGTGGACGAATATATACCCTATTCATCATGCGGTATGTGGTAGACTCCGCCTCTACCCAAAACTGCCTAATCACTCTACAACCGAGAAGCATGGATCCATCCATCTCTTGAATATTCTAATTCTTCCTCTCAATAATCCTATTTTTCTAAGGAGTTTCCACATCTAAAATTCGTGTTTAATTCTAAGGCTATGAGAATAACTATCCACTTTTTTTTCTTTAAATTATGTGCCATTATCACTATGCATCCTATTTATGGTGACTCCGTGTTGATTTAGTAGGATATGTCACTTGGTTATAAGAAACTCTGCAACATCAAATTTCTCTCTCAGGAAACCAACTATAGAATAACGAGAGAAATCATTTACCATCACGAGGATATACTTCTTACCACCCAAACTCTCAGTGCGAGTAGGAGACATAATATCCATATGTATTAACTCAAGCACACACATAGTGGTAATGGAATTCAACTTCCGATAGGGACTCCGGACTTGTTTTCCCCATTTAGAAGGACCACAAACCGTGAAAGTTGGCTTTCCAAGTGACGGTAAGTCACGTAGTATGTCTTTCTTCACTAAACGCTCCAACTCTCTGAAATGAATGTGACCTAGATGTTGATACCACAAATTCATATAATAGATCGTGATGTTGTTGCATACAAATGAGAATTTAAGCATAATCTCATAATAGTTATCTTCTGTCCTCACCCCTTGCAGTAAAATTTTATCGGCTTGATAAAAAACGTTACACTCATTTTTGTCAAACTTTATAGAAAAGTTTGTGTCGCACAGTTGGCTAATGATGATAAGGTTTCCTTTCAAACCTTTGACGTACAAAACATTATCTAGCTTAGGAAATACGAGTATATCTATTTTACCACGTCCTATAATGCTAGATTTACTCCCATCTCCGAAGGTGACTTTACTGTCCTTGCGAGACTCAAGGTTGGTAAAAAATGAGATGTCACCAGTCATATGCCTAGAGCAACCACTGTCAAAATAACACTGGGAGGTATTATGATCCATAAGAGAAACATGAATAACAATGGCTTTCACTTCATGCTTAGGCACCCAAGTAGTGGTGACCTTTTATTTACCCTTGTCATTTTTTTTTGGGAAATTTATGTATATTAGAACTCAGGAAAGCAACTTACAAACAATAAACAAGGGAGAACCACAATCCTAGGGGCATACCCCAAAGGACACAAACTACCAAACACAAAAACCAACTAAGATAACACCGATTCGGGGATGTCCCAGTTCATACATGTCATCCAGTTGGTGAAGCTTCTCCTATTGTTCTTCCACTTAGAGGTCCTCGCACAAACCATAGCAACAATATCTCTGACAATCATCTCACAATTCTTGGCCTTTCCTTGGAAAAATCTCGCATTCCTCTCCAACCAAAGACAATAGATAGTGGTGGAAAAGGAAATACACCTAAGTCTATTATAGAAGCTCTTGCCCACATATTCGGAATTAGCAAACCCCAGCTCGCCCTCCCAGTTAAACGCCTCTCTGTCCTCCTGGTTCTTAAATCTGACCTCGCGCCAAACCTCTTTGGCAATTTTACACTCTAAAAACAAGTGTTCCCGGTTCTCCACCTCCTCTCCACAAGTACAACACAAGTTACTATTGGAAATACCCCAGCTAAACAGTTTATCTCTCGTGTGTAGAGCATCCCTACATATGATCCATAAACTAAAAGCACATTTTGGTATATTATTATTATTCCAAATCAACTTGTGACAATTGAACACAGGACGAGCATTAGTAAGAGCCGCAAACGCCGCCCCAATGGAGAAGCCTTCCCGATTGGAATTCCACACCACCTCATCACTAACCCCTTGGCGGATACTCGGCAGCTCAGCATTCCTAATCTCCAAAAGCTCCCAAGTAACAGAAGAAGGCCACCTCCATCTCTCCCCATGAATAAAGTCCGCCACTCTAGCTTTGTGATTGCTAGCCGCATCGTAAATAAGTCTTCCCCCATATCGATCAAAAAGAGGACCTAACGGATGCCAGTTGTCGTGCCACACAAAGGTATCTTCGCCATTGCCAATGTTGGACCTGATAAGAGGCTTGGCCACCTCCCTCAACTGCATCAGTTTCCTCCAACACCAAGAAGAGTCACTTGGAATACTAATGGCCCAAATACTTCTATTCTTGATCTTATACACATTACACCATTTGACCCATAGGCAATCCTTCTTACTACAGAGGTTCCACAGAAGCTTAAGAATAGCAGCTCTGTTCCATAATTCCACATTCTTAATGCCCAACCCCCCTTCCTCATGACTGCACGTCAGATCATCCCACGACACCTTCGCCCCCGTATGTTTGGAATCAGAACCCGTCCACAAGAAGTCCTTCAAAAGTTGGTCGATTCTTCTAATAACCCCTTTCGGCAGAATGAACAGGCAAGACCAGTAGAGCTGAATACCAAACAAGACCGATTTGATGAGCTGAAGTCTCCCAGCAAAACTGAGGAACCTGTTAGTCCAACACTTAATCCTCCCTGTTATTTTATCAATCAACTTCTCACAATCCACAACTTTAAGCCTAGTAGTGATAAGAGGAACCCCAAGATACATGAAGGGAGGGGAACAATGGGAGAAGCCAAAAATCTCCCCCAACCTGTTCACCCCATCGACATCGACCCCAAAGCAATAGAAACTAGATTTGTTAATATTGGGGTGAAGACCAGAGATCGAAGAGAAGGCCACAATAGCCCTCTTCACAATGCTACACGAAGCAGGGTCGCCACCACACAGAATGATCAAATCGTCCGCAAAGCAAAGATGATTAAGGCCCACCTCCTTGCATCTAGGATGAAAACTGAACTCCGGATTGAGGCAAGCGTTGTCCATAATACACGAGAAAGTATCCATAACAAGCAGGAATAAGAAAGGAGAGATAGGATCACCTTGTCTCAGCCCCCTCTTCCCCTCAAAGAAGCCATGTAAACGCCCATCCAAGCTGATAGAGAATCTAGTCGTGGTAATACACTCCTCGACCCAACCAACAAACATAGCCGGGAAACCAATATGCATAAGAAGGTTGAGCAAAAACTCCTAGCTAACAGTATCATAGGCCTTGAGAAGATCAATCTTGAGGGTACACCTAGAAGGGGACAGCTCGCGGTGATAATTCCTCATAAGCTCCTGAAGCAATAAGATATTGTCAGAGATAGATCTACCCTTCACAAACGCGGCCTGGCTCTGGTTAATGAAGGAAGGGAGGATGGGTTTCATTCTCTCGGCCATAATTTTGGAGATACACTTGTAGATGGTGTTGCAACACGAGATGGGCCTGAAATCATGCATACCAGAGGGAGTAGTAACCTTCGAAATAAGCGCCAAAACAGTACAGTTCCATTGCCTGGGCAGGTAGCTACACTGGAAGAAGAAGGTAATGGCATCAATCACATCTCCCCCCACCACGTCCCAGTTCTTCTTAAAGAAGCATGCATTAAAACCGTCCGGCCCAGGAGCTTTATCGGACCCAATGGAAAACATGGCATTCTTGATCTCCGCTTCAGAAATGGGAGCCACCAGGGCAGCCGCCTGATCGCCCGTGATTCTCTTGCACACCACATCGTTAAGAATCAGAAAAGGGTCCACACAGGCATTGGAAGTGCCAAGGAGGTTGCTGAAATAATCAACAGCCACCTTAGCCACATTCTGACTCCCCTCAATTCTCACACCATGGTCATCCACGATACTAAGGATCTTCCTTCTGACAGTAGCCTGGTTAGCCTTCTTATGAAAGAACGCATTATTACCATCCCCCAGCTGGAGCCATTTAACCCGAGACTTCTGCTTGAAAAAAGACTCCTCCGCCTCCCTCAGCTTAAATACGTGTGAAGTTTGACCCTCTCTTCCAGGAGCACCTCATTGTTGCACCCATCAGTATCTACTCTAGTCTGAACCTCATCCAGTAAAGACTTAGCCTCCTCCACCCTGCCAAAGATGTTACTAAAAAACTTCTTGTTGAAATCTTTCAGCCTCGATTTAACTCTTCTCAGCTTCTGACTCAGCCTAACCATAGGATTCCCCTCACCATCATCCTGCCAGGACTCCCAAAGAATCTGATAAAAGTCGCTATGATCCATCCAAAAATTGAAAAATTTGAACGGCTTAAGTCTACTCCGCTCCACGGGGGCTAGTAAAATAATGATAGGGCAGTGGTCAGAAACCCCGTGAGGAAGGACAGTAGCTTGACACTCGGGGAACCACGAGGCCCAAGTACCATTATGCAAGACTCTATCCAACCTCGACTGAACATTACCAGCTCCCAACTCCTTTTTATTCCACGTAAACCACAACCCATTCGTGACCATATCATCAGCATGCAAGTCATGAATGCATTGGTTGAACTCGCCAGTAGCATTCGTATCAATACCCCGGATGCCTCTTTTCTCATCATGGCATCTGACAACATTAAAGTCACCCAATAAAACCCACGGAGACTCTTCCACAGTCCCTGAATTCATCCTCAAAAAATCCCAAAGGTGTCTTAGGTAGGTTATCCCCATAAATGAAAGACGCAAAGAAGCTCATCCCAGACCCACATAAATCCACCTTGCAGAGCATGGCCTGGGGATGGGACTGAATCAAACTCACAGCAACACGGTTGGGGTTCCAAGCCACAATGATTCTGGCAACCCCCCCTCCCCCCCCCGGCAGTGGGCAGTTGTCTAAGAAATCCCATTGAAAACAACAATTATTCAACACACAACCCAAGTTATTTTTTCTAACCTTAGTTTCAAGCATACACATCAGATCAAGGTGGTTATCCCTAATTAGCTTATTGACTTCCCTTTGCTTATGAGGGGAATTAAGGCCCCTAATATTCCAAGAAGCAAACTTAATCATCTATTCTTCTTCCCCTTCCCCTTCCGCCTGTTCTTCCCGCTACTATTACTCGCCTCTCTATCCTCCCCCACCCTTTTCTGTGCCAGTTCGTCCACAAGGGTAACCCGCAACGCAAGAGCAGTAGGGGCGGGCATCATATCCGCGTCGCTTTCCATGCAAACTGCACTGAAGGAGTTAGACAAGGGAACAGGTGGAACGCTATGTTGTACAGGACTATCAACATCATACTTCATCTCATCATTAACACTACACGACACAACGGCAGTGCTTGGGTTCTTCCCCGCATTGGCCTTGCCCGAAGTCTCTCCCACTTCTATCACAGGGCAGACGCCAACTCTCATTTTCTTTATGACCTGAGTCCATCCACAACCGTTACTGTTGGAAGCATTACTAGCATGTGGGGTAGCGACCTTGTTACCACCCACTTCTTTATTTTTGGGACATCCATTAAGCTTGTGACCAAACACGAGGCATTGAGTGCATGAGGGAGGTTTGGCTTGGAATTCCACTTTAACCACAGCAATAGTGCCATCTTCCATCACCACATTAACGCTTGAGGGATAAGTCTCTTTGGCCTCCACGTCAATACATATACGGGCAAAGGTAATCCTGTTCATTTCTTCCGTCATCGCATCCGCATACAATGGGAAACCCACGGAGCTGGCAACATAACTGAGGCCCTCCTCAGTCCAAATTTGCACTGGGATATCAAAAAATTTAACCCACATAGGTATCTTCTTCATCGTAGCCTTGTCAAAACTAAAGTCTGGTTGCCATTTTTTGAGAATGATTGTGATTCCCGCAAAATGCCACGGTCCATTGACTATCACCTCATCCCTCTGAATAGGGTTATCAAAGAGAAAGAAGTAGAATCCCTTATCATGCGCAATGACCTTGGTTAGACCGCACTTCCCCCATAGCCTAAACGCCACTGTGTTTACCATGGAAAATGGCAGTTTAGTTCCCAAAAAATACCCCACCATACTGTTCTCCCAACGTCCATGACCTCCGTTTGCCACCTCGACTGGTGGAGTAACAGTGATAACGGAGTCGATCACAGCAGGTTGGTGGTAAGAGAGACGTAGCTTAGGTTTCATCTCGGTAGCAGTAATGGAGCTCCACGTTTTTCCCACTTGGGTAGTTCCAGCCACGCAGGGAGTAGACTTCCCTTCATCCTCGTTTCTGTCAGTACATAACCCAGTGTACACCGTACAATCAGCAGTCCTATCATGGGACGATGTGGGGTTGGTAGCACCAACTACCTTACCCCTGTCAGATGTTTTGAGCCCAGTGCCAACAGGACCTGCTACACTCTGTACGCCTACAGCCCTACCCACCGCCACAGGCGAGTTGGTACCAGTTCCTCTCCGTTCATCGGAGCTTCTAAAGTTCATGACATCCTCTTGGGTAAACCCCTTGCTTCTGAGGAACTCCCAACAAACTTTATTCACATCAGTCACAGCTTCCACTCCACTCACCTTTTTACTAACCATGGGCATGTTCTCCGAGACCACAACCTGTCCTTCTTAAATCTCCAAGGCTCTTGAAGAGAGATCGTCCATAGTTTCAGCAGGGATTCCATCACAAACGTAAGGAACAACCTCCAACGTCTGACCTGCGAAGGGGTTGGGAGCACCGCCAAGAGAATCAACAGCTAGCGCACCACGTGAAGCAACGCGAGGCACCTTCAGGGGTGAATGGCACTCGACCACCATCATATCGGCACCCAAGCAAGGCACACTACCATCGGGAGCAGTCTCCAAGTGATTAACGTTTGGCAGAAGCCCCACAGTGCGTGGGCCTTGCACACCGGCCATTCTAGACGGAGGTTTGGAAGTAAGAGGAGGTGTTTTAGTGGTATTAGCAGGTGTTTTGGTGGTGGTAGGTGGGAAAAAGGCTTAGGGGAATCCTAGAGAGAGGGGAGAGCATTTTTTTAGCTGTATTTTGTTTTATTTACCCTTGTCATCGTTGGCTCTAGTCAAGATGTTGGAAGTATCCACTAACTGCAAAGACATATATTGGAACTCTTCCATCAAACTATGAGAAGTGCTCTCTGAGGCTAGCAAAATCACTAAAGCGGTGCGATGAAGTATGTGTACGTCGAGTTCGACCTAAGAAAAATTCCCTAAGGTGGGGTTTTCTCTTGCAATAAGTGCATAAATAAATAATCTTAGGCCTACCTTGGTTTGTTTTTCTTGGTCGAACTTTTCTTTGAGGTTTTGGTTAAGGGCCATAAAAATTCACACTAAATTCAGGAATTGGTTTTGGTGCAACATGTGACGTGGAAGCATCGTCGAAACCTAACCCTAAAGCGGTGCCGAGGAACATCTTTCCCATATTCTTAGATGTTTCCTCAATCTTTACCCTGACCTACCGGACTCTCTCAAGATCTTTCTCGAGTTGGTCTACAAGAGCTTCAAGTTTATTTTGACTCTCCACAGACGCAAGGAGCTCACTTGTAAAACTAGACACCTATTTGGTCAAGTCCCCTATCTCTTTCTCACAAACACTCTATCTCTCTATAAAAACTCTCTCTCTCTCAAAGACTCTCTAGCAAAGGACTCTCTCTCTCGTCTATCCTAACTCCTGCTCTAGCGCAATAGTTTCTAATCCTTTGTTTTTATTTTTCATTTTAAAGGACTGAACGTATAACTCGGCGTATGCACACTGTAGGTCACTATCTCTCTCACTTACTGCATCCTCACCCTCACTCACATCGATTTCACTGTCGAGATGTCCCTTTGAAGTAGTTTCTCATCATCGTGAGGTGAACTAGACGTACTCACATGACAAAACATGAATGAGGTGAAGTTACATTCATGCAGTAATTCTTCTCTTGAACTACCAACTCTACCTTGCAATAATACTAAGGTTGGCATTTAAGGCATCTTTTCCCTTGCCCTGATGCTTTGACCTAGTTGGGCACTCATAAGCTTTGTGACCTCTCCCATCGCACTCGTAACACCTCTTTTCCTCTATAGTTGGGGTGTCCTTTTATCTTTTTCAAATTTCTTCCCAATTTTAATTTTCTCAAAACTAATTTTAGCTTAAGACGTGTCATTATTTTTATGTTTGAGAAATTTCTTAAAATTCTTCACAAAAAGGGCTAAATCATCTAGTGTAATTCGTACTCAGAATCAAAAGACACTTCCTCTCTCTTTCTTGACACCTCCTCACTCTTTCTAGGCTAGGCCTTAAGTGCAATCCCTTTCTCTGTTGGTTTTACAGTTTTTGACAACATGTCAATTTCAAAAGTTTGAAGGTATTCTACGAGTTCTTCTAACCTAAGGGAATCTAACATTCCTACAGAATAAAACACAGTGAATTTCGGAATAAAATAGGCAGGGTGTGATCTTAAAATATTTTTGACTACTCTAGTGTCAGGAATTCTTTCACCAAAATTAAACCTCAAATTAACAATATCCGACATGCGAGCATAAAATTCATCAAAGCTCTCGAGCATAGTTATGATCTCAAACTGTGCAATCAGGTTTTGTAATTTAGGTGACTTAATAGAATTTGTTCCCTCTTGTCTAAGTTACCGCATATCCCAGGCCTCTTTTGATGTGGTTCACGTCATAATACAGTGGAACTCGTTGGGTGTGATGGCTCCTGAAATAGCACTAAGGCCACGTGAATTAAAATTAATCCATTTAAATTCTTCATCAGTCGAAAAATTTATAGGTTTAGGGTTAATTTCATTACCCACAACCATAGTGGGTGGTGTCCACCCTCTTTCATAAGGAATCCAGACTCTTTCATCAATTGCTTTGAATATTGATCTCATTCTCACTTTCCAATAGGCATAATTTATTCCATTAAAAGTTGGCATTCTATTATTTAAGTTATCCATTTGAACACAGCTTTTTGAAAAATCAATTTTTCAGAAAACTGATATCAAGAATTTTTTTATGAAAAATCAGTTACGTGATAAAATTGTGTAAATGGCTTTGATACCAATTTGAGAGTGATCTATAGTTTAATGGCCCAAAATTATTTAATTAACTATCATCTCACACCAGTTTTAAATCCTTTAAACCCTAGATCATGCAACTATGTGATTGAAAGTAGTAAATCATGAAAGAATGCAATTAAAGACAAGCAAGACAGATTTAAGGAAAAATACCCTTCGGTTAAAAACATTTTCCATTTTAGTATAGTATACAAATCGCAACTTACAAGTACAATATAGAATTATAGACAACATTTTCAGAAGAATCTCCCGCAGGTGACCCTTCGTCTTCCTTCAACTAGGGTTCTTATGAGAACCACAAGATCAGTATTGGAGACACCTTCTCCACAAGAGAAACACTAGTATGGAATTGTGTGTGAGGGTTTCAAAGTGATTCAAAAAATATATATGGTTGGAGTGAATCAAAAGATGTTTTGTGCCTTTAAAAGTTTAACTTTTGTGTAGCGGTTGGTGAAAATTGAGATTTTAAAAGTCTTACAAATTACCTATAGGAATCATGTTTTTATAGGCAAACATGAAAATCAAAACAGAATCAAAGTCATTCGAACGAGAACGAAGCGTCGATCGAATGAGATACGCATCTTGTTAGAAGTGAGATTCAAATGACCTTCTAACGACCTGACTAAAACCAAAACAACATGCTTTTATTTTAAGCATGTTAGATGTAGGCCATCAAACGACCCTTATAACGACATTGCTGGATCGTTCGAACGAGATATGCATCTCGTTTGAACGACTGCTGGCGAAAATTTTATTTTTAAAACAGTCCAACCTCTTTTTGATAAAATAAAATAAAGTAAAATTATCCCAAATACATTTATGAAAAACAAAGAACTCCAAACATAAATTATACTATAAAGAACGTGGAGTTGTGAAAAACGATTGATGATGTATGAGTAGCATAATGAAGATAAGTGGTGCACGTTGATGTTGCATGTTGACATATATTCAGACTGTTAACATCGTGGATGATCGTGATACGTGCTATGCCATAACCAATGTATAAGGATATGCCATATCTAAAATAAACAGCCTACGAACAAGTCCTAGATTCTAGGGGAAGCGTCAGAAAATGCCCTTACAAATTCAAATGAATGCAATCAAAATAATATTAAAATTGACACATGAAAAATTGTAGAACATCCGAATGAAATTGATGTCGACCCTTGTATTTCACAAAATTTCCTTAAAATAGATTCATCCCCTCATCGGTGTCCAAGTTTTGATGAACATTTATCATCCAAGATAGAACACCCCTCTCATGGATAGACTTGAGAAGGAAAGGAAAAATACGGGGATTACACTCTCCAAAAATTAAGATAGTAGAGAATAAAGGAGGGGTGTTCTATTTATAGAAAGGTAAACGCTTTTCGAATGGACACCATTTCAATAATAGTTATTGTAAACTAAAATAATTAGGCTACTTGGACTAATAAAATAGTGACAATTGTTAGCATTATCATTGAATCCTCAAGTAACGAATAATCCTAGCTAGCTAAGATATTTTATGGTTGGCCACCTAGCCGACCACACCAGTGAAGGTGAATATTCCCTAATATGGACATACGCATGTGGTATATTCAACCGTCACCATGCACATGCATGTGAACAAGTATTTAGTTGATTATTATTCTGTAAAGATGTAATTACCTAGTGTATCCAGGCTTTCACACTACACCAAAAAGGCCAAATTGCCACCTTTGATCGTGACAAGTCCGTGACAAAGGCTTGACACGGTCATTGACCGTGACAATCTTAAAAAATTGTCACGGTTAAAGACCTTGACAGGTTCATGATAACTTTTCTAGTAAAATAAACCCTTCCCTCTTTTTTCCCATCATTTTGTTTTCCCATATTTTCTCTCTCTTTAAATGACGCTGCTCTCTCTCTCTACACTTTGAAGTCACCCCCAGACTTATCACGATCATTGACATTGACAATTTTGACTTATCACGATTAATGACCGTGACAATCCGACAGTTTTGGTGTAGTGTCAATATTTTTAACTTCTAACTACTATAAATAGATTACTACCTCTCTCAGCTAAACCACATAATTACTTCATTCTAACCAATAAGAGTGTTTATTAGAGACTTGTGTTGAACCCTAAAAATATAGTGACATTACCATCGTGGATGTAGGCAGTATATTTTGGCTGAACCACATAAAATATTCGCATCTCTCTATAATTGTTTAATATCTCTACCTTATTATTTTTATCCATGGTTTTAAATATTTGGTAACTTGAGCTAAGATTATTTCAAATTATCAAACCCAAATTTAGACATCAAAAGGTTGGTCTCATCTGTGGGAAACAATAGGTTATTATTGTTTCCTACATATTTCATTCAATCATCACTTTTTAATGATACTACTGAAGTATAATGGACATTCCTAAGGTAGCCTTATCCCATGAAATTCCTTTAGCCTTTCTTCCTCTCTGGGCATAGAAGAGCTTCGAGGAATCCTGTTAAACATTACCAAGGGGCAGTAAGCAATGCAAGAAATAATAAAGCAATTGGCTTAAACGCTTCAAGCCAGGACGGCTACTGTCCCATCCTCTATAAGGGAAGTGTTTCCCCCAGTTCCCAGGAAGGATAAAATCAGATCTAGATATTCCAAATCCTCCAATGATAGATCTTACTTCCCTGGCACAACCTCCTCATTCATATCCATCGATTACTATAATGGACTTTCCCTCTCTTAGGAACGGTCGAGCGCACTTAACAGACTAAGTAAGGGCTCGGTATTTGATCGCTTAACTCCTTGAGAAACTTGAGGCAACAATCACAGGGAACCCTCTAAGTCATGAGATTACCAATAAGGTTATTTCATGTTAAGAACAAGCGTGCAAGAATCTGTATGTTCCGATCAAACTTCCCAGGAAAAAAGCTCAACCTAAATGCATGGTCAAGCCATTAAAATTGCTTCCTACAAAACTAATCCATATGATCATCCCTAAAAAGGTTCAATCCAATGCCTGAAATATCGTTTGGGAGAAATGGCCAAATTTAAAAACCACACAGGAGTTTTGTGAAATATCACCTTTCATCTCGATAATTGTGAATTTCTTTACACTTGTTAAATTCAAACCATACATGGTCACTCCTAAATATGTTGGTAAAATTGATCTTGTACTTCGTGTAGAGTAATACCAGGCGGTTGCTGACATTTATTTAGTCCCAGATAAAATGCGTTGCCAAGCATTTTCATGTACCATTACTGGATCATCACAAATTGGTACAATAATTTTCCTCATGGACAAATCTCCTGTTTTTAGTAACTCTTCGATCATCAGTAATTTATTATTTGGATCCAAACCCATTAAGTGGGTAGCTCACTTTCTAAGAGTTCGTTAATAACTAAGGGATTCCACTTGTGGATATATTACTTGTCTTAATAATAAACATTTGGAAGTGGTAAACTACGAGGAAAATATAGAAATCATCTTGATGAGTGGTTTACTTTCTAAGAAGTTGTATTATGCTCTAGCTAAAGATATCCCCAAGACCATGACTGAGCTTGTATCTAAGTCTAGAAAAAGTTATGAATCCTGAGGAGGCTATGGCTTCTAAACAAGCCCCTAGCTCGAAGGTCGACAACCACAAGATCTACGAGAAGAATGACCAAAATGATAAGAAGGCTGAAAAGCCTAAGAGGTATAATGAGTATACCCCCTCAATGTTGGAGTATACCACATCTAAGAGGAGATCCGAAGAAGAAGGGATATAAAATGACACTAAAAATTGAAGTCTCGTCCTAACAGGAGAGATAAATCCAAATATTGTACGTTTAAGAAATATCATGGGTATACTACAGATTCTTACACAACCTTCAATAATGAGTTAAAAAGTATGATTCAACATAGAAAACTCTCCAAGTTTGTCGATAGGAATGATGACAGAGACATCAGAGGGCGATCACAATCCCCATGCAAGGGTAGGGATGACAAGAAAAAGGGAAGGGATAATGACTCAGAGGACAACCCCAATCTATCGAAGAAAGTTTGAAATCCCAAACACGAGGCAAAGATGATTTCTTTTGGTTACCATTTTATCATAAGAGGTGATGTTGGTGGAGACAACAAAATAGTCAAAATAATATCTTAACTAAACAATTATGGTCGCCCAAGAAAGGTGAACAAAAACAAGTTGGAGATAGGGTTTTCCAAGAATGACCTATCTGGGGTACTCTATCCCCATAACGACCCTCTATGAAGGTGCATGAATCCATAGCAACCAAAATTTTAGTGGACAATGGTAGCTTAGTCGATGTCATATTTTACTGTTGCTTTAAAGTATCAGAACTTTATGATGGTAAATTGGAGCCTTATCACAAGCCCTACATAGGCTTATCAGTAGAAGAGGTGTATCATTTGGGAGCTGTCAAATTCGAAGTCTTTATCGACACATGACCAACCAGCTTAACTTAAAGGATCCATTTCTTCATTTTAGACAAGAACGTCTAATCAGGATATAATATGATCTTCAATAAAGTCAAATTGAAATAGTTTAAAGCTATAGCATCTACTATTCACCAGTGCCTAAATTTCCCCCACACACTATGGGGTCGACATTATTACTGGAAGTCAAATTAAATCTAGAGAATGCTATTACACCTCAGTCGACTAGGAGGAAGTAAAGAAATTCACCACCACTTACCAGATTGAGACCCTAGACCCTCATGAAGAAGATGGTTTGGTTAAAGAGCAAGTTATCGAAACAATGGAGACCACCATCCTTAACGACGATCTCCTAAAAAAACTACACATATCGGCTCATCCCTAGATCAAGTCCTCAAACAGTTTTTAATAAAATTCCTTAAATAACAAAATTCTATGTTCGCCTAGAGCCATGAAGATATGTCTGGAATTTACCCATAATTCATAGGCCATGAATTAAATATCACCAAGGATGCTAAGACAATTAAACAGAAGAGACGTGTGTTAAACCCCATGGATATCCAGGAAGAAGTAGATAAAACGTAGAAAGAAAGGTTCATTGAAGATGCCAAACACCCTGATTGGTTAGCCAATGTGGTAATGGTAAGAAATAAGAATAACAAGTGGCGTATGTGTCCTGACTTCATATATCTCAAAAAGGCTTGTCCAAAGGACCACTTCCCCTTGCCTAAAATCGATCAACTGGTTGATGCAATAGTTGGGCATGAATTACTCAGTTTTAAGCATGTTTAATCAAGGTATAACCAAATCAAAATAAAGATGAAAGATAAAGAGAATACTTTATTCGTCACCATCCTAGGAACTTATTACTACAACGTTATGCCATTTGGGCTCCAAAATGATGGAGCAACCTATCAAAGGTTGGTGAATAAGGTTTTCAAAGAGAAAATTGGTAAAAACATGGAATTATATGTGAACAATATGCCCGCCAAGAGCAAGAAAGATGTCTACAATATTATAGACCTAGGACATACATTTGATTAGTTGGAGAAGCATGAGATGAAACTTTTTTTTTTCGGTAATTAAATGTATTAGAAACAGAGAACCAATATACAAAGCCAAAAGGCCAAAGGGTCAACTAGAAACAAGCTTCTAGAGACCAAAAACACAACACTTAGTCATACATAAGAGAATAGGGTAATCCCCATAGGTTACACGTCATCCAATTGGAGTAGGATCTTCGAGACTTCTTCCATCTGATAGTCTTACCTTACACCAACTCCTCAATGTTCCTTATCACCTTGTTTGCAGTGGAGTGGCCCCTATCGTGAAGTCTGCAATTCCTTTCCTGCCAGAGGCAGTAGATAGTGGCAGAGAACGTGGTGGTTTTAATCCTGGAATTTAGGTTCCCCCCTTTACTATCAGCAGCAGCTCTTCTAACCTCATTCTCCCAACACTCCACATCTCTATAAGACTGGTTGCGAAAAAGAATCTCATCCCAAACAGTTTTGGAAAAAGGGCAATCCATTAATATGTGCTTGATAGTCTCAATGCCCGAGTTGCACAGCATACAATCCTTATTTTCAACAAGACCCCACTCCATGAGCTTATCTTTAGTCACTAAAGCCTTACGGCAAGCAAGCCAAAGAATGAAGGAACACTTGGGAATGCACACCTTGTTCCAAACCAACCCATGCCAGTGAGCCTCATTGCCCCTTGGACAGATGGAGACATACGCGGAGGAAATGGAGAAGCTACCAGTCTTATTAGGAGTCCATGTCACTTTATCAGTGAGCAGCGGATAAATAGGAGGCAGGGGAGAGTTTTTGATGTCATTCAATTCCCACGTAGTGGAAGCAGGCCATCTCCAATTATCCCCATTAATGAAATCAGAGACCATAGCCTTGGAGTTGCTAGCAGCATCATAAATAGTTCTGTCCCCAAATAGAGGTTGAAGAGGGCCAAGATGGTGCCAATTATCATGCCACATAAAGGTTTTCCTACCATTGCCAATATTAACTTTAAACATAAGCCTACAATCCTCTCTAGCTTTGAGAATTTTCCTCCAACTCCAAGAAGAGTCTTGAGGAATGGGGATTGCCCATATGCTTCTACCTTTCATTTTATAGGTATGGCACCATTTGACCCAGAGACTATCCTTCTTGTTGAAGAGGTTCCACAAATTCTTCATAATTGCAGCTTTGTTCCAATGAGTCAAGCTTTTTATCCCCAACCCTCCCTCCTTTTTAGGCAAGCACACATCATCCCGTGCCACTTTAGCACCACTGTGCTTGAGCTCAGGACCAGACCAAATGAAGTCTCTAATACATTGCTCAATTGCCCTGACCACACTTTTAGGCAGAATAAAAATAGAAGACCAATAGATTTGGGAGCTAAACAAAACCGAGGTAGCGAGCTGTAGTCTACCTGCATAGCTCAAGAATCTAGTGGTCCAGCTCTTGACCTTATTGGTAATATTATCAATAAGAACCTTGCAATCCCCATGCTTGAGTCTGGTAGAGATGAGGGGTACACCTAAGTATTTGAAAGGGGGTTGTTGATGGGAGATACCCAGGGCAGAGGACATAGCATTGATAGTAGCAGTAATCCTACTAAGTGCTTGTTCGGCGTACAAGAAAGAATGTTCCTGGGATTCATAGTAAAGTAAAGAGGCATTGAGGACAATCCACATAAGATTAGAGAATTGATTGATATGTAGTCTCCCTCAACTAAGAAGGAAGTACAAAGTTAACTATAAGAGTAGCCTCCCTTAACAGGTTTGTTTCCTGAGTTATTGATATGTATTTACACTTATTCAAAGTATTGAGAAGAAAATTTGAATGGAATGAGGAGTGCAAGAATGCCCTTTTAGAACTAAAGAAGTACCTAGGATCACCTCCATTGCTTTCCCAACCACTCATAGCAGAAATGTCATATCTATACGTTGTTGTTTATGAGTCAACAGTTAGCTCGATGCTTATTCGATTAGAGAATGGGGTACATAAAAAGTCAATTATACTAGCAAGGCCTTTCAAGGAGATGAAATTCAGTACCCATGCCTGGAAAGTCTTGTTTTGTCCCTCATTGAAGCTTTATAAAGAATGAAACTAAATTTCCAAGCACACACTATTGTGGTCTTGTAATACCCAGTATTTTTATGGCTTTTAAAATATGGGGATTTATTAAATTTAAATTGAGATATTAATTTAATATTAATTCGAGAATTTATTTAAATAGTTACTAGCGTGATGAGAGGTAGTAATTATTGGGAATTTGTTGAATATTACTAAATGAGTAAAGTAATATATAAGATTGATTTTATAAAACTTGTCACAACTGAAAAAAATGGCAATTATGGAAATTTAAGTCGGGACGAGCCTGTGTCGTGTCAAGACTAAATTATTATTATTAAAAGTGAATAAATTATAAGTCGCCCATATGGGAATTTCGAGTGCGCCAATCCGTTCGGAAGGGTCGAGATAGTCAAAATAATATACCCAGGGGTTTAGTTTGGGTCTCGGGGTGTTTTTAGGCCTAATTGGCATCTCGGGAGGGTATTATAGACATTTGACATTTTTGGGTAATTAAACCCACGAATTTCCTAAGGATAAATTAGCCTTTAGGAGTTGCCTTCGAGGGTTAACAAATACAAAATCAAAGAATGGCCATTAGAGAAGGAGTTGGAGAGCTTTCCAAGCAACTCAAGGCCAAAGACAAAACTGTTTACATCACCACCACCACCAAAGCGTAGATCGCACGACGAGGAACGCACCCATACCTCTTTCGTCCGCAAATCAGAAACTCAAATTCTAGGCAAGTATCTATCTTGCTTCTCGTTTAGTTAAATGTCACACCATATTAGATTAGGATGATTGAACCTATATTTCATGGAAGAACTCAAGGATTTAGAGAACCCAATCACATGCTGTAGAGGAAATAAATAAACTCTGGACATCCCAATCATATGTAGAGGATTACCCACGAAATTTGATTAATTCAGAAGTGAGAAATCTGGAAAAAGAAATATAATAATGGAAGTTTAGTGGAAAGTTAGGGTTCTTGATAATTAAAATAAATTGTCCTTTAATTCAATTCCGTTATTGAATTTGTACGTGTTTCACATAGGAAATCTTGCATATATGTATATAGAACATGTAGTAATGTTATTTGAGAGTTTGGGAGTTGTTAATGACGTTTTGGAGAAAATTGGAAGATCAAACCCGTAGGTTTTAAAGGCAGTTTCTGGGCAAGAACCACTTGATCGATCGATCGACCCAAGAACATCGATCGATCGATGATCAATCGATCGACCCCCTTCCCTCGATCGATCGACCCCTCCTGTAAAACTGTATATTTCTCGTCTATTGGTTTAACCCGGTTAAAATGCATAGGAACCCTTGATTGTTATTATTAGAGTATAATGGGATATAAATAAGACCAGTAGGGCCTAGGTAGACCCCATTGAGTGAAATTTAATGTAGTATGAAATTATGGGTTAACGGGGAGTTATTCACACATATGAAATCATGTGTACGTCTAATAAAAGATCGAGACTCGTGAGTAAGTTAGACTAGGATATAAGTAAGAGTGCCTACTAAAATTATATTTAGGGAATAGAATACTTCGAGAGATGAGAAGTAAGTATGGAGTAACTTATATATGAGGAGTAACTTATATATGAGAACAAAAGTGACGAGTCCGTTATGCGAGACAACCGAGTAAAATGTGCTAAGAACGGATATTATAATTATGGGCCGTGGGCTCACCTAATTTAGAAATGTGAGTACTTATATATATATATATATATATATATGATTGTGTGATTAGGCATATATTATGTATATTTGTGTAAAAATTATACCCGAGCTACTTGCTATCATGGGGGTTTTCGTACTGGGACAATCTTATCTCGAATGGGCCTTTATGGGGGATAACGACTTGTATCCTAGAAGATAGTATCCTTGATGCAGGCTATTTGAGTGATAGTCAGATGGTCCTAAGAGACGTGAGGGTATGTGCTGACCTCTTAGTGACTTGGAACAATACTTCGCCTCCAATTGTATGTGTTTTATGTTAATACAGTTCGAGAGTGATTCCGAACTAGTATTTCCCTTAGTACGAGTGATACGAGGACTTTATTGCAAAGTATACCAGCACCATAGATTTTATGTGGAGTGCCGAGGTTATATATAAATATATATATATATATATATATATATATAATTATATATATATAATTATATATATATAATTAAGTAAGTACGGGAACTTTCTACTGTGCATAAAAGTAGTCAAGTAAAGAATAAATACTCCAACTTTATCTTAAGTGTTTGGGAATTTTGTGATATCAGTGGGTTATTTTAATATAATATAAGTTATATGAGAGAGTTTAATTTTCAGAAATTAATTATCCTAGCCATCATAGTTAGCGGTATGAAACTTTATGGGAAAGTTAAGTTAAAATAAAATTTTGAGGTTAATAGTACAGTAGGCGTGCACACTAGATGAGAGGTGATAATTTCTCAAGAGAGTGACGCATACTAACATGGTTGTTACATTAGCTAGTAAGCATTTTAAATACATGCTAAACTTTTTTTAAACTGTTTTACACTCGGGCTCTAACCTGTTTCCTGTTATTCTTTTCTCTTGTATATATATATGTATATATTACAGGTGCCCAACCACAGAGGCGTCATGCTTAGATTCCTTAGAACGGACGTGCTACAACTTATGTGGGAGTTGCAGGCCATTACTTAGACGACCTCGTTGTTGGCTCTATTCTTATTTTAGTTCTGATTAGTTAGTGCATGTGTCTCCCGTTTCCCTATCAGTTGGATTTTTCAGAGATTTATGTTAATTTATTTTCAGTATTTGGTACTCTTTGGGATGTAATTCGTGTCAGGATGATTTTATTTTGTAGTTTTAAACTTGGTATTGGTTTATCTCAATGGTTAAATTCTTGTGTGTAATTGCCACCTTTAACATTTATACGATTCTTAACTGTTAATTAATGTAAAGGTTTTCCTAATGGAATTAAATAAAATAGAAATAAGGTTTAAAATTGTTTTGACACTTAGCTTAATTAATTAGGATGTGTAAATTAGAAATTTTATTTTGCGACAGTGATGCTAAGAATGAACCAACCGTTCACCTTGATTTTAATTTAATAAAGGACTAATCACCCGGTATTTAATTAGGCGAGGTGTCACAGGTGGTATCAGAGCATCAGGTTCTAGTATCTTTTAGGATCTGTACGGCTTATTTCGCTTCCAGCTTATTGTCTTTGATATAGAGACCTATTTTTAGGACTGTTGTATTCTTGTATTTATGCTTATGTCTTTAGCTACTCGAGATTTGATAATAACTGTAGACTAATAAACTTCCTTTTTATTTTAGATACCTCCGAGATGCGCACCCCGAGACAGGAATGCCCAGGCCGAGCAGCCAGCAGCTCCGGCTCAGGGGATGATGAACGCCACTGAGGTAGCTGCTATTGTTGCTCAGGTGATGAATGGCGCATTAGTGGTAGTGAAATAGGCTCCACCCCAGATTCAAGTAGTGGCCCCAGTACAAGTACAACTTCCATCTGCATGGGAGCGGGTTAGGGATGCCTTTCAGAAGGCGCATCCCCCGGAGTTCTTAGGTAGTTCGGACATAGTAGTCGCCAGCCAATGGAAGAAAGATATCCAGAGGCATCTGCGCATGTATGAGTGCAATGACATGAAGAGACAACTTTTTGCTTCCTTCAAGATAGTGGGGGCCACTTTGCAGTGGTTGGAGTCCACCACCACCTTAGAGGAGAGGTACAACATCACGATTCAGTCATTCTCGGTGCGCCTTGACCGCAAGTACTTCCCATCTGCCGTGCAGACTGAGATGAGGCAAAAGTTACTGAATCTAAAGTAGGAGAGTATAATTGTTGCTGAGTACGAGGAGGAGTTTACTAGACTTCTCACTATAGTACCAGATAAGGCACCCACTGAGGAGAAGAAGATACTATTATTCATAGATGGATACTGGAGGATCCGTCAGCACCTCATCGGTAATCTTTCATCGAGTACCTACACTGATGTACTCAACGCTGCTTTGTTGCACTGTCAGGATCACCGCTTCTATCTGCAGGGGAGAAAACGAGCAGAGGAGTCCAGCTAGCATGGCAGGACAAGGGGCAGTAGTACTGGTGGAGCACTAGCAGCCCAGGGGCAGACCCATCACAGTGAGCAGAGTTCTCATTAAGGGGACCCGACCAAATGATTCCTATCAGGTGACTCCAAACAGGGATTTGGGGGATTCAAGCATGGCCAACAGGGCCAATCTAATCCGCATGGCAGGGCCATCAGGGTCAGCAGCGTTTCCAGCAGGTCCAGCAGGCCAGTGGCGGGGTGGTAACGACCAATAGGGTCATGGTCAGCATGGGTAAAGGGGAGGTAACTTCAGGGGTAGATGTTTCAAATGTGGCAAGAATGACCATAGGTGCCAGGATTTCCCAGAGGGAGATAGGGAGCAGGGTGCCCATAATGAACCATAGAGGCTAGTCTTTCCACCCGCCCTCCCAGTGCCAGCTCAGGTTCTAGCCTTACACGCCATCCCAGCAGCTCCAATTCAGAAGGGGCAATTATATTACAGACGTGTCTATAACGTCCACCAGGCAGCAGTACCTCAGGTACCACCCACGATTGAGGGTACGTTTCCTATCCATGGCACTATGGGTCGGGTTTTATATGATACTGGGGAGTCGCATTCTTTTATAGCTACTCATTTTGCACGGGCCTTAGGGTTATTAGACACTGCAAAGAGCACTGTGACATGCGTAGACTCAGCACTGGGGAATGGGTCTTTGATTTTCTTTATATGCCAGGGTGTAGGAGTAGAGATTGGTAGCTTAATTTTACCGGCAGACATGCTAGTCTTAGAGATGCATGAGCACGATGTTACTATTGTCATGGATTGGCTCACTGTGTACAGAGACATGATGTATTATTTCGGTGGGTGTATTATCTTTGCCATTCAAATCCAAAAGAGTTTTGTTTTTCTTGAAAATTTATGGAAAAATACAAAAAGATTTTCAATTTCTTTATAGAAAAAGTGCAAAAACCAAAAAGATTTTATTTTGATAAAATTTTTGAAAAATCCAAAAAGATTTTTGTAGTTTGTTTTACACCTTATATGGATGGACATTTGGGATTGCCAAGTCACAATCATCATCATCCTTGCCTTAATCCTATCATATGGGGTCAGCCACATGAATTCTCTTTTTCCATTCTAATCTACACCATTTGGTGGTTCAAAGCCTACCAAAGAAGAAACCTCTATTCATGAAACTGAAAAGGTTGATAGAGCTACAATACTCAACTGTTTGTTAACGCTAAAGGGAAACATATCCCGAAACAAAGCATGATTTTAAATTAATACAAACCCACGCAAGTACCAGATACGAACCGACCGCGTAGTCACCGGACTCTCGGTTTGAGTATATCACGAGAATTTCCGAAAAAATAGGCTTAGGCTTAAAAACATGGTGTCAAGGGGTGAAAACGTAAAATAACCACAAAACGGTCCCGTAAGAGGCCTTTCTTTTTCTTTCCTTTTCATTTAGAATTATTCTTAGTACAAAGCAGAGAGAGATAGAATCACTTATCTTTTGACCGTACGATTCTCTTTACCATTGATACGACGAAAAAACTAGTAAAGATATATGAATGCCCACTTCCGCCCCTCCCTCCAACATTCCCGACCTCGACAATGCCCCCCCCCCCCCCCCCCCCCCCCCCACCCACACAAACAAAACCCCTCTCCAAACTCTACCACCAACCCTTTCGATGCAAAAAAAACCCTGCCCCGACCTTATTCTTCCTGGAACAGCCCGCCTCTACTCCCCTGCCCCCCGCATGCCAGCCCTGCCCTCCCAACCCATTTCCATGCAAAACCCTCAACGCCCGACCCACCCAGATGCAGTTAAAAATATCCCTTTACTTTAACTGCCTAATGCTGAAGATTAGTTTATTGTAGAAACAGATGCATCGGACACTATCTATCTTTCCAACCGTCACATGAGTAGAATAACCACACTTTATTATCGCATCCTTAATTAAGTTCCTCACACTTAAGTTGCTTTTAGATATACACTATCTATATTTCTATCCTCACACATAAGTAGAATAATCACACCTGTATATATTTATCACACTATAATATATACAACTTTAGCATACTCTGGAATGACCACTACGATGCTTGTGTACTCTGCTATCAAGTCCACGTACGTCTCGTATACACAAAATGACTCAAAACTTCAATTATGACACTACTTTTAAACTGATTATCATAACAATCTCCGATCATTATATATATATATATATATATATATATATATATATATATATATATATGTGCGTGTGTGTGCGTGTGCGTGCGTGTGTGTGTGTGTGTGTGTATATGGATAAGCTATGGGTTGTTTGAAGATAAATAAACCGAGTAATGTGAGGGAAAATAGGTGTATTGAGTGCATTGAGTGGCAAATAGCAAGTTAACTTGTGTATTGAGTGACAAATAATAATGATAAAGGAAAATTATGCCTAACCTGCATAGATGAAGCTCAACACTCAATTACTTAACAACAATGCGTTCTAATAGGGCAATATAACAATAAATCTCAATGAAAACCTCATATTTTTAAACTGGAAGTTATTTTAATTAAGAAAAAAAGTTGGATGTTTTTTTTAAATTGTTGGATTTAACTTAAAAACGTTTTTTTTAATAAATATAAACTTTTATAAAGTTATGCAACAAATAGCTAAATAATTGAACCACACCATCCAAAACAAAACAACTCATGGAACAGGAAGTTACAATTAAATTAATTGTGTCTGGGATAAACACCCCAAACGAAATAATCCATGCAAACGTCTGAATAGGAAATAAGTCCAACAACTAGATGGAAATTACCAATGGGTTTTGGAACTTCTGACCGACGCTGACGAGAGGAGGACCAGAAGAGGGGAGGGAGGGGATGTCCTCCGACCAAGAGAGAGGGAAATAGGGGTTGGGTACGTCCGCGAGAGCAGGGGAAGAGATGAGCAGCCTAGCAGGGGAGGGAAGAGGGAGAGGAGACAGTCTGAGAGAGAGATCCTCGATTAGTGGAATACCCTGAATCACATCAGTAAAAGTGCTCACGCACCGGGATCAAATGTAACGAGACAACTATACTCTCCGAAGTCTACTATACAATACAATATATAAGAATAAAGTAACTAATGCAACAATAAGAGAAATTAGAGAGAATGGTGAAGGATTGGACCTTCTTATGAACACTTGAGGTGGATCTTGAGGGTTGATATGCTGATCTTGAAATATAATGGAGGTGGTATGAAGAGGGGAAAGCAATTTCTAAATGAGGTAAGGAAATGATGGAAATGGGATGTTGGAAATGTGTATCTAGGAGGGGAACAACTCTAACGTTAGGGGAGTTTTTTTCCCCTTTAGATAGAACAATAGATGTTTAGTTTCTATGGGATCCTTTTTGATTCACTTGAGTAATTTAACACTTTGGCTTGAAAACATGTCGTTAGAGGGCAAAACCCCGACACACCCCATAAGGTCCCTATGAGCGGCGCCAATACCTCACCCAGGACCGATGTAACTCGTAGTAACTGATTGCATGATCACGAGACTCCTAATTTGAGAGCACGGCAAAGGGTCTCAGTGTATACCAAAAACGTATTTAGGAATTACAAAAGATGCAAGAGTTGAGTGAATCAGAAATTCTCAACTCCTTGTATGATCTTTGGGATCGAAAAAGTATCCTTGTATTCATGGCACTTAAAAGGACCGTTTGTTCTTGCCCTCTTTTCCTTCTTTAGGTGTTTCTCCTTTCTTTCTCCCCTGGTTGTTACTTTAGGTTTTTAATTTGTGTTAGTGGGGGAGTGGTTTACCCCCACTTAACCACTCAATTAATGCTATTCCCGAATTGGGTCAAAAGCCCAACTTCTCGACCTCCAAATAAGCCCGAAACTCGCCCCCAAACGGCCCCCTAAGAGGCACTAACACATCGTATGAGACTAGTTTAACTCGTACGAACAAACCACATAGTCACGGGTATCTCGGTTTGAGAGTATGACGATTTGTTTGTTCTTTTATACACTTCACTCTCAGATAAAATTAATGATGGATGCTTACCCGACACTCTAGAAATCATTACCATCAGTTGGGACCTTGATATGTAGTATTGTGACATGTCTCCGATCGGCATCTGCATAACTCTTATGCCTATATTGAGCTATCCGAATACGTCCCCAAAGCAGCTCAATCTTGGCAATTGTCTCCCGAATCATCTCTTGCCCCAATAGATTGTTGTCCACCACCTTTAACCAATAAGCGGGCGAACGACAAGGTAAGTTGAATGTGTTAGCCCTTTATATTGCTTTGTTTAGAACTCCCTTGTATTCAAACTTGTATATATTCTTGTACACTTACTGGAATTGAGTAATTTCAGTTGGAGATGAAACTAGACTTATATTTTCAAAGCATTTCCAAAAATTAAAATTAAACTCCTTGTGGTTAGACCTTGGTGATGGCAGATCATGCCAAGAAAATCACCAATCATACATGTATACTATCCTAAACCTCACCAAACATGCCCACATTTTCTTCTACACCCTACCAGCTTTGTCGATTAGTCCCTATCGTTCTTTACTAGGGCGTGCATCGCTGTCCGCACCCGTTTTGGAGGAAAATATATGGGGTTTATATACTTTAAAATGAAACTAAAGGTCTCCATTTTTTGCAAAAAGAAAATATAATTTGCGTACAAAGAAATAAGCATTAAGGATCAAATATATGCATTGCAATCTTCCTGGCATGTTGGGGAAGTTTGACTATATATACATAAACATACATACATAATTGACGTAAATGAGCGTCAAATGGAAAGTAAGAAGAAGATTTAACTCTCCTCTCAACTCTTTTAAAATCTGAAAATAATAAAATGCCCTAAATGAGGGTCCCGTGGGAGGTGCTCGTGCCTCTTACGGGACCGTTTTATGGTTATTTTACGTTTTCACCCCTTGACACCATGTTTTTAAGCCTAAGCCTATTTTTTCGGAAATTCTCGTGATATAGCCAAGAATAAGCACGGGAAGTCTCCAAGGATGGTTGATGAGAAAACCTCTCCAAGAGATCAAAACCAAGATATCTTTTCTCCAGCATCACCAACATTTCAGGGGATGGATCATGAACCCGCAGTGTCTAAGACTTCTACCTCTGAATCCACTCAACCGGATCCTTCAAATGTCTCAACAGTTGCAAATCGAGTTAAACAAAGAATAAGGCCTGGGTGTCCCCCTAAGAAGTGCAGTCCTAGTGGAATGAAGACTGATAAACTATTAATTGTCGGGTCAGTGCTTTATCGTTGGATGTATCCAATGGAAAGGTATCTACACACATTGAAACTCTATGTGCGAAATCGTGCTCATCCTGAGGCCTCAATTGCTAAATTTGTCCTTTTAGAAGAGTGCATGACCTTTTGCTCGAGGTATTTGGGTGATAACGTGGAAACCAAGTCTAGTCGACCTATTATCTCCTAAAGAAGCTCCTCTATCCTAATCCTTCTGAAACCTCTCTCCCCTTGATTAGTTTGACCTAATAATCCTCAATCCTCTCTACAAGTGCGTCACTTTCTTAGAGCTGTTTGTGGTAATTTGATCCAATTGACAATATTAATGAGGTTCATGTTCGGAATGATACCTGTTGGAAAGCTTATTGCCTTTCAATGGAGCTTACCAAAAAACATTCCTCTTGAGGATTTTTGTGCATCAAATAATCCTCCTTCTTTTTTGGAGACTTTTTTGCTCAATGACATTCCTCTTGTTTATTAATTATTGAAATGATATCGATTTTTCTCAAAAACAAAAAACAAAAAAATTACCTTTGCCTATTGCACTACTTTTCTTATTTTATATTAGGCCCCGTGAAGCAGCATTTAAAAAGTACTCGTGCAACAATTTTTCGGAAATTCTCGTGATATACTCAAACCGAGAGTCCTGTGACTACGCGGTCGGTTCGTACGAGTTACATTGGTCCCGTGAGAGGTGCTCGTGCCTCTTACGGGACCGTTTTGTGGCTATTTTATCGAAGACTTAATATGAGCGAGAAAGTGACTGTTGCATTGGGTAAAGTAAAGTAAAGCAAAGGTCGGGTCACAAATAGTTTCGCAACCTGGGGCCGTACCAAACATTACAAAAGTGTGCAAATATGTGGAGAAATACCATTTGCCTAGGCAAAGAATGGCTATCAAACTGTGTCCCAACATTCACAAATTTTGGTCACAAAATTTAACTTTTATTTTCCTCTTCTCTCTCCTCTCCCTCTTTTCACACTCCCGCCCCTCTCTCTTTCATTTCGCTTCAACCATTTTGTTGCTGTGAGTTTTTGGATTTCGCTGCTGTGAGAAGAACCATTTCGCTGGCGTGAGAAGAACCAGTTCGTTGCTGTGAGTTTTCGGCAGTAAAATGGTCCGTTCATCCGAACCGTGAAGACAATTCACGCATGGGACAAACTATTGGAAAGGGTATTCCGAGCCCTTCAAAGATTCAAAAATCTTTTGCTCAAATGATAGATTGGACCGGACTCAAATCAGTAAAAGTGCCCACGCACCGGGATCAAATGTAACGAGACAACTATACTCTCCGAAGTCTACTATATATATATATATATATATATATATATATATATATATATATATATTGCAGGCTCGACCCTCATTTCAAGTGATTTCGAGGACTTTAGCTGAAGTTGCATCTTTGGGCGGAGCCCCTGCTGTACAGGTTCAAGGCGAGGTGCCTAGGGTTGGCGAGGTTCCTGAGGCAGTTGCCTCTGTTGTTCAAGAAAGCGATAGTGCTTCGCATACTCGGATACCTTCTGTGAGTGACAGTGTGTGCCAAAAGTTCATTTATTCTGCAACTGTGCCTGCAACTTGTTAATGCATTACATGAGGAACAATTGCAAGAGATAGGGGAAAAAAGAAAGATGGCGCACAGATTGACATTGCTGTCTATCGACCTCTGTTGCTGCCTTTGATTTTTGAAGGATTCTTGAGTGGGCAATAGTTTAAACCTTCATAAAAATTGAATAAATAGTTTATACATACCTCCACAGGCTGCTTGGTTTGTTCTCTGTTCATCTTTCTTTTTCAATATGAAATTCCCCACCTCCTAAATTTCACCTCAACCTCTTCTCCTATTTCTTCCTCTTTTCCTTCTTCTTCTCCTTCGGTCTTCTCTGTCTCTACTATGTTTCTCTTTTTCCTCGATGGGCACGTTCTGGAAGGCTCTCTCGCTCCTCCTGTATTTCTTCAGCGATGACACATGGAACACGTCGTGTATCCACTGAAGATGCTCTGGAAGTCCCAATATGTATGCTACCGGTCCCACTCTCTTAATAATAGGGAACGGACCCACATATCTCGGCACTAGCTTCCCTCTCTTACCGAATCTCATAATCCCCTTCATGGGAGATACTCGAACCAGTGCGCATCCTTTTATTTTTTTATGGTTGAAACAGAGATTTGAGGGTTGAAGAGGAAGTGTTAGATGACAAAGACTGCGAGACAACCATTCCAAATTCCAGGTTTCATCATATCTTCTTATCCTATATTTTTTTGGTCTTTTTGGTTAACATCTAATTGCTCATTAATTGGTTTTTCAAGATATGTTTGCGTTCAATTTGACCATTGTCAATATGTACGCCTTCAGTTCCCTTATATTTATATTGAGGGCGTGCATCGCTGTCCGCACCCATTTTGGAGGAAAATATATGGAATTGACAGAAGTGTTAAACCAACTCCTAGAGTTTGGGCTGAAATTGCCCTCCCAAATGACCGTCGACTGTCAAAGATTCAGTATATTGTTATTTGAAGCTCGGAAATGGGCCCGAGAATCAGATGATTGGATGTCCCACCATCGGGACATCCAAAATTATCGTGCAATGGCTTCGAGAGCTTCTCTCGTTACAAAGTGTGCTTTTAACAATCCTTCAATTCTCAACTTTCTGGATCTCTTTTGATATCTTCCCATATTTATTTCCAGAGATAAATCTTGTATTCTTTGCACCAATGAAGACCTATTGAATTTTAATAATATAGCAGTGCTAATGTGTCAAGTCATATATATGTTTAGAACTCGTCATATAAAGGTAAATTACAAAATGTTCATTAAGAGTAGTAGTTCATATATGTACGTTAAGTGATCGTCTTTCTATATTTTGAGCACCCATGTAGATGATACAATGCAAATCAAAATGCGCACAAACAGTGGAAGTCGACGACCTCAAAGACTTGGGAGATGTGAGTGATTCAATGCACAAAGAAATATACGACTTAAAGGTCCAGTTGGATGAATCCAAGGATGTGGGGGAGGTTGGCGTTTTGGACCGGTCAAAAAATGATAACCTGAAGAAGAAACTTTTTTTTAGTATTTTTTTATTGAATAACTGAATATTATTATTGCACTAGCTGTTTAAGTTTCTCATACTTAAAGTAATTTTAGATATACACTATCTATCTTTCCAACCGTCACATGAGTAGTAACATCCCTCTTAAGACCACTCCAATAAAAGTATTGATTGGCTCTTTTATTAGTACCTTTTATACCTGAGTGTCCACCCACCGCTCAGTGTAGTGCATTATCCCCAAATCTTGTGAAACATCCCTAAGTTACTTACGTATCGAATTCCTAAATGATGTTTTTTGAATTTAAATACTAAAACTTTGCCCGGATAAGATGTGCAGGCTAAATGCTATTACCTAGACACCATAGTAGACCCATACCTGGTAGATTTAGATCAATGAAAGTCTTATCCGATCGAAATCTACTTTCATTGCTTCCTCTTCCGAACAATTCTCTAATTCTTGAATCCCAGTAATCTCATCTTCTTCCTCTGTTTTCATTATGATCAATTTTCTTTGAACACTACATCACAGGTACAGTATTGGCTTTGGTGTTCTTGGTTGCATTGGTGGAGGTATTTAAAGGGAGGAGTAGCTTAGGCTCCAAGCTAAGGCCGGGCAGGAGATGTTTTTGGTGGCGATGCCTCGCCCAGAGTGAGGATCTTCCACCCATTTGTACTATATAGAGGATGATACCTCTAAGGATATTATGATTCCCTTAGATTTGATTCCAGTTGTTCGTGAGTACTCCGATGTATTTCAGGAGTTACCGGGCCTACCCCCTAGTCGAGAGATAGATTTCATCATAGACATGATGCCGAGCACTCGACCGATAGCACGTGCACCGTACCGTATGGCTCCAGCAAAAATGAGGGAGTTACGGGATCAGATAGAGCAGTTGTTAGGTCAGGGCTTCATTCGTAGGAACACCTCACCTTGGGGCGCGCCAGTGTTGTTTGTGAAGAAGAGAGATGGTTTACTAAGGTTATGCATGGATTATCGGGAGATGAACAAGGTCACAATACAAAATAAATATCCGTTGCCTCGAATCGATGACCTGTTCGACCAGCTGAGGGGGGCAACCTTCTTTTCGAAGATAGATTTGAGATAGGGATACCATCAGCTACGGATTAAGGAGCAGGATGTGTCGAAGACTACTTTCTTGACGAGATATGGGTCCTATGAGTTCAGAGTCATGACATTTGGGCTAAAAAATCCTCCAGCCGTATTCATGGATTTGATGAACCGAGTGTTCAGAGAGTTCTTGGATCAGTTTGTCATCGTTTTAATAGATGACATCCTGATATATTCACACACTGAGGAGGATCATGTCGAGCACTTGAGGCAGGTTCTTCAGACTCTACGAGAGCATCAACTATATGCTAAGTATGAGAAGTGCGGATTCTGGATATGGGAGTTACCGTTTTGGGGGAATGTTGTGTCGGAATTAGGAATATTGGTTGACCCGAGCAAAGTTTCAGCGGTGGGGGAGTAGGGACAGCCCACGATACCGACAGAAGTCCGTAGTTTCTAGGGGTTAGTCGGGTACTACAGGAGATTCATCCGAGACATTTTTAAGATAGCGGGTCCGTTGACGAATCTGAATCGCAAGGGAATTCTATATGTTTGGGATGATGCTTGTCAATTGGCTTTTGATGAGATGAAAGATAAGTTGACTTCGGCGCCAGTTCTTCCTTTGCCCAAGCCGGGAGTAGAATATCTGGTTTACACTGACGCCTCTTTATGGAGACTCGGGGGAGTACTTCAGCAGGAGGAGAAGGCTATATCTTTTTCCTCCCGCAAGTTAAAGCCTCATGAAAGGAATTACCCCACCCACGAACTAGAGCTAGCAACGATCATTTTTGCATTGAGGATTTGGAGACATTACTTGTTGGGGGAGAAGTTTCACTTGTTCACAGACCACAAGTCACTGCAGTACTTGTTCACTCAGCGAGAGTTGAATATACGTCAGTGCAGATGGTTGGAGTTTGTGAAAGACTACCAGTTCAAAATACAGTACCATCCGGGAAAGGCTAACGTGGTTCCTAATGCGTTAAGTCGTAGACCGATGGGTGATGTAGCGGACATCTGGAAAGTGAAGTTGAAAGAGTTGGGTCACCAGGATGCGGTAGCCCATTCCTTTGTATCTGTCATGATAGTCACACCAAATATTGTTATGAGTGTGATACAGGCATAGTCAGCGGATTCGTTTTGTTAGGAACAGATTGTACGAATTTTAGTTGAGGGTGCTGAATCCTATTTAGTAAGTTCTGATGGAGGTTTAAGGTTTAATGGGTGATTGTTGGTACCAGAAGGAGAAGACTTACGTCATGAAGTGATGACACGATCTCACGGGTCCAGATTTGCGATCCATCTCGGAGGGGATAAGATTACTAGGATATGAGGTGGCAGTACTGGTGGAATGGTATGAAGAAGGACATTACCGAGTTCATGTACAAGTGTTTTACTTGCCAGATGGTAAAGGTAGACCACAAGAAACCGTCGGGATTACTTCAGTCGTTGGAGATACCTACGTGGAAGTGGTAAAGTATTTACATGGACTTCATTACTTGGCTACCTACGTCACATCGGGGTCATGACTCCATATCAGTTATAGTGGATTGATTAACCAAGGTTGCTCATTTCCTGCCAGTACAGATAGACTATACCACGGGTCAGTATGCACAGCTATTCACTGTCGAGATTATTAGGCTACATGGGGTGCCCCTGGATATTGTGTCTGATAGAGACAAGATCTTTGTGTCGCGCTTCTGGGAGAGCTTTCAGGAGGCCATGGGTACAGAGTTGAGATTGAGTTCAACTTATCACCCTTAGACGGATGGATAGACAGAGCGTACTAATCAGATGTTGGAGGATATGCTACGCATGTGTGTCCTTAATTTTGGAGGAGGATGGGAGCCGTATCTTCAACTAGTGGAGTTTGCTTATAATAACTCCTACCAGTTCACGATCGGCATGGCCCCTGATAACTTCACTTTTTGTTTGTCGTTGGAGTAATCCAAGTTAGTCAAAGCCTTATAATACCTACAAAATAATACAATCTCAAGTGTAGTGGTAAATAAGTGTATCAATCCACTTTCAAGGTTGTAAATCAAAGGGAACAAAATTGTATTTCACTTTCTATTTCTTTTTTGGCTTTTTTACTTTTTCTACTTTTTTTAGCTTTTTCAAATATTAAAACAACAGGTGAGGAGATGATTTTAAACTAAACTAAATTAAATGTGGGATAAAAATAACTAACTAGAAAGTGTGCTAGATAAGGACTAAGTAATAAACGTGATATGGACTTAAATTTGAGAAGTATTCAAGGAATGAAACTTCACCACCACAATATCAATTAAATGTGTTGATTATTCTAGTTTATTAATTTTCCAAATATTACTTTATCTTATCAATTAATTCTCATCACTTGACAAAACAAACTAATATAAATTTAGTTAATCTAATTTTCATTCCCACAACTCAATTGAATAATTGATTTAGAAAAATTATATGAATCACTCGCTAGAGTAGATTCATATAATAAATCATAAATCCAAAAAAAAATTAATGTATGAGTAATATAAAATGTAATATACTCTAATTAGTGGGTCATTCTATCTCTAGTTTGAATCCACAAATTAAGAGTATATTAGATTTTAATCCTTTCTCAAGGATAGTTTACCATTTCTCAATGCATAAACTCAAGTAGGAATGAAAAGAAAAATCAACTAAATTGAACAAAGTAACCTAGATTAACCAATACATTCAATTGAATATATGGGGCTTCATTTCACTCCTTGAATGGAGTGATTAGCCAACCATAGTCATAATTCACTTAATAACCCTCTAATAAAATTTACTAAATGAAATTAAAAGGATGGAGAGAAGAAATACAAACCAAAATGGGGGAGAAAAGAAATTGTACTTGCATTTAATCCAAGATTCTCTCAATTGCGTACAAACACTAACGAAATTGAAGTACAATTTAATTCTCCTCTCTACAATATTTTTTTCTCTCTATTTTTCTCTATTTTTCTACCCTAGTCTTTTTCTCTCTAGTCTTCTCCCTTGATAAAAAGCTCTCTCTTCCTTTAAATAGTAGGTGCCATGGAGCTAGGGTATTTTGGGAAGGTTTAATGGTGTAGGATAAAATGGAGAGAGGTTTTAGAATAAAGGTGAGGGTAATTTAGGAATTAGAAGGGAGCATGTGGTTATGGTGAGGTTATGTGGGAAGGTGGGGGAAATGAGGTAATGGTGATAAAAAATAGATTTGGTTTATGAGGCTATTTTGGGTAAAGGTAAAAAGAGGTTAGTTGGGGTTATTATGGGAAAAAGGGAATAAAGGGGTAAATGGGTTTAATTGGCATGTGGGTATTTGTTTGGTTTTGCTTTGATTGGTTTGTTGGCAGCTCACGATTTTGAGAATGGAAGAGAAATGGGTTTGGGTATGGTTTGAAGATGGGTTAATGTTCTTGGGTTGAAGGTTGGATGGTGGCTTGGGTTAAAGGTTTCGGGTCACGAGTTGGTAGATGGGGGTCGGGTAGGTGAGTGAGGTCCGAAGTGTTAGGCAACGCCGGAGTGGGTCGGACATGCGGGTTCGGTCTGGTAGATCCGGGTTTGATGTCCAATGGGTATGGGGATTGTGATGGGTTGTGTGTTGGTAGGATGATGGAGGTGAGAGAGAGAGAGAGAGAGTGTGTGGTTATGGGGGTTGAAGATTTTTGGATGTTTGTTAATGGTGGTTTAGAGGAGCGAGAAGGTGGTTGGTGAGAAGATGATGTTGGAGGGTTATTTTGTGGGTGAAGGTCTAGGATAATAGGGTGTAGGTGTGGATGAGGATAGGTAGTGTTAGTTTAGGGGGTATGTGAGTGTAGGGGAGTTATGTGTGAGTGTGTGTTTAATTTGGACCCTTAAAATAAAACTAACTAGTAAAAAATAAAAATAATAAAATAAAATAAAAACCTAAAAAAATAAAATCCTATTCTAAAATAAAACAAAGACTCAAATAAAAATTGAAACTAAAAAGAAATAAAATTAAAATCTAATAAAACTAAAACTAAAATTCTAATTAAATGTAAAATCAAATAAAACTAATAAATGAAATCCTAAAAAAAATCTAATCCTAATAAAAATAAAACTAATAACTAATAAAAATAAAGATAAAATAAAAATATACTAATAAAATATAAAAATAGTAAATAAAATATAAAAATTCTTAATAAATCTAAAATAGATCCTAAGAATCAAACAACTCAACTAAAACTCTAAAAATTAATAAAAAAGTACAAAATAAACACACACACGGGTCGGGGAAGGCTAAGGCTAGGATGGGCTAGGTTAGGGTCAGGGGATTGGGTATTTAGCTCCATTTTAACTGCAAATTGCCTGAAAATATAGCTTTTGACACCGCAACTGCAATTAAGCCAGCAGAATGAATATTTAAGCACATAAGACCCAAATTGTCGAGAATTAGCAACTAAAGTACGTCTATTCGGGGTATAAAATGTACAGTTTTGGGTGCTTATCACACCACCCCAAACAGAGCGTTGCTAGTCCTCAAGCAATAAGATAGAGAGAAAGAGAAAGATAAGTAACCAAAAGTGTACCACTTTCGCGGGCACTTGCGATTGCACTTAGCATGTTCAACAAGCCTAACATATAGGTTGCCCTACAGGACGAGTTGTGTCTCGTGAGGGTTTGCAGGGAATATACCCACAAAATTCTTTATTTTGCAAAATGATTTATTGAAAGGCAGTCAATCTCTTATTAGACGCAGAATAATCGCACAATCCATCACAAGAAAAATATTTTCAGAAATACAAGCTAGAGGCGTAAAAAGTTTAGCTAAGTAAATACTCAAGGCACATCCTTCCTAGAACTCAACGTGTGTAGTGTGAATCAGTCAAAATGGGTCGAGCATCACAAGAGTAATTCCTAGATTGCCTTTTCGGAATCAACGCTTCAACTTCAAATCTCACTAGATATAGCTCTCTCAAACAAACTCTCGAGATATGGGTTAGTGTGTCGCTCTTGTGTGTGAGGAGGTGAGTAAATGTAAGCAAGTTCAAACGTCTCACACACATATAAGAAAGAACGAACAATTTGAAAGAAAAGTGATCTCATGAAAGAAATGCTAATCACTATAGTGAGAACGTCGAGTTATTCACCACGTAGACTTTCATTTTCCCGAACACCTAGGGGAAAACATGGATTTTTATGAGTGAGGGAAAATTAAATGTGATGAGAAAGACATGTTAGGATGGATGGATGGGATGAGGTAGGTAGGATAGTGATATGATGGATAATGGATGAGTGATGGATGCGATAAGATTGAGAAGAGTGTACTATACATGAAGACATTTAACATTTGGAACAAACACTCTTTTTCTCAAAAATGATGATGGATGATATATGAATGGAGTGGAGAATGTGTATGGATGATGAGGGGAATAAATGGGAATATGGGTGGAGGGAATGGTAAATGTGATATGGAAAGTTGGTAAGTGTATGGATGAAAATCTAGTATTCGGGACAAATATCAAGACACGTGTTTCTTACAACTCGAAAGAGATGTCATTCTCAGTGATCAAACCAAAAATGAAGAATAATGAGATCATACAACTATTTAAGTGCGGAACCAAATGAAGTTGAATCAACTTGTGACTCGGAGATTGCGTAAAACACTCTGAAAGGGTGAAAGGCACAAATCTCACAAGCTAAAGTCTCTACTAGTGATCCTGAAGGTTCCCTTTAGAATTGTAGTACTCTTCAACTCTAAATCGTATTGACGTGATAAGTGTGCAAATTTTGTTGAGTCTAGAAATTCATAGTGCAAAATGCATTGTTACGTATTACATAAGCTATTTAGAAAAAAATAAATCCTCTAGCTCGATTCCTATATTTAAAAAGATGGATGATAGAAAATTCACATCAATGAGTGAGATGAAAGAAACTGCGCGAAATTTTTAAAATCAGGTTTAAAAATCAAAATTTTTCAAGAGAGGTATGATTTTGATAAAATTCCCCACCCCCAAACAAAAAGGAACATCGTCCTCGATGTTAAGTGAAATGATTTTTTAAAATTGAGAACATAAGGTAGGAAAGAGATTACCAGAATCAATCGCTAATGAAGTGGACAGATATCGCCAAAATGAAACCTGAATAAATGAGTGAGATAGAAAAATATGGACAAGCCTATAAGCATGATAGAACATTGGGTGGTGTGAAAAACCACCCCCAAACAGGATAAGACTAATACTCAGAAAAAGCGGGTTGCTTCCCAGTAGCGCTAAGTTTAATGTCTTCAACCAGACCGATCGAAACTCACCCAGAAAGAAATGATATGCGAGGAGAGAACGGGGCGACACAAAATTCGGGGGATAAGAATCACCCCCAAATAAGACGGAACTGTCACTCTTCATAAATGGGGTCAACAAGGTCAATCTGTTCTATGTGAGTGGAGCCTAGCTCCAAGAAGGGCTTCAAGCGTTGACCATTGACCTGAAAGAGGCTACCAGCCTTGGGATTTTGCACGGTGATGGCACCATAAGGAGTAACTGGCTCAACAATGAAGGGTCCAGACCACCTGGTTTTCAATTTCCCAGGAAAGAGATGCAACCTTGAATTATACAACAAAAAATTTTTACCAGGGTGGAATTCGTTGCGCATGATGCTTTGGTCATGGATCCACTTCATCTTGTCCTTATACTTCTTGGACAAATCATAGGCATCATTTCTGATTTCCTCCAATTCATTAAGTTGCAGCTTCCTATGGACACCCGCCTTATCAATATCGAAATTAAGGGTTTTGATGGCCCAATAAGCATGATTCAAGCTCAACAGGAAGGTGTCAAGGCTTGTCGAAGACGAAGAGATAAGGAGACATGCCAATTGGAGTCTTATAAGCAGTACAATATGCCCACAATGTGTCGTTCAAGCGTAAGGACCAATCTTTCCTATTAGGACTGATAGTTTTTTCAAGAATTTGCTTGATCGCGCGATTGGAGACCTCAACTTGACCACTAGTCTGTGGGTGGTAAGAGAGACCAACCTTGTGGGTAACACCATACTTTTTGACAAGGTGTTCAACAACTCGATTACAAAAATGTTTACCCCCATCACTAATGATAACTTATGGGGTTCCAAAATGCGTGAAGACATGATCTTTGAGAAATTGGACCACAACTCGATGGTCATTGGTGCGGCAAGCAATTGCTTCGATCCATTTGGAAACATAGTCAACAGCAACAAGAATATACTAAAAACCATGAGATGAGGGAAATGGTCCCATGAAATCGATACCCCACACATAAAAAATTTCAACAATGAGGATGGGTGTGAGAGTCATCATATGACGACGAGAGAGATGCCCAGAGTGTTGGCAATTGGAACAAGCCTGGCAATATTAATGGGCATCGCGAAAAAGGGTAGGCCAATAAAAACCGCTTTGCAAATTTTTTGCGACAGTTTTCTTTGAGCCAAAGTGGCCTCCACAAGCACTATTGTGGCAGAAAGATAGAATAATGAGTTGTACATATTTGAGAACACAACGACGAATGACTTGATCGGAGTAATACTTGTAGAGAAACGGGTCATCCCAAGAGTAAAACTTCACATTCGCCATGAATTTGGAGCGATCCTATTTCGACCAATGATTAGGAAGTTGATCGGTAACAAGAAAGTTGACAATATCAGCATACCAAGGCGAGGTGGAGATAGAAAAAAGTTGTTCATCGAGAAATGACTCAGAAATGGGGAGAGGATCACAGTCAGACGTGACAGTAATGCGAGAGAGATGATCAGCAACAACATTTTCACAACCTTTCTTGTCGCAAATTTCAAGGCTAAACTCTTGGAGTAAGAGAATCCACCTTATCAATCGTGGTTTGGAATCCTTTTTATGAAGAAGGTGTTTAATAGAAGCATGGTCAGTATACACGATGATAGGGGAACCTATGAAATATGAGCAAAATTTATCGAGAGCAAACACAACTGCTAACAACTCCTTTTCAGTGGTCGTGTAATGAAGTTGAGCATCATGTAGGGTTTTGCTAGAATAAGAGATGACATGTGGGCACTTATCAACTTTCTGGACAAGCACGACACCAAGTGAAAAATCAGAAGCATCACACATGAGCTCAAATGGGAGGTTGCATGATAGGAGCGGAAGTGAGGTAAGCTTTTAGGCGCTCAAAGGAGGCAACACGTGCTTCATCAAAGATGAAAGGGACATCTTTAGATAAAAGGTTTGTCAAAGGTCGCGCAATTTTAGAAAAGTCCTTAATGAAGCACCGGTAGAAGATCGCATGTCCTAAGAAGGAGCGAATGTGCTTAACAGCCTTAGGAATAGGGAGTGAGGAAATCAAGTTAACTTTTTCTTTATTGACCTCAATACCGGAGCTATAGACAACATGACCTAAAACAATACCCTTTTTTTACCATGAAATGGCATTTTTCCCAATTGAGAACCACCTTCTTTTCTTGACAACGCTAAAGTACCATAGTGAGGTAAGATAGGCATTGTTCAAAGGATGAACCAAACACAAAAAAATTGTCCATAAAGACTTAGAGAAAATGATCTACCATGTCACTGAAAATACTAGTCATACACCTTTGAAAAGTCGCAGGTGCATTGCAAAGGCCAAAGGGCATACGAGAGTACGCAAATGGACAGGTAAAGGTAGTTTTTTCTTGGTCTTCAGGGGCAATGGGTATTTGGTTGTACCCTGAATATCCATCAAGGAAGCATTAGTAAGCATGGCCCGCCAAGCGTTCAAGCATCTGGTCAATGTATGGGAGAGGGAAGTGGTCTTTGCAAGTGACAGCATTGAGCTTTCTATAAACAATACAAATACGCCAGCCGATTTGTATGCGGGTGGGTACAAGCTCATCGTCATAATTTTTGACAACGGTGATGCTAGATTTTTTAGGCACCACATTAATGGGGTTGACCCATTGACTGTCTGAAATGGAGTAGATAATACCAGCATCAAGCAATTTTCAAATTTCAGCTCGAAGGACCTCCTTCATTACTGGATTGAGTCGGAGTTGTGGCTCACGAGAAGTCTTGGCATTCTCTTCTAAATGAATGCGGTGGCTAAAAACATTGGGACTGACACCTTGAATGTCAGAAATGGTCCACCCTAAAGCAGTGCTATGTTGGGTAAGAGTGTGGACCAATTGCTCTTCTTGATCCAGTGTCATGTCATAAGCAATAATGATGGGGTGATGTTGGTTTGGGCCTAAGAAAGTATGTTTCAACTCAGCAGGTAATGGCTTAAGATCCAAACTAGGTGGTGTCTCAGGAGAGATATCGGACTCAGACGCAGAAACAAAGTCTGGGAGAATATCGGGACAGGGGTGACTGGGTCATCCACAGAAAGAAGAGTATTGACAAGCAGAGGCTCAAATGGAGGAGCCCAAGTGGAAGTGTCCAGTAGTGGTGTAGAATCTAACAAGGCATTGACCTCAGAGATGGAGTAATCAATATCAAAGTCGGACCCAAAGTGAGCCAAACATTGGTGGATAGGATCTTCTGGTTAGGTGGTATCCAACATCTCTTGGACTAAGGAGTCAATCATGCAAACCTCATCAATAGAATCAACATCGGACGGTTGTTGCATGAGGTGGAAAATATTGACTTCAATGGTCATGTTGCCAAAAGAAAGATTCATTGACCCATCTCAATAGTTGATGATGGCATTGGCAGTTGCCAAAAAGGGACGACCCAAAATGATAGGAATATTGGTTGGGTCGGGAGCAGGAGTGTCTAAGATGATGAAATCCACAGGGTAGTAAAAGTTAGACACTTTCACCAAAACAACTTCAACGATTCCTTTAGGCACTTTCACAGAACGGTTTGCAAGTTGAAAAGTGATCCGTGTAGGTCTCATGTTTTGTAAACCTAACTCAAGGTAGAGAGAGTAAGGTAGCAAATTAACACTAGCTCCAAGATCAAGCAAAGCCCGAGTAGAGAACTTATCTCCTAACATGCAAGAGACAGTGGGACGACCAGGGTCTTTATATTTCACAATACCATTCTCATGGATGAGGGGCGTGGCTTGCTCAGTGACAAAGTCATCACGAGGCACATTCGTCCATCGCTTGACAGTGCACAAGTCCTTCCAGAATTTTGCATAAGAAGGATCTTGTTAAATCGCGGTGAGGAATGGAATGTTTATGTGAACATTCTGAAAAACTTGCTTGATCTCATCAAATTGTTGAGCTTTCTTTTTTGGGTCCGACCTATGAGGTAAAGGTGCTTTAGGGACAAAAGCAGTGGTGGCCTCAGTAGGTTTAGAGGCACTCTTGTTGGTGGATTTATGGGGTGGTGGGACCTTAGGGAGCGGTTCTAATGGGCAATTCTGGGTGGGTGGGATTGGAACATCAGGGGGAGCATCAACACCATTGTCAACCTGTTTACCGGATCGTAGAGTACTCACCGCTTTCATGTCCGCTTGGTATGTGGGTGGAGTGGAAGGGGATCCAATCTCATAAGCCGACTCCTTTCCATTCCCCTTAGGGTTAGAAATGGGTTGACTCGAAAAATGACCTTTCTCTCGCTCAGACTCAAACTGATTAAGACGTTGCTCAAGCCTTTGGATGGCTTGAGTCTGTGCTCGCATGGATTGTTGTTGAGTCGAGATAAATTGAGTGAGAAGATTCTCGATAGAGGAGGAGGATGATTGGGGTGGAGGGGCATAAGGGGGTTGGGGGACCAACTCTCGGTTAGAACTAAGCGGCTGTGAATACTCGTAGGACAGAGGTGGGATGGGGACAATTTGATGATTGGGGTGGGACGGTCCTCCTTGGGGGACACAGGATGATGGATGGTTGTGTTGGTGGTAAGGAGCATGGTGGTGTTAAATAGGGGGGCGATGTTGCCTTTGCGGGTTTTGGTGAAACCCTGGTGGACCACCAACATGTTGTTGTGGTTTTGATGGAGCAAGGTGATTGTCGTACAAATAGGGATGGTTCCTATTATTTGGATTGTAAGTAAACGACGGTGGTGCGGGTTTCCTAGTGGTATCAAAGGCACATGCTTGGGCTAGAGTGGGTTCGGGATCATCTTGAATGAGGGGGCACATATGAGATAAATGATCCTGACTTAAACAGACATGACAAGAAGGAATAGACTCATTGACATTCATCACTTGTTTAGAAATAAAAACATTTTGTTGCATAGAACAACTGAGAGCATCAACAGTCTTAGTCAAAGTGTTTAAGCCATGGAGCAAGGTTTTAAAATCGGGATCATTTTTAACCTCATAAGTGCTACCTACTCGTGGTGGCTCGGATCTCAAAAATTCATTGGTGCCCTCCCAATCTTGGGAGTCATCGCCTAATTCAAGGAGAAAATTATAAGCGGCGGTGGGAGTTAAGTGCATGAATTTGCCTTTGTGCATGGACCCAATCATGGTGCGAGTGGAAGGAATGATACCATTGTAAAAACTATGAACGAGGCGACTCTTCTCGAGACCATGATGTGGGCAACTATTGATATAGTCTTGAAAATGGCCCCATGCTTCACAAAATTGCTCTGTTGGCTTTTGGTGAAAATCTTGAATGGCTTGGCACATCTCATTTGTCTTACTTATGGGATAAAACTTGGACATGAACTTCTTCACAAGTTATTCCCATGTATGGATAGAATCCGGTGACAAGGAATGTAGCCACATAATTGCTTTATCTTGGAAAGAAAATAGAAACAAGCAAAGATGAACATTTTCTTCATCTAAGTTTTGATTTTCGAAAGTAGCGCAAACCGTGAGAAATTTTCGCAAGTGAGTATATGGAGACTCACGTTTAAGACCATGGAAATTGGGCAACATGGAAATGGTCACCGGGAGAATTTCGAATTGATCCTCCGGGGTGGGTGGAAGAACTATGCAAGATGGTGGAGTGGCCATTATCGGGGCAAAATAGTCCCTTAAGGCACGCTCTTCAGCCATGGTGGGTGGATGAATGGTGGGAATAGAGATGTCAACTCGGGGACAACTCAAAGTGATCGGTGGAATGGAACAAGGAAGGGGAACACATGGTTATACTAATGTGGAAGAGACGGGAGAAAGACTACGGGAACGAATTAATCGATGATTAACTCGTTGCCACGTGGGCATGCAAAGAGGGATTTGTTTTTGAGTTTTTGGAAAAGAAAAAAATATTTTTAGAGTTTTGCTTTTTTTTTGAAAGAAAGAAAATATGTTTTTGAGTTTTTTATAAAAATAAGAAAAGAAAATATTTTAGGATTTTTTTTTTGGAAGAAAAAGGGTGGGGGGAAATTTGGACGCTAAGAATTTGGACGAATTCACTAAAACGGACTACCCAAAAAGGAATTGGACACACAAGTAAAGGAAAAATCCATACTAGCACATAACCAATTTTTTATCTTGAAAATTAATGAAAGGGGTAGTCAAATTTTAATGAAATCCGCGGGCGATAAAAATCACGGAATTTATATGAGTGATCGCCTTTTGCATAATGTGTGTTCCTACTTTAATCACAAGATGCCAAGAGGCTTGCCACAGAGATTCTCCCCAAACCTACTACGACGAAACGATCGGCTGGTACAACGCTGGGGACAGCACAAACCCGTTTTACTGGGCGGCCGCACTTAAAACCCAGTTTCCCTGGACACTTTCGTGCCGCAAAGCGAACCGTTCGAGGGTTTGCCCGGTGGAGTCAAAATGATAAAAAGGGGTTATCCTACAAGTCAAAATGATAAAAAAAGGGGCCTATGCACACCGTATCCTATGGGGCTATTTAGTTGATTGATTTTAAATTAGTGATTGCTAGGGTAGCACACAAAGGATAAGTGATTGAGTCGGGTGATGAAATCCCTTCTCGTGAGTGACCGGGCGTAGGCCTTAGTCAATTTAATTCACCATTACATTCAAAATTAAATGCAAGAATTAAATCACACAAGGTCACGTAGGAGCACACAAGGTATGAACTCGCTAACAAGAGGGCGCGAGGGTATAAGAGATGTACCTCCCACAGTTTTTACGCCGTGGGGTGCCAAAATTGTTGAGTCGATCGGGGAGAGAATACATCAATCTCAGTCGGCCCCGGGAGTCCTACCGACCCAAGAAAGAGAGGCTTCTAAATCCTCGCCTTTGGACGCCCTCTCTCTACCTTGTCCGATTTCCCTATCACGCTTTCTTCAATTATTACAAATTTTAAATGAAAATGAAATGGTGTCTCTATGCACCGCAATACAAGCCAAATAATAAAGTCCTAATACAAGCCTTCTAATAACATGAAAAAAATGGTACTAAAAATAACAAAGTGCGAAAAATAAATGAACTACGAAATTGAATCCGCTCCGAGCTTCACGATCCCAAAAATGGCACCGGCACCATTTGATAGAAAGAACTTTTTTACATCCCCGGCACCGGCGCCATTTGCTAACTTTGCTTTTTGTATGTTGTTGGAGCAAGCCAAGTTAATCAAAGTCTTATAATACCTAAAAAATAATACAATCTCAAGTGTAGTGGTAAATAAGGGTATCAATCCACTTTCAAGGTTGTAAAGCAAAGGGAACAAAATTGTATTTCACTTTCTATTTCTTTTTGGGCTTTTTTACTTTTTTGAACTTTTTTTAGCTTTTTCAAATATTAAAACAATAGGTTAGGAGATGATTTTAAACTAAACTAAATTAAATGTGGGATAAAAATAACTAACTAGAAAGTG
Source organism: Sambucus nigra (assembly GCA_949130495.1). NCBI lineage: Eukaryota > Viridiplantae > Streptophyta > Magnoliopsida > Dipsacales > Adoxaceae > Sambucus > Sambucus nigra. Next base: position 403,898,714 of record OX422211.1, read on the forward strand.
TGCTAGATAAGGACTAAGTAATAAAAGTGATATGAACTTAAATTTGAGAAGTATTCAAGGAATGAAATGTGACAACCCGCCTAATAAGATACCGGACGATCACTCCAATATAAATTAAAACAGGAGTCTCATATGGATCATTCTTAGCATCACTGTCGAAAAATCCATTTAATTACTAATAACCTATTAGGCCAGTGTCAAAATTTTAACTTTACTACTCTTTTTAACGATAATAAATAAAACATCTACAATTTAATGCGTAAATGAAACTGAAATGAAATAAAATAACCGAACACACGGTCAAAATATACAACCATATCGAATGCTGTACCGAAAGAATAAATAAATGCAGTTGAGCCATTGGCTCGAATGTTTATACAGTACCTCCTATCTAGAGTACAACGGTGGAAGCGGCTATCAAAAACCTGCACGCATCCACAGCTGCTGCAGCTGATGTCTGACTATAAAAAAATTTCCGTCCAGGCGTCCCTGTGTCTGGACACCTATGTATATATATAATATATAGAAAGAAAGGAGAGTAGATAGACGGGTCAGAGCCCGAATTTTTGAAAATATTTTGCAAGTGCATAAATGCTTTATTTTTAGAAAAATAGTTTTATCTCATATTTAAATTGGTATCGCACTCCCATGAGATACCCCTCACCTCTCCACTAACAGTGCACTCCTAGCGCATTCCTCTAGACATCATAGTCAAGCTATCCTACTAAACTAGTCTATCCCAAACCCACTATCAATCCTAGATAGTCCAAGCAATGTACTAAGGGATAAACTTAACCCCAGTCTCAACGCTATGCCATGTTCGTGCGTGGGGTGTCTCGCAAAGGGAAATCCAAACAAGGAACCCCCCCGATACACTACTATGCGGCACGGTCGATCGTCGAGATCCGCCAGTCCCTCAGTACAGAAAGATATATATAAATATATATATATATATATATATATATATATATATATATATATATATATATATATATACCATAAACATTTATAATATAAGAGCACTAAGGATTAAACTTCTCCCCAGTCTCAACACACTGCCATATCCGTGCGTGGGGTGTCTCGCAAAGCGAAATCCAAACAAGGAACCTCCCCGATACACTACTATGCGGCAAGGTCGATCGTCGGGATCCATTAGACCCTAGGCACTCGATTCATCCATTTATACATACATATTCATACTTTACCATTACCATCCGGATCTATCTCCCGGACTGAGGATTCATATACAAAGTATTTATCAATACCTTTATTTTTCTTAAAATTTCCCATTTCCCTTTTTATACTCAGGAAATGTAAATATAAAAGCCAATTCATTATCATGAATTGCTTTAACAAATCATATACCTTTTAAAAGCCAATTTTATTATCATAAAAATGCTTTTCCTTTATATGTCATCCCATTTCCCTTTTTATACTCAGGAAATGTACCCAAAGCCATTTCCATTATCATGAAAATGCTTTGATCAAATCATGCTTCCACAACCCTTCTTCCATCCGGGAGTGTTACCGAAGCCAAACCTTTATCCCATTTCCCTTTTTATACTCAGGAAATGAAAATTAAAGCCAATCCATTATCATGAATTGCTTTAATAAATCTAAGACCGCCCTTCCGGGTTTCCCCACTGGACGCGCCCCTAAATGGCTATCATCTTCCAGGGCCTATCTATACAAGACAACCTGGGAACCTACCAACGTCGGGAAGCGGCCATATTGCCTGCGGGAAAGTCAGGACCACACCCGGAATCCCCTAACCAGCGCAGTAATACAAATGCCCATATGGCCTAGGGACTATATCCAACCTGCTCAACAGCCAGGAAGGCTTCACCACAACGCGCGCAACTTCCCTTATGATAGCGATTTAGGGAGGTGTGTACAATCCATAATTTATTAATTATGAAAAACATTTCTCATTCCATTTTGAAAATATTCATTTTTATATTTTCAAAATCATTTCCATCATAACATATATATATATATATATATATACCTAAATCAAACAGTATAAACATATCCTATATATTCCTCCTAGAATATATAACTGGCCATAATGGCCTATATCATCTAACGATGACCAATAATCCCAAAGATTCCCTCCAGGAATCATAAACATGCATTCATATAAGCATGATACTAAACCCAAAGTATTTTCTTACTTTAATAAATAATACATACTTAAATCCCATCTACGGATTCATTTGGATATCTCCAATTATACCAATTCACTCTAAGTGAATATACACATATATAAATTCCCAATTCCTCAAGCCCTTTAGGACATAACCCTCCATAATTTCTTATTTGGAAGGGCCTTAAACATTAAACTCAAAAAGGAGAAATAATCCTAATCTCCAAAATCTTGGGCTGAAAACAGGGCACCGGTCGACTGGTCCTAGACCCCCGGTCGACCGCGGGTGGAAAATAAGCCTACGAAACAAAGCAGTAACCCCTTTCTCCTTGACGCGGTCGACCGGCCTTAGGGGCGCGGTCGACCGGTCACACCAGGTCCTCAAAACTTTAATTCCTCAATTCCCTTAACCAACAACCCAAATTCCTTTTCGGGGTTTCTAAACTACCCCAAAAATTATCCCGAACATCTACGACATTAATTCTAGCCGTAAATTTTCCAATTCTCGATTTGATTTCCGAGTTGATGATTTCAACCCGGAGCTGTCATCTTGTAAAAAATCATACACAGTCGGCGCCCACGCGACCGTATCGAAAAGATCTACAACTTTTGTGTTTTGGCCGAAAGCTAAATCAATTCTTTTCCTGGCCAAAAAGGCCCCCTAAAGTGACGGGTTACTATTCATCATCTTCTCCGAGATGATTTCGGCCATTAAAGCTTCTCCCAAGCTTCTGTCGCCTCACCCAACGTCCTACAACCTCAACCAACTACAACTAAGGGTTCTAAACATCCTAGAACCCAAAACCATCAATTAATTTAGGTTAAAACCTAAGTTCCACAAAATTGAAATATTGTTGGGGTTTAATTGTTTTAACTCCCCAAAACCCATTTTATCCACGATAACCCACCCCAAAACCATTAGGGTTTGTTTATACCAAACTACGGTATGAGATATTTATGCAAAAAGATAAATAAAGTAAGTAAACACTTGCCTCGTGGATAAAATCCGACGACCTCGTGTCGAATCCAGCGGAGTTTGGCCCGAATCTCCATTTCTCTCCTCTTTTCTCTCCTCCTCTCTCTCTTCTTTCCTTTCTTTCTCTTTTCTCTCTATTCTCTTCCCTTCTCCCTCTTTAAATAGGAAGAAAAGGGGTTTTAACCCTTAAAACCCAAAAACGACACGTTTACCCAATTACGAGTTACTTTTACCTCTAAAATTATCCGAAACTCATTTTCGACAATCGGACACTCTTTTCTGACTATCTCGGACATTCCGAGACTCATGGCACAGTCGAAATTTCCATCCGAGGTACTTGACCGCAAATCACTATTCCAACCCAAAATAAATAAATGCGGGTTTTCCAATTAAAAATCTTACCTCGTGTCGCTTTTCTCAATCAGCGACATATAATTAAAATATTTCGGCCTATATAGTCCCAAAAATAATTACATCACCCATCGAAAATCATTCAATCCTCAAAAATCCCAAAAATTACTATTTAGGAAAATTCCCCAAATTCCAATTTATATCCGATTATGGAATTTAATGGTCTCCAAAAGGACGGATTGTTACATGAAACTTCACCACCACAATATCAATTAAATGTGTTGATTATTCTAGTTTACTAATTTTCCAAATATTACTTTATCTTATCAATGAATTCTCATCACTTGACAAAACAAACTAATATAAATTTAGTTAATTTAATTTTCATTCCCACAACTCAATTGAATAATTGATTTAGAAAAATTATATGAATCACTCGCTAGAGTAGATTCATATAATAAATCATAAATCCAACAAAATTTTAATGTATGAGTAATTTAAAATGTAATATACTCTAATTAGTGGGTCATTCTATCTCTAGTTTGAATCCACAAATTAAGAGTATATTAGTTTTTAATCTTTTCTCGAGGATAGTTTACCATTTCTCAATGCATAAACTCAAGTAGGAATGAAAAGAAAAATCAACTAAATGGAAAAAAGTAACCTAGATTAATTAATACATTCAATTGAATATATGGGGCTTCATTTCACTCCTTGAATGGAGTGATTAGCCAACCATAGTCATAATTCACTTAATAAAACTCTAATAAAATTTACTAAATGAAATTAAAAGGATGGAGAGAAGAAATTCAAACCAAAATGGGGGAGAAAAGAAATTGTACTTGAATTTAATCCAAGCTTCTATCAATTGTGTACAAACACTATCAAAATTGAAGTACAATTTAATTCTCCTATCTACAATATTTTTTCTCTCTAATTTTCACTATTTTTCTAGCCTAGTCTTTCTCTCTCTAGTCTTCTCCCTTGATGAAAGCTCTCTCTTCCTTTAAATAGTAGGTGCCATGGAGCTAGGGTATTTTGGGAAGGTTTAATGGTGTAGGATAAAATGGAGAGAGGTTTTGGAATAAAGGTAAGGGTAATTTAGGAAGTAGAAGGGAGCATGTGGTTATGGTGAGGTCATGTGGGAAGGTGGGGGGAAATGAGGTAATGGTGATAAAAAACAAATTTGGTTTATGAGGGTATTTTGGGTAAAGGTAAAAAGAGGTTAGTTGGAGTTATTATGGGAAAAAGGGGAGAAAGGGGTAAATGGGTTTAATTGGCATGTGGGTATTTGTTTGGTTTTCCTTTGATTGGTTTGTTGGCAGCTCACGATTTTGAGAATGGAAGAAAAATGGGTTTGGGTATGGTTTGAAGATGGGTTAAAGTTGGGTTGAAGGTAGGATGGTGGCTTGGTTAAAGGTTTGGGGTCACGAGTTGGTAGATGGGGGTCGGGTAGGTGAGTGAGGTCCGGAGGGTTAGGCAGCGCCGGAGTGGGTCGGACATCTGGGTTCGGTCTGGTAGATCCGGGTTGGATGTCCAATGTGTATGGGGATTGTGATGGGTTGTGTGTTGATATGATGATGTAGGTGAGAGAGAGAGAGTGTGTGTGGTTATGGGGGTTGGAGATTTTTGGATGTTTGTTAGTGGTGGTTTAGAGGAGAGAGAAGGTGGTTGGTGTAAGTTGGAGAAGATGATGTTGGGGGTTATTTTGTGGGTGACCTTAGGACTATACTCTCCCTGCATTCACTAGCCAGGGGATTCATCCACATCGTGCAACTTCCCATGATAGCACTAGAGGGGTATATTCCATACAAATATATCATTCACACACATACATATTTATAATCATATCATATATATATTGTCTTTATACCCATATATATATATATATATCATAAAATTCGGCTATTCATGCTTATCTCCCGTGGTATTAGCCCATAATCCCGATTATACCAATTCGTATAAATTTATAAGTGTACACACACTTATATTAATCCCATAAATACTCACTCACTTATGATATAATTATCACATTAATTCCTTCTGAATATTAACTTATCATAACTAGCTAGTATTCTAGTTGCATCGTACTCGCACATTCGAATTTCACTCATATACTATCGGTACATACATTCTATACGCAAATCAATGTATATATACCAACCGAAATGATTTTTTCGAGTGTCGTTCGTCCCAAGCACTCCTAAAATGTAAAACCCGAATCTTATTCCCACTAACCCGAGATTTATGTATCACCCAATTAATCTTTTAGGGGCCCTCACAGTTTATTTAGGATCACTATTATTTATCTCTAAAAGGAATTCTACTCCATTCCTTTTCATCCAAGAAAAATTTCCTAAAATTAACTACCAGAAATGAACCAAACCGATGGCTAGAAAAACGAATCGGTCCGGTGACAATAAACGAACCGAACCGATGAACCTCCAAAACGAATCCGTCTGGTTACCCAAAACGAATCGCATTCCATCGGTTCGACGTGTACATGTTCGGGAGTTCATCATCTTCTCTAACTCCAAATTCAATCCAACACTTATCCAACCCAAGATTTATGGTTTTTAACATCACCAACCACCAATATAATCATCTACACACTATGATTTACTCAACACAATAATTAGTTCTTGGAATTCCTTAGTTTAACTAAGATTTAAATCCTAACTTAGTTAAACCCTCAAACTTTCATCTTTCCAAATTTCCCACCAAAATTTACACCATTAACATGGATTCAAGCTTAGATTTCATCTGGATTAATTACCACATCAATTTATATGAAATCACTTTTAAAAACCCCATTTTGATTCAAGAATCCCAACCCAAAAATTATATAGTTTACACCAACTATAATATGAATCATCAAAATACATAAATAGTTAAAGTAAGTTAAACACTTGCCTCGTTGGATAACTTCGACGACCTCGTGCCGAAATTTGCCAGAAATCTCCTCTTCTTCTCCCTTTCTTCCTTTTCTTTCTTCCTTTTATCCTTTCTCTCATGGCTTATAAGAGAGAAATAAGGGTTATCCCCTTATTAAAACCAAAATTGACTCTTATACTCAAATGCGAGTCCCTACAGATTCAAAAAGTCCCTGGAATCCAAACACTTCCCCCAGGTGCTCTATTTTGACTATTTCACCCATCCGAGACCAACCGTGCACTCGAAATCCCCATCCGAGTCACTTATACATAATTTACCATTTTAAACCCAATATTACTCCGCACGTATTTTCCAAATAAAATATTATTACTTGTCACTTTTTCCAAAATCGACATGATATAAAATAATCCAACTTTATTTACTTATTCCCGTAAGTAAATATAGCACACACCGATAATAATCAAAAACTCGCCAATTAATATTTATTCCGCACTTCAAATTTTATTTCACTTAAAATTCTCAAATTATTAAATTACACCCATTTATGTAATATAAATATCCATAAAAGTATGGGGTATTACAATGAGCGAGTAATCTGGTACCCCAAGTAGTCTCACTTACACTAGACAAGTCTATAATACTATGGACATATTGAATTAATATTTATGTCTTGTTTCATCAGGTAAAACGGTACAAAAAATATAAGATATGCTTGAAATTTTTCTCAATCTCTGATCTTGTGGGGTTATCCATCAATTCCATTCCCTTATAATTAGTTTTAACAAAATCTAAATGAATAACCTAACTATCCCAGCACCCGTTTCGTACATGGTCATTAATTATCCCCCCAAAATTGGACACCATCTGCAAAGCCTCATCCTTTGTCATCGACCCACCATCTTCCCATCCATACACATAATATCCCACTATCGATATCCTCATAATATAATACACATCATCTAATGTTATTGTCATATCATTGACTGGTTGATAACATATTTTTATTTTCGATTGTCGTATTTCTACGAACACCGTTATGGACATGTAGTAGATAAGGCGATGGACCACCTCTGATAAATGGCCCAATCCAGAAAACGATTTTTTTTTAACTTCAACATTCTCTTTTATCCAGCCTCATTTCCCCATTTTGGTAAAATAATGTTGTGGTTTCAAACAAATATGATCCTGCAACATGAAATGGAAGTGAACTAAGATTGTTTAAATTAAAAAAAAACTACTAAAATTAATCACACAAAAACGTAAAAATACTTATAACTTGTCGCCATATTGCATAAAAACATGGTGCATGAAATTCTTCAATATTCTCCCATACTTAGGCCCACCATCATCTTTAGCTATTGACTTTTCATTTCCATTAGCCTCTTCCATTTTCTTCTTAATGGCTTGTGATTTTTGCTTGTTAAGAAATGGTGCCTCCTCTACACTTTCACTATCTCCTTCACTCTCCTCAACATGGATGCCTTCACTTTCACCTTCACTCCGACCCTTACTTCATTCTCACCCCCACTATCTTATACATCATTCTCTTCCCTACCCTCTATTTCACTTCCACTATCACTTTTGCTCCCACTTGCCTCATAAACTATTTTTAGTTTATCATTTTCATCACTAACAAAAATTTCTTCATTTGTCTTGTTCCTATTAACACTAATATTTTTCTCACTTTCCTTCCATTAACGACTTCCTAGCCTTAGTTTGTGATTTGGATGGTGTCGGCGCATTTTTCTGTGCTTTTGAATCACTACCCATTGTTTAACCTTCCAGATATTTTTAATTGTTAATTACATTAGTAGTTAATATAATAATAGAGAAAATACTTGAATTGGAAGATAATTACATGCTATTTATATAACAATACAACAAATAATGTATTCAGTGACCTAATGTAGAAATAAATTCATTAACTTGGTGAAATGATGTTGAATTGGTTATTTCGTACTGAAATTTGAGAGCATTCTTGACCCTATAATGCTGAATGAGTTCTTTTCCCCTAAATCCTAATATTGACATCATATTGTCAAAATGGGGAATTGTATCGGCATCATAATGCCGAAATGCATTATTGTTCTCGACTCTATGATGTCAAATGTACAGTTACACATTTATTTTAATACAAGCTCATATTCATGTTTTTTAATGGTTGAAACATACATCCACTACTTAATTCTTGATAGTTTTTTACTTTTTAACATTAATGAAATAACCTTTAAGATTTATTACAGGTAAATATGTTATTCTGAATGTGATTTAGATTTAGTGTTTGATGACCCCCAAAAAGAATTTAATGATACTCGAATGGATTTAATTATAGCTACGCGTTTGATGTACCGACCTTTGTATACCATAGAGATTCTTTTGGATTTGAAATCTTGTTTTGGTTTTTCTCTTTATTGGTTTGAGTTTTGGGTTCTTATTAGGAATTATGTTCTTGAGAGCATTTAGCTATAGAGAGAAAAAAGTAAGGAAAATTGAAAACATTGGTTAAATATAACTTATATACGGTTTGACTATGTGGGTGACTATTTTGGGTGAAAGGAATAACATTTAGTGAATTATGTGTTTTTTTAGCAAGTGGTGCCTTTAGAAACTAAACAATCAAATTAAACCCCTGAAAACTGACTTGTTTGAGTTCGGCTTGTTCCTTTAGTAAATGAATTAAGCTCGAACATAATCTCAAGTTCGTTTAATAAGCAGACTTCACTAAACTCAGGTCGAAATCGACCCGACTCGATTCATTTGTGTAATACCCCGTAATTTTTAAGATTTTTAAAACAAGGGATTAATTAAAATTTTAAATATGGGAAATTTAATTAATAATTAATCCGAATTGAAATAAATATTAACTAGCGAGATAAGTTTAATATTTATTTATGAGAATATTAGTAAATATTACTGGGCGAATAAAGTAATATATAATTGTGAATTTATGAGAATTGTCACGAGTGAGAAATACGACAATTAAGGTAATTATGTCGAGACGCGCGTGTTAGGACTAAATTGATGGAGTAAAAAGTAAATTATTTATAAGTCACTCAAATGGTAAATTTTATTATGCCAGTATGCCCGGAAGAGTCTAAATAGTCAGAAAAGTATACCTGAGAGTTTAGTTTGGGTCTCGGGTTAGTTTTGGGCAAAACCGGCATCCTGATTGGGCGTTTTGGTAATTTATATTTTTAGAGTATAATTAATGACGAAAATTAAAGGAATAAAAGATTAAGTACGTGGGTTAGATTAGGGATATCAGAGTTAGACACATAGAGGCCAAAAGGAGGAAGGAGGAGGGGAGGTTTCTAGAGCTAGAACCACCACCAGTGCACTCTTTTCACCACCGAGACCACTAGCGCGTAGATAGGAGAGCGAGGATCGCAACCATACTAACATCATCAATGGATCATAACTTCTTTCATGAGGCAAGTATTTAATTCTTGAAAATCTGTAGCAATAATCATATTCATGTTAGTATAGGTATGTAATACCCATGTAGTGTTCATAATTTTAAGGACATTGGAGAGTTAAGAGAATCAATTGAAATCTGAAATTGAATTAGGTTGAATCCCTCATCTATGTAAGTTAGAAATCACGAATTAATGATGGACTGTGATGAACGAATTTGAAATTTTATGTTCTTGAAGACAAATGTAACACCCCGTATTTTTGACGATATTTATTTTTGGGATTAATTAATTAAATGAGAATTAATTGGGAATTAATCCGGATAAAATACTAGCGAGATGTGAGTTGGTATTTGACTATATTGAGTATATATGATGATATATGAATGTTGAATTATGAAATTTGTCGTGAGATTGATATATGGCAATTTGGACATTTTATTGGGACGCGTGAGATAGTCGCGTCAAGAGATAATTATTTAAATTGTAAAAGTGAAATTTAAATTCTATTAACTGTATGGTCGTTTTGAGTGCGCCAACGCGTCCGGAAGGGTCGAGATAGTCAGAAAACACTAGCCGGAGGTTTAGTTTGGGTCCCGGGGTATTTTTAGGCCATACCGGCAACATAAAGGGTATTTTGGTAATTTTGTATTTTTGGGAATTAAAAGTGACGAAAATTAAGAGTTTTTATCTGATTGGGAATTGACCCACTTAACCCATTAACAACCCATATTAACCTAGAAGGCTACGTAGATTATCAGAATTAGGTTTTCTAATATTTCCCAAAGCAAACCTTAGCCACCATAGCCATTGGAGAAGAAAGCTTGGAGAGAGAGAGATAGAAGGGAATTCTGCAGAAAGAGAGAGAGAACTTCTTCAAATCGTCATCAAAATCAGAGATTGAATCAAGGCAAGTGGTTTAATTTACATTTTTATGCAGTAAATGCTTCTTCCATATGCTTAGACAATTCCATAATCATAATTAATTGAGAGATAAATAAAAACCCATAAAATTGGAGTTGTTAGTTTAATTTTGGGAGATAGGTTTGCACGTAGAAATGTTATTGGAAGATCGAATTAAGAGAATTACTAATTTATGTGATACAAAAACGGATCTATTTCAGGGAATGGAAGATTTAAAATTCTAGGGTTTATGTTCTTGAGAATTTGGGGAAAAGTGATGAGACTTGATGATTAAATGATGTTGAGGATGAATTAATTCCTTAAAACACGTTAGTATGTGATTTTAATATGTTTAGGATTGATTAGAGACCTTTAAACATTGTTGGGACAAATTTTGGTTGAGATTTGAGGTGTAGAAATTGGTGAAAAACGAGATAGGATTTCTGGGCTTGAATCTGGTCACTCGTTAGAAGACCTACCCAGGTCGTCCGAACGAGCTCGTTCGAATGAGCTTCTAACGAGTTGACAGTTTGGGGTTCTAACGAGAGGGATGTTCGTTCGATAATCTCGTTCGAACGAGATCTCGTTAGATAGCCCAGTTCGTTCGAACGAAATCTCGTTCGAACAGCCTCGTTCGAACGAGACTTCTAATGAGCTGGCAGTTTAGGCCTTTTTGACCTGTTTTGATTTTGGGAGTCCCGTAAATTTGTTCGAGGATGGAGATAACATTTCTTTGATGGTGTATTAGTAAACTTGGGACATTTGGGATATAATGAGGAGTAAATCATATAAGTGTGGATCGAATCAAATAGACACTTTGAGTTGAGACGTGAGTGCCTACTACGACGTGAGAATAAATTATGGCGTCTATGATTATGAACCGAGAGTATATAAATTGTATAAATTATAAGATGGTACGAGAATGCGATAAGTACTACAATTAAACTACGGTGATTACTAAGATGCGTGTTTACTTAGTATTGATATATGATTTGTGTGTATGACATACCTACCCTACTTGCTATCACGGGAGGTTTGCGTTCGCTTAGGGCCCTCTAATCCTTGTGTTGCCCGGATTTAGACTGGTTACCTCGATGAACATAGGTCAGAGAAGGACTTATTGGGATGTTAATAAGTCTGCTGATCGTGGGAGTGCAGGTATGTGCGTGACCCATGTGATGTGACTGTGTTCGCCTCCACTGTTTGTGATTTGTGAACTATTCCTGAGAGATTTGGAATATGTAATCCTTATGTACGTGATGTACCGGGATGGATAGCAGAGTATGTGTGCACCGCAGCTTAGTCTCGGGGTGCTTATATTGTATATTTATGTTGTGGAAAATATACACTTTATTATGGGAACTTACATATGGTATTGTGTGTATAAAATTGGAAAATATAAAAGGGATAATCTATAATGAGTTGTGTTGCCTTTATGGGAGAAACTGAATTTACGTTAAGCCCCTATTTAATTGCGAGCGTTATAATGTTAATGGGAACCGAGTAATAAGGGTAGAACCTATGACAGTCTAGCTAGATATGATGTCACTTAGCTAGTGGTTTGTGTCATTTTAGATGGGTACTTACGTTAGGAGTGCACAGTTAGACGAGAGGTGAGAATTTCGTGTGAGTGCACGTCCTAACATGTACTTTGCATTTAATGTTTTAAATGTTTTAAAGCACTTGCAGGTTTTTAAAATATCTCCACATTCGGGCTCTGACCCGTTTTCTTTCAAATCTATTTTTTGTAAAACCATTTTAGGTGCCCAGCCACAAGGACACCATGCATAGGATACTCATTCAGGTGACGAGCTGTAGCTGTTTGTGGAAGCTACAGGGATTTGCTTTTAGACGTTTCTACCATTTGGATTCCATAATCAGTATTCTTCAGTTGTAGGGCATGTTGCCCAAATTCTATTAGAGACTTTTCCATTTCAGTTTTCAGACTTGGCATGTATTGATTCAGTATTTAGTTATTCATTTCAGTTGTGGAGGTGAGGAGTTTTTTTTTTCCTCCGGATTTATTTATATCGTGTGATGGTTATTCTATTATTTTCGTTATAGTGAATGGTGATATTATTCTTGCTTTAAATCTTTTACTGCATGTTAATCAGACTTTTATTAAAATTTGACAACTTACTTTTTAAATACTAGGTGGTTAGTAATAATAAAATGTTTTCGACAGTGATGCTATTAGCTGAGCCAACTTGGCATTTTGAATTAATTTAATAAAGGAGTAGCTACTCGGTATTTTGAATTAATTTAATAAAGGAGTAGCTACCAGATTTTGATGACGATTTGAAGGAGTTCCCTCTCTCTTTCTGCAGAATTCCCTTCTATCTCTCTCTCTCCAAGCTTTCTTCTCCAATGGCTATGGTGGCTAGGGTTTACTTTGGGAAATATTAGAAAATCTAATTCTAATAACCTACGCAGCCTTCTAGGTTAATATGGGTTGTTAATGGGTTAAGTGGATCAATTCCCAATCAGATAAAAACTCTTAATTTTCGTCACTTTTAATTCCCAAAAATACAAAATTACCAAATACCCTTTATGTTGCCGGTATGGCCTAAAAGTACCCCGGGACCCAAACTAAACCCCCGGCTAGTGTTTTCTGACTATCTCGACCCTTCCGGACGCGTTGGCGCACTCAAAACGACCATACGGTTAATAGAATTTAAATTTCACTTTTACAATTTAAATAATTATCTCCTGACGCGACTGTCTCACGCGTCCCAATAAAATGTCCAAATTTCCGTATATCAATCTCACGACAAATTTCATAATTCCATATTCATATATCATCATATATACTCAATTTAGTCAAATATCAACTCACATCTCGCTAGTATTTTATCCGGATTAATTCCCAATTAATTCTCATTTAATTAATTAATCCCAAAAATAAATATCGCCAAAAATACAGGGTATTACATACTTCCCCCCTAATAACAGAATTTCGTCCCGAAATTCGGAACTAGAAAGTACCTGATAAAAACAACTCTGGATAACGTTCGCGCATCTCATCCTCGCGTTCCCATGTGGACTCCTCGACATTGTGATGTCGCCACTGAACATGCACTAACGGAACTATCTTTGACCGCAGCTTCCTCTCACTTCGGTCCAAAATAGCAATCGGCCCCTCCTCGTAGGAGCTATCAGGCTGTAGATCAATCTCCTCCCAAGCGATGTGAGAATGAGCCAAATCGTCCCTGAGATATTTCCTTAGCGAGGAAATATGAAACACATCGTGAATCCGGTGTAAATGCTCCGGTAACCCGAGTCTATACGCAACTGGTCTAATCCGCTCAATAATAGGAAACGGCCCCACATACCTCGGTGCCAACTTCTCCTTCTTCCCAAAACGTATAATCCCCTTCATAGGAGATACTCTGAGCAAAACCTGGTCCCCCACTTGGAACTCCCTGAAAGATCTCTTCGCATCAGCATAACTCTTCTGCCGGTCTTGAGCTACCCGAATGCGACTCTGAATCAACTCAATCCTTGCCAAAGTATCCTGAATCACTTCCGGCCCAAGTAGTTTGTTGTCCCCCACCTCTAACTAACATGCTGGGGAACGACAAGGCCTACCGTACAACGCCTCAAACGGAGCCATGCCAATAGTGAACTGATAGGAGTTGTTGTAAGCAAACTCCACCAGTGGAAGGTACTGCTCCCATCCACCCCCAAAGTCAATAATGCACATGCGTAGCATGTCCTCCAACATCTGATTTGTGCGCTCGGTCTGCCCATCGGTCTGCGGATGATAAGCCGTACTCAACCGCAATTCCGTGCCCATGGCCTCCTGGAAACTCTCCCAAAACCGCAAAACAAATATCTTGTCCCTGTCAGACACGATATTTAGGGGCACACCGTGAAGTCTCACTATCTTCGAAATGAAGAGCTGGGCATACTGTCCCGTAGTGTAGTCAGTCCTTACGGGTAAAAAGTGAGCGACTTTGGACAATCTGTCCACAATTACCCAAACGGAGTCGTGACCCCTCTGCGACGTAGGCAACCCCGTGATAAAGTCCATGGATATGCTTTCCCACATCCATACCGGAACCTCCAACGGCTGTAGAAGTCCTGTCGGTCTCTGATGATCCACTTTTACTAGCTGGAAAGTGGCGCATTTCGAAACAAACTCAGCAATATCTCTCTTCATACCTCTCCACCAATACTGCCGTCTCATGTCTTGGTACATTTTGTCCCCTCCGGGATGTACCGCGAACCGTGATCCGTGCGACTCTGCCATTACCTCGAGTCACAATTCCTCCCCTTCCGGAACCACCAATCTCCCATTGAAGCGTAATCCCCCGTCTGAGCTAACGGTATAGGACTCGGCTCCCTCTGCTAGTAATCGAACTATCTGCTCCTGACAGAACGAGTCATTAGCCTGTGCCCGTACTACCTTCATGACAATCTGCGGTGTAACGGTCATTACAGACATG
The DNA here is from genome assembly GCA_949130495.1 of Sambucus nigra. Classification (NCBI taxonomy): domain Eukaryota; kingdom Viridiplantae; phylum Streptophyta; class Magnoliopsida; order Dipsacales; family Adoxaceae; genus Sambucus; species Sambucus nigra. The sequence goes on from OX422211.1 coordinate 403,913,846, forward strand.
AAAGATCGGGCCACTGCATCCTGGTGTCCCAACTCCTTCCACTTTGCCTTCCACACCCCTGCCACCTCATCTGCTGGCCTACGGCTCAACGCGTCTGCTACCACGTTAGCCTTACCTGGGTGATACTGTATATCGAACTGGTAGTCTTTCTGCGTGAACAGGTATTGTAGGGACTTGTGGTCCGTGAACAATTGGAACTTCTCCCCCAAAAGATAGTGCCTCCAAATCCGTAGGGCAAATACCACTGCTGCCAACTCCAAATCATGAGTGGGGTAATTCTTCTCGTGAGGCTTAAGCTTACGGGAAGCATAAGCTATGGCCTGTCTCTCCTGCTGCAATACACCTCCAAGTCCTTGCAAAGACGCGTCGGTGTAAACCAAATACTCAACTCCCGGTCTCGGCAATGCTAACACAGGTGCTGAGGTCAACTTATCCTTCAATTCATCGAATGCCAACTGACAGGCATCACTCCAGATGAATGGCACACCCTTACGAGTCAGATGTGTCAAAGGACCCGCTATATTCGAAAATCCCCGAATAAACCTCCTGTAGTATCCTGCTAGGCCCAAGAAACTACGAATCTCAGTCGGTGTTGTGGGCTGTCCCCACTCCCTCACCGCGGATACCTTCCCCGGATCAACAGATATTCCCCGGTCGGAAATAATGTGTCCCAAAAACTGGACCTCCTTCAGCCAAAACCCGCATTTCTCATATTTTGCATACAACTCGTTCTGACGTAGTGTCTGCAAAACTTGCCTCAAATGCTCGGCGTGCTCCTCCTCTGTCTGGGAGTAAACCAGAATATCATCGATGAAGACAATGACAAACTGATCTAGGAAATCCCTGAACACTCTGTTCATCAAGTTCATGAACACTGCTGGAGCGTTGGTCAAACCAAAAGGCATAACCCGAAACTCGTAAGAACCATATCTCGACAAGAACGCAGTCTTTGAGACATCCTCCTCCCTGATACGCAACTGATGGTATCCCGATCTCAAATCAATCTTCGAGAAGAAAGAAGCTTCTCTCAACTGGTCAAATAGGTCATCGATTCGAGGCAACGGATACTTATTCCGTATCGTGACCTTGTTCAACTCCCGGTAGTCCACACACAATCTCAGTGAACCGTCCCTCTTCTTCACAAACAAAACTGGAGCGCCCCAAGGTGAGGTACTCCTGCGAATAAAGCCCTGACCTAACAGCTGCTCTATCTGATCTCGTAGCTCTCGCATCTCTGCCGGAGCCATACGGTACGGTGCGCGTGCTATAGGTCTCGTATCTAGCAATAGGTCTATAACAAAGTCTATCTCTCGACTGGGGGGTAGGCCTGGTATCTCCTGAAACACATCCGAATACTCCCTGACGACTGGGATCGAATCTAAAGGAATCACAACCTCCTTAGAGGTATCCTCCTCTAGGTAATACAAATGAGCGGTCGAGCCTCCCTCTGGGCGAGGCATCGCCACTACAAACATCTCTTGCCCCGGAATGGCAAAAACAATGCTCCCACCGAAGCAGTCAATCATGGCTCTATAATCAGCGAGCCAATCCATACCGATAATCACATCGTGAACATGCATATCTAATACCAACATGTCTGCAGGTAATACCAGACTACCAATCTCTACCCCCACTCCCCGGCATATAAAGAAAATAAGTGACCCACTCCCCAATGGTGAGTCTACACACGTCACTGTGATCTCTGCCGTAGCTAACAATCCTAAGGCTTTCGCGAAATGTGTAGCTATAAAACAATGTGTAGCCCCCGTATCAAACAATACCCGACCCATAGTGCCATGGATAGGAAACGTACCCTCAATCGCGGGCGGTGCCCGTGGAACTGCTGCCTGGTGGACGTTATAGACACATCCATACTGTAGCTGCCCCTGCTGAGCTGGGACTGCTGGAATGGGTGGCAATGCTGCCATCTGTGGCGGTGCGGGGAGAGCGGCGGGAAACATAGGCCTCTGTGGCTCCTGGCGAGCACCCTGCTGCTGCTGTTGTGGGGCCCTGCCCCTATCAGGACAATCCTGTCGTTTATGGCTAGTCTTGCCACAAACAAAACACTTCCCTGGGAAGTTCCCTCCTCTCTGCCCCTGCGGTCCCCGGCCCTGGTGGCCGTTACCGTTCCTCCCTTGGCCCTGCTGGCCCTGCTGAAACTGCTGCCCATTCTGCCCCTGTTGGCCCTGATGGCCGTTTGGACCCTGATGGCCCTGACGGAAGCCTCCCTGTCCGTGCCTATAATTCCCTGATCTGAACCTCTTCTGATCCCCCTGCTGAGAACCCTGCTCACCCTGTCTCTGCCCCTGAACAGATTGTGCCCCACCGGCACCATGTCCTCCAGTCCTGCCCTGATGGTTAGACTCTCCCGATCTTTTGCCCTCAGCCATATGAAAGCGGTGATCCTGGCAGTGTAACAAAGCAGCGTTAACCACATCAGAATAAGTGGCCAACAAAAGGTTCCTCCTCATTCGGTGAATTTCTCAATCTTCTTCTTTTCTGTCGGGATCTCATCCGGAACGATATTCAACAGATTCATGAACTCGGCCTCATACTCGGCCACGGTCTTATCCTCTTGCTTCAGATTCATCAGTTTCCTCCTCATTTCCGTGTGAACAGCTGACGAAAAGTACTTGCGGTCGAACCGCACCCAAAAGTCCTGAATAGTGAGAGTATCCCTCTCCTCCACATTGGTAATAGACTCCCACCACTGCAGTGCAGATCCAACTAGCTTGAAAGTAGCTAGCACCTGCTTCTGAACGTCCGTGCACTCATACATCCTCAAGTGCCTCTGCATATCCTTCCTCCACTGGCTCGAGACTACCACATCTGAGCTACCTGCAAACTCTGGCGGATGCGCTTTCTGAAAAGCGTCACGTACACGTTCCCAAGCAGACGGGAATGCATTTGCCTGTACTGGCGCGGTAACCGGCGCCTGAGGTGGTGCCTACTGAACTACGACAATTGCGGCATTTACCGCTTGGGCTACAATGGCTGCAACCTCAGCGGCGTTCAACATGCCCTGAACTGGAGCGGGCTGGGGTTCGGGCGTTGCATCCCTGGGAACTCGTCGTGCACGTCGTGGAGGCATCTGAAATAAGAATAAAGTTTATAAGTTCACTGTTTATAAACTTAAAATAGCTGAAGAACGAAGCATATACAAAAAGAGTACAACAGTCCTAAAATATAGGGCTCTGTATCAAAGAAAACTTAGCGGAAACATAATAGCCGTACAGATCCTAAAGGACACTAGAACCTGATGCTTTGAAACCACCTGTGACACCCCGACTAATTAAATACCGGGTAGCTACTCCTTTATTAAATTAATTCAAAATGCCAAGTTGGCTCAGCTAATAGCATCACTGTCGAAAACATTTTATTATTACTAACCACCTAGTATTTAAAAAGTAAGTTGTCAAATTTTAATTAAAGTCTGATTAACATGCAGTGAAAGATTTAAAGCAAGAATAATATCACCATTCACTATAACGAAAATAATAGAATAACCATCACACGATATAAATAAATCCGGAGGAAAAACTCCTCACAACAAACTCCACAACTGAAATGAATAACTAAATACTGAATACTGAATCAATACATGCCAAGTCTGAAAACTGAAATGGAAAAGTCTCTAATAGAATTTGGACAACATGCCCTACAACTGAAGAATACTGAATATGGAATCCAAATGGTAGAAGCGTCTAAAAGCAAATCCCTGTAGCTTCCACAAACAGCTACAGCTCGTCACCTGAATGAGTATCCTATGCATGGTGTCCTTGTGGCTGGGCACCTAAAATGGTTTTACAAAAAATAGATTTGAAAGCAAACGGGTCAGAGCCCGAATGTGGAGATATTTTAAAAACCTGCAAGTGCTTTAAAAACATTTAAAACATTAAATGCAAAGTACATGTTAGGACGTGCACTCACATGAAATTCTCACCTCTCGTCTAACTGTGCACTCCTAACGTAAGTACCCATCTAAAATGACACAAACCACTAGCTAAGTGACATCATATCTAGCTAGACTGTCATAGGTTCTACCCTTATTACTCGGTTCCCATTAACATTATAACGCTCGCAATTAAATAGGGGCTTAACGTAAATTCAGGTTCTCACATAAAAGTAATACAACTCATTATAGATCATCCATTTTGTTATTCCATAGTTATACACACAATACCATATGAAAGTTTCCAGTTTATTAAGTGTATATTTTCCACAACATAAATATACAATATAAGCACCCCGAGACTAAGCTGCGGTGCACACATACTCTGCTATCCATCCCGGTACATCACGTACATAAGGAATCACGTATTCCGAATCTCTCAGGAATCGTTCAGATAACACAAATCACAAACAGTGGAGGCGAACACAGTCACATCACATGGGTCACGCACATACCCGCGCTCCCACGATCAGCAGACTTATTAACATCCCAATAAGTCCTTCTCTGACCTTTGTTCATCGAGGTAACTAGTCTAAATCCGGGCAACACAAGGATTAGAGGGCCCTAAGCGAACGCAAACCTCCCGTGATAGCAAGTATGGTAGGTATGTCATACACACAAATCATATATCAATACTAAGTAAACACGCATCTTAGTAATCACCGTAGTTTAATTGTAGCACTTATCGCATTCTCGTACCAACTTAATATATATATAACTTATATAATCCCGGTCCATATTTATACGCGCCATAATTTATTCTCACGTCGTAGTAGGCACTCACGTCTCAGCTCATAATGTCTATTTGATTCGATCCACACTTATATAATTTACTCCTCATTATATCCCAAATGTCCCAAGTATACTAATACACCATCAAAGGAATGTTATCTCCATCCTCGAACAAATTTACGGGACTCCCAAAATCAAAACAGGCCAAAAAGGCCTAAACTGCCAGCTCGTTAGAAGTCTCGTTCGAACGAGGCTGTTCGAACGAGATTTCGTTCGAACGAACTGGGCTATCTAACGAGATCTCGTTCGAACGAGATTATCGAACGAACATCCCTCTCGTTAGAACCCCAAACTGTCAACTCGTTAGAAGCTCGTTCGAACGACCTGGGTAGGTCTTCTAACGAGTGACCAGATTCAAGCCCAGAAATCCTATCTCGTTTTTCACCAATTTCTACACCTCAAATCTCAACCAAAATTCGTCCCAACAATGTTTAAAGGTCTCTAATCAATCCTAAACATATTAAAATCACATACTAACATGTTTTAAGGTATTGATTCATCCTCAACATCATTAAATCATCAAGTCTCATCACTTTTCCCCAAATTCTCAAGAACATAAACCCTAGAATTTTAAATCTTCCATTCCCAGAAATAGATCCGTTTTTGTATCACATAAATTAGTAATTCTCTTAATTCGATCTTCCAATAACATTTCTACATGCAAACCTATCTCCAAAATTAAAATAACAACTCCAATTTTATGGGTTTTTATTTATCTCTCAATTAATTATGATTATGGAATTGTCTAAGCATGGAAGAAGCATTTACTGCATAAAAATGTAAATTAAACCACTTGCCTTGATTCAATCTCAGATTTTGATGACGATTTGAAGGAGTTCCCTCTCTCCTTCTGCAGAATTCCTTTCTATCTCTCTCTCTCCAAGCTTTCTTCTCCAATGGCTATGGTGGCTAGGGTTTGCTTTGGGAAATATTAGAAAACCTAATTCTAATAACCTACGCAGCCTTCTAGGTTAATATGGGTTGTTAATGGGTTAAGTGGGTCAATTCCCAATCAGATAAAAACTCTTAATTTTCGTCACTTTTAATTCCCAAAAATACAAAATTACCAAATACCCTTTATGTTGCCGGTATGGGCTAAAAATACCCCGGGACCCAAACTAAACCCCCGGCTAGTGTTTTCTGACTATCTCGACCCTTCCGGACGCGTTGGCGCACTCAAAACGACCATACGGTTAATAGAATTGAAATTTCACTTTTACAATTTAAATAATTATCTCCTGACGCGACTGTCTCACGCGTCCCAATAAAATGTCCAAATTGCCGTATATCAATCTCACGACAAATTTCATAATTCAATATTCATATATCATCATATATACTCAATTTAGTCAAATACCAACTCACATCTCGCTAGTATTTTATCCGGATTAATTCCCAATTAATTCTCATTTAATTAATTAATCCCAAAAATAAATATCGCCAAAAATACGGGGTATTACACAAAGTATGAGAAATGCGGGTTTTGGCTGAAGGAGGTCCAGTTTTTGGGACACATTATTTCCGACCGGGGGATATCTGTTGATCGTATCCGCGGTGAGGGAGTGGGGACAGCCCACGACACCGACTGAGATTCGTAGTTTCTTGGGCCTAGCAGGATACTACAGGAGGTTTATTCGGGGATTTTCGAATATAGCGGGTCCTTTGACACATCTGACTCGTAAGGGTGTGCCATTCATCTGGAGTGATGCATGTCAGTTGGCATTCGATGAATTGAAGGATAAGTTGACCTCAGCACCTGTGTTAGCATTGCCGAGACCGGGAGTTGAGTATTTGGTTTACACCGATGCGTCTTTGCAAGGACTTGGAGGTGTATTGCAGCAGGAGAGACAGGCCATAGCTTATGCTTCCCGTAAGCTTAAGCCTCACGAGAAGAATTACCCCACTCATGATTTGGAGTTGGCAGCAGTGGTATTTGCCCTACGGATTTGGAGGCACTATCTTTTGGGGGAGAAGTTCCAATTGTTCACGGACCACAAGTCCCTACAATACCTGTTCACGCAGAAGGAGTTGAATATGCGGCAGCATAGGTGGCTTGAGTTTGTGAAAGACTACCAGTTCGATATACAGTATCACCCAGGTAAGGCTAACGTGGTAGCAGACGCGTTGAGCCGTAGGCCAGCAGATGAGGTGGCAGGGGTGTGGAAGGCAAAGTGGAAGGAGTTGGGACACCAGGATGCAGTGGCCTGATCTTTCATGTCTGTAATGACCGTTACACCGCAGATTGTCACGAAGGTAGTACGGGCACAGGCTAATGACTCGTTCTGTCAGGAGCAGATAGTTCGATTACTAGCAGAGGGAGCCGAGTCCTATACCGTTAGCTCAGACGGGGGATTACGCTTCAATGGGAGATTGGTGGTTCCGGAAGGGGAGGAATTGCGACACGAGGTAATGGCAGAGTCGCACGGATCACGATTCGCGGTACATCTCGGAGGGGACAAAATGTACCAAGACATGAGACGGCAGTATTGGTGGAGAGGTATGAAGAGAGATATTGCTGAGTTTGTTTCGAAATGCGCCACTTGCCAGCTAGTAAAAGTGGATCATCAGAGACCGACAGGACTTCTACAGCCGTTGGAGGTTCCGGTATGGATGTGGGAAAGCATATCCATGGACTTTATCACGGGGTTGCCTACGTCGCAGAGGGGTCACGACTCCGTTTGGGTAATTGTGGACAAATTGTCCAAAGTCGCTCACTTTTTACCCGTAAGGACTGACTACACTACGGGCCAGTATGCCCAACTCTTCATTTCGGAGATAGTGAGACTTCACGGTGTGCCCCTAAATATCGTGTCTGACAGAGGCAAGATATTTGTTTCGCGGTTTTGGGAGAGTTTCCAGGAGGCCATGGGCACGGAATTGCGGTTGAGTACGGCTAATCATCCGCAGACCGATGGGCAGACCGAGCGCACAAATCAGATGTTGGAGGACATGCTACGCATGTGCATTATTGACTTTGGAGGTGGATGGGAACAATACCTTCCACTGGTAGAGTTTGCTTATAATAACTCCTACCAGTTCACTATTGGCATGGCTCCGTTTGAGGCGTTGTACAATAGGTAGGCCTTGTCGTTCTCCAGCATGTTGGTTAGAGGTGGGAGACAACAAACTACTTGGGCCAAAAGTGATTCAGGACACTTCGGCAAGGATTGAGTTGATTCGGAGTCGCATTCGGGTATCTCAAGACCAGCAGAAGAGTTATGCTGATGCGAAGAGATCTTTCAGGGAGTTCCAAGTGGGGGACCAGGTTTTGCTCAGAGTATCTCCTATGAAGGGGATTATGCGTTTTGGGAAGAAGGGGAAGTTGGCACTGAGGTATGTGGGGCCGTTTCCTATTATTGAGCGGATTGGACCAGTTGCGTATAGACTCGGGTTACCGGAGCATTTACACCGGATTCACGATGTGTTTCATATTTCCTCGCTAAGGAAATATCTCAGGGTCGATTTGGCTTATTCTCACATCGCTTTGGAGGAGATTGATTTACAACCTGATAGCTCCTACGAGGAGGGGCCGATTGCTATTTTGGACCGAAGTGAGAGGAAGCGGCGGTCAAAGATAGTTCCGTTAGTGCGTGTTCAGTGGCGACATCACAATGTCGAGGAGTCCACATGGGAACGCGAGGATGAGATGCGCGAACGTTATCCAGAGCTGTTTTTATCAGGTACTTTCTAGTTCCGAATTTCGGCACGAAATTCTGTTATTAGGGGGGAAGTATGTAACACCCCGTATTTTTGACGATATTTATTTTTGGGATTAATTAATTAAATGAGAATTAATTGGGAATTAATCCGGATAAAATACTAGCGAGATGTGAGTTGGTATTTGACTATATTGAGTATATATGATGATATATGAATGTTGAATTATGAAATTTGTCGTGAGATTGATATACGGCAATTTGGACATTTTATTGGGATGCGTGAGACAGTCGCGTCAGGAGATAATTATTTAAATTGTAAAAGTGAAATTTAAATTCTATTAACCGTATGGTCGTTTTGAGTGCGCCAACGCGTCCGGAAGGGTCGAGATAGTCAGAAAACACTAGCCGGGGGTTTAGTTTGGGTCCCGGGGTATTTTTAGGCCATACCGGCAACATAAAGGGTATTTTGGTAATTTTGTATTTTTGGGAATTAAAAGTGACTAAAATTAAGAGTTTTTATCTGATTGGGAATTGACCCACTTAACCCATTAACAACCCATATTAACCTAGAAGGCTATGTAGGTTATTAGAATTAGGTTTTCTAATATTTCCCAAAGCAAACCTTAGCCACCATAGCCATTGGAGAAGAAAGCTTGGAGAGAGAGAGATAGAAGGGAATTCTGCAGAAAGAGAGAGAGAACTTCTTCAAATCGTCATCAAAATCATAGATTGAATCAAGGCAAGTGGTTTAATTTACATTTTTATGCAGTAAATGCTTCTTCCATGCTTAGACAATTCCATAATCATAATTAATTGAGAGATAAATAAAAACCCCATAAAATTGGAGTTGTTAGTTTAATTTTGGGAGATAGGTTTGCGTGTAGAAATGTTATTGGAAGATCGAATTAAGAGAATTACTAATTTATGTGATACAAAAACGGATCTATTTCTGGGAATGGAAGATTTAAAATTCTAGGGTTTATGTTCTTGAGAATTTGGGGAAAAGTGATGAGACTTGATGATTAAATGATGTTGAGGATGAATTAATTCCTTAAAACACGTTAGTATGTGATTTTAATATGTTTAGGATTGATTAGAGACCTTTAAACATTGTTGGGACAAATTTTGGTTGAGATTTGAGGTGTAGAAATTGGTGAAAAACGAGATAGGATTTCTGGGCTTGAATCTGGTCACTCGTTAGAAGACCTACCCAGGTCGTTCGAACGAGCTTCTAACGAGTTGACAGTTTGGGGTTCTAACGAGAGGGATGTTCGTTCGATAATCTCGTTCGAACGAGATCTCGTTAGATAGCCCAGTTCGTTCGAACAAAATCTCGTTCGAACAGCCTCGTTCGAACGAGACTTCTAACGAGCTGGCAGTTTAGGCCTTTTTGGCCTGTTTTGATTTTGGGAGTCCCGTAAATTTGTTCGAGGATGGAGATAACATTTCTTTGATGGTGTATTAGTAAACTTGGGACATTTGGGATATAATGAGGAGTAAATCATATAAGTGTGGATCGAATCAAATAGACACTTTGAGTTGAGACGTGAGTGCCTACTACGACGTGAGAATAAATTATGGCGTGTATGATTATGAACCGAGAGTATATAAATTGTATAAATTATAAGATGGTACGAGAATGCGATAAGTACTACAATTAAACTACGGTGATTACTAAGATGCGTGTTTACTTAGTATTGATATATGATTTGTGTGTATGACATACCTACCCTACTTGCTATCATGGGAGGTTTGCGTTCTCTTAGGGCCCTCTAATCCTTGTGTTGCCCGGATTTAGACTGGTTATGAACATAGGTAAGAGAAGGACTTATTGGGATGTTAATAAGTCTGCTGATCGTGGGAGCGCAGGTATGTGCGTGACCCATGTGATGTGACTGTGTTCGCCTCCACTGTTTGTGATTTGTGAACTATTCCTGAGAGATTCGGAATATGTAATCCTTATGTACGTGATGTACAGGGATGGATAGCAGAGTATGTGTGCACCACAGCTTAGTCTCGGGGTGCTTATATTGTATATTTATGTTGTGGAAAATATACACTTTATTATGGGAACTTACATATGGTATTGTGTATATAAAATTGAAAAATATAAAAGGGATAATCTATAATGAGTTGTGTTGCCTTTATGGGAGAAACTGAATTTACGTTAAGCCCCTATTTAATTGCGAGCGTTATAATGTTAATGGGAACCGAGTAATAAGGGTAGAACCTATGACAGTCTAGCTAGATATGATGTCACTTAGCTAGTGGTTTGTGTCATTTTAGATGGGTACTTACATTAGGAGTGCACAGTTAGACGAGAGGTGAGAATTTCATGTGAGTGCACGCCCTAACATGTACTTTGCATTTAATGTTTTAAATGTTTTAAAGCACTTGCAGGTTTTTAAAATATCTCCACATTCGGGCTCTTTGCTTTCAAATCTATTTTTTGTAAAACCATTTTAGGTGCCCAGCCACAAGGACACCATGCATAGGATACTCATTCAGGTGACGAGCTGTAGCTGTTTGTGGAAGCTACAGGGATTTGCTTTTAGACGCTTCTACCATTTGGATTCCATAGTCAGTATTCTTCAGTTGTAGGGCATGTTGCCCAAATTCTATTAGAGACTTTTCCATTTCAGTTTTCAGACTTGGCATGTATTGATTCAGTATTCAGTATTTAGTTATTCATTTCAGTTGTGGAGTTTGTTGTGAGGAGTTTTTTTTTTCCTCCGGATTTATTTATATCGTGTGATGGTTATTCTATTATTTTCGTTATAGTGAATGGTGATATTATTCTTGCTTTAAATCTTTTACTGCATGTTAATCAGACTTTTATTAAAATTTGACAACTTACTTTTTAAATACTAGGTGGTTAGTAATAATAAAATGTTTTCGACAGTGATGCTATTAGCTGAGCCAACTTGGCATTTTGAATTAATTTAATAAAGGAGTAGTTACCCGGTATTTAATTAGTCGGGGTGTCACAACAAATTGGAAGAACTAGGGTTTATTTTGTTAATTTGGGGATTTCTGGAATTTTCATATTTTATGCATGATTATATGATTCTAGGTTCTTAGAAATCATCCCTATATTTTGGAGTATTGATTAGAATTAATTGTTGGGAATTTGGGAGCAATCAGTAGAGGTTTTTAAGGTTGTTAATAAATGTAACAGGCGAAGGTAGGGGACGAAGCAGTTCCCTCTCGTTCAAACGAGATTGGGCCTCGTTTGAGCAAGATGACATCTCGCGCGAAGAGGTCGTTCAAATGACCTGCGATCTCATTCAAATGAGATCAGCCCTGGTTCAAACGACGTGTTTGATTTTTGTCTGACTTCAATTTGTGTGACATAATTAATTCGAGGGAGTAAATATCGAGGAATTAATTTCAGTATAGGGCAGAATTATTAAACTTATTTGGGAATACAACTTTAAGGTGTTTAGAGCAGTGAGTTATCCTAGAGAATTACAAGAGAGAGTATTCGTAATTAAATAAATATATTGTAAGTAGTAATGGAAATAATACTACATATGAACTAAAATGTTTGGGTTGTGTGTATACCAATTGATCTTGATAGGTTGTATGAATACCTATAGTACTATCTATTCCGTGTATGACATACGTACCATACTTGCTATCGCGGGAGGTCTTAAAGAGAGTACAATCTTATCTTGATGAGCCTTTGGGAGGATATTAGATTGGTACCTCAGAGCATAGAACCTAGGAATGACTTATCTGTGAGTTGATAAGTTGACGGTCATATGGGTGTGCAGGTATGTGCGTAGCCCATAGGCTTGGAACTATGTTCGCCTCCAATATGTGTGACTTGTATATATACGGTTCGAGAGTGATTCCGAATTTACTGTCCTTATTCAGTACGAGATGTACTGGGCCTAGATAGCAGAGTATGCCTGCACCGCAACTGAGTCTAGGGGTGCTGTATTAGTATTTATTTATAGTATTGTGATGGAAAATAAATACTTGTGATTTAATCTACCGTGTGAATATGTAGATGAGTATGTAAATGGAATCGAATGAATTATGCTAATTCTTAACCTTATTATGGAATTTTACTCCGGATAATAAATGCATAAATTTTAATAATTATTATATGTGGGGAATACGGGTTATCACTACGGGTGAGGATTAAAAGGTTTATGGTTACGACCTAGTTATTTGTGATAAAGATAATTAGGATGGATAAAAGGTACGTTAGGCATGCACAATATTTGAGAGGTGAGAATTTCAAGTGAGTGCTTGAAAAGATAACATGCACATAATATTTGTTTTATTGCAATTTTTAAATACTTGTTAAATTATTTTAAAATATTTTACACTCGGGCTCTGACCCGTCTTTTGCAAAATCTATTTTCTTGTGAAATTATTTTAGGTGTCCAACTACAGGGGTGACAGGCTTAGACTGTTGGATCTTTTGACGTGCTTCAGCTATTGTGGGAGTTGCAGGTCCTTGTACTTAGACGCCTCCACATCCATGACTTCAGTTCTTTGATTTAGGCTTCTCAGTTAGGGCATGTGTCGGCCATTCTCATTTGATTTATGTTAAAAAGACATTGTACTCATTTCATTTTAGCATTTCAGTTTCAGTTGGATTTGGTATTATTACGATTGATGGTTTGGATTTTATTAATTGGATTGATTATTGTGACAACCCGCTATCCAGAATAAAGGGTGGCCAGCCCTATACCCCGATAAAATAGGAAATCATTGATAAATATCATTCTCAGCATCACAACAATATGCAAAGTATAAGGAATAACCACTCTATATTCCAGAAAACGGGTTATCAAAAACTTTGATTTAAAGTAAAAAGAAAACATTTTCAACAACCCATAATAGAAATAGAGGGTGGAAACCCCCACAAGCGTAAATAAGAAACCCAAGTAATACAAAAGGACCGAACGAAAGGTCGGTCAATAATAACCATACAACATACATTTAGTACCAAGGGTTACATAATAGATCCATTATACAATTACAAAGGTTTGGGCAACAAGCCCGAATAAACTGAACATAACTAGAAACATAAACGGAGGCGTCTACACAAAATCCGGTGAAACCCGCACAATGTCACGGCTCCTCGAAAACATGTGGAAGGAAAGGTCATTACGGGCGATCGTGCGGCGGAACACCTGAACGGATTTTATATAGATATACATATACAACAAGAAAGGAAAACCGGTCAGGGCCGGATATATGATGATCGAATAGATAAATGACAGGTATGATAATGATGCGCAAGTAAGCATGGATGATAGTCTAGCATGGTAACATCATGGAAGGAACTAAAACCAATAAAGGACTACATAGAGTGAGATTCATATTAAACACGGAATTAAAAGTGCTTATGAGCCTTTATCATCATTCATCATATTTCCATTTTAATCTTCTTTTCCATTCCTTATCAGGAATATAATTTCATCATGTGCTCTATATGGCACTAATCTCAATAGCATGCTCTTTGTGGCATAATTTTCTCTTTATGGCATTAATGTTCCATCGAGTCCAACTCGATAATTAGAATAGTCATAAATATAAATATAACGATTCTAAGACCGCCCGTCCGGGTTTCCCCACTGTGCGCGTCCCTAAATAACCATCATCTTCCAGGGCCTAACATAAGACAACCTGGGATCCTATCGAAAACGTCGGGAAGCGGCCATATGCCTGCGGGGTAGTCAAGACCACACCCAGAATCTCCTACCCATCGCAGAAGAAATATAAAACAAGCGCTCATATGGCCTAGGACTATATCCACCCTGCATTCATTAGCCAGGGGGCTTCACCCATCGCACGGACTTCCCTTAAGATGGTATTTAGAGAGGTGTGTAACATCCATTTTATTAATTTCCATTACATTATTTAGTAAAGTATCATTTACCTAATCAATTTCTCTATTTTAAATAAATGTACAATCTAAATCAGGACTATATGTAATTCGTACCGACATAGCATCCTCAAGAGGAATTTAGACTCTAAAGTTATCCCCAAGGCCTCTTTTAGGCTTTAATATACACCATCAAGTCAAATCTAACTCGAGTTGAATCCTAAAGTCTCCAAATTGAGCTTAATAGATTCTAAACCCTTATAAAACTACAAGACAAAAGAAATGCCTAAGCATCACTTTAAATTCCCCCTTGAATGGATCCTAGATGAACCCTTTCGAGTCTAGGATGTCGACCCAACTCAACTAGAACTCTAAACCCTATATTTACTTCATTTAAGAAGGTCCCTAATCAATAATCCTAAAGAAAAGGGGGTAAAAATGAAAAAGAAATTTTTTTAAAAGTGCAGGGCTACCGAATCGATTCGCCCCCTTGGCCGAATCGATTCGGCCAGAAAATTTGGGTTTCTGCATAACTGCCGAATCGATTCGGATGGATTTCGAATCAATTCGGTTCAAAAGACCTGGGCACTGGACTTGACCGAATCGATTCGCCCAGGGGGTCGAATCGATTCGGGCCTGTGATTTTGCCAAGAAATGGCTATGGAGTCTTGGACTCCATTTTCTACCCCAACTCACATTTCTTCAATCCAAACTTATATACCAACACTAAAATAACATCAATGATACTATTGATCATTTAAAACCTCATGAATCATCTTTGAGTGAATCAAAACCCAAAAATACATAAGAAAACCCTAAGTTTTCTAAACTAAAATCAATACACCATTATCATAACAAATCATCTATCTCAAGACACAAATAGCAAGTAAAAACTTGCCTTGATTCAGCAACTTTGCAGAATTCTTGGTGTAGTAGCAAGAGCCTCTCTCAATCTCCAAAGCTTTCTCTCTACTCTTCTCTTTCTCTCTTAGGTTTAGGAAAGAAAATTAGGGAAATTGGAAGACTTAGAAGACTTAAGTCGTGACCTAAGACAAAATCCCACTTAATTAACTAGTAGTGCGATAAAATAATACGCAATAGCATAATTAAGGCACAACCAGTCAAAAATGCCCAAAACTACAAAATACAATATGGTACAATATTTGACTATTTCGCACATTCCGGAATCAACTGCAACCTCCAAATTATCATTTGGACATTTTAAAATTCAATTCAGGTTCCGGTCTCATTATTAAGCCAAATATCATTTTAAATTCAGATGATATTAATAAGCATGACATAGCAATATTTCCCATGATTATGATATGTATGCAACCTCATAATAAATATCAACTTTCCCAAATTGAATTAACATTCAAATCATAACCCAACACTGGTCTCTAATTACTATACTAAGTAATTATTATAAAATACGGTCTCATAAGCGAGGGTTATTACATACTCCCCCCCTTATGAGGGAATTTTGCCCCCAAAATTCAGGCGTACCTCATGAGAAAAGATGTGGATATTTTTCCCGCATCTCATCTTCGCGTTCCCAAGTTGATTCGCTTGCATGATGATGACTCCAATGGACTCTCACTAGGGGCACCACACGAGATCTTAACTTTCGCTCCCCAAACTCAAGGATAGCAACCGGTTGTTCCTCATACGAAACATCGGGCTGCAAATCGATATCTTCAAAAGGAATGTGCCAAAGGGCACCTTCACACCTTCTGTACTTTTTCAAAGAGGAGACATGAAATACATCATGAATTTGTTGTAAAGGTTTCGGCAAGGCATGTTGGTATGCCACGGGACCAACCTTTGCAATCACTGGGAAAGGTCCAACAAAACGGGGTGCAAGCTTTCCTTTCTTCCCAAAACGTTTAATACCCTTCATCGGGGACACTCGCACCAACACTTGGTCTCCAACCTCCAACTCCATATGTCTCCTACCCGCATCGGCATAACTCTTTTGACGATCTTGGGCTATCCGTATGCGATTTCGAATAAGCTCAATCTTCGAAGAAGTATCTTGGATCATTTCAGGTCCAAGGAACTTGTTATCACCCACTTCCAACCAACAAGCGGGCGACCTACAAGGCCTGCCATACAGAGCTTCATAGGGTGCCATTCCAATAGTGAATTGGTATGAGTTATTATAAGCAAACTCAACCAACGGAAGGTATTGTTCCCAACTACCTTTAAAGTCGAGTATGCACATACGAAGCATATCCTCCAACATCTGGTTTACCCTCTCGGTTTGACCGTCTGTTTGAGGATGATAGGAAGAGCTTAATTTCAACTCGGTCCCCATAGCTCCCTGGAAACTCTGCCAAAAGTGGGACACAAATATCTTATCTCGATCGGATACAATATTCAAAGGTACCCCGTGGAGTCTGACGATCTCCTCAATGAACAACTGGGCATAACGAGCGGTATCATAATCGGTGCGCACAGGCAAGAAGTGTGCCGACTTAGTCAAACGGTCGACAATCACCCAAATTGAGTCATGACCCTTTTGCGATCTTGGCAAGCCCGTAACAAAGTCCATCGAAATGCTCTCCCATTTCCAAACGGGAATCTCGAGCGGTTGTAACAAACCTGTCGGTCGCTGGTGATCAAACTTAACCAACTGACAAGTAGTGCATTGAGACACAAACTCGGAGATGTCCTTCTTCATACCCGCCCACCAATACAAACGACGCATATCTTGGTACATCTTGTCCCCGCCTGGATGCACCGTGAACTTTGACCCGTGGGATTCCGCCATAACTGCATGTCTCAAATCCCCATCATCGGGAACCACAAGTCTTCCATGGAAGCGTAGTCCACCCTCGGAACCTATTGAGTACGACTCCGCTCCCTCAGACAACAACTGGCGTGTATGGTCTTGACAAACTTTATCTCTTTTCTGAGCTTCCACAATCTTTGCTATAATCGTGGGAGTAACCGTCATCACTGAAAGGAATGCTCTCACCCCTGCATCCTCCAGGCTAAGTTCTTTCCACTTAGCTTTCCACACCTCAGCTAAGTCTCCATCAGGCTTTCTACTCAAGGCATCTGCTACCACATTCGCCTTTTCCGGGGTGATAATGAATATCAAATTGGTAGTCTTTCACAAACTCCAACCAACGACGCTGGCGCATATTCAAATCCTTCTGGGAGAATAAATATTGCAGCGATTTGTGGTCGGTGAAAAGACTAAACTTTTCCCCCAAGAGATAATGCCTCCATATCTTCAAGGCAAATACAACGGCGGCAAATTCCAAGTCATGTACCGGATAGTTCCTCTCGTGAGGCTTCAACTTACGAGAAGCGTACGCGATGGGTTGTCTCTCTTGTTGAAGAACACCTCCCAACCCCAGAAGGGATGCATCGGTAAAGACGAGATATTACAATCCCGGCCTTGGCAATGCCAGGACTGGAGCTGAAGTCAGTCTATCCTTGAGCTCATCGAAAGCCGCTTGACATGAACTGTCCCAAACGAATCTTACTCCTTTCCGGGTCAAATTCGTCAATGGGCTAGCAACCTTAGAAAAGCCCTTAATGAATCGACGGTAATAACCCGCCAAGCCCAGAAAACTACGAACTTCAGTGGGCGTCGTGGGCTGACCCCACTCCTTCACCGCGATCACCTTACTCGGATCCACAGACACGCCTTGGGATGACACCACATGCCCCAAAAATTGAACTTCCTTCAACCAGAAGCCACACTTCTCAAACTTTACATACAATTGATGATCCCTCAATCTCTGCAGGACCAACCGCAAGTGAGCAGCGTGATCCGACTCCGTCTGAGAATAAACTAGGATGTCATCAATAAATACAATGACAAACTGGTCAAGGAAATCCCGGAATACCCTATTCATAAGGTCCATAAACACTGCAGGGGCATTGGTTAGCCCAAAGGGCATAACCAAGAACTCATAAGATCCATAACGGGTCAGAAAGGCCGTCTTGGATACATCTTGCTCTCGTATCCTCAATTGGTGATACCCGGTCCGCAAGTCGATCTTGGAGAAGTAGGAAGCTCCCCTAAGTTGATCAAACAAGTCGTCGATGCGAGGTAAAGGGTATTTATTCCGGATGGTGACTTTGTTCAACTCTCTATAGTCCACGCATAACCGGAGAGAACCGTCTCTCTTCTTCACAAACAATACCGGAGCACCCCACGGTGAGGTACTACGCCTAATAAAGCCCTGCTCTAGTAGCTTCTGAATCTGATCTCTCAGCTCCCTCATCTCCACAGGAGCCATTCGATAAGGAGCTTTTGCGATCAGTCGAGTTCCCGGCGTTAAGTCAATCACAAACTCTATTTCCCGACTTGGAGGTAATCCCGGTATCTCCCGAAAAATATCTTCAAAGTCCCGAACGATTGGAAGAGAATTTAGGGGAACCACGACATCTCTAGATGCATCTTCCGCAATACAATATAGATAAGCACTCGTGCCACCCTCCATACAAGGCATAACTACCAGGAACATCTCTTGCCCCGGAACCGCAAAAACTATACTCTTCCCGTAACAATTCACTATAGCACGGTACTCCACCAGCCAATCCATACCCAAAATTACCTCATACCCGACCATATCAAGGACGAGCAAATCGGCCTCAAAACACAAGTCACCAAGATTAATTTCTACGTTTTTACATACGAAGAAAATCAATGAACCATCGCCCATAGAGGATTCAACGCTAGTGAAGGTACTTTCAACAGATTTTATCAAACCTGTAGTCTGAGCAAAACTTCTAGAAATAAAGGAGTGTGTAGCACCCGTATCAAATAGAATTCGACCCATATGCCCATGGATGAGAAACTTACCCTCGATTGCTGGTGGTGCCGGAGGAGCTGGAGGAAGCAGAGCCTCCTGAATATGGTAAACCCTTCCGTACTGCAATTGCCCCTGTTGAGGAGGAGCAACCGGATTAGGCGCTTGGGGAGGAAACTGTACATACGGCTGCTGCGGGGCCCTAGGAAGACGCCCTCCAACCAACTGAGGACATGCCCTTTTATAGTGGCCCAGCTCCCCACACTGAAAACATTTATTCACCGCATTGTCCTGATTCTTACCTTGGTTATTTCGGAATAGCCCCGCACCTCGGCCCTGTTGGCCCCTACCTCCATTTCCACCTCTACCTCCCTGCGGTTGTTGACCACCTTGACCCTGCCTGTTAGCATTATTGTTGCCACCGGCATTAAACCCACCGAACCGTTGGCGCTTGGACGAATCCCCCTGCTGAGGATCCCTCTCAACCTGCTTGTTCCCCGAGGATTGGGACGAAGAGGATGTTCCCCCTCCGCTCCTAACTCCTCCCTGCCTCACCGCTTGCCCCACAGTGACAACCTTCTTCTTGTTTTGCACAAACAATCTATGTTCTTGACAGTGAAGTAAAGCAGCATTCATCACATCACCAAAAGTCACCAGAGATGGATTTCCCAACAAATGTTGTCTTATTCGCCAATGTAAACCTCCCACAAACTTGGAGATCCTCTTTGCTTCAGGAGTTACCTCATCCGGTATAAAACTGGCTAACCGAGTAAACTCTTCCTCGTACTCAGCAACCGACCTCTCCCCTTGTACCAAATCCTGAAGCTTCCTCTGCATTTCCCTCTGAACTGCGGGAGGTAAATACTTTCCATCAAACAAAGCCCAAAAATTTGTGATGGACATAGTATCCCTCTGTTCGGGTGTCGTCATGGACTCCCACCAGTGTAAGGCCGGTCCGACAAGCTTGAAAGTAATGAGGATTTGCTTTTTCTCCTCACTACATTCCACCATCCTAAGATGGCGCCGCATATCTCTCTTCCACTGGTTCGCCTTTATAACATCCGAACCTCCCTCAAATTCCAGGGGATGTCCTTTAAGGAAAGACTCCCTCACCCGTTCCCACTGAGAAGGTCCCGTAGGAACTAGTGCTTCTTGTCCCCTCGCTTGAGCTTGTGGCATTTGTTGGGCCACTGCAGTCATCGCGGCGTTGACAGCTTGGGCCACAATATTTGCCACTTCAGCGGCACTGATATTCCCCTGCTGCGGTGGAGGACCAAACTCATCCTCAACAACCCTATTACGTCTAGCGGGACGTCCTCTCTTCGGCGGCATCTGAGATAAAGACGAGATAGGGTTAAAACATAGTATAAGACAATCTATTTAGCAGAAGATCGCATACATAAGCAACAAACAATCCTAACATTAAGTTCTATATCAAAGAACGCTACGGTAGAACGTGACAAGTCCGCATAGATCCTAAAGACTCTAGAACCTGATGCTCTGATACCATCTGTGACAACCCGCTATCCGGAATAAAGGGTGGCCAGCCCTATACCCCGATAAAATAGGAAATCATTGATAAATATCATTCTCAGAATCACAACAATATGCAAAGTATAAGGAATAACCACTCTATATTCCAGAAAACAGGTTATCAAAAACTTTGATTTAAAGTAAAAAGAAAACATTTTCAACAACCCATAATAGAAATAGAGGGTGGAAACCCCCACAAGCGTAAATAAGAAACCCAAGTGATACAAAAGGACCGAACAAAAGGTCGGTCAATAATAACCATACAACATACATTTAGTACCAAGGGTTACATAATAGATCCATTATACAATTACAAAGGTTTGGGCAACAAGCCCGAATAAACTGAACATAACTAGAAACATAAACGGAGGCGTCTACACAAAATCCCGTGAAACCCGCACAATGTCACGGCTCCTCGAAAACATGTGGAAGGAAAGGTCATTACAGGCGACCGTGCGGCGGAACACCTGAACGGATTTTATATAGATATACATATACAACAAGAAAGGAAAACCGGTCAGAGCCGGATATATGATGATCGAATAGATAAATGACAGGTATGATAATGATGCGCAAGTAAGCATGGATGATAGTCTAGCATGGTAACATCATGGAAGGAACTAAAACCAATAAAGGACTACATAGAGTGAGATTCATATTAAACACGGAATTAAAAGTGCTTATGAGCCTTTATCATCATTCATCATATTTCCATTTTAATCTTCTTTTCCATTCCTTATCAGGAATATAATTTCATCATGTGCTCTATATGGCACTAATCTCAATAGCATGCTCTTTGTGGCATAATTTGCTCTTTATGGCATTAATGTTCCATCGAGTCCAACTCGATAATTAGAATAGTCATAAATATAAATATAACGATTCTAAGACCGTCCGTCCGGGTTTCCCCACTGTGCGCGTCCCTAAATAACCATCATCTTCCAGGGCCTAACATAAGACAACCTGGGATCCTATCAAAAACGTCGGGAAGCGGCCATATGCCTGCGGGGTAGTCAAGACCACACCCAGAATCTCCTACCCATCGCAGAAGAAATATAAAACAAGCGCTCATATGGCCTAGGACTATATCCACCCTGCATTCATTAGCCAGGGGGCTTCACCCATCGCACGGACTTCCCTTAAGATGGTATTTAGAGAGGTGTGTAACATCCATTTTATTAATTTCCATTACATTATTTAGTAAAGTATCATTTACCTAATCAATTTCTCTATTTTAAATAAATGTACAATCTAAATCAGGACTATATGTAATTCGTACCGACATAGCATCCTCAAGAGGAATTTAGACTCTAAAGTTATCCCCAAGGCCTCTTTTAGGCTTTAATATAAACCATCAAGTCAAATCTAACTCGAGTTGAATCCTAAAGTCTCCAAATTGAGCTTAATAGATTCTAAACCCTTATAAAACTACAAGACAAAAGAAATGCCTAAGCATCACTTTAAATTCCCCCTTGAATGGATCCTAGATGAACCCTTTAGAGTCTAGGATGTCGACCCAACTCAACTAGAACTCTAAACCCTATATTTACTTCATTTAAGAAGGTCCCTAATCAATAATCCTAAAGAAAAGGGGGTAAAAATGAAAAAGAAAATTTTTTAAAAGTGCAGGGCTACCGAATCGATTCGCCCCCTTGGCCGAATCGATTCGGCCAGAAAATTTGGGTTTCTGCATAACTGCCGAATCGATTCGGATGGATTTCGAATCGATTCGGTTCAAAAGACCTGGGCACTGGACTTGACCGAATCGATTCGCCCAGGGGGCCGAATCGATTCGGGCCTGCGATTTTGCCAAGAAATGGCTATGGAGTCTTGGACTCCATTTTCTACCCCAACTCACATTTCTTCAATCCAAACTTATATACCAACACTAAAATAACATCAATGATACTATTGATCATTTAAAACCTCATGAATCATCTTTGAGTGAATCAAAACCCAAAAATACATAAGAAAACCCTAAGTTTTCTAAACTAAAATCAATACACCATTATCATAACAAATCATCTATCTCAAGACACAAATAGCAAGTAAAAACTTGCCTTGATTCAGCAACTTTGCAGAATTCTTGGTGTAGTAGCAAGAGCCTCTCTCAATCTCCAAAGCTTTCTCTCTACTCTTCTCTTTCTCTCTTAGGTTTAGGAAAGAAAATTAGGGAAATTGGAAGACTTAGAAGACTTAAGTCGTGACCTAAGACAAAATCCCACTTAATTAACTAGTAGTGCGATAAAATAATACGCAATAGCATAATTAAGGCACAACCAGTCAAAAATGCCCAAAACTACAAAATACAATATGGTACAATATTTGACTATTTCGCACATTCCGGAATCAACTGCAACCTCCAAATTATCATTTGGACATTTTAAAATTCAATTCAGGTTCCGGTCTCATTATTAAGCCAAATATCATTTTAAATTCAGATGATATTAATAAGCATGACATAGCAATATTTCCCATGATTATGATATGTATGCAACCTCATAATAAATATCAACTTTCCCAAATTGAATTAACATTCAAATCATAACCCAACACTGGTCTCTAATTACTATACTAAGTAATTATTATAAAATACGGTCTCATAAGCGAGGGTTATTACAATTATGTCAGCTTTATCATTCTCAGTTAGATGGTGTTTTATCCGTAAATTGTTCATTCATAAAAATAGTGAATGTGTGAATGGTTAAATTAATTGATTTAAATTATTGGACAAAATATTTTGTCACTAGCTTAATTAATTATTAGGTGATTAATAAAACAAATGTTTTCGAGAGTGATGCTAAGACTAAACTAACTGGATACTTTGATTTAATTTAATAAAGGACTGATCACCCGGTATTTAATTAGGTGGGATGTCACAATTTGTAGCCCTAAAATTGTTAAATTGTAGTTTATTTACTTGTTTATGTTATGTGAAGTCTGAATTTGAAAAATATGCTTGTTTTTATATCTGAATGGATGTAGTTAGTCTCTATTCACATTTCGAGTCACTTTTACCTCTTAATCATCAAGAGGCAAATATAGTCGTTAAGATTATTTCTTCTACTTCTTCTTCTTCTTCTTCTTCTTCTTCTTATTATTATTATTATTATTATTATTATTATTATTATTATTATTATTATTATTATTATTATTATTATTATTATTATTATTAAAACAAACACTATTTTACACATCTTAAATCTGAATGATTCAATTCCAACTTTAAGAGGCAAATACAAACAACTCCTTAGTTTCATATTATATATGTGATCTGGGATTCATCTGTGAATTATATAAGGGATGCCTATTTCACATTAATTGATAAGTTAATTCACCAAAATGGAACATAAATTTGTAATATATACACTTTGTGGATGTACTTGTTCATTTATGAAATTGGAAAAATAACACGGGCGATAAAACAAAAGATTATCTAAGCACTTAAAGATTTCTCATTCCCTACTACACCTTTGAAATGTTTTCTAAAATTTCTACCTTTATTAAAAAAATATTTGAATATGAATCCTTTCAATTTTCATTTTTATTGAAATATTTTTGTCCCTACACTAAAACTAATGATTTTTGTATGCTTCCATTAGTCACTTTCACATGGACATATCCAAAAGTAGTAGTTTGCGCTACAAAGGTATGAAAGAATGGGGATTAAAAGAGACAATGAGGATGCAATTATTTTATAAGTTATTAGTTTTGTTACTTAAATAAATAATGATGGTCTTTGTTCCATAGTTGATTGTGTATATAATTTGCAAATGATGTTATATCAAAGTTGATAGAAACAAAATAATGCTCCTCCTTCTCTCTAGACTTCCCTTGC
This sequence comes from Sambucus nigra, assembly GCA_949130495.1. NCBI lineage: Eukaryota > Viridiplantae > Streptophyta > Magnoliopsida > Dipsacales > Adoxaceae > Sambucus > Sambucus nigra. The sequence continues at coordinate 403,938,240 of OX422211.1, forward strand.
CTAAACTAGCCGTTACCTCTCAGCTTGCTACCCTCCCCTCCTTCCTCTAAACCCTATGTCCTTCCCCGCTACTGCCGCCATGGCTGAACCCCCGACGTTGCCTAGCCTGGACAGGCATGAGTCACCCGCAGTTGCCTCCCCAACCATTGACGCCCCTTGCGTTGGGAAGGATGATGCACGTAAGAATGGCCATGAGAAGGGTCATGTTAATGACGTCTGGGAGTTCTTAAGAAGCAAAGGCTTCTCACCAGAAGATGTTGATCTCTTTTCCAAAGCCTCTGGTAGGGGCGGTGACGGTGAACGCTCACTGGCCGGTCAGGTGACATCATCTGAGGTCAACCCGGATAGGGGTGCTATTGACGGTGACGGCCAGAAAGGTTCCCAGAATAACGAGGTTTTGGCTGACAAGTTAAAGGTGTCAGTTGATAGTCGGTATGGTTCTACGAAGCTGACTAACAAAAGCGGGGGTCCCAATGACAAGACCTGGAGCTCTGTTGCTGCTGAGAAGAGGAATACAAAACTCAGACTCACTTTTCACCAACCCTCTGTGGTTGACAGCGTTGTCACTGTCATGCCGCCGGCTGAAGTGACAAGAGAGGGCCATGGGAGATGGATGAACAGCATGGTGGGTTATTTTCTTGGGAAAAAACTCCCATATACTTTTGTCAAAAATATTGCTACGAGGATGTGGAGCAAGTTTGGACTGACCAAGGTTTTGGCTCACGATAATGGCTTTTTCTTCTTCATGTTTGAGGACCATTGCCGTAGGGATGAGGTTCTTGATAATGGGCCATGGCATTTTGCCGGCATGACCATTATGCTGAAGAAGTGGCAACCCAACTTCGTCTTCTGCAAAGAAAGCGCGAAGAAAATACCCATTTGGGTTAAGCTACATGATATCCCAGTCCAGCTTTGGACTGAGGAGGGTCTAAGCTACGTCGCAAGTTCGGTGGGTCTACCGTTGTACGCTGACGCCGTCACAGAAGAAATGAATAGAATCTCGTTTGCGCGTATATGTGTTGAGGTGGAAGCTAAGGAATCCTACGCTGACAGCATCAACGTAGTCATGGAAGATGGAACTTATGCTCCTGTGCGTATTGAATACCAAGCTAAGCCACCTTCATGCCCGCACTGCCTTGAGTTTGGGTACACGCTTAATAAATGCTCCAAATCTAAGGTTACGATGAGTTCTCAGACTGCCCCTAATGAGGCTGCGAAAGCGCCGTCACAGGTGAACGCCGAGTGGAAGACGGTCAGTAGGAAGGGCACATCCAAACCCCAAGGGGCCTTTGAGACGGGGGAGACGTCTGGAGCTAGAGTTATTGAGGGAGGGGAGGGGTCTAGTGGAGCCCTCAAAGCTACACCGGACTCTATGGATCCTATTAACGTCTGGGCTGGTTACGTGGAGGATGCTATGATCCCAGTGGAAGACGGTGAGATTACCCCTGTTCCCGTTGACCAACGTAAGGAAAGTACCCAGGCTGTAAAACCGAGTACTCAGATGCCTCATGTGGACCTACCGCTGGTTAATGCGTTTTTGGCGTTGGATGATGAATTGGAGAGCGAGACTACTCCTGAGCCAAATGCCCTTGCCAGAAGAGTTTTGGCTGTTGACGAACTTGTCAGTAAACAGAAAGGAGAGATGATTTGTATGGGGCATACCGGGACGAGAAGCAGGAAGAAAGGGAAGGGGAATAAAACCAAATGGTCAAGATAGGGTCTTGGAATATTAGAGGGCTTAATTCCCCTCACAAACAGCGGGAAGTGAATAAGATTATTAGAGACCATCAGCTTGACTTGGTGTGTTTACTTGAGTCCAAGGTTAGGTTTAATAATTTGAATATGGTTACGAGTAACTGCTTCTTTAAGTGGGAGTACTTAGACAATTGTCCTAGTGGAGGAGGTGTTGCTAGGGTCCTGGTGGGGTGGAATCCGGGTAGTGTCACGGTGACGTTGGTTCAATCTCACCCTCAAGCCATGCTGTGTAAGGTGGAGGTTGGGGGGAGGAATGCTTGCTTTTGGGCTACCTTTATTTATGGAGAGAACCTTCCGAGTAGTAGACTTGCGCTTTGGGAGTTTTTGAGATCCAACAGTGTTGTCGTCAACGACCAACCTTGGGTGCTAATGGGGGACTTTAATGTTGTGAGATCCCATGATGAGAAGAAGGGGTTGCATGGCATTGATGAGGATGCAACGGATGCTTTTAACCAATGTATCTACGATATCCGTGTGGATGATATGACTACGCAGGGGTTATGGTTCACGTGGAATAAGAAGCAGGAGGGGGAGGATAATATTCAATCTAAGCTGGACAGAGTTCTCCAAAATGATGCTTGGAACGCGGGGTTTCCTGATTCCCAAGCAACTGTATTACCTCACGGTGTTTCGGATCATTGTCCAATCATTGTGGTTCTTTCCCATGATGAGCCTAGCGGTCCTAAACCTTTCAAATTCTTCAACTTTTGGACGTCCCATGCCGATTTTAAGGAGATTCTTAATGATGCGTGGAACGAAAGAGTTAAGGGAAACCCCATGGATATATTGAGCATGAAGATGAGATGTCTTAAGGTTAAACTTAAAGGGTTCAACAAAAATTTCTTCAATCATCTTTCTTCGAGAGTCAAAGAAGCCAAAGATCAGCTGGACGATGTTCAGGCTAGGCTGGATTCTGACGGGGATAACATCAGCATGCAGAGGGATGAGAAGAACAAGCTATCCATTTATTTGGAGCTTCGTAATGCGGAGGAGTCTTTCTATAAACAGCAGTCCAGGGTTAGATGGCTTCAGCTGGGTGACGGTAACAATGACTTCTTCCACAAGAAGGCTAACCAGGCTAGGGCCAAAAGAAAGATTGTAAGTGTTAACGACAAGAATGGTAACAGAGTGGAAGGAACCCAGAATGTGGCTAATATTGCAGTTGAGTATTTTAGTAACCTTCTTGGTAGTAGCAGCACCTGTGTGGACCCTGCTCCTGTTCTTAATGCGAATGTTTGCAAGAGAATTACTGATGAAGATAGAGCGGCTCTGACTGGGCCTTTCAGCGATGAAGAAATTAAAGGGGCCATGTTTGCTATTGGTTCGGATAAGTCTCCCGGACCTGATGGGTTCAATGCGCATTTCTTCAAAGAGAACTGGGATGTGGTTGGGAGTGATGTTCTGAGGGCCATAAAATTCTTCTTTAGGTGTTGTTACATGCCCCGTCAGTGGAATTGCACGGCCTTGGCCCTCATTCCAAATGTTACCACTCCCAATGGGATGCATGATTTTCGGCCTATTTCTTGTTGTAACATCATTTATAAGTGTATCTCTAAGGTACTTGCCAATAGAATCAAGCCTCTTCTCCCCAACATCATTAGTCCGAATCAGGCTGCGTTTGTGGAAGGGAGATCAATTTCCGATAATATCCTGCTGCTGCAGGAGATTATGAGGAACTACCACAGGGGGCTTACCCCCCCCAGATGCACCTTGAAGATTGACCTATTAAAGGCTTATGACACGGTGAGTTGGGACTTTCTGGTCAAACTGTTGGACCACTTGGGCTTCCCATCTAGTTTTGTTGGGTGGGTTATGGAGTGCTGCACGACGACCAGGTTCTCTATCAGCATGAATGGCTATCTGCATGGTTTCTTCGAGGGAAGGAGGGGGTTAAGACAGGGTGACCCTCTCTCACCCTATCTTTTTCTCCTGATTATGGACACCTTCTCCTGCATTTTGGATAAGGCGAGTGCGGACCCGGCTTTTACCTTCCACCCGCGGTGTAAGGAGATTGGTCTTCACCACCTTTGTTTTGCCGACGACCTGATTATTCTTTGTGGGGAGGACTTTGCCTCCTGTTCGGTTGCTAAGAAAGCGCTTGTGGATTTCTGTAGCATCTCGGGGCTCCTGCCTAACCCTAACAAGAGCAGTTTCTACTCTTCCGGTATTGACGAGGGTGGGATTATTCAGATTGGTAGTATGCTTGAGTTCGCTCACAGTAGGCCACCTTTCCAGTACCTTGGTGTGCCCCTCATTACTACGAGACTCAAGGGGGAGGACTGCAAGAGGCTGATTGACAGGATTACTGCTAAGATTAAGTGTTGGACCAATCGGTTCCTCAGCTACGTTGGTCGTCTTCAGCTCATTAAGTCTGTTCTCTTCGGTATACAGGTGTACTGGGCTAGTCTGCTCATCCTGCCTAAAAGAGTTATCCTTTGTATTGAGCAGCTTATGAAGGACTTTTTATGGACTGGGCCCGATTTGAAACACTCAGGAGCTAAGGTCGCTTGGAAGGACCTGTGTTGTAATCTTGAAGAGGGGGGACTGGGAATCAAGAACATTGAGAGATGGAATGAAGCTGCCATTATGAAACTCCTTTGGAACCTCAGCAGTAAGAAGGATGGTTTGTGGGTCAAATAGTGCAACGTTTACAAATTAAAGAGGAGGAGCTTGTGGGCTATCAATATTGCTAATGACACTACTTGGAGTTGGAGGAAAATGATGCAACTTAGACACTTAACCAGGCCTCTCATCAAGTGCATCATTGGCGATGGCAACGGGACCTTCCTATGGCATGATAACTGGCATCCCCTTGGGCCCCTGCACCCCCTCTATGGGGATAGGGTTATTTATGACGCTGCTAGCAATCACAAGGCGTTGGTGGCTGATTACATCGCTGAGAGTGGGTGGAGGTGGCCCTCTACGATTACTGTGGAACTTCTTGAGATAAGGAATGCGGAGTTACCGGGTATTAGGCATGATACCACGGATGAGGTGGTTTGGGTCCCGAGGCCACGCGGGTTCACTATTAGTTCGGCTTATGAGGCTCTGAGTCCGGGTCTCCCTGCCACCACCTGGCATAACCTCGTCTGGAACAAGAACAATATCCCCAAGTGTGCCTTCATTCTTTGGCTGGTCTGTAGGGACGCCTTGCAAACGAAGAATAAGCTCTTCAGCTGGGGCATCGCCGATAACAACCTTTGCTGCAGCTGCTCTAACGGAGTGGAGACTTGCTCTCACCTGTTCAACGAGTGCCATGTGGCCAGGGAGGTCTGGGAGGAAGTGAGATTCAGGAATCAGGAATACAGGGAGGCTACAGACTGGGATGGGGAGATACAAGGTGCTATCTCCAACTATGGGGGGCCTAAGTTATACAATCGTATCAGATGCATTTCCTTTTCAGCTACTTGCTACTGCCTGTGGATGGAGAGAAATAATAGATTTCATAAGAAGACGAAGGATAATACTGGGGCCATTTTAAAGAAGATTGAGGAGATGGTGAGAGCTAGAGTCATGACTTGGGGGAAGGGGAGAAGAAGCTACGTCAATTGGATGGCTTGCATGAACTGGGGTATTCCAGAGAGTGCTCTGGAGTAGGATTGATTTTGGGTTGTTTGGTCCTTTATCATTTGTTTCCTTGGTTTTCCAGATGGGGTATGCCCCTCTGGAGGTTTGAGGGTTTTCTTCCTCTAATTTGTTCCGTTGTTTATACTTGGTTTTAATATACATAATTTTCCCAAAAAAAAAAAGTTGATTTGTATTGTTAGCGTCACTTAAAGACTTTACTTGTTAAAAAAATTATCTATCAATTGTAATTTTATAAGTTCCAATCGTATACGAGCTACTTAAATCTCACAAGGTATTTTGGCCTTTATTCACAACAATGGGAAGAAAAATTACACAACAATAAGTATTGCCCAATCTTCCCTTAAATGAACATTTATAAGAATTATTGTCATAACATATAGGTGATTTTGCGAGTCATTCTTGCCTACATCCACGAAAAAATAAGTAAAAGTGTAAGAGCATGTGTATATTCACGTGCACTCGTTTTTAGGATTGTCTCATTTCTTTGCGAAAACCCACTTTGAGTGTTTCAGAAAGCATTCATGATTTCAAGATTTGAATTCTCCCATTTTATCAAAATAGTTTCTAAGGGTAAGTCAAATTTTGGTACTATTAGGGTGAAGGTAGAGGTGACCTAGAGCACTTAGACTTTACCCCTTGCTTAAATATTTTTCTTAAATTGAAAAATATTTTAATTTAACCTTATGGTTTATGAGATTCCCAAATACATGGGGCAATATACTTTATTCTAAAAAAATATTTTTGAAAACATATAATTTTGTAAAATTATTGCATATGTTTGGACTAGTATTCTTGATTTTATAATATTTTTAGAAAACTAGGTAAACTCTGGTCTCATATGCGACCTAGTTCGCTTCGGCAAAAATAGAATCTGAATATTTCTTCCTCATTTTTTATGACTTTGGTTGCGACCCTGGTCTCTGAAGCTTTACTGCAGTGAAGGGTAACGAAAAACCAACAAGAAAATCGGTATGATTTTTTTAGGGAAGATTGCATTATAAAATGTGTAGCTTCTCTTTTGCATCCATAACTCTTTGGTAGATTGGAAAGATATCTTATTTGTGTGGACAAGAATTACTTAAGGCTTTGAAGGCTCGTAGTCACAAGTTTGAAATGTTATTTAAGCGCTTCTTCTCTCCACAAATAAGTTTAGGTTTTTAAAATTAATTTTAGCAAGAAAAAAAAACAAATCATATCTTTTAAAGAGATAAATATTCCTTGTGTGTAAAAAATATTTGAGATATTTTGAGAGAAAACCTTAAGATTTTACTTATTCTTCAACCTCAAGTTTTATTTTATTTTTGAATATTTACCCAATTTAAGTGATACACATATTGTGAAATTTTTGAGTGAGTCCCAACATTTTGTACACATCAACCAGTAGGATATCTTCATGGTTTTAGGTGTTAGTCATTGAATACTCTTGGTTTCATTTTATTTGGAGAAAAATTTACTTCAAACTCTAAATGACGAGCGGTTGAAAGGTTGGAACACGACAATATTAACAAGGTTTACACGCTCCGACGTGATGAGTGCTCGATGTGCGATCCGTGCTTGCTTTTTTTACTATAAGGTGAAAAAAGTTGATTGTGAAGGTTGCGAATTATTGAGTCTAAAGAAAGGTTCAATTTTGTAACTCGTTTTTCCCATGTGAAAATCTTTACTATTTAGGGTACATTTGTTTATAATAATTGGAGCTTGGGATACACTAGTTTTCATTATAGTTACATCAGTGTTATTTTGGACAAAAGTTATTAAACCTCCATTTATCAGCTGTTACTAAATTGTCAAATGACTTATTTGCCCCTCTGTCCTTTCATCTCAAGCAGCAACTTATATATAAAATTGTTTCTCAATTGTGTATGTGTATATATATATATATGGTTTACATATAATATGAAATAAAAGTGTCGTTCTTAAAAGAAAAAGGTTTCTTTATGTTTTTTCTCATTTTGTAAAAAACAATCAAATTTTTTTATTCAAAATAGTTAAAAAGAGATAAAAACTGTATTTTAAAAGAAGAGTTAAAAATGTGTTAAAAACTTTTAAATTGTTGTAGTTGCAGTTGTTGATATATATACATAATTTTTCCCAAAAAAAAAAACTTAAATTTTTTTTTTAATTAAAAACAATTAAAATAAAAAAAATTAAACAAGTGCAGTATAATTGTTTAAAAATATTAAACAAGCGTAAAATATTAAACTGTTTTTCATAACTGTTCAAAAATAATTTTACAACTATTTTAAAAATAATTTTTTAATGATTTCCAAAAAAAGAATTTCAAAAAAAGAAAATTGATTTTCAGTTTAAAAATTATTTCCAGAAATAAAAAATGTTTTCCACCAAATAAAATGATTTTGAACAAAACAAAATTTTTTCCACCCAAAAAATGATTTCCAACTACATAAAAAAATATTTCTAGCAACAAATTAAAAAATAAAATTGAATTCAGATTAAAAAATTTATTTCCCAAAAGAACAAATGCTTTCTACCAAAAAAAAATGATTTTTATTAACAATAGAAATTTATTTTCCACCCAAAAAATGTTTTCCAACAACAAAAAAAATAATTTCCAGCAAATTTTTTAAAAATAAAACTGATTTCAGTTAAAAAAATATATTTCAAGAAAAAAAACGGTTTCAACGACAAAAAATGATTTTCGACAAAATAAATTTGTTTTCCACCCAAAAAATGATTTCCAACTAGGAAAACAAATTATTTCCTGCGAAAAAGTGAAAAATAAAACTGATTTGAGTTAAAAAATATATATTTCCAAGAAAAAAACGTTTTCTGCAAAAAAATGATTTTCAACAAACGAAATTGGCTTTTCACCCGAAAAATGCTTTATAACTACAAAAAAAATCTAGCAACTCAACTCAACAAAGCCTTTTCCCACTTATTTGGGGTCGTCTAAATAAATCCTCTTTTTCATTCCATTCTGTCCAGCGCAATATCTTCAGTTAATACACGTGATATCATGTCCTTTTTTATAATATCCGACCAAGTCAATTTAGCCATACCTCTATCCTTTGTGTTACTATAAATACTAACTAAATCACTCTTCCTTACGCGAGCATCCGTGGGTCTATGCTTGACGTGTCCAAACAGTCTAAATTGATTTTCTCTCAATTTATCTTCTACAGGAACTACTTTTATCGTTTCATGAATTTGTCCATTTCTAATTTTATCCTTTCGGGTTTTATCACAAATCCATCTCAGCATTCGCACTCTGTCACACTCATTTTCTACACATTTTGTTTCTTGGTTGCTCAACACTCTGTCCCATATAACATAGCGGGTCTAATGGCCGTCCTATAAAATTTTCTTTTAACTTTAAAGGTATACGCTTATCACGCAATACGCCAGTAGCACTTCTCCACTTGACCCAGCTCGCTCTAATCCTATGAGTAACATCATCATTAATATCTCTATCTTCTTGGATAATCGATCCTAAATAACGAAAATGATCATTTCTAGATATCTCTTGACTCTCCAATTTCACCACATCTCCATTTTTCCTCTTATTACTACTAAAATTGCACTCCACATATTCTGTTTTAGTCCTGCTTATTTGAAAACCTCTTGTTTCTAGAGTTTCCCTCCATAATTCCAACCTAGCATTGATCCCCATCTTAGTCTCATCCACTAAAACAATATCATCTACAAATAGCATACACCATGTCGCCTCATCTTGTATTTGTCCTGTCAACTGTAACAAGAGCAAAGAGATAAGGACTTAATGTTGAACCTTGGTGTAGACCTACAATAATTGAAACTTCACTACTTTCTCCAATCGATGTGTGACACTCCGCCTAATAAAATACTGGGTGATCAGTCCTATATCAGATTAAAATAGTAATCCCAGTTGGTTCATTCTTAGAATCACTGTCGAAAACCTTTTTAAAACTTACTAACCACCTAGTATTCCAAAAAGTCGGTGCCAAATTTTAACTTTTTATTTAAACAAGACAATAACATGCGGAAATACATATAAACCATTCACAACAACTGAATCAAATCAACTGAATAAATAATTAAACTAACTGCCGAATAAACCATCGGCCACCAAAGTAAATAGTCCAACAACAATCATCTAACAACTGAATAAATAAATCTGAAAACTGTACTGAAAAGTCTGGGCGACAAGCCCTAAGTAAAACTGAAACTGATAGATGATTCATACTCTTGGAAAGAATGAACGATGCGTCTAATCCAAGCTCCTGCTAGCATCCACATGTGCCGCAGCTACGTGTCCCTGGAATAGAATATCAAGTCTGGCATCCCTGTGGCTAGACAACTAAAAGGTTTTGAAAATAGTTTTATATCAAGGGTTAGAACCCAAAACATTTTGAAAATATTTAGCAAGTGAATTAACTGCAGTAATTAAAAATGTATGAATGTGCTTCATATTTAAGTTAGTGTCGCACTCTCTTGAGGACATACTCACCCCTCCACTAATGTGCACACCTAACGGTTTCCTTAACCCCACCTAGTTGTACTACCTCGTCCAACTAGTTCTAGTATAATCCTCCCTTTGCCATTGTACTCCAAACCGAGTATTATTATTCATGGCTTATAATTTATCTCACACGTTGACTTAATTAATCCCCTCAAAATAATACCATACAACCATGACACAAGTTATATAAAGTAAATACATTACACTCTGTATTATTACCCGCATATAATATTTAATTCCATTATATAGGTATCCTTACTACAACATCCACACATATAACACATGTATATTAATCATTCCCGAGTATACCCTCGTCGGATAATTTTCTCTAAAGTACTATCATACTAGGTATGCTCACTTAACCTAGTTACCCAAGTCGGAATCGCTCAACAACTTGGCCTAAAATATCAACGTAGTGGAGGCGATCATATTCCTTCCCTGAAAGTGAGATAAGTCCCTCACCCATATACCGGACGCTATGACCTAGTGATATACTCGCCCTACTCCTCAAGCTAGGGGATTCACCCACATTGCGCAACCTCCCTCGATAGCACTAGAGTATATAAATTCACTAAATATATAGTCACTGATTTTAATAGCACACAACACACACACACACACACACACACATATATATATATATATATATATATATATATACACTATCACTACACCGTATATATATTATAAACCCGACTTTACCGTGTACTAAAATTCGTAACACTTACCCGAGTCTATGGTCCGACTCTAATTTAATTAATTAGTTTCTCTATAATTAATTAATTTGAAGTAGAGTCGCTCAACTACATTACCCGAACATTTTCCCTCGGTCCGAAATTTAACCCTTCCGAATTTATTTCACCAAATTTTGTTAATAAGTTTGACACTCTTATTAAATTTAATATTCCTTAATACTCATCCCATAAGACTCCAAGTATTAAATTCTATTCAATTTCTATCAACCCGTATGCCAAATTCCTCCTAAATTCCCATTAGAATACATTCATATATTTTCGTGTGTTGTTCATTCTAAATACTCCCAAATTCATACCCCGGATTCATCCCTATCTAATCCAAGGATAAAATAATGTTCCTTAAAAATTTTTCAAAGTCCTTCACTCATCTACTGTCATCTTCAAATAACTCGAATTTATTTCTTCCTAAAGTTGTCGGTTTCGCGCCTTTCATAGAAAAATCATTATAAATTGAAAAAAAATCAGGGAAATACGAGGTCAGCGCCCACGCGATCACGACGAAAAGATATACAATCTCAAGTTTTACAACAACTGAAGGGGTCGATCGATCGACTCCTTGGGTCGATCCATCGATCGACTCCTTGGGTCGATCGATCGATCGACCAGATATTCATCTTCTTTCCCGAATCTGTTTCCGCCAGTAACACACACCCAAGATTTTTATCCACTCTCCCACTAGTATGCCATCACAACCAATAATATTTAACACATAGAAAAGGTTCTAAACCTCCTAGAGACCTTAAATTCATAATTAGTTTTCATAATTTTGAACTTTCCCGATTCGGGTATTTTCAGGGTTTTACTCATTCATTTTTCAATTCATCATCATAGTTCCAAATCAAACGCCCAAAAGGCACTGGTTCCTACTACAATTCGATTTCCATGATTTCATTACCATATACAAACATTAATTGAGTATCAAATCCACATAATTTTCCCAATTCATTAAAAACCCATTATCATGTAAATCCCACACCCAAAAACGAATTTCGGTTTATACCTCTCATAATATGAATTGGTTATCATCTATTTAAGAATCACAACAGTTAACAACTTGCCTCTAATTGTTCGTAGAGTCTGATCCGTTGGTGTAGAGAAAGGGTTGATGAAGAACACCCAATTTGTCCCTCGATTTGTCTCCAAAAGATCCCCAATTTGTTCTCCACTTACTTCCTCTGCTTTTCTCTCAAGCCCTTATGTTTAGAATTTTTTAACTGCCGTCAACATTCCCTCAATTAGGTTTAAAACCCCTAATCATGTTTTTAGTCATATGAGCCTAATTAAAATGGCCCAAATCCCCCGTGTGGGCCAGACTATGTCCAAAAATATCCCGAGACCCGATTACTACTCCCGGGTACTCTTTTCTGACTATCTCGACCCATCCGGACTCAACCGTGCACTCAGAATTGTCATCCGAAATACTTTATAACATTTTCAAATTTCGACCTAAAAAATACAACACATAATAATTTGACAATTAAACTTAGAGTCGTTAAAAGTTAGAATAATTCTTCCCACTCCAATAAATTCTCCAAATCATAATTTTCTCTAATTTAAATAATTTTATTTCTGCCAAAAATAATTAGATACCAAATCCTCAAAATTACGGGGTGTTACACGATGTTCTTACTGTAGTCATAGTCCCATCATACATATCCTTGATCACATCAATATATCTACGAGTCACTCCTTTCTTATGTAGAACCCACCATATTATATCTATGGGTATCCTTTCATGCGCCTTCTCCAAATCTATAAAAATCATATGAAGATCCTTCTTTTCCCCCTATACCTCTCAATTAATCTCCTTAACAAATAGATTTCTTCCATTGTTAACCTCCCAGTCATAAACCCAAATTGATTCTCAGATACTGTTGTTTTCAATCTCAATATAGTCTCTACCAAAGTTTCATTATATGACTCATTAATTTATTACCACGATAATTTGAACAACTTTGTATGTCCCTTTTATTTTTATAAATATGTGCTAAAACACTCTTTCTCCATTCATCGGGCATCCTATTAGTCATTATAATTATATTAAATAATTTTGTAGGCCGAGATACTCCTTCCTCCCTCCTAAGTGCTTCCAAAACTCAATAGGGATACCATCTGATCCTAAAGCCCTCCTTATTTTCGTCTTTTTTAGATTAATCCTAACCTCTGTTGTCCTAATTCTATGAAAAAAATATATTTTCTCGAGTCTCCTTCAATTTCTTTATATCTAATCTACTCTCATTATCTCTATTTAATAACCTTTCAAAGTAGTTTTTTCATCTTTCCATAATCTCATCATCTTTGACTAGGACTCTCGAATCATCACTTTTAATACACTTAACGTTATTAAAATCTTTTGTTTTTCTATTCATAAGTTTAGCAAGCTTATATATACTTTTTTCCCTTCCTGTGTTCCCAATTTTGTATAAAGATCATCATACGCTTTAACTTAGCATCTCTTACCACTTTTTTAACTTCCTTTTTAGCCCATTTATATTCTCAAAATTTTCTTCATTTCTATTTATTTGCCATATTTTAAAGCACTCCTTTTGATTTTTACTATATTTTGTACTTCTTCGTTCCACCACCAAGTTTCTTTAGATTGTGGCCCCATGCCTTTTGATTCTCCAAGAATTTCTTTTGATATTCTCCTAATGCATGTGGCCATCTTATTCCAAATTATGTTAGTCTCTTATTCAGTATTCCATGATGCTTCATTTAATACTTTATCTTTAAATAGTTCTAATTTCTCTCCTTTTAAGTTCCGCCACCTAGTTCGTGGGTTAATATTCTCTTTTCGCACTTGTGATTGATTTTTATTATTTATATCCAACACCATTATCCTATGTTATGAGGTTATGCTCTCTCCCGGGATAGACTTACAATCTTTACATATTAATCGATTCCTTTTCTAGTAATAAAAAAAATTATTTGGTTCTTTTGTGTCCCACTTTTATAAGTTATTAAGTGTTCAAGACTCTTTTTAAAACATGTGTTAACTAAAATAAAATCATAAGCCATCGCAAAATCTAAGATAGACTCTCCATGCATTATCTCATATCTCACACGATGTTCTCCTACATGTCCATTAAATTCTCCCCCTATATAGATTTTCTCATCTACGGGTATTTCTTGAATTAGTTCATCCATTTGTTCCCAAAATTGTACTTTAGTGTCTAATCTAATCCTACTTGGGGTGCATAAGTACTAACAATATTAATTATATTTTCACCAAATACCAGTTTTACAAGGATAAGTATATCACCTTTTCTAATAACGGTTACAATATCATCCTTAAAATTCTTATCTACTATTATTCCAACTCTGTTCCTATTTCTATGTTTTCCTGTATAGTATAATTTAAACCCTATGTTTTCTATTTCTCTAGCTTTCTCACCGACCTATTTAGTTTCTTATAAATAAGCTATGTTAACTTTTTTTCTTATCACGGTATCTACCAACTCCATCCCTTTCCCTGTTATAGTCCCTATGTTCCAAATCGCTAACCTAAGTCTAGTATTCTGGACTAGCTTCTTTACCCGCACACATCCAGATTGTAATAGAAATCATTGCGTATTTCTCGTCGCATCAGGGCACCGATACGATGCCCCTTGCTTATTTTTCGAGACACCCAGTGGCAGGCGCAACGCATCGCTTAAGGGGAATGCCCTAGAATTAGCACGTATATTCATAGAATTCATGTTCATAAGGATCTAACAAAGTTTTACGCTTGCTGTCAGCTACCTAACGCAACCTCCTCCTTTATCAGGGTTTGGGACCGGCAGTGTAAAAAAATATATAAAAAGTTAATCACAACACAAGCAGAGTTAAAAATCTGGCAAAAAATTAAAAAATAAAACTGATTTCGTTAAAAAATATATTTCATGAAAAAAAAACGTTTTCAACCAATTAAATCTCATAAAACTTACCATGAAGAAGTTTAAATTCAAACTCATAAACCTCACTACATCCATGCATCTTCTTCTCATCGTGAGGAGATCGAGGAAAAGGGGGGAGGGTGAGAGGAGGAGGGAGAGGGCAGAGTAAGGGGAGGAGGGTGAGGGACATAGGGTGAGAGAAGAGGGTGAGGGGAGGAGTTGTGGAGGAGCGAGGATAGAGGGGGGGAATTCATAGTGGAGGTAGACGGGGGCAACCATGGACATGGCTACCATTAGAGGAGGAGAGAGAGTGAAAGAGGCGGGAACCAATTTTTGGGTTTTATAACATTTTTGTCTTGTTAGAGTAGGGGTATTTATGGTAGTTGAGAATAGGAGGTGAGAGTTGTTAAAGGGCCGTTAACAAAAATCGTTAAAATAACACCCATGTAACTATAATAGAAACTAGTGTACCCTAAGATCCAATTATTATGAACAAATGTACCCTAAATAGTAAATGATCTATAACTTTTTGGTAGATTGGCAAGATATCTTATTTATGTGCATAAGAGCTACTTAAGGTTTTGAAGGCTCGTAGCCACTAGTTTGAAATTTTATTTAAGTGCTTTTTCTCTCCACAAACAAATTTAGGTTTTTAAAATTGATTTTAGCAAGAAAAATATACAAACCATATCTTTTAAAGAGATAAACATTCCTCGTGTGTAAAAAATATTTGAGATATTTTGAGATAAAACCTTAAGATTTTACTTGTTCTTCAAACTCAAATTTATTTTATTTTTGATTCTTTATCCAATTTGAGTGATACGCATTTTGTGAGATTTTTGAGTGAGGCCCAACATTTTGTACACCATCAACCTGTAGGATATCTTCACATATTAAGTGTTTGTAACAAACCAACTTTTTTTTAATGGGAATTTTTACATTAATTTTGAAAATCGTAGAAAAATGAAATTTTGGATTAATAAATTTTATAATTTAAAATGTTAGTTTTTATATTTGAAAAATAAATTTTCAAACGGAATTGGAATCGGAATCAGAATTAAAATGGAGTTTTAATTGAATTTTTATTATATAGTCTCCTTAAAACATAAAACTCTCTAAGAGTCCTCAAAACATAAAACTCTATAAAAAATAATATTTTTAGAAATACGACCATCTGAGGGAGCTGAATTTTTCACAGCAGTCCCGTCTCGCCGTTTGCTACAACATACTAAAATTTCAATCATTCTGATGGTCTGATCGTCCGTCATGATTTTTTCGAGTGTTTGTATCTGATTAGAACTTTTTTCTTAATCAAACTCTGAATCCTTTATATATCACAACTAATTCGTGGATGAACTTTTCAAATCACTTTTTTCTCAAACTTTTCAACCAGAAGACCTCTCCAAAATTACTCCCTTTCATCTACAAACCATAGCCCAAAACTTATTCAAGATTTTAACCTTAGATTAGAAGGCTTATTTGGTATTTTCTCAAGTTTTGGATAGAACGAGATTTGATTATTTTCGCGAGAGGAACGTGATGGTACGATCAAATTTTGAGGAAATTATGTGGTGATTCATGTGATAGTTTTGAGGTATTGGACTTACACAATATGCTCATAAATTCTCTCGAGAGTATTCCGTTTGTTTTTATGTGTCGATTGCACTCATGTTGAATTATGATATTCATTTGAAATCTGAAAATTGTTGAAATCTTGAGATTGATTCATTGTAATATATTATATTGTGATTTGAGCATCGTGTCATAATATTTTAATATGGCACGGAGAATGGGCACTCGCCAATAGTCCAAAATCCTAATATGTGAATGCATAGGCGTGGTGAGGTGAGGCCTGATGACTCATTGATGTGTTGTTGAGAAATTAATATTGATATAATGCTTGAGTATTGAATTTGATTTGTATACGCGAATTTGTATTGTTGCGATTTATTCATCGTGCTAATTTTTTTTGAGCATCTATTCCTGTCATATTTTGTACTTCCCCGTATTTTCTTTTAGTTGGCAGGTTAGTGTGGATTGGGAGGCTATGGACTATTTTGGAGAATTGTTTTAGAGCTTGGATTGGAAGATTTATTTTTGATGTAATAATTAGTGGTAAAATTTTTAGTTCGAGAATTTAATATTCGAGAGACTTTATTATAGTCTTTTTGTGGGAATAGAAATTGTGGATTTGTTATATTTAAACTGTGGATATTTAGATGCTCTATACTTGTTGATTGATGGATTTAATTTAGTTTTATCGTAGTAGCACGCTGCGTGTCTCTTTCGGGTGCGCGGGGTGTTACAGACGGTATCAGAGCTTAGGTATACACGACAACCCTCGGGTCTTTGGGTTTTGGGTCGAGCAAGCGTGAGAGACGTGTTTTCTTTGGAGATGGAATATTTTTTAAAGTTGTGTTAGGCATCGAGGTTGAGATTTGTGATCTTGATGTGAGAACATGTAGAATTGATTGAGGATTTTAGTGTTGTGATTTTTAGAAAATAGAATCGGGTAGCTCTGATTGGGCTGATGATCCACAACCCATTTTAAATACCTCCCAAACCCTAAAGATTAAATCCCAAAATGCCCCTAAACTCAACCTTTTAATCCATTGATCCATTAAACCTTTATCCCACGTTCTAATTTGAGCTGCTGAGAGCTCGACACGTCATCCAATCCCATGATCCACGTCGTGATAACACATTAAAATATTTCGAATATATGATTATCGTCTGGTCGTTCGAACGAATTTGGTCCTCGTTTGAGAGAGATCCCCTGTTATTCAAACGATAGTTCCAACGAGGGTTCTAACGAGTGCAAAATGTGGCTTAGAAGGGCAAAAGAACCCATCTCGCTCGATCAGGAAACTACCCCCCATTTAAACAAAAATACACCTCGATTGAACGAGGGCATTCCAACGAGATTCTAGAGAATAATGGAAATTGAACATGTCCTAGTCATTAGAAGGTCGTTCGAACCTCATTGGAATGATAACCTTTCTCGTTCAAACGATGTGGCCACTCGTTCGAACGATGACCAAATTTTTGCATCTCAACTTTAGGCTATATAAATCCAGTTTAATCGGACTAGGCACACCTGCATTATCCATATTTGATCCAAGATCCATCTTACCATGTCTAAAGCCCCAAATGGGTGATACCAAGTTAACAAATCACACTGGTACGATCAAAATCATGGGGGCGGGTGTTACAGATACAATGTGACACCTCGTAAAATTCATAAATAGAATGATTAGGTCAAAGTACAAATAAGATAGGAGTCTAAACAATAAGTATCATTGTAAGTAGGACTGAAGTAAAATAAAATGCATAATACTAAAGAACTGGTGATCATAACATAAGTAAACCATCACGATTCTGTTACCAAAATAAATGTAATAAAAATCTTCATCACTAGAACATATAACTGTCTCAAAATATAAATCCTATGCCAAACGTAAGAGATGACTTCTACATAAATCAATCGCAAATACAGTAATACGATACTGATTAATACTGAAATATAAATATAAGAAACATGAATGAGCATGCCGGCTCAATACCTACATCTTATAAATGAGTCGGGAGCTAGAATGAAAGATATGAGACCAGGGTAGTGGCGGCAACTGTGGCCAATAATGTGAAAATAGATTTCTATAACATGATTAAACTGAGAAATTCTACAAAGAGTAAGAATTTAATTGAATTTGAGATAAAATAATAACAATACATGTTCCTCTCTTATTTTAGTTATTTTTAAGCTAGCCCAACCCAAACAATCCTAAACATAACATGCGATCTTATCCCGTAGCCCAAGTAAAGCCGATGGCGAACAACTATAATTCATCTCAATTAATTATAATCACAAGGTTCAATAACTATATCCAGAAGATACATTTCCAGTATAACTACGGTAAAAGAAAGGACAATCACATGAGTCCCATAACCAAGTTAGTTTGATCTGACATACAAGTAAATGAGCTATGCCTTCGGGGATCACTCGTGCGTACTAAGTGCAGTTATAGGTTGTCCCATACCTATAACCTCAAATTTACAATAAGATATAAGTCATTATGCCTTCTCGTCATTTGCATAGACCTCCATACCCAAATACTATATTAAGAACACCCCCGTTTAGTCCCCCTCAGGATAAAAGTACGTCAGCAGTTGGATCGGGGTAAAATGAAAGATAAACCCGTCTCTATCACCAGGTACAAACGCGGTCGTCGTTGTGCACACCCCATAAGAATACCTCCTAGTACGTACCCCATGATCACTCACATGTTATGCTCACACATAAGGTCGCATCACATAAATCTAGTCCACATAAGGATTTACTAAACGTATGGTAAATCTATGAGTAATTTTCACTAATTAATAAAGAGGTTAATATTCTAAATTATCCTAAGTCGATTTGGCGAGTTTCTTAATTCGTTCTAATGAAAATATACATGTTGCTCGAACGACATTTTCAATTCGTTTGAATGAAAACACCCATTTCATTCTAATGACATCCAGTTCGTTCTAACGAGATCCTATATCTCGTTCGAACGAGGTCAAAATCTCATTTTAACGAGATGAATTCATCTCCTCCAACTGATCAACAATGGTGATTAACACAATCAATATTAATTTTAAAGCCCATTATATGAACATATTTCATTCATCTTTCATATATAAGGTGTATAATAACAATACTAAGACAGTCCAACAATTTATTAGGTGTTTATATAAGATTTTAAGGATAAACTTCAGATTACGGCTTAAGAACCCGAAGTTCATATTTATACTCAATTCAAAACATATTTAAATTCAATTCTTGAATTAAACTAGGGGATTTTATATGATTCATTAACTACTTCTTAATATAACAATTTCATTCATTTATCAAGGTTAATTCATAGGATTCAACATCAAATTACACTAATACATTAACATTAGTGTGATGTTTAATTTAAGAATCAAACTAATTACAAAATTAGTGTTTAGATTATCAAAAATCAGATTATATAACTCTTAATTTTGATTCCAATGGATTCTCATAATCCTAATTTAAATCCAAATTAAATTCATAAGCTATGTAAACTTGCCTTAAATGATGGTGTGAATCCAAGCCTCCAATCATCCAATTCTCCTCATTTCTTGAGTTCCTCTTCTCTCTCTACCCTTAGAGTTTCTCTAATTGTCTAAAGATATGTTTTAGGTTGTGTAACTAACGTAAGAATCAATCTCACGATGAAGTTAGGCTTAGCCCCAACATAAGCCCAAAGCTAATGAGCCCCTAAATAACACTTCAAATGGCCCAAAACTCTACCCAAGTAATGTACCAACACAATGGACTTAAATCCTACAATTTAAAGTAAAAAATAACCATTCTAAATATCCCTAAAAGTCAACAAGAGGTCTAATTTTGTTAAATTTAAAACTCAATAACTTATATATAAATCCAGTATGAGTTAATTAAAATACACTTTAATTATGAATTAATTTTGCCCAACTTGACATTATATTAAAGTACTTTATGATCATTGGAACCCGATACCGAGGGGTAATCCAAATAAGGAAACACTCGATACCAAGTTCCTGACCATTTTATAGTCACCCATAATACGAAGTCAATTCACATATTTAATTCGTATCTTACCGTGTCTTAGGTCCTATTTTAAAAAAGTAGTTAATTATCATAACACATAATCTAAATTATATAACAACAGATAATAGATAATAATACGTTACATCACATAATTACATAAATTAAATAACACATAGAAAATACGAGGTATTACGTATGGATTGAGCACAATACTGATTGACAACTGAATAGTGAGTTATTCTAGTAAAAAAACACTAAGAAATAAATAAATCATCAATCATAATCAGACAAATTGGAAGAGCCCATAATGTACATTAGCATTGGAAAAAGAAGCACGTGAAAATACTAGAGTACTTGTGGGAAAATCCCGAAGCAAAGAATATGGCGAGTACAAAGCAGAGCAGCAATTCTGAACACAGTTAAATCGAGTTTCATGATGAGTTAGATTAATGATTTTTAATTAGGTATTAGAAAATATTTTTCTTTAATTATTTAATTATTATAAAATGTTTTTAATAGCTAAATTAAAGTAGTATTTTAATTTAAATTTAATGTATTTTTTTTATTTAACCTTAGTTTTTTAATTAGGCATGTCTATATTAATAATAATTCAAACCGGAAAAAAAAATAAAGGAACAATCATGGGGTTGCAGGACTTTTGCCATCAACATGCCATTTTTTCTAGTTCTCGCATTGGAAAAAATCTAGCCAAAATGAGTCAGATTTATATTATACACTGTTTTCATCTTATTTTGGCCAAGGGCTTGGATTATTTTTGGATGGGAAAAATGGCTTGTTGCCATTTTATCCATAGCCTTGGAGTTAGTCTCAACGTGTCAGGGTAGACCTCCCTCAACATTTAATACGACGATCCTAGTGTCCCATACATATTTTTCCTCAAAGATTAAGGTGCATACAATAACTAATTTCTCCTAAACTAAAATAATTCTCCCCCTAAATGAAACATGGCATAAGAATAAAGGAAGAACAATTCTATCGTCCAATGGTGTATAGTGAAACAAGTAATAACAAATCAACTCGTCAACACAAGTACAACTAATCCACATAAAGTTCAATGGATACCAACTTTGATACAATGCCTAAATGAAACCAATTAGAATGTACTAAAAGAAGAATATGATACCAATGTAAAACAAGCAACAAGAGAGATACTAATATGAACAAAAAGCATACCAAGAATATGGCGAATACAAAGCAGAGCAGCAATTCTGAACACAGTTAAATCGAGTTTCATGATGAGTTAGATTAATGTTTTTTAATTAGGTATTAGAAAATATTTTTCTTTAATTATTTAATTATTATAAAATGTTTTTAATAGCTAAATTAAAGTAGTATTTTAATTTAAATTTAATGTATTTTTTTTATTTAACCTTAGTTTTTTAATTAGGCATGTCTATATTAATAATAATTCAAACCGGGAAAAAAAATAAAGGAACAATCATGGGGTTGCAGGACTTTTGCCATCAACATGCCATTTTTTCTAGTTCTCGCATTGGAAAAAATCTAGCCAAAATGAGTCAGATTTATATTGTACACTGTTTTCATCTTATTTTGGCCATGGGCTTGGATTATTTTTGGATGGGAAAAATGGCTTGTTGCCATTTTATCCATAGCCTTGGAGTTAGTCTCAACGTGTCAGGGTAGACCTCCCTCAACATTTAATACGACGATCCTAGTGTCCCATACATATTTTTCCTCAAAGATTAAGGTGCATACAATAACTAATTTCTCCTAAACTAAACTAATTCTCCCCCTAAATGAAACATGGCATAAGAATAAAGGAAGAACAATTCTATCGTCCAATGGTGTATAGTGAAACAAGTAATAACAAATCAACTCGTCAACACAAGTACAACTAATCCACATAAAGTTCAATAGATACCAACTTTGATGCAATGCCTAAATGATACCAATTAGAATGTACTAAAAGAAGAATATGATACCAATGTAAAACAAGCAACAAGAGAGATACTAATATGAACAAAAAGCATACCAAGAATATGGCGAGTACAAAGCGGAGCAGCAATTCTGAACACAGTTAAATCGAGTTTCATGATGAGTTAGATTAATGTTTTTTAATTAGGTATTAGAAAATATTTTTCTTTAATTATTTAATTATTATAAAATGTTTTTAATAGCTAAATTAAAGTAGTATTTTAATTTAAATTTAATGTATTTTTTTTATTTAACCTTAGTTTTTTAATTAGGCATGTCTATATTAATAATAATTCAAACCGGGAAAAAAAATAAAGGAACAATCATGGGGTTGCAGGACTTTTGCCATCAACATGCCATTTTTTCTAGTTCTCGCATTGGAAAAAATCTAGCCAAAATGAGTCAGATTTATATTGTACACTGTTTTCATCTTATTTTGGCCATGGGCTTGGATTATTTTTGGATGGGAAAAATGGCTTGTTGCCATTTTATCCATAGCCTTGGAGTTAGTCTCAACGTGTCAGGGTAGACCTCCCTCAACATTTAATACGACGATCCTAGTGTCCCATACATATTTTTCCTCAAAGATTAAGGTGCATACAATAACTAATTTCTCCTAAACTAAACTAATTTTCCCCCTAAATGAAACATGGCATAAGAATAAAGGAAGAACAATTCTATCGTCCAATGGTGTATAGTGAAACAAGTAATAACAAATCAACTCGTCAACACAAGTACAACTAATCCACATAAAGTTCAATGGATACCAACTTTGATGCAATGCCTAAATGATACCAATTAGAATGTACTAAAAGAAGAATATGATACCAATGTAAAACAAGCAACAAGAGAGATACTAATAAGAACAAAAAGCATACCAAAATAAATATAGCTTTAAACCGATGACGTAAATGGACTAGATGCAATCGCAATGACCCAAAAAAAATGATACCGTATATATATATATATATATATATATATATATATATATATATATGCCAAAGATACCAATAAAGCATAAACACATATATATAGGAATAAAAACCACACAAGACACTTAACACAATAAGCTTTCCAAACTTCTATGGCATAAATATGTCTAAATAAATATCTGGTAAATAGAGTGAAGGGGTGTGAACTAGATACGGTAAGGACACAAGTCTCCGATTGAGTCTTATGTAGTGTTGGCTCAATTCCAGACAAAAACATTTGAGTCATAGGATAGTGTTCAAGTGTATCCATCCAAGCCTATGACGTGTTAGTTGAAGACATAGCGACCAAGTTTATAAAGCTTCATCATATGCCGAGTTTAGTGGGCCTCGTTTCTACGTCATTAACAACATTGTTCCAATGCTCTTAAGGTATGAATGCAATTTATATATATAGGAGCTTGGAAATTTATTGGGCGTAGTTTTTATAAAATAGTTTTAACGACTTTGTTTTACTCAGAAAATAATTTTTAAAACTTTTCATATAAATTTTCGGGCTTAAAAACAATATTTTAATTTTCTGACATGTCGTTCGAACCATATGGTATCTCGTTCGAACGAGATTTCCCTGCCATTCGAACGAACTGACATCTTGTTCGAACGAGATTGCCAGTTAGTTCGAACGAGACTTCTAACGAATTTCCTTTTTCCCTTCTGGAACCTCGTTAGTAAAGTCGTTCGAACGACTTTGGCGAGAACAGTTTTGTGGCATTTTTTTGCAGTTTTCTCCATGTTCCCACTACTTTTTCCCCACTACGTTTTGACAGAATTATGAAGTGCGGTAACCAACATTTTCCAAGTAACTTTTCATATTTCTGCATCTCCTAGAAAGAGTTTTTAGAGAGTTTCAAATTCAAATGAAAAGGTTCATGTTTTGAGTGTTTGTTTTTCAAGAAAAATCCTTAAACACTTTTGTTTACACCCAATTGTTTGGTTTATCCAAGTTCCTTATTATATATACTTTGCTTGGAGTTTTGGCACCGGTTTTATCTCTACCATTGGAAGAGTGTTTGGGTTTACTTCTACATCCCACAAAGAAGAAGTTCGTTGTTTTTGGCTATGGCATTCTCATACGGTGAAAGGCACCGTGTGTGGTTGATGGGTTCCTAAAAGTCCGATCGGTGGATTCCGGGATCGCGGTGGACCTCCGTGGTTATTCGCTAGGCAAAGGTGTGTATAAAAAGGAGCGCCGGGGCTTGGACGGAGTCAAGTTAAGTGTTTGTAAGTCTTTTTGTCTTGTACTTGTAAAACCATACTTAGTGGATTTGAGGTTAGGGCCGTCCGATGTTTTTTCCCATTTTGGGTGTTTCCTCGTACATCGCGGCGTAGTGGTTATTTATTTATTTTATCTTTTGCAAAATTCACATTAGATGCATGCTTAGGTAAAAAGATAAAATTGGTTTAAATCTCTACTCATGCTTAAGTTGGTGCTAAAATTAATTTGGGTAATGTTTAATTAATTTTGTTCAAGTTATTAATTTTATTGGATAAAATTTGGTTTGTCCTAGTTTGCAAAAATGAATTAATTATTTGTTAGGCAAATTTCTAGGACTTGAATTGAATTAAGTTATTTAAGTGAAAAATATATTTGTTGTTTAATTTAATTTCACTTCTTGTTTGGTTTATTTTAATTTAAAATAAATTAAAATTTGGTGTTTGTGTGTGTGTTATGTTGAGCCATCTCTATTCCGCATCTAAAAGGAAAGTACTTTTTGTAAAATCAAAATTGGGGTTCATCATTTCCAACAAGTGGTGTCAGAGAGGGATTGCTAATTTATTGCGTTTAAGATCCTTTTTAAATATTTTTGACAAAAATGAAATTCTTCCCATTTTCAAAATTTCCTATTTTTGATGGTTCTAATTACGCATATTGGAAAGCACGTATGCGTTCGGCACTTAGGTCTCTAGATGAGAGGGTTTGGTTGTCTGTCGTTACCGGGTGGTCCCCACCTACATATTTAGTTGGAAATGAACATGTTCCCAAATCCACCGATAGATGGAGTGAGAATGAATTTAAACTTGCAAATTTTAATTCTCGTGGTTTAAATGCCTTGTTTAGCACGATCACACCGGATGAATTCCGTCTCATTATGACGTGTGAAACCGCTAAAGAAGCTTGAGATATTTTACAACTCACTCATGAAGGAACATCTTAAAAGCTTCTAAACTCCAAAACCTCACCATTCAATTTGAAACCATCAAAATGAATGAAAAAGAAACTTTTGATGAATTTTATGCTAGACTTTCCAATACAGTCAATTCATCTTTTAATTTGGGAGAGAAAATACCCGACAACCGAGTAGTAAAGAAAGTTTTAAGGTCCCTACCCGATAGATTTATTCCTAAGGTGACGGTATTAAATTATTTGCCCACTTTAGCCTCTACGAAATTAGAAGAGCTCGTAGGTGATTTACAAACCTATGAACTAGACATGTTTCCTTCTAAAACTAAAAAGAAAATAGATAAGGGAATTGCTTTGAAAGCTCGAAAGGAGGAACAACAAGTAGTAGAGAGTGAAAGTGAGAGTGACTCGGAAGATATGGCTCTGTTTGCTAGGAAGTTTCGAAAATTTCTTAAATTTAACAAAGAAAAATTTAAAAATAATTTTAGGAAATTTGAAAATTCTAAGCATGACAAAGCTGAGAAGATCCCTAAAACTTTTAATGAAAATTTAAATAGGGACAAGTCAAATAGGTGTTATGGTTGTGAAGGGTATGGCCATAGGGCAAAAAAGTGCCCCACTAAACTAAGAAGAGAGGGTAAGCAACCAGTTTATTTTAATGCAACCCTTAGTGGTAGTGATAAGGAAGAGGGACCCGATTCCCCCACTAAGCCCAACTTTGTGGCTTTTATGGCTAGTCATGTGAGTGATAGTGATCACTCTTCTATTGATAAAATTTTAACACATGACACTTCCAAGGTCAAAGTTTATGATTCCCTTATTTTTTATGGTAGTGAGAGTGGAGAAGAAAGAGAGTGAAAGTGAAAATGAGGTTGATGTGAGTGAACTTCAAATTGCGTTTCAAGAATTATTTGAAGAATCTATTAAATTAAAAAGAAAAAATTTGAAGTTAGAAGCTAGTTTAAGAGAGCGTGTTAAGGTTATTGATGAGAGTGCGTTAGTGGAAGACCTTAGAACACGTGAGAGAGCTCTTCGTGAGAAGATTGAATATGTAGAAGGCGAGAGAGATAGCCTTAAAGGTTTAATGGAATCCTTGAAAAAAGAGCTTCTCGCGTTTGAAGAGCGCAATATTTTATTAGAGTCTCACATTTTAGATTTAGAAAATAAAGTAAAAGACTCTAGTAAAGTCAAATTTGATTTGGAGTGTCGTTCGGAGAAATTAGATAAAATATTAGGAACGGTTCAAATAAAAAATGACACTTGTGGTTTAGGCTTCGATACTTGTAATGAATCAACTCATAAAGACAAAACCAATGTTTTAGGAGAATCCTCTAGGAATAATGTTATAGATCATTCCTTAGGTAATTATTTTCACCGAGTCTTTAGGTGCTCACATTGTGGTCAAAAAGGTCATCTTAGGAAATTTTATTTTGATCTTAAACGAGGTCCTAGAAAATCCCAACGTAAGGCAACCGAGGTAGCCAAGATTCCTACACCCTGAGATCATCATTCGTCATTTGGGTTAGGAGATCCAACTGGGTAGCTTTAAAAAATAGGATTTTTGATTCTCATTTACTTTCACATGATTCCTCACTTGCTAAATCTAAAGGTTGAATGTGTTAGTTGTTTGCATGCTTTAGCTTTTGTACTACATGCTATATTATCATGCTAAATGTATGCTCATTTTAATCATTTTATAGTCATTGCTTTATCACATATCACATGCTAGAATTATGATTATTGTTTATCTTTTGTATTATAGTTCTTTCATTTTAGTTTGCATTAAATGAAAAATACAAAAATATTTTTGTTTATCATTTGTGTTTTATTTTTTTCTAATTTAAGATTAATGAAAAATACAAATAATTTTTGTGTGTCTTTTGAGTAAATATTTTTATTTTTAGTTAAATTTTTAAAAAAACTCAAAAAGATTTTTTTGTGTGTATTTTAGTTTGACACACTCTATGTGGCATATACTTGTGTTAGAATCCTTTTTTTTTTGCTTCCATGTGGCTAGAACTTTTGGTTTAGATTGTCAATCCTTGAAATGTTCTTTACCATGCTTACATGGAGTAGTTGGATTTTGTGTTGTTTTAATGGATTCTATTTTTATTGGCCTCTATTCACACTTGCACGAGCTCTCTTGAAATTTTAACTTCATATGTATATTTGAACTTTGTGAGGTGTTCTCCTACCAATCTAGTCATCTACATATTATATGATCTAGGAGGACTAGTGCCTGTTAAAATCCGTTGCACGTGAGATTTGTGTGAGATATAAAAAATGATGTATATAAATGTGCACGGGGAAGGGCTCCGAAAGGAAATATTATCCTTTGCGAGTAAGCCACCGTTTGCTTGGACCTAAAAGAAATACGTGGTCCAAAGGCCTAAAAGATTAATGGCATTAAAAGAAAAAATATTTGCCAAGGCCTATTTTGTTTAGTTTGTTTATTCATTCAAAAGATTAAACTCTATATGCTTAAATTGAGGGAGTTTGGATGGTATATCAACGGTTTGCACAATGTCCGTTTATCCTAGTTATGCTTTCAATGTCATGACTCTATTGGTTTGTAGAATCATCGAAATTCTAGGCTTGTATGCATTGTGTATGCTTGTTCATTGAGTTCAATTTATATTGTCACATGAGGTTATATTCAAATGTGATGAAGTTGGCAATCAATTGAGAACTCCGTGAACATGTTTTAAGTGATTGGGTCTAAATTTAATTGTTACTAGTTCACACCCCTACACTTCCGTTTCCATTTGACACATTTTTACCATACGAGTGTGAAAAACTTATTGTATTTTGTGTCATGTGTGGTGTCTATACCTATATATATATATATGTGCGTGTGCGTTATTGATATTCATTATGTCTACATATATATGGTATCTTTTTTCTTTGCCTTGATTTCTTGTCCATCTATACTTCAAATTCATAATTGGTATCTATCGTGTTGCATATTGTTGTTGATAGGGGGATAAATGGTATCTAATCCTATTGTTATCGTATCTTAGTTTGGGATATTTAACTTAGGGGGAGTCGCGAACATCTTAGGTAGATCACAGTTGATAAAGGGGAGAATTAATTTAGGGGGAGTATTTATTTATTTTACATGCATTTAATATTCTTGATA
The DNA here is from genome assembly GCA_949130495.1 of Sambucus nigra. Classification (NCBI taxonomy): domain Eukaryota; kingdom Viridiplantae; phylum Streptophyta; class Magnoliopsida; order Dipsacales; family Adoxaceae; genus Sambucus; species Sambucus nigra. The sequence continues at coordinate 403,966,471 of OX422211.1, forward strand.
TTCCTCATGCATTTGATAGTTTGCTTAAGTGTTCAGGCATTCTACTAAATGGAAACTTCCATCGTCGGCAAAGATCTTGATCCTTGGATTGTTTGAGTCAAACCTTGAATTTTTATTTTGGGAGGGATATGTTTAAGTCTAGTAGAGCTTGACGGCCCTTTAGGATTTTTGTTTGGTTTTTGTCCCGGAATAGTCAAGGGGGAGATTTGTAAGGACACAAGTCTCCGATTGAGTCTTAATGTAGTGTTGGCTCAATTATGGACAAAAACATTTGAGTCATAGGATAGTATTCAAGTGTACCCATCCAAGTGTGACACCCTGACTAATTAAATACCGGGTAGCTACTCCTTTATTCAAATTAATACAAAATGTCAAGTTGGTTCAGTTCATAGCATCATTGTCGAAAACATTTTTAAACAATTACTAGCCACCTAATATTTAAAAAGTGAGTCATCAAATTTTATTTAAATTAGATTAACATGCAACCAATTAAATTATTAACTAATGATACCACAATCACATCACAGTCACAATAGAATATAAATGAAAAAATAAATGAGTCTAGAGTAACACTCCTTTGACTAATCCAAATACTGAATGAAAATCAAATACAAGTCTGAATAGTAAATAACTCCAAAACTGAATTGAAACTGAGTATGATAAAGCTGTCTCTAAAAGAAAAGGGGCTACAATGCCCTAATAGATGAATACATCCGAAATAGAATCAATGTAAAATGTGGAGGCGTCTACTATCGAGGTCCTGTAACTTCCACAACAGCTACATCATGTCAAAGGAATAGAACTCCTAAGATTGGCGTCCCTGTGGCTGGGCACCTAAAAGTTTTTTCAAGAAAATAGATTTAAAAGCAAATGGGTCAGAGCCCGATGTAAAAACAGTTTAAAATATAGCAAGTGTTTAATTGCATTAAACAGTGAATATTAAATACATGTTAGTTACATGCTCTCACATGAGTTTCTCACCTCTTTGCTAATGTGCACGTCTAACGTATAAATCTAACCCTTACTAATTATGCTGTTAACTAACTAGTCTGTACCACTTCCTATCCTCACATGATAATATAGGGGTTTATTCAAGACATTCTAATATAACCTGCGCGTATCTCATCTTTTTATTTCTCAGATCAATTTATAATAATTATTATAGGAAATTCTCATTTTTAACCTTATTCCAAACGTCTCAAGTATTCACATTCATACTTTAACAAAGAGTCTGTTATAATTACTAGTATATTAATCTCAACATAAATATACAATTAGGGCATCCCTAGGCCCCTGCGGTGCACACATACTCTGCTATCGAATCTCGGTACATCACGTACATAAGGACTACGAGTTTCCAATCTCTCAAGAACCGTTTCAATAAGAAAAATCACACATATTGGAGGCGAACATAGTTCACATACCCATGGGTAAGGCACATACCTACGCTCCCATTGTCAGCTGACTTATTAACTCACAAATAAGTCATTCACAACCCTATGTCCTTAAGGTACCAATCTAAATCCCCCCGTAGGCACACAAAGATTAGATGGACCTGTTTCGAAAGTCGACCTCCCATGATAGCAAGTATGGTAGGTATGTCATACACATATAAATCCATATACTAAGCATTCACATAACTTAGATAATTTATAACATTATTAAATGTATGTTCTCAATCCCTATACCGTTACTCCAATTAGTAAATTTTTATAGTTCCGAATAATTATATAATATAGTCCACCGACACATCTCACGTCGTAGTTTCAAGTACTTAAAACCTAACCAAAAAGGTTACTAAGTCTCCTATTATTCCCCTCACTTTAATACAATACTCTTAAGGTCCATATTTCTGCCACTAACCTTATATTATCAACTATATAGATTTAACTCATTCAATTGCGATCTTTAATAGTACCTCACTCATCAAACCTTATTAGGTTTAACTTAAATCCCAAATTTAATTTTTAATAACAATCCGGGTCTCATATACACGCCTACTAGTCTTCCTTAAATCCAAAAGTGTTCACAAGGTCCCGACCAATCACTCTCTAGGATCGAAATTGTTAAAATCCAACAAGGGAAAAAACATAACAATTCTCGGGGAGGTCAATTGATCGACCTTGAATGTCGATCGATCGACCTATGAATGTCGATCGATCGATCGCACCAGGTGAGGCTACAGACTGCTTCGTTTTTCAGTCCCAGATTTGTCCAAAAACTTCATTACAAGGTATGAAATTCTAAACTAAGGATATAGGATCATTATACAACCTAAATACATTATTTTAACGTTCCAAAACTATTAAATCATCAACAATTAGACTTATATGGATCAAATCTTCATAAAAACCCTAGTTTCCTATTTTCTTCAAGAACCATGATATTTCACTTCTTTAATCCGTTTTTAATTCATCAAGGGTTATGTTTTGATTACTGAATTTCGTCCGGAACTAACCTACATGCAATTTCTATCCAAGATTTAGAGTTCTACACCAAAATTCATGAGTTTTCATCATCTTTCAAGGCTATTAACAATTCGTACACTAACATGGAGAAAGTATTCGCTGAAAATTAATGGAATAAAATAACTTGCCTTAAGATTGATGTTTAGATCCGTTGATGATGTCCAAGGGCTGGTTCTTTCCTTATTTTCGATCACAATTCCATCGAAAGTGGTGGTGGTGGGTGGTGGTTATGGTTTGAAGACCTTTTGTAACTTCTCCTCTTTCTCCCGTAGCCCACTATTTGTTTTTTAGCTGATAATGGCCCTAATGGCCTTCCCAATAATAATTAAATAAACCCTAAAATTCGTGGGTCTTATTTCCTTAAATTTTAAACTGACTAAAATATCCTCCCGATTTGTCGTTTTGGCCTAAAAACGCCCTGGGACCCAAATTAAACCCCCTGCTAGTGTTTTTTGACCATCTCAACCCCTCCGGACACGTTGGTGCACTCAGACTGTAGGGCCTTCATAAGAAAATATGATAAGTGACAGGAGTTTTTTGTAATTCACAAAGTACTTAACGCTGCTCTAGCAACAATTACTTAAATTTGGCCTTACGATATTTAAGGAATTGACTTGGTTGGCCCACTGTCGACCACCCAGGGTAGGTTCAAGTACCTGGTAGTTGTTGTTGATTATTTCACCCAATGGGTGGAAGCCGAACGATTGATCAAAATGCCTTATGAAAAGGTGTACCAATTCATCTGAAAGAGCATCCTATATAGGTATGGCATGACTTATGCCTTCATTACACTATGGAACCCAATTTGATAATAATGAATTCGAAGCATATTGTGTTTAGTCGAATATCTGTAAATTCCATTCTACATTAGGCCATCCACAAAGAAATGGTCAAACTGAGGTGATGAATATAACCTTGCTCAATGGATTGAAGAAGAGGCTTAATTCTGCCAAGGGAAACTAGATTAATAAGTTACACTATGTTCTCTGGGCTTATAAAACAACGTCGAGGACAACTATTGGAGAATCACCTTATATGCTTGCATTTGGGATAGAAGCCATGGTATCGACTGAGATAGTCCTACTAACTCACAGGGTGATAAATTTTGATTCTCCAAAGAGTGATTCAATATAAAGATTGGACTTAGACATGTTAGAATAATTCTGAGAAGATGCCACCCTCGGAAATGCTGCGTACCAATGAAGGACTGCTCACTTTTACAATAAAAGATTCAAGCCGACCAACTTAAAAGAAGACGACTATGTCTTTAAGAACGTCATCCAGAAAGGCAACAAGCTTGAGGCCAATTAGCATATCCCATATCGTATTTTAGCTATCATCTCACTAGGGACTTTTCAACTTGAGATATTAGAAGGGGAAGAATTCAAGAACCCTTGGAACGTCAAGCACCTTCGCAAACATTATCAATGAATCAAGTCATTGACATATTATATTTCTTTTTACCTTATGTTCAACACAACTATCTTTCAAGTTCAATAAAAATCTTGATTTTAGTTCCATCAATTTTTTTGATTTTTTTTGGAGTACGACAATATACATCCCCTAGAAGAAACAAACAAAAAATCTCTTCGCCTTTAGCTCTTACCGATCAACAACACTTACTTAATAATGTTAAACTTACTTGCCGACCAACAACACATACTTAATCAGGTTGAACTTGTCAAATTCGATATGCACCAACAACTTTATGCACAGTTGTATCTCGCCCAAATTATTACTTCATGTATGACTTCGTATGTACAAGTCCCGAATAAGAATTTATTACTTCATGTATGACTTTGTATTAAAAAGTCATGAACAAGAAGTATTACCTGACCAAGTTAAATACAGGAATACACTCCTAACACACTTGGTCAACGTTAATAATTTACTTCATGTATGAGTTCGTCTTTGACAAGTCAAGAATCTGTCTATAAAACTTCGTATACAACTCAAACAGTTAAAAAAGTTTTACCCGATTAAGTTAAGAGACATGTAAACATCCCTAACCATTGGAATACACACATATATTCCTTATACACTTGGTCACCACTGATAACTGATGCTAAAATTGGATCAATAAAACTATTTGTAGTGTCATCTAAGTGCATTAGTAGAATCTATGGCCCCACAATCACAGTTTAATAATTCATTATTAAACAATAACTTAGTTGACTGATTGATTAACTAATCATAAGTTGACAACACAAAACTATGAATTTTTTTATTCAAATACTAACTGTATTACATTCAAGATCAAATGAGTACAAATACATAAAATTTATTTAGCTGGACGTTTTTCTTAAGCTTTGGAAGTTTGCTGCACTCTCACCATACCAACATGAGGATCGTCCAAGGTATAAGGGTAATTGATGAAGTTGAAATCCCTTAGCATTTTCCTGTTGCTATTGCTTGGTCTATTGATCAGATGAAGAGGTTGATCTATTTCATGCACATCATAAAGACCATAATCTCCCAGGTACTTGGTGATTAAGCATTGGGGAATAGCATTAGGAGGAATCCATGATATGTCAAACTTGAATGGGGTCTTGTCACAATACAGCAGACCAGGCATAGCTCACTGTTTCGATCATATTTTATTAAGGTCAGACAGATGATCCTTCCCCATCTGTAACCTTCACGGTGGCTGTAGGCAAGTTGATCGTCATGGTTAAGGGCCTCATTATAGCCTTCCATTCAGACCTCCCGAGGTTATTTGTGAAATTTAAAGGTTAACCTTTCAACATGATGTTGAAGTTTCTTCAATACATCACTCTTCACTTTTAACTAAACAGATTGGTCGACGATGGCTTTATCCTTAACTTCCAGCTTCATATACAAATCGACGATGGCCTGATTATTTTCCTTCAACTGGGCATCTTGGTCGTCTAGTGTTTTACTGGTTCTTACCTTATTTATAGTTAGTCGGCTAGTTCTTCGTTGTTTGGAAGTTTGCTCAGGCTTGGTTTTGTGTAGTGCTTTAAGTTCTCCTACTAGTATGGCATTCTCAACCTCCAAGAAAGAAGAAACTTCATTATCACCACTAGAAGATGACTTCTTCAAGCTGCCTAGCTCATTTATTAGCCTATCGTTTTCCTCTTCAAGAAGTTTGGCTATCTTCCTAGCTTAATCTATTTCTCCGTTCAACAGGAACTTTTTCCTTCTGTACATGGAGGCGTAATCTTCAAGTTTCTTCTCAAAGCCCCAACCTTCGTTCAATGCTTTGTACTTATCCTCATAGTCATCATGGAGTGACGCCAAAGTAAACTTGTGGTCTTCTTACTGATCTTTAATCATTTCATAATAAGCAACATTATTTGCCACTGCCCTATCCAGTAAGCAATGAATATGGATATATGACTTCTTAACTTGGTCGGACACATATGGACCAAGCAAGTTGACTACGTCTTCTTCGGATATAGGAAAATGGACAACTTCTTAAAGATTTCTACTTCACCTAAGCAGGTCGGATTTAGTAGAAACTATGGCCTTTTTCCCAGCATCAAACTAAAAATTGCAAATGTAAGAACACAAGTGTGCTTACTAAGCAAACGTAATACGAGGTGCATGACTTCATGAAGATAACTCAACAAAGTAAGAAGGCATAAGTGCAAAAAAGGCAACACATTTGGCCAAAAAGAGAAATGTTTTCATTAATAACTAGGAGGTGTTACATACTACTAATCATATTACAAAACAGATGAATAAAAAAGAAAAATAAAGGAGTTAAACCTTCATCTTATTTATGAACATTACTCCCAGAGGGCTGGTCGATAGAAGTAACTTCATCAATGGGCTTTAAGACAAACCCAACTGGCTGAACGGAGGATTATCCAGACCCTTCCTCCTCATCAAAATCTTCCTTTAAGTTTAGCGGAGAGTTTGGATCATGCCTCAGGAATAATTCGAAATCCTTTACAGTGTCGACCTCTTTTAGGGCCTTCGACTAACTATCCTTAAAGGACTTTTTCCTAACGTACTCAATTTTTGTTGAGGCAACTGGAAACACCTTATCCTCGCCTTAATTGAATGAGTTTTATTTTATTTTCTTGTTTTTGGACTTCTCTACAACCAATTCAAAGGTCAGATAAATAGTTTTCTCCTCGGTAGACTTCAAAAGAGCTTAATTCTCCACCAATTTCTCTTCGTCTAGCTTGGCCCTAGCATTAGCAACTATCAAACTGGTCTCAGCAGTCACCATTTTTTCCTCAATAGTAGTTTCTCTATTATTAGCCTTTTTCAGTTCTGCCTCCCAAGATTTTTGCTTAGACTCCAACAATTGCCTTGAAGTCTCCACAGATTGCCTTAGACCCTCAAGGGCGTCTTCAACATCTCCTCCCAAAGAATGTATTTGATCGTCCTTCTCCATTAGTTGATTGAAATTCACCAAAAATTGGACAAAGGGCAACATCAGATAACAGGGAGAAAAATAAAACATTAAGGGAAAATAGTAGAGGGGAAAGAGTTACCAAAGCTAAACTTTGGCAAGCATTTTCTGCCAACTTGAGACGTAACAGATGAGTAAGAATTGCTATATCCACAACGCGAGTACCAACTTTGATCAACTTCCTGGTCACACCATGATGAATAATAATAGAGGATGACCCTGTAATAACCATATCCTCCTGAATCTTCTCGACCAACTCTTGGTCGACAAACTCTTCTCAACCTGCTTCTTAGACAGACCTTTTCTTAACCTCTTGAATTTAGGTGAAGTAGTATTAACTTCCTCACCGGTTATGACCTAAGGAACTTTTTATTTCTCAATAACCTTGGATGTTTTCTCTAGCTTATTGGCATTAGCACCCTTGCCAGTCTTCTCGATAACTCTCTTAGTAGTGGGAGACAAAGCTCTAGTCATCAGGTCAGGAATTTCTCTCTTTCCCATGCCAACAAGTGAAGAGGTGGGAACAATAGAAATGTCTAACGAATCAAAAGAAGATAATGTCCCCAAATCTTTCTTAGCCCTAGCAGATTCATCAGCCGACGAAGTAGTTACTAGTTACTCTTCTAGATTTATGGGGGCTAAAGCTGATGCAGTGGCCGACCTAGCAACAAAGTAAATGATTAAACTCCTATATTGCAACAAGTATGAGGCAACTCTTGGATGTTCCTCGCCAATCCTCTGGTGAATGCTCCATAGGAATTTCAATTCACGAATATTGACGTCTCCTTCTTCGGGACACTTCTTTTTTATCTCAACTGTGTAATTAGGACAAAAAAACACTACTCAGCATATTATCAAATAGTTTAGAAAAAAAGAGGAATACAATAATTAAATTGAACAACTTATTCCATGTCCTACTTTAGGGCATCTGGGGACATCATACACTTATCCTCTTTGAAGAGGAGCATGTTGCCAATTCTCTGCAATAACTCCATAATCAAAATAGTCTTTGTTGGAGTTTGGAAAATTGACAACTATGGCTCTATTGGCAAACCTAGTTTTCATATAGTAAGTACTATCACTGGTGACCCATTTTAACAAAACATCAGCTCAGGGATGCCAATGTGGGTTCCATGTATTTGGTTAAGCCTACGTATCCCATTCACTACTCTCCAGGTGTTTGGGCTACTCTAGCAGGGACGATATCAAAATACTGATAAAACTCTAGAAAAAAATGACCGGGGGGAAAAGTGAAACCACACTCAGCTATGAACAAAGAGGGAATCCACTGACCCTCTGGTAGTGATAAAACTTTAACAGGTGGTACTGACATTTCTAACTCTACCTAATCAGGGATGTTCCTTTCATACCTAAACTCGTCTAGAGAATCCCCATGAACTATGTAAACCATGGTTACAATATAGAAAGAAAGAATTCGAAAAGAAAGGGAGGAAGAAAGCTTACAGAGAAAATGGTGGCAGAAGCAAATGTAAGACTCAAAGGAAAGCTCAAAGACAAAGAAGAACAAGAAGGAGAGTTCGAAAGCTTGGAAAATTTATGGTCTGAAAAATCAGCAAACTCTCGTCTCTTGTAGATTACTTAGAAAGTCGTGTAAGAAGTGATTACCTGTATCGACGATTGATGTTCAGATGCCTTCACAGTTCTAAAAGAGCAAAAATACCAATATACCCTTTGGTGATTCGCTAATTTTCAAATTATTTACAAAAATGACACTACAAGATCAAGGCTTGAAAAATTTTCACAAGTCCCACAAGTCGGCCTATGCCGACCAAATTTGAAGAAAATATACTCCATACTTTTAATGAAAACATCAAGAATGAAGTATTGGGGACTTCTGTTGAAAGAAAAAATTATCCACCTACGTGGACCAAACAGAAATGGACACTCACCTCCTTATATGGCAGTAATCCTAGCCAACAACCGTTTAATCAACCCCAAAGATAGTTGCTCGGTAGGCATGTTGACCAATACGAATAATGCAAACCATCAAAGTAAATAAACGGTCACCACTTGGGGAAACCACCAAGGGTCCTTCCACATGTGGTCTAGACAATCAACCATCACATTCATTATGTACGGGTGTAAGAGCTTGAACATATAAAGGCATTCAACCCTTGATCTATGGGTCACTACAAATACATTATATTCCTTTCACAAAAGGCAAGACATAACGGGGTCTAGGATATTCTTTTTAATAAGAGTACCTAGCTTTCAGTAATCACTCAAATTAATACAATAATGGTGGATGTAGGCTTTCTTACACAACCGAACCACTTTAAAAACTCTCTATCTCCTGTGTGACTTTTCATTACAATCTTATAGTTTATCTGTGATTAGAAATTAGATCTAGTCCATTTTTTAACATCAACACTAAGCATGCATCTAGGTGAGTATGATAAGATAAAATAAATCAACCACAATGCCCGATGAACGAGAAAAAAACAAATGGAAAAAATCTTGGATGGCTAAGCCACACAAAGTCCACTAAGTAAGAAATTATAAAAGGACACGATAGAAAACTTATAATGCAGACTCGACACCTCGCAAGCCTTGACGCTCTTCGTTTATTCAACCTCTACTCAATGGCATGTAGGATTCCACCCCTGAAGTCGGAATAACATGTGGGCCCACACACGCCTTAGAATCCATCGGTAAACCTTAACAATCGTTATGCACACGGAGTCCACTATATGTAAACCAAAGAGCATGTAATCCTTCACAAGAAACAATTCTCAACAGTGTGTATAGAATAAACAATGGTGCTAAAATAAGATCTCAAGGCATATAATGATAAATCTTGGATCTTAAACTAATTAGGTTTAAACAAGGGTTTATGTTTTGGAAAATTTAATCATAATGGGTAAGAAAACTTAGAGGACTTTTTGGAAGTGTTTAAGAATAAAAATGGATAGAAAAAGTCATTTTCAAAATTGCTGCTCCGCACTAGTTTAAAAGGAGGGACAACTGAGATCATGGGAGTTGGGGGAGGAGTGGGAAAATTATTGTTTATTAAAAAACACGTTCGTTCATTTGAATGACATGGTACCTCATTTGATCAGCACACCTATTCTAGTTCGAACAAGGATCTAATGAGAACTCAAACGATATTCCAGAGAGGTCAAGTTGTTTGAAAAAAAATTCTCGTTAAAAGGTCGTTCGAACGAGGCTACCAATCTCCATGGAACGGTCTTCGAACGAGTTATCTAACGAGATTACAGAAAGAAGAAAAAATGTCTCATTAAGAGTTTAACAAATATCTTTCGAACGATGTATCTGTTCTCATTCGAACGAGGGACATGTTCTCATTAAAAAAACTTATTCGATGATAAAATATCACAGGATAATTTTGACTCATTTGAAGTTCCGTTTGATCTTGGGTCTAACGACACCCAAAATGGCTTATAAAAATTCCTAGAGACATTTTATAATTAGATTAAAAACATCTTAACACCCAATAATAAAATATCCAGGGCTCAATATAAATACGCATTTATACCTGAGAGATCCTTGGAGCATTGATGATGAGGAATGGCACGAAACATGACATGCTGTTGTGTTCTCTTTATATTGGCTGCTACATTTTCAACAATAACGTCATAGGCTTATAAGGTCACTAACTCAAGTCCTAACCTATGACTCATAATGTTTTATCCGGACTTAAGTTAACATATATAAATTATCCCAATTGGAAATTTTCCCTTACAGAGGCAACTCAATCACCAATTGTTGTCGACGCCAACGTTGAGTCTGATCAGGAGGTCGAGGGAGGCAAATTTTTTATAGGTTTCAGGCCGTCTTTAGTTTTTCACTATAGCTTTAATAACTGTAAAACTTTTATGTTGCCTCTACTCTATTAGCTTTAGACTTTGGGGTTGAACCCTCTGTTGGAATGGAATCAAATCAGAATGACTACGGTGCCCTCGATCTCATACGCAAGATGAAAGCTAAGAGACATGCTAAAAAGTAATTTGATGCTGAGGTGATTATTAAGCCCAAGCTAAGGATGAAGCTTGACATAGGGATGATGTTGATGCCAAGAAAAGGTTGATTCCAAGGCCAAAGATAAGAGAAAATCCATTATTACTCACGATGGCACCAATAAACCCCTAGCTGCTAAAAATTAAAGGCCGGTGGAGGGACTCACTACCTAGGGTTATCCAAAAAATCAATGGATTTAATAACCGAGGACAACAAGGCTTATGGAGTGTGTGATCATAGAAGGGTAATCCGCTCGTAGGTTATCTAGGGAAACTGGGTCATCCTCTCTCTGACCCTTGGTGTAAGAGTTCAAATTTGACCTAGATAATCTCGTAACCTATGACCATGTGAAGAAGGAAAAGGATTCCATCTTACACCATATGAATAACACTGTGCATGTGCATGGCTATTACATACACAACCCTGGTTTCGAGTTGTTCCGTTCATTGGATATTGACACCTCATAGAAGGTTTCCCATCACAGGGCATTCATGGTAGGGTTTTAGTTAATTTGCATTTGATAATTTTTTTTTACAGTTTTCTTACCTCATTGTCTTCTTTTATAGGGTGCGATGGAATTTAATATTCTTTACGAGAAAGCATTAACGAGTGTTCGTGGCAATAAGTTTGAAAAATATGCAAATCAAGATTTTTGCATACAGTGCAATACTTGGATCCAGGAGGTGATCAAGTTACTGCAAGAGGCCAATAAAGTAGCAGATGAACTGAAAGAGACTTGCAATGAGCTGAAAGAGAAGGACGACCATATTGACTATTATCTTGGCTGAAGAGGAGGTTAAGAAGATGAAAGAGCAGGCCACCACCGACGCTACTAAGATTCAAAGCCTGAAAAAAGCATTGGATAAGGCCAAGGTAGATGTTATTGAGTGGTATAAATCTTCTTTTGACTTCACTATGGATACCATAACTTTCGTTTCATAAGGTTATGATGAATTAAAAAAGAGGGTAATAAAAAATTACCTTGACATCCTAGAGGTCATCATCCAGTAGGAGGGAGACAATGAGGAGTCCAAAGCCTTGGTCAATGAAGAGGATGATATGGAGGTTGATGAGAAAACTTCTGAAGACCAGTTTTCTTAGCAGACTAACCCCCACCTTCCATTTTCCAAGTACCTTTGATGTATATCAAATGGTTCCCTCGCATCATACCACTTGACCGAACTCACAATGAGAGGTATATATCAAGGAACTCATTCACATACATCGAGTATATTAAATTCTCTCTCAAGCGTAATATCACCATGAGGAATATTATGAGACAATTTATGTACACTCAGGTATATCAAATGGCTTTTCCACACATACTAGTGAATGATTGCCCTGATAGGTATGAGGTATATCGTGGAAGTCAAGCCGAAGGGGGGAACCCTCACACTAACTTCTTATGCATAAACATCATATAAACGTCTGATCTAGGACACTTATTCTTAGTTTGTAAAATTCAACGTGAAACATTACCAAAATTTTGAGTCGTCTTACCGCCCAAGTTTTGCACTATTTTTCCCGTTTTCAAAATGACACTGTAAGAAAAATTTCCAATTAAGTCAATTTATTTGTAATTGGCTTAACTTCGGAGAAAATATTTGAGTCATAGGTTAGGCTTTGTATTTTCGATCTCGTAAGCCTATGACATGTTTGATGAAGATGTAGCGACCAAGCTTCAAAGTTGGATACACATCGTGCCGTGTTTGTCGTGCTAAGTTTGTCTTCACATTTAGGATCTCACAAGTATGAATGAATTTTGAACATGGTCCTTGGATATTTTTAAAAGTGTTTTATTTTTGATCAAAATTGTTTGGAATTATTTAAAAATGTTTTTTGAAGAAAACATATTTTTTTTAGTTTTATCTCGTTAGAACGAGTTTTACACCTCGTTAGAACGAAATGCTATTTTCGTTGGAATGAAGTTTAATCTGGTTAGAACGACTTTGTAATCTCATTGGAACAAACATCTAGCGAGGAGTCTTTGTTAAATGGTGGACAACTCATTAGAAGCTCGTTAGAATGAGAAAGCCATTTCGTTCGAACGAACTTGAGTTTTGTTACAACGAAATGGGGTTCTCGTTCGAACGAGATGGATTTTTGTTCGAACGAGTATGCTGCCTCAAAATTCATGTTTTCACTATTTAAGGCGTGTTGGACTCATATTTTTCAAGAACGTTTGGCAAAAGTTAATTACTTACGTGTTTATCAAAGTTCAAAAATCCTAGTTTCACCCTTTGTGTTTAAAGATCCAAGTTTACATATTCATATGCTTTGAGATCTTTTGTTTGGGAACCAAAGTTTGTTTTTCTACATCTTGAGAGAACGTGTTTCATGCAGTGGACTTCGTACTTTCTATTTACACACGATGGACTCCGTGTTTGTGGTGTTGCGATGAAGAAGCGGTGTTTCGTGTTTCAATTAGCAGATTGTTACTGATCCTCATCGGTTGATACCGAGGTGTGGGTGGACTCATGCATTGTGGCAGCTTGTGTGGGTGGACTCATGCATTGTATTATGGAGGACCAGTTAAAGATTGAAGATGCATCAAGGCTTGTGGGGATCGAGTTGTTGTGTGAGCCATCTGTCAAATTGTGTAATATCATATCATATTGAACTGATTGGCTAGGCCGTTCGAGGTCTTTTCCCTTTGTGGTTTTCTCGTACATCACCGTGTTGTGTTGGATTTATTTATTTTATCTGCTTATCACCTAGATGCATATTTTAGGTTAAAAAGATAAAATTTGATAAATCAATTTTTTTCACAACAAACGGTTTAATTCGGTGAATAAGTTTTAATAGATTTAATTTGTTTAAAGTTTGGTTCTTTAAAATTTAAAAACATAAAAATAGACTTTTTCTTTGTTCAGACCATCCTTGCCTATTAGCACACAACATTCTCAAATTGGTATCGGAGCAGGTTACACTAAGTTAACGTGTAGATCCTTATTTCATACCGTTTAGGGTGTTCTCTTTATCCTTCTCTCCCGTGTAAGTTTTATTTGTTTTTCTCTCATTGGATTATTATAGTGTTAAGTTGTCCAGTGTGTTTAGTGATGACGACTTTCATATTCTATAGGAGTTTAATGAGCTTCATAACCTCGTTGAAAATTTAACTCGTTTGAATTTGAAGTTTGTGAAAAGATTTAAAATTCTTAAAAAATAAAAATTTCATTTTAAAGCTTCAATTGAACTTTTGCCAACTATTCAAACTCAAAGAAATTTCCTGTGTGAAAAGCTTGTGGAAATGAACCGGGATTTTAAATATTTAAAAGTGTCTAAGATAGAGAGTGAGGATAAAATTAGGTTTTTGTAGAAAGAATTAGAGGATTCCAAAATTTTTAGTTACGTGCTAATGAGGATAATGATAAATTGATTAATTATTAGAGGTCACGTGAGAAAACTCAAAGGTATAGGTTCTCTTGCATTAAGGGGTATTGATATAAACTTTTATTAATGATTGAAAATTTAAAGAAGGACTCCATAACACTTGAAGAGTCTAATTATTTATTCGAGTTAAGAATTTTGAAGTTAAAAGATGATCTGAGAGACTTAAGTAGTGTTGGTAGTGATGGCACTGGCTTCCATGATAATAATACTTTCGTTTCTAAAGCCAAGACCATTATTTATTTTAGAGGGCCAACACATCTCAGGGTGTTAGAAAAGGTCAACCCAAAGGTCCCATTCCTCGTCATGTCTAAATGTGCACACACTGTGGTATAGAAGGTCACCTTATGTATTTTTTCTATGTTCTTAGAAAAAACCCTAGGAAGTCAAAGTCTAGTGTGCCTTTAGTTCCTGAAACTCGATGTATTAGGTATACATTTATTTGGGTTAGGAAATCTGTTTTAAAGGTTCAAAATGTTAGATTGGTTGATTCTCGCATGCTTGCACATGACTCTTCACATCCTATATCTTACGGGTGATTTCTTGCATACTTTCATATAATAGTTGTGCTTCATGATATATGTTTGCTAGTTGTAAGTTGTTTGTATCTTTTATATTTTAATTTTTCATTTATTGAGTCATATTGAAAAATACAAAAAGATTGTTTGTCTTTTGACTTGGTTTGTTTTCAAATTGGTATTTTTTTTTTTAAATTTTATAAAAACTCAAAAAGATTTTTGGTTTTTGTGTATTTTAGTTTTACACATTCGGTATGTCATATTGGTGTATTTGATTCCAATTCATTCCATGCTATCCATGTGACTAGAACATTTGGTTATGACTGCTAATATTTAGATTGTTTTTAATCATGCTTGCATGGAGTTGTTTCAACTTTGATTTGCTTAATGGATTCTCCTTGCATATGCCTCTGCACACTCATGCCCGAGCTCTTTGAATGTTAACTTTACATTGTATATTTGAACTTTGTGATATGTTCTCCCATCAATCTTGTCATCTACATATTTTGTGACTATGGGGGATTTGTGCATGTATGAACCATTGCCCATGATATTGTTTGATTTGTATTGAAAAAAAATACGAGGGTGCACGGGAAAGGGATACGAAAGGAGCAAATCTACTTTGGGGAAAGCCACCGTTGTCAAGAGCCTAATGAAAAGATTAAAGGCAATAAAAATAGAAAAAATGACAAAGGCCAACATGATTAGTTTGTTTGATTTTCAAAAGTGAAAGCTTCAAAATATTTGAAAAAAAGAAAATATGATATATGTTTATCTTTTGAGGGTGTTATAGTAAAAGATTTACGGGTTTGCACAATGAATCCTTGTTACGCTTATTTTTTCATGACGCTATTAATTTGTAGAATCATCAATATTCTAGGCTTGTGTGCATTGTACTTGTTTGTTCATAGAGTCACTTTATCTTGTCACTTGAGGTTAAATCTTAGCTTGATTAAGATTTGCGATCAAATAGATCTCCTTGAACATATTTGAGTGTTTAGATTATAGTTCATTAGTTTCTAGTTCATGACCATTTATTCCATTCCTCATGTTTAGACACATCGATGTTATTCAAGTGTTTAAAGCTTATGTGTTTTGTGTCGAATTTGTGTGGTTGTTTATACATACATATATATATATATATATATATATATGTGTGTGTGTGTGTGTGTGTGTGATGATGTTTCATATGTATATTTTGCATATTTTATATATGGTATCATTTGTTTTGAGTCTTTGCAGTTTGCATTTAGTCCATGGCTTTGAAGTTTTTTGGCATGCTATATGATCATATTAGTATCCCTTAGTTGGTGCATTGAAATTCCTTATCCTAAATTGGTATTTCAAAATGATATCATACTTAATTGCGTATCAACATTGGTATCATTGATATCGTTTGATTATTATGTGGACTACTTGTGTCTGCATTGCCATGTTGTGTGTTTACTAAACATTATAACCGTTTTACGATTTTATTCCCTTTTCCCTATTTCAAAATTGGTATCTTTTGATCATATATTTGGGGGAGAAATATATTTATGCTTTCTTTCTTTGTCTAATTCTAAACAAAAAGGAAAAAAATGGTATATTTCCTTTCATGATTAGGATATCTTTATCTTAGTGGGAGAAGTCTTTCATAGATTGAGATTGTTTTAGACATTATTTGAAATATATTCTTATGCAGATTTTATACTTCTTATATTCTCTTTGCATTTGAAGGCATGCTTAAGTGTGCAGGTTTACAATATGCGGTAAAGTTTTTAAGCATGCAAAGCTACTCAAGTGTATGAGTATGTCGAGCATCTGTAATGCTTTTCCTTTTGGGTTGGGGATTGAGTCTTTTTAGAGAGCTTGATGGCCCATAGGATTTTTATTTTGGTTTTATCCCGAAATAGCCAAAAGGGGAGATTTTTAAGGACAAATTTCTAATCAAGTTAATTTGTTTGTAATTGGATTAATTCCGAATAAAACATTCGAGTCATAGGTTAGGCTTCGTATTGTCGATCTCGTAAGCCTATGATATATTTGATGAAGACGTAGTGGCCAAGCTTTAAAGTTGGATACACATCATGTTGCGTTTGTCGTGCCAAGTTTGTTTTTCACATTTATCGAGGATCTCACAAGTATGAATGCATTTTGAATACGGTCCTTGGATATTTTTAAGGGTATTTGTTTTTTTATAATAATTGTTTAAAACTTTTTTAAAAATGTTGTTTGAAGAAAAAATATTATTTTTGGTTTCATATCGTTACAACAAGTTTACACCTCGTTAGAACAAAATGCTATTTTCATTGGAACACCGTTTGATCTTATTAAAATGACTTTGGAATCTCGTTGGAACAAACATCTAACAAACATCAAACGAGGACTCTTTATCAAATAGTGGATAACATATTGGAAGCTCGTTGGAATCTTGTTATAATGAAAAAACCAGTTCATTCGAACGAACTTGAGTATCGTTAGAATGAAATGGGATTCTCATTCGAATGAGATATGTGTTTTCGTTCGAACGAGTTTGCTTCCTTGAAATTTGTGTTTTTATGATTTAAGGCATGTTGGACTCAAATATTTCAAGAACTTCTGGCGAAAATAAATTCCTTACCTGTTTACCAAAGTTCTAAAACCCTAGTTTCACCCTTTGTGTTTAAAGATACAAGTTTACATATTCATATGCTTTGAGTTCTTTTGTTTGGGCACCAAAGTTTATTTCTCTAATCTTGAGAGAACGTGTTTCGTGCAATGGACTCCATACTTACTGTTTACATACGGTGGATTCCATTTTTGTGGTGTTGCGATAAAGAAGCGATTTTCCATGTTCCAATATGTAGATAGTTAATAAGCCGCACCGGTGCATACTGAGGAGTTCGTGGACTCGTGTGTTGTGGAAATTTGCATGGGTACACTCCTCTGCTACACTGTTGAGGAGCGGTTAAATATTGAAGACGCGTCAAGGCTTGTGGGGATCGAGTATTTAAGTAAGTTATCTGTCAACTTGTGTAATTCCGTATCATAGTGAACATTTGGATGGGCCATCCGAGGTTTTTTCCCTTTGTGGTTTTCGTCATACATCGACGTGTTGTGTTAGATTTATTTATTTTATCTATTTATCACCTAGATGCATGTTCAAAGTTAAAAAGATAACAAACGGTTTAATTTGGCGAGCAACTTTTTTTGGGTTTAATTTGTTTAAAGTTTGGTTCTTTAAAATGCAAAACATAAAAATAGACTTTTTGTTTGTTCGGACGATCCTTGCCTATAACACGCAACATACTCAAGCACCTCATCCCATCTATTACCACTACACCAAAATAGGAGATTTGTGAGTACTGTTAGCACTCACAAATGACCTTTATAACTGCTATTTACCGTCATAATTAAGGGGGTGACAAAAGAAAATTTGTAACTCCTAACAGCTGTCAAAAAATTTTATAACCTCTATGGGGTTATGACTGGTGACCCCAATTTGTAACTGCTGTTCGTAACTTCTCTTACCAGTCACAAATATAACATTCGTAACTGCTGACAGCAGTTACGAATATTAGATTAGTAACTGCTCACAGCAGTTACGAATGTTATATTTGTGACGGCTGACCGCAGTTACGAATCATATATTTGTGACTGCTGTTAGCAGTTACAAAATTGACAGTAGTGACAAATTTGTGACTGCTATTAGCAGTTACAAAATTGAATTTGTTAAATGTGGTAAAAGCTATTATAAATATCTTTATATTTTCACAAAATGATGAAATAATGAAAGTAAAATAAATATCATGACAACAAGTCTAAAATTTTTGACAACATTTCATTTATATTTCTCATATTCCAAATATCCAGTACACATAAAACTTGTTTAAACTTAATTTAACATCAAACAACCCCTTCGTGGGCGCCAAGTACAAATGAACATAGAATAAAAAATAAACTAAAAAAAATAACGACACAACACTTCGATGACATGAAATGTCATGAATAAGTAACAGATCATTCTAAATCTAGACTAGGAGTCACCACGCAGTGGATACTCTTCGTGAACTCTAGGTATATCAGCCGTGGTGGGTATTGATGCGATGACATCCTCCCTCGTGTACTCAGAGTATGCCTATTGAGCACGTTCAATGGACTCAAATTTTGTGAATACGGTGCCTCGGTATCCATTGACTTGTGCTTGTGTTGCTTGCCACGAAGTGTAAATACCTGAATTTAGGCCTTTGAATACTACGTATGCCGGGTATGCCACGTGTATGCCTGCAAATAATAAAATGTAACTATGTTAGTTACAATAAAGAATGTGGGGCACAATATCAAAATTAGGACCTATATTTTCTGAGGCAACAAAAAGGATATAAGATAATACAAATGCTTAAGATGAAATTAGCAACCAGGCAGGGTATGTGTGCCTTATAGAGAGGGAGGTAAGGAAGGTTTGGTAAGAAGGATATAAGATAATACAAATGATTAAGATAGTTGGGTAGTAAATTTAGGAACTCTTTCCCTATTTCAGCATTCTTCCCGAATCTGAGTCATACATGTAATTAATTCAACTAATAATACAAATGCTTAGTGTGTGTAAATCAGGGAAGAATTGAGGAACATCCAAGCCCACTACACTCCTGACTCAAATTCATTAACCCATCTGAAGAATTGTTTCATTATAGAACTTAGCTAGAAAGTTGTGAGGAAACTAAAGTCCAACAATCACTATGCAATTTCAATTAAATTCAAAAATTGGATTTATTCCTGGTCAAAAGCTTAAGCAAAATTCATGGTTTAAAATCAGGATTACACATCTACATATTAATCATGTGGTAAGTTTTGCAATATACAGATGATTTTTTACTAGAAACCTGACCTGACCTTTGATGGTTGTGGTAGTAACTGTAAACTTTCTTATTCTGGGGTATAGAATCAATTATAAGGCTTATCAAGAGCAAGACAAATTTTCTAAAGGCACTATAGAAATTAGAATGCAATCTAAAAGTATTGCAGAAAAGGAGAACAAGGTATCTTATTAGGTTAACATAATGCCTGATGTCTACCAGCACTCTGAAGAAGGTGAAATTACCTGCTTCTCAAAATCTAAAAAAGTAAATCCCAATAGAGACAAAATAAACTCCATAGGTGCAGTTTATCACCCCAATTAGCAGTCACAAAAATGCAGTCACAAAATTAGCATTTTGGTGTAGTGTACCACACTCATGTCCTATCTAGCATTTCACTTGAACCCTGAGCGAAACGTAATACAATCGAAACCTAATAATAAAATCTACACTCGGGGTTTTTCCTTCCTCATTTTTATCAAGAATCCCAAAAACATGTTCTCTCCTTTTTTAAAAAATACTAAAGATATTAATTTTCAATAAATATAAAAAATTTCTTTCCCTCTCAGGTAAAACCACAGTCCTTGGCCTCGCTCCCTATTGGCTCAGATATGCTATCAATCCAACCTGAAGTTTTACACCCTCATCATCCACTTAAGCAGTCTTACCGAACATACCTCATGAAGAAGCCGTATTAGAATACGATGTTCAGCTGGATCCGATGATGGCATTTTCTCAGAACAATGTGACGATACACAGTCTGTAAGGCGATGTACAAAAAATAAAGAGAAATAAAGGACAAATTTATGAGGTCCCTGAACCAGATATTGCCTTCCCTCATGTCGTTGGGCCACAAATGCTCGAGACGATGTGGGACCTAGAAGGATATCAACAAGATCATCCTTCACGTGTCCCACCTGTCAACGAACTATAACCCTCTCATCAACCAATGCCAAAACGTTGTCATCTAGGGACTAACCTACTAGCACCCATTCCTGCCAATCACAAAGAGGAAGAGTTGAATCGAGTCAAGGAAGACCTCAGACTAATTTCTAAAAAGTTTGACCACGTAAAGATCCCAGGGAACTATATGGATTACACCCACATGTTTCTTTATCCAAAGGGCCGATTGCTAGAGAAATTCAAGATGCTCGACTTCGAGAATTTTGGAGACCCCATTGTGCATCTTCGTAACTACCACCATTAAATGAGCCTAGTTGGGGATACTGAGGAGATCATGGCTCATATATTCTAACAGAATCTCAAGAAAAATGCCCTTCACTGAATCACTAGAATAATCCTGGATTCCCATCTTGGAAGATTTAGCAAGGGAATTCATGGCCTAATACAAGTATAATGAGGAGTTAGAAGTACCTCACCCAAATCTTGAAAAATCTAAGCAAAACGTCGAAGAATCTATCAGCAATTTCATGAGTAGTTGGAGAGATAAAGCCGCTACCATAAACAATCGTACATCTGAGGAGAAATAAGTTAGTATCGCAAAGAATAACTTTCTACCTCATATTCGGACCTCTATGGGTAGACATTATTACCCCTAGTTTAGATCCTTTCATAAGGCCGGGGTTAAGATCGAAGAAATTTCTCACAATTAGAAGAATGAGATGGAATTAAAAAAGGCAGTAAGACAGTTTGCTCCTCACAAGTATGATAAGCCAACGATTACCATTATCTCAGCTATCAATAACATCTCTCAGCCTGCCACTTTATGAATGTCGAAAGCCGCCTTGCTGCAACCCAAAAGTAATATATCGTGATACATGCCCCCATCTCAAAAGTTTATCAATCTTTCTTGTCCCGAGATCTCATCAAGCCTTTGGACCCTCATCCGTTGCTTAATCCACTTCCTTAGAACTTCAGGCATGATGCCCTTTGTGATTTCCACCAAATTGATGGACACACCACCAATCAATGCTATCACCTAAGAAATGTAATCCAAGGCCTCATAGATAAAGGTGTTATCACTCCTCTTGCAAATCCTAATCCAAATACCACCCAAAACCCTTTACCCGTGCACCAAACAGGTATGAATGTCATTCTCACCAATGAAGACCCTATTTTGACTCATTTTCTAGAATCAAATCCATCGATAAACCTACCCTTATTTCACACTCACATCACATAAACCTCTATAAATATGCCCATCTTTACTCCTACACCCTCAAAATACTTTTGATTCTATTTCCCTCATGACAAGAGCCTACACTGCTGTCCGAACCCACTCAGAAACAAAGAATATGGAGTTTTCAAGTATCTTAGAATATCTTAGAATCTTTGGGAGGAAATTCCCATTTGAAATGACTCTTGAAGAAATTAGTCGTGAAAAAATCAATGATGTGTACATAGAGGCCCAAAAGCAGGCCTATCAGTCCGTCGATTGGTTTACGCTCCAGAAAAGTTCAGTTTAGACAACATTGTCCAAGTTTTGTCAGAGGAATATGCTAAAGAGAAGAAAATATGAGAATCTTTTGATCTATTCACAACACTGAAACTCAGAGGGTATTTGGTCCCTTCTATTCAATACTTCTCTACTGAATTGAAATATTTGTAAGATGAAACGATAAAGGTTATAAAATGCATTGGCTTTTCTTGGAAATACACTATTTCTTCTATCGATTGGGAGATGACTCTGACCCTTCGGATGACTCACACTATGAACCTAATGATGAGAATGATAATAAAATTTCCTTATTTTATGGAATGATCTCCTTAAAAGATTTATTATCAGGAATAAGTAAGATATCTCCTACAACTGAGATAAAAGAAAAAATTGGGTTTTTGTTCTTCCCAAAGTTTATGAATCATATGAACCGATCAGGGCGATACTAGAAAGATCCAATCTTCTCATCAACTAATGCACATGCATACAAGGGAAAAAATATAGCCGAAGAAATCCCAATGCAAAAAATATTAGTTGAAGAGAGCAAAGTCCTCGAGAAACTGAGGAAGTCCTAAGAAAATATTGCCATGTGGGGGATTTTTGTGTCTTCCTAACTTCATATAAATATATTGATCAAGCTTCTCACTGGCCCTACGGTTCCTCCCCTTACCTCCCTCTAAGAGGCAATTCATATAGTTAGAACTCTAACTGCTACTAGAATTGTCTCCTTCGCCGATGAACAAGTTCCTAAATTCGGTGCAGATCATAACTACACTCTCAATATCTCAGCGACACTCATGGAAAAGACAGTCCCACTGGTTCTTGTAGATAATAATTATTTTTTGAATGTTTTCTCATTAAAAGCTCTCAAATATTTAAGATTACAGGTCAGCGACCTCACTCTTACATTCTCTGTTGTGCGTGCCTACGATAATACCCGACGAGAAGTTATGGGTTCAATATCCCTCACACCAGAGGATGGCCCAATATGCCCTCGGACATACTTTTAAGTCATCGATATTCCTGCTTTCTTCAAATTGCTCCTTAGAAGACCATGGATCCATAGTATAAATGAGTGGACTCTTCCCTCCATTCGAAGATAAAGTTATTCACTAATAATTAAGTCATCACCATCATCAGGGACGATGACAACTCCGATGTCATCGGCACAAGCAACCCCCTTTTGGAGACACAATACAATGCCTGTGATATATTTCTCTGAGGCTTCAATATTAATCTAGTTCCTCTCTTGACAGGAGAAAATTTCAAAGATAGGGTGTGCCCAGAGCATAACTCACATGGTAATGTTAATGTGATATAAATACTCAAGAATATGCAATTTATGCCCGGAATGGGTTTGTATTGTTGTCAACAGGGAATCCTTGAGCCGACAGTCCAGAAAAAAGATTTCCCTCTATATGGACTGGGATATCAACAATCTCCATCTGAGATCATGGCTCCCCGTCATCCAATTCGAAAGAGAGTATTGAAGAAAAAAGAGGTGATCTATGGTGATTCTCTAAATGAGTATTTTGTCAAAGAGGGTGAAGATTTACTCATTTTTGGTTTCCTTGATCCATAGTATGATCTTATCGATAAAGAGCTAAAACCAGGATTTGAGATCTTATTCGAAGATAAGATTACTTGGATCGAGGGCCCAAAGCATGAGGTGAAACCCTTGATCATTAAGTCTACCAACTCAAGCTCTTCAAGCACCGAGATCACTAAAAGCATAGAAAGTACTAAAAATGATGAATCATTTGGCTTCCATACATTAGGAATAGATCTTTGCAAGATCCATGCTGAGGTTGATCCATCTAACCCATCTCCAAAAAAAACCTACTGATAAACCATTCCTTAAATGGAGAAGTTCCATATTCAACCACACTCTATCCATCCAAACCCTGCCGTTAACATTCTAGAGAATGAAATTGAGCTGTTTTTTTCTTTTTCTATTACTAATATGAATGTAAATGAGGCCTTTTTTGATGAGGTTCTTAAAGCTATATTTCTAGAAAATGTTGCTAATGAAATAAATAAAGATTTTGAGTATCTTTTTATGCCTTATATTAATTGCATTGATGCAAATCAAACAACTGATGAAGATGATCTAATGAATGAACAATTCTTAACCGATCTCAATAAGGAAAAAATAAAGAAGCATAATCACATTCAATATAATAAAAATGAGACTGTTGTTATCATTCTTGGTTCTAGTAGCTCTCTGTGCGAGATTAAGATAGGGTTAACCCTTAATAAGCATGAGAGGTCACAATTTAAAGAGATCCTGAAATAATTTGTAGACGTCTTTGTGTGGTCCTATAGTGATATGCTTAGTATCGACCTAGAGATTGTGCAACAAGAGATCCCCACTTAACCATAATATAAGCATGTTAGGCAGAAAACAAGAAAACATCGAACCGAATGGTATTTTAAATTAAAAGATGAACTGATCAAATAGTTGAATATGGGTTTTATCCATGTGGTCAAATATCCGACTTGGCTCGCCAACATCGTCTCTATGCCAAAATTAGGAGGCAAAGTTTGCATGTGAGTCGAATATCGAGATCTGGACAAAGATTCTCCAAAGGATGATTACCCTTTTCCCAAAATCGACATGATCATCGATAATACTTCCAATCATTCCCTCAAGTCATTTGTCGATGACTTTGTGAGGGTATAAACAAATCAAGATACATCCCGACCACCAAGAAAAGACTGCCTTTACTACTTCATGGGGAATATTTTACTTCACCATCATGCCTCCAGTATCAAGAATGTTCTGGCTACATACCAAAGAGCAGTTATAACTATCCTACTTGATATTATCCACAAGGAGGTCGAAGTGTATGATGATGATATGATCATCAAATCTACAAAACTAAAAAGTCACATATGCGCCTTGAAAAAAATTATTTGAGCGATTGTGATAATACCAGATGCATCTCAGCATGCATAAATGCCTCTTTGGTGTCATAAAAGGTAAACCTTTTATATTCATGGTTAATGAAAGAGGGATCGAAGTGGACCCTGCTGAACTCAAAGTAATCCTTGAAATTCCACCACCTCGGACGGGGAAAGAATTTTGTGGTCTCTTCGGCAAGCTCCAATACATTAGCAAATTCATCATCCATCTCACTTTTATTTGTGGAACTATATTCAAGATCTTTCAAAAGGATTGAACTAAAGTTTGGAACGAGGCGTGTAAATAAGCCTTCGATAAAATCAAACCATACCTTATGCAACTTTAGGTGCTCATACCATCACAACCCGATTTACCACTTCTCTTGTACCTTACCTTCATCAACACTGCGTCTGGGACTATTCTAGCCCAGTACATTAAGTAATATCACAAGGAAAGGGCTCTATACAATGCTAGACGCAAATTGGTAGGATATGAAGTAAACTACAGTTCTATGGAAAAGGCATGTGTCGCTCTAGTTTGAGTCACTTAGAAGCTTCGATAATACATGCTTACATTTACCATTAGGCTAGTGTCTCTAATGGATCCCATAAAATACCTGCTAGAAAATCCTATCTTGTCATGTCACATGGCCTGTTGGTTGCTATTTCTAGCTGAGTTCGATATCACTTATTGTTGATGCAAAAAACTAGACCGAATCCCATTTTTATGATCACAGATAAATAGATAAAAGCAATCCAATCAAGCACATGAGAGACAAAGATTTTTAAAGTGGTTCGGCTATAAGAAAGAAGCCTACGTCCACTGTTATTTTATTCCCAGGGGTTTACAATAGCACAATGTGGATGAGAGAGGGAGAAAAAGGGTGTATCTTGTGTATGGTCTCTCATCGTTGTCGGATCTCCTGGATCCCTTCCCTTTGGCTAAGGGAATACATGTATTTATAGTGATGATAAAGAGATTCATTGTATGTAGACATTTATGTCTACATTCAACGAATCTAATTATTGAATTGCTTGGTATGCTATGTGTTGTCATCTATTAATACAGTATAAATGTACATTAAGGCTCATTAAATGCGCTGTCATCTTCATTAATGCACATTAAATGCATAGTTATCCTTTGATCTTCCTGGTTGGTATGCCGACCAACTCTCCTCGGGTGCCGACTAACTCTCCTCGGGTGCCTACTAACTCTCCTCGGGTGCCGACCAACTCTCCTCGGGTGCCGACTAATTCTCCTCGGGTGCTGATCAACTCTCCTCGGGTGCCGACTAACACTCCTCGAGTGCCGACCAACTCATCTCGGATGCCGAACAACTCTCCTCGGGTGTCGAATATTGCCACGTAGGATGACATGTGTCCTTTTATGATTGGTCCTCGTAGATGGAGAATTTTTGCGTTAACAGAAGCCCCCAATGCTCCATGCTTGATGGTTTACTTGAAAGGATGGAGTATTTATTCTGCAGTGTTGCTCGGTGCTCGTGAAATTCTTGATCTACCTTCTTGATTTGTTCAACATAAAGTGCATTATCTCCTGGACGACATATGATGCAGGCTAATCGATGGTTGCTAATCTTTCTTTTGAGGAAGTTCGTGTGCTGTGTATCACCCCTGGGAATTTGGATGCAGCCATGCCATAGTATGCAGCTTGTAGCTTGTCATAATCTTCAAGTATATTGATTGGTTTGCTAGCCGACCAACTGCCTCCTGTGCCGAGCAACTGAGTGCTAACTTCACGTGCTTGATTCTTCTGATTTATGATCCTCTGAATACTTTGTAGAGTAACATACTAGCTTTTGAACCCAACTCTTCAATCTGATTAGTACTAAGCTAGTGGTGGACTTCGAAACATTTTCATACAACTTCTTCTTCAATGTTGGTCGAGACAGTAGTAGCAAAGATCTCAGTGCTGTAGATGCTGATTTTGACTTCTGAACTTCAATAGCATGTGCATAATAACTTCTGAATATGCCTCCTAAACTTCTGAATGCACCTCCTGAACTCCTGAACTTCTGAATGCACCTCCTGAACTTCTGAATATACCTCCTGAACTTCAATATCCTCATGAACTTCAATATACCTCCTGAACTTCAATATCAAAAATAATTCCTGAGCAAGAAAAACAATTTCTGAATGATAATTGGTCGGGGCCCCGACCGTGTGAGTTTGTGGAGTTGAACTTGATGCTCGACTGCATGATGTTATAAGAATGTGCCGCCAAATGAACAAATATATCTGTAATAGAAGCCCCCAAGTGTGGAATGTGAACTTTGAATGCTTTTTGCTTGATCGCTTTCACATACTCATACTTTGTTTCCGACCAATTGTAGTTGACAGCTTCTTATTTCCGACCAACCTGAGTTGGTGGATTTTTTCTTAACGAGCAACTTTGACACTTTCTGGAATAATTTTACCTCCCGAGGAATACATAGTTTTACTTCCCGTAGGAATACAAGTTTTACTTCACGGAGGAATATAAGTTTTACTTCCCGGAGGAATACAAGTTTTACTTCCCGGAGGAATACAAGTAGCTTTACTTCCCGGAGGAATACAAGTTTTACTTCCCGGAGAATACAAGTAGCTTTACTTCCCGGAGGAATACAAGTAGCTTTACTTCTCGGAGGAATACAAGTAGCTTTACTTCCCGGAGGAATACAAGTTTTACTTCCCGGAGGAATACATTTACTTCCTAACCAACATAAGTTGGCATTTTTAGGAATACATTTTTTATAATAAATGATAGAGACTTCCTCAGAGCTGACCAACAGATTGTTGGGAATAAGATATAGTAAATGCTGGAGACCTCCTCGGAGCTGACCAACAGATTATTGGGAATAAGATATAATAAATGCTGGTGAACTCTTCGGAGCAGACCAACAGATTGTTGGGAATAAGATATAATAAATGCTGGAGATCTCCTCGGAGCTGTCCAACAGATTGTTGGGAATAAGATATAATAAATGCTGGAGACCTCCTCGGAGCTGACCAACAGATTGTTGAGAATAAGATATAATAAATGCTGGAGACCTCCTTGGAGCTGAATATATGATTATAAATATTTGTTGAGCTCCATGCTGAAATAAGAATAGAATATGCATCCAAATAGATATAAAGAATAATTAAAAATAATAAAGTGCCTCGTTGATCTGTCGAGGTAGAATTATATAATGCCGAACAAGAATAAGATCTTCTAGAACATAAGAATATGGCCGAGAACGTTGTCAGGCCTGAATATAAA
Source organism: Sambucus nigra (assembly GCA_949130495.1). Classification (NCBI taxonomy): domain Eukaryota; kingdom Viridiplantae; phylum Streptophyta; class Magnoliopsida; order Dipsacales; family Adoxaceae; genus Sambucus; species Sambucus nigra. The sequence continues at coordinate 403,994,611 of OX422211.1, forward strand.
TAAGAATTATCCGACCAACTATCCGTTGGGGGTGAAACACAACGAATGTTGTAATTCTCCTTAAAGCTGAATAAGTACCTTGTCGAGGCACAATTGCATAATGCCAAATAAGAATAATATTTTCCAGAACATAAGAATATGGCTGAGAACTTTGCTGGGCCTGCATATAAATAAGAATTACCCTGACCAACTATCCGTTGGGGGTGACATATAATAAATGTTATAGTTCTCCTCGGAGCTGAATATGATAATAAGTATCTCGCCGAGTTCCATGTTGAGATGAATATAGAATATGAATCCCAAGGGATATATAGAATAATTTGTGCTTGAGCCGATATCTGGGCCTGAATATAAATAAGAATTGCCCCGACCAACTATCCGTTGGGGGTGAAATATAATAACTGTTGTAGCTTTTCCTCGGAGCTGAATATGATAATAAGTATCTCGCCGAGTTCCATGTTGAGTTGAATATAGAATATGAATCCCAAGGGATATATAGAATAATTTGTGCTTGAGCCGATATCTGGGCCTGAATATAAATAAGAATTGCCCCGACCAACTATCCGTTGGGGGTGAAATATAATAACTGTTGTAGCTTTTCCTCGGAGCTGAATATGATAATATTTTTCAGAAGAGTAAGATTATTTCCGAGCATTCGTCGGAGTTGAATCTTGTACCTGTAAAAATTAATATCTTGCTCTACCATTTGTGTAGGCTGAATTGATTAGTCGTGAGAATAATTTAATCATTCAATAAATATATGATAGGTATATGTTTGAGAAATAAAAATATTAATTTCAAAAAATAAAATAATATATGTTGGCTGATATGTCGAGGCACAATTGCCTGATGTCGAGCAATACTACTTTTCCAGAGGTTTACGAGAGCTTTCATCGGGATTGAATATCGTCCCTATGAAATTTTAATAGGCTGCCTGAGCACCTGTCGAGACTAGAGAAAATAATTATTATCATGGGAATAATTATTCAGCCAAACAATATGTGATGTGTATCAGCATAAAAATTTCAAAATATAATATTTTTGTGCCAAATGTGTGTGAGATGGACAAATTTTTATCAAATATGCATCATAAATAAGACGTAGAGTTTTTTGTAAAGTTATTTAATCTCCAACAACTAATCAGGTATAAGTTGCTGTTTGAAAATTATTTATCAGTTGGTTTTAAAAATATTTTTGGGGTGATCACAAGTTAAAAAAGACTTAAGCCCCTTGTTTGTCCCCGAGCTGAACTCGTGTTTAAAGAAATATCTGGGGTGCTTCGCATTTTTTAATACCCCAAGATTCTACTGCTGCCGACAAACGGCATGGATGTTGCCGACCAACATTTAAGGATATCTCAAGTTATAGAATATATAGTGCCGACCAAGAAGCAAATGATCCCCGACCAGCAGAGCGACTTCGTCGATCAATAAACATGGTGCATTGATATTGCAGACCAGCTGTTGGATGGTCACCAAACAACATCAGATGTCGCCAACCAAGAGTTGGATGGTTGGATAGTTGCTGACCAGTAAATTGAACCCTCCGAACAAGGCTGAGATGTCGCCGATCAAGAAGTAGATGATCGTCGACCTGCAATTGGTTCCACCGAGCTACAATATGAGTCTCCAACCAACAATAAGATACCTCGTAGTTGGATAAAATTATTTCAACATTGCTGATGGATCTTCACATCTTATCTCCGACAAATAAAAATGGTCTGGTTAATCTTCCCTTTAATAAAAGATGGCCCAAGATGATGCCGACCAACAATATGGATGGCTGACCAGAATATCTCGAATCCTTAGATAAGAAAAATAACATTCGATATAAAATCTAAGCATTAAGAATGTTAATTATATGAATACTCATCTAATCCACTAGATCGTGTGATTTTGACAAAGAAACCCTGTGATGTGATGAACGAGGGGCCAACATATCAAATTTGTGCCCAGAATCTTGATATGATCATGATTGTTTTACTGATCCTTTTTTACAAGAGGTGGGTAATGATTTTTCTAGTGAGAGAAAATTATTTTTTATATTGATCCCTTCCTATTCCCTATTTGGAGAGATAAAAATATAATGAATGATCGAAGTTATTACCAAATTTGTATAAAAAATCAATCAATGAGACTTTATTGACATAGATGGAAGATGAACCAAATTAAGTATATAGTTCATAAAAATGAATGCAAAGAGACTCAAACTTGAAGAGAGAGAAAATAGATCTAGGTCATGATTTCCATGAGAAAACTTTTTATTGTCTTTAACCTTTTCCCATTCTTTGATTAAAAATATGATGGGAATTTGAATAGTCATCAAAGATCTTTCAAAAATTATTTCAAAATCAACAATGAAAATTATCAAATTATCGTATATATTGGTATACGTAATCATTTAAAATATTTATTCCATGATATAAAATTGAAACTTGAGAATCAAGCAAAAAGTTATGATTTATAAAATCCACTATTTTTCAGATTTCTAAATAAGAATTAATCTAACGGTTATGAATTTAAAATCATGATATGCAATATTTTGCCGATAAAAATTGGACAATTAATTTATGTATATAAACATAAAAATCATGATTGAATCAAAAGATGTATGTATAATTGATTATACGTAGAGAAAATAAAAACTTAGCTTTTGATGGAGAACAATGCTTGTAACACGTTCTCACAGACGGCGCCAATCTGTTGATGCAAAAAACTGGACCGAATCCCATTTTTGTGATCACAGATAAATAGACAAAAGCAATCCAATCAAGCACATGAGAGACAAAGATTTTTAAAGTGGTTTGGCTATAAGAAAGAAGCCTACATCCACTGTTATTTCATTCCCAGAGGTTTACAATAGCACAATGTGGTAGAGAGAGGGAGAAAAAGGGTGTATCTTGTGTATGGTCTCTCATCGTTGTCGGATCTCCCGGATCCCTTCCCTTTGGCTAAGGGAATACATGTATTTATAGTGATGGGAGATAAAGAGATTCATTGTATGTAGACATTTATGTCTACATTCAACGAATCTAATTGTTGAATTGCTTGGTATGCTATGTGTTGTCATCTATTAATACAGTATAAATGTACATTAAGGCTCATTAAATGCGCTGTCATCTTCATTAATGCACATTAAATGCATAGTTATCCTTTGATCTTCCTGGTTGGTATGCCGACCAACTCTCCTCGGGTGTCGACTAACTCTCCTCGGGTGCCGACCAACTCTCCTCGGGTTCCGACTAATTCTCCTCGGGTGCTGACCAACTCTCCTCGGGTGCCGACTAACACTCCTCGGGTGCCGACCAACTCTCCTCGGATGCCGACCAACTCTCCTCGGGTGTCGAATATTGCCACGTAGGATGACATGTGTCCTTTTCTGATTGGTCCTCGTAGATGGAGAATTTTTGCATAACACTTATGTTATGCAAAAATCCATGAAAGGGAGATCCATATCTGATTGCCTAGCCAAAAACCCCATGGGAGAAGCCATTGTATGGATTTTTGAATTCATGGATGATGATATTCTTAGTAGTTCTCTCGAAGAGATATAATGTTAGATGTTCTTCGATGGAGCTCCTAATAAGAAATGATATGTCATTGGGATACTCTTGATTGTGCCTGATGATCCCCACACTCCCATCTCCATCAAATTAGACTTACTTTACACGAATAACATGACGGGCTATGAAGCATGCACTATAGGCCTTGAGATTTCAGTCGTGAAAGGAATCTAACATCTTTTTTTGTATGGAGACTCAATCCTAACCATAAGATAATTCCTTTAAAAATGAAAAGTCAAAGATGAGAAACTCTCGCCTTTTCATTCTCACCTTGAAAAACTCACTTCTCAGTTAAGATACATCACTTTCCACTCATTTTCTCACTCAAGAAATAATAGTATGATGGAAGAGACTACTAATGAGCTTGACATGCCTGAGGAAATAACAATATACCCATTTCAAGCTCAGTAGTAGTCTCTTCCAGCATACTATTACCACGTCGAGCTCGCTACGGAAGAAATCCAGATAAAGTTGGATTGTGATATTATGACATCTGGTGCCTCCTCAAATACAATCAATATCCACAAGGGTCTTATCAGAAAAACCACACGACCCTTCGCAAGCTTGCGACCCAATACATCATCTGTAATAAGATGCTTTTTTGAGAAACTTTGATGGCACCCACTTACAGTGAATAATAGGGCCTGACATTAAAGAAATGACGCATAAGATCCACAACGGGGAATGTGGTCCTTACATGATTTTTTTATAAACTTTCCAAAAGGATTATCTGATAAGGATATTATTGGACCACCATTGTTCAAGACTGCATTGCTTATGTCAGAACGTTCCTTAAATTCCAATAATTTGCTAATATCCAACACTAACCTCCCCATGAGTTGTATAACATGACATATCCTTGCCCCGTCTCAACTTGAGGCATTCACATCATTGGGAAAGTCACTATCAAAGCATCAAATGGGCACAAATTCATTCTTGTCACCATTGATTATTTTAACAAATGGGTTGAATCCGAGTCATACGCGGTGTTAAATTCAAAGAAGGAAGCTAAGTTCATCAGAAAGAATATATTCTACTGCTAAGGGGTCGCTCATGAGCTAGTAGTAGATAATGGGATCCATTTTAAAGTAGAAGTCATAAAAGTGGTCAAGGAATAGAAAATTTAGAGGCACAACTAATGGGTCTGTAGAAGTTTCTAACAAAATCCGCAAATCTATAATCAATAGGATAAAAAATATTTGGGATTAGGATGATAGGATCCCTTCCGTTGGGGCTATCGCACATCTGTAACGCCCAGTACTCCTTGGTATATGGCATGAAAGCAGTCCTGGTTGTTGAGATTGAGATACCCTCCTTACGGGTTATGCTTAAAAGTCAAATTGTAGAAGTCGATTGGCAACAAAGTCAATATGAAGAGATCACACTAATGGATGAAAAAATATTGAAATCTTTATACCAAATACAAGGGCACTACAATCAAATTGCATGATCATTTAACAAGAAAGTCAAAGACCTCGGTGTGTGAGAAGGCGACCTCACTCTCAAAGAAATCATAGAGTGCATCTGGGACTCTAGAGGAAAATTCAAACCTAATTGGAGCGAACCGTACCTAGTGAAGAAAATCCCGCTATGCTCACGAATCTCGATAGAGAAGAGATGGCACATCCACTCAATTTGGATTGTTTCAAGAACTTTTACTCTTAATCCGACTCCCATTGCGCAACGTACTTATCATCCCCATTTTATTATAAGAAAAATATTCCCTCCTTCCTCTACAAGACTTACCTAGGACCTAATCCTCTCAGAACCTTTTAACACTCATAAATAGTTTTTAATCCCAATAAAGGTACGTAGGCAGCCCTGTAAAAGTGGTGATCGCTTAAATAAACTCTGATAGCAATTTGTAAATGCGCATGTGATATTAATTTAATCAGTGGCCCATTTCAAACCAAATTAATTAATCCCCTAAACATGCAATTACGTGTGTGTGTGTCAAACCATCACAAATAAAATTGCTAACTCACAGATTTGAGGAAAAAATCACTTTTGGGTAAAACCTTTTATTTCACTGTGTAAAATAAATGGCAGCTTACATACATAATGAAATCCGCAATGATTACTCATCAGAACAATCACATAGGCATGAAGCCTAGAGTTAGCAAAGGAACAACCGCCACTCCACACGAACATGCAGTCCAATTCAACTAGGAATACCCTCGAGCACTCCCAATCAACACGCAGTCGTCAATCGTAGATTTACCCTATCTATAAGAGAAATAACTTCACCAAAGTTATATCTTGGGTTCCAAAACACTTCACAAAAAGATTGGGACATTTTGCGAATTGAAAACACAAATGATTAAACCCTTAAATGAAGAAGCCAAATAATTCAGCCAATTTGCAGTTTGTGCAAAATGAAAAATGTTAGGTCTTCTTAACAAAAACGAAGTGGTGTAACACGATTTATATAAAAAACTTAAATCAGCACGTCGCTCGAATGAAACAACAATGTCGCTCGAACGAGTTGTAAAGTATCTTGATTGAGACTTTGTACGATAGCCAATGTCGGTTGAACGAATGGCCTCTGCCACTCGAACGACCAGCATAAAAATTAAATTTTTTATTTCGTCAAAAACTCTGCCTCTACCCTTAGAAAAAAATCTTTGACAAAAAAATCTGCTTCTACACTTGGAAATTTTTTTAGAAAAATTATCCCAATACTCTAAGTGAATCGCTAATGTACTAAACACAACCTTACCAAAATAAATCTCGTGAAGGCTTGAATGTTGAAGAACTTTTATATTCGGATCCTCCTTGACTCATGATAGAACTTTGATATTCGGATCCTCCTTGACGCATGATAGAACTTGAATAAGTCTTCAAAGGTTTTAGGGGTATACGACATACTTAAATGTAAACTGGACAATAAAATAATGTCCTTACAAATCCCCCCTATGTCTATGCTAATACAAAATAAAAACATCCCAATTATCGAATCAAAATGCCTATACAAATCTAATACCCTCCCATGAACCCAAAACTGAAAAGGTACTAAAGATGTAAGTATAAAACTTATTTTTTTCTTTAAAATCTTCAACATCAAATCTTCAAATTTTTAAGCTTTTCTCATCAGGGTGTGCAAAATGATGATCTTCAATTTTGTACCTACACAATGAGATAATGCAAATATACCTTCGTGACACATTGAGTTTGAAATGATATAAGAATAAATCAATCATCAATAATCAAATCTCCCCCATAATGCAAAAATCCCCCATAATTCGTTCTCCCCCCTTTTATTTGACCGAAATAGACAAGGAAACGAATAAAAAAAACATGGAGTTGTCACGATAAGCAAACCAAACAACTACGATCATCAAGAGATACCTGAAAGCATTCCACAAACTATTTTTGATTTTTCAATTTTTCATACTAAAATGCAAAACTAATTTTACAGAAATCACACACCATGAATTTACATTAAGATAACCAAATCATGGAAATGGAATGAATGGGTGTCAACATATTCGATGGGCAAATCAACACAATAACACATAATTTATGTGCACGATGAATATGTGTATTCTTAATGAATGAATCTCAAAATCGTCCTTAGGTGTCAAAAAAAGTGAATCTAGATGACATCATCTTAATCTAATCGACAAATCAAAGTCAGACATGATTTTCACACCAATAACGTTTAAAACTATGTAACGTTTTTTCATGACTTCTCAAGGACGTGCAAACCCATTTAATATTCCATCCAAACTCCCTCATAGCTTTTTCTTTTTTCTTTTGAGGTGATGAAACTAAACTAAATTGGCCCACTTTTGGCATATATTTCTTTTATTGCCTTTAAATTTTTTCGGGCTCTTTTTCAACCTCTTTGGACCTTGGCTTCTGTTTTTGTGCCATGCATTTTTAGGTACAATTTAAATAGTGTCTTAATCGCAAAGGATAAAAGAGTACCTTCATGTCCCTTCCCTATTTTTGAAAAAAGTCACACAAACTCACAACAACGGTTCTTAAATGCACTACTTTCATTGTCAAGTTTTATCGCATTTGGTTCATTTTAAAGACATAATTGAGATGAAAACACATTGACTAACATGTGATAGACAAGAACAATAGTCAAACAAATCCATGCAAGAGTGCATTAAAGGAACTCATGAGTCAAACATGTAGGTAGTAACAACAAATCACATCTTAATGACTTCAAATATTGTGAAACACAAAAATGAAATCTTGACGCATATGAAAACACTATCAAACAGTCATATGGATATGGAATGAAATTGTAACTTGGTCATCCTAAATGTCCATCTAGCTCCTCTAAAAGTTATTTCTTAACCCAAATTGATGTGCAATGACACATGGGGGTTTTGGTAATCAAGGGAACACTAGACTTCAACTTCCTAGGACCTTTTCGAAGATCAAAACGAAAACGCCTAAGATGAACTTTCCTACCACAATATGAATATGCGTAAATGGGTGGAACGACACTTATGGGTTGAACTTTTCTAATGTCCTTGAGAATTATTGACCCTCTAAAATAAATAATGGTCTTGGCTTTAACACTTGAAACATGAGAACACGACGAGCCACTACCATTGCTACTAACACTACTCGAGTCTGTTAAATCAATTTTCAATGCCAAAATTTTTTACTCAAGCAAAGAATTAGACTCTTCCAATTTTAGGGACTCCTTCTCTAAATTTTCAATTATTCCTAGAAGGTTATCACGTTCGCCCTTAAAATACGCACACTTATCCCTAAGAGTCTCCTCACGTGCCACAAACTCATCAATTAAGACATTTTTATCATCTTTGGCACATACACAAATCCTAGAGTCTTTAAAGTAATCTAAATCTTTTTCTAAAACTAGGATTCTATCATCACTCTCATTTTTGAACAGTTTTAAAGTATAAAATTCATGGCCCAAAGAAATAAATTTCTCATGATAAAAATCTCTTTGATTTTGAACCGTTTGCAAAAGATCCATCGTGGATTTAAAATGAGATTTTCTTTTTTCCAAAACTTTAATTCTTTTAGCAAACGTCAAATTCAAACTATTTAAATCATCAAAACTCTGACTCGTGTCAGCAAAGGGGGCCACCCGATTATATAAGTGCTCCATTGGAAAAATTGCAATTTTCCACAAAACAGATTTGTCAAAAAAGTTCAATATCGCAAAATTTTGCGAAAACAAGTGGTGATCACTTAAGTAAGCTCCGATACCAATTTGTAAATGCGCTTGTGATACTGATTTGAATAAGTTCCCAAGTTTCCAATTAAATACTTACTTAATCAGTGACAAATTTCAAACCAAATTAATTCATCCCCTAAACTTGTCGCTACGCGTGTGTGTGTCAAACCATCACAAATAAAATCGCTAACTCACAGTTTTTAGAAATAAATCCTTTCGGGTAAAACCTTTTACTTCACTATGTAAAATAAATCCCAACTTACCTACACAATGAAATCCGCAATGACTACTCCTCAGAAAAATCACATGGGCGTGCATCATAGCGCCAACAATGGAACAACCGCAGCAGTCCACACGAACACGCAGTCCAATTCAACCAGGAACACCCTCAAGCACTCCTAATCGACATGAAACCGTCAGTCGTGGATTTATTCTTTCTACAAGAGAAATAACTTCACCAAAGTTGTGTCTTGGGTTCCAAAACAATTCACATGAAGATTGTGACGTTTTGTGAATTGAAACAAAAAGGATTAAACCCTTAAACGAAGAAGCCAAATAATACCGCTGGTTTGCAGTTTGTGCAGAATGAAAAATTGTCAGCTCTTCTTAACGAAAATGAAGTGGTTAAACACGCTTTATATAAAAAACTTAAGTCGACATGTCGCTCAAATTGAATAACAATGTCACTCGAATGGGTTGTGAAGTCGCTTAAACAAAACTTTGCGCGATAACCAATGTATCTTAAACAACAGGCCTTTATCGCTCGAACGACCAGCGTAAAAAATAAATTTTTTTATTTCGTCAAAAACTCAGCCTCAACACTTAGAAAAAAATTCTTTGACGAAAAAATTCGCTTCTACACTTAGAAAATTGTTTAGAAAAATTATCCCAACACTCTAAGTGAACTGTTAAGGTACTAAACACAGCCTTACCAAAATTAATCTCGCGGATGCTTGAATTTTGAAGAACTTTGATATATGGATCCGTCTTGACTCATGATATAACTTGAATAAGTCTTCGACAGTTGTAGGGGTAGACGACATACTCAAACATAAACCGAATAATAAAATAATGTCCTTACAAGCCCATAAAGTAACATTGGGCATGATCCTTTCTTTTTCACAAAATTCTATTATTTTCTTCCATCAAGAAACATTGGTCTCTCTCTCCATTCTTAATGAACAAAAATATTATGTACACCTTAACTGTTGATACAGGTATTTCAAATAAAAGGAATTCTTCTAAAAAGGGGCATAACAAGATATGTCGAAGCCATAATTTATTACTTCTTTTATTCAAAAGCATGGTTGTTACATGAAGTATCAGTGATAAGAAAAGTCCCTAAAAACTTATATAAACTTCCCACTTATCTACCACAACATAGCCTAACCAAATCCATGTCCCAAACAAAAACCAAATCACAAACATAAACACAACCACACCTACTACCCAAGCTACACTAATAAATCTACACAAGACCATTTCAATTACAAGAAGGCATTGCACCATCATCACCACACTATTCCCTTAGGGTCCCCAAAAATCTTAGTCCTAATTGCACTTCCTTATGACCTCCATGAGGTGATATGACCGAAAAAGGTTAGACGACACAATCATGCCTCCCTCTGCAGCCTCAAACACCAAGAGCCGCCTCTACCCAGTTTCCTCATCACTGATCTTCAGGACCACATCCATCCACAACCATTTGATGCAGAAACCACTTGGGAAAGTACAAAGAAGTATGGTAGAGAACTACTAACCAAACATACTGATAGCATTCTAAGTGGAAAAGGGGCTACAACTTGCCCCACCATAGCACAAACAAAAAAAGATGTCTAGCTCGATGCTCCACAAGCTAATAAACCAAGCTATTCACAGATGGATCGAAACTCTGGAAATTTCATGCAAAGAAATTTGGGATGCTAGTTAGAGAATATTCAGGTGGAATTGCGATACGAAGACTCTCTTACAACCATATGAATAACACTACATGGCTACCTCATAATAAAGAGGACCTTCCCTTCTTCCAGTCATCAAGACCATTCAGTGTCTCTACCAGTATGGTTACAACATGATTGAAATGGTAATTCATCCAAATAACTATGGTAGCTACTTGGGTGTCTACACTCAGACTGTCACTAAGAGCATTTTGGCAGTCAAGCCCAAGGCCACCATGCTAGAAAATCCATTATCCTTATAATCCCTCTAATCCACATAGTTTAGCATCGTAGGAGATTTATATCTCCGTTGTGCACTAGTGGTCGAGCGACAGAATGAGAAATGTGCAACAATTCATCTAAAGACAATCGAGGAGAACGAGAAATTCAGGTATGGTTGTAAAAAATCAAGGGTCAAAATCCAAAATGGTAGAAAAATCTTGATAGGCGGGATACACCTCATCCAAGCCGAAGATAAACATATGGGTTTTAGGGTACCAAAACTGCAAAGCTGCCTCCAAAAGGTTCTAGTCAATCATGTGATTACGCTACAAAGTGGCCGGGCGCAATTTGAATGCCTCATAGTTGACATTGTATAAGCACATGGCCTCCAACCATTCAAGATAAGCAGCAAAAGTCTTAGTCATGGGAACAACCATTTTGAAATAATAAATAAATTATAAGGAAGAAAAGAGAAGAATAATTGAAATTTCGTTTAAAACTCCACCAAAAGGCCCTTTTTTATACTTGGAACTCTCCATAATAGGACATAATAATAAACATGTTGATGCAATTAAAAAATTCAAAGTACAAAGATGCAGGAAAATGATGATCATCGATGAAAACTAACTATAATGAATTGGTATGCCGATAGGCAGGTCACTCGGGATATATGAGTTGTTTTATGGGACGATACGACACTCACCTTCACTCGTACCAAAATAAGCGTTATCCGACATGGCTCTCTCTCCAATTGATTTGAATTCCTCACTCGATACGCTCGGAGTGTGACTTGTGATAGAGTTAGGCGGTGTAGGAGGTGGAACCCAAAACTGAGGTGCGTTAGGAGTGTGTGGGCTATCCGGGTCGTACTCAACTATCAGATTTTTATGAACGCGAGTGGGAGTTGATTGAAGAATTTGTTGCGGATTTTGGATGAAAGGACTTTGAGAGATGTTAGAATTTTTTTTTTTTTGCTTTTTTTTTTTACTTTTCTGAATTGTTTTTGGCCTTTTATGAATTATAGTCAATTTCTACCTAGTCCCTGGTAACATTTACAAAAACTTGACATGACTAAAAATATGTCTCTCGTGCGTGCTAATTTCAGTTCAAGTGTAAACCGATCGCTCAAGTAATATCCCTGTAAACTAGGTATCAAACACAGGGGCTAAAATGAATAATCGTGACGATGAGTAGGGAAGACACGTAACCTTATAACTGACTCAAAAAAAGGGAATGAAAAGATGATGAATTTTTGTGCGATTATATGTTATTACTATGAAAATAATGAAATACAATATAAATTAACTACGCATGCAAGGTTTTATACACTACGAATTGATAACTATGAAAAAGAAGCAAGGTCGGAATAAAATCCCCTAACCTGTTCCGCATACAAAAATAGTCGAGAATTAAACAATTAATTAAGGAGCTACTTTATTCCTTTCAAGCGTTACACATATGAGGGAATGAACCCTCATAATATGAAATCAAGAATCCAAATAAAGTACGTGACAAGATGGTCAATACGGGCGTTGCACTCTTAAACACCTCAAATACCTAGGAAAAATGAGGTTAAAAGTCCTACAATGTTTGTATTAACGATCTAACACATTCCAACTAATTACTTAATTCAAGAACACATTTTTATATTCATGCGAACCTTTTAGGGTTGGGTTCATGCATCCCAACCTTTGAAAATCTAGCCGGACATGGTAAAAAGGCAATTAGTCATGATAACTACGTTGCATGAAACCATCTTTATGTAAAAAGTGTCAACAGACATATAAAAGAGATCTCTATCTGGGAATTACTAAAGATGAAAGAACATGAAAGCAATAGAGGTACTATACTTGAATTGATGTAAACCTTGAATTCAAATCCCAAACGGAGATTAATGATTGAAGAATAATGATTTTCAAGTTCTTGCCTCTTAAATTCTCTTTAAATTTTGAAAAAAACTATCTAACTCCTGTCTGGGAATACCCTAACTATCTAACTATATCTCCCTCATTTTATTAAGTATTTGACTCATGCACAACTCTTATTTTAAGAAAAGAAAATAAGAATCTCTGGCCTCCGAACCGGTTCAAAAATTTTGTTCTTCACTAGGCTGAACTGGTTCAGATTTCGAGTGTTGACGCGAAATTGGCAGGTCTTAAGATCTTAAAAAAAAATTCAACTCTTTTTCAGGTTTTTCCATGCCTTCTTCTCAACTTTGACGCTTCATAACTTTTCACTCGGACCTCAGATTTAGATGTTGTTTCTTCCTATGCTCTTGTGGACTCATAGACTTCAACTTCTTCTAGGTTCTTCATCCAAATTCTCGGTGTAAAATTACTCTTTTGCCCTTGATATTTCTCTTTTCTTTCTTTCTCGGTTTTGAGTTTTCTCTTTTCTTCACTTGTATAAAATACCTGCAAAATGTAAGAGATATACACAAAACTCGATGCACTACATAGAAAATGTCATTGGCAAAGATTTGAGATGAATCAAATCGATTTACATTGTACGAGGTGATAAAAGCTTCTAAATTATGAGGATAAATAAGAAGTATTTATGCATAATCAGCAGGCCAAGGGGTATGCTGGTAGGCACACCCCCATTTTGGGAAGATTCTCTATTTCCTCTATTATCTCCCTCATTTTGAAATAATCCTCTTCCAAAGTTAACTTTTTACAAAAGGGATTTTCGAGATTTCTCGTATTAAAAACTGCATGTAAATTAAGTCATTAATTCAAGATAAGGCAACAATGAAAAGGGCATCCTTTACACACACACACATACACACACACTGTGTATGTGTCATATGCTTTTGCATTTTCTAGGAATAAAGAAAATGCATAAAAGAAAATAAAGAAAGATCAAAATCGTCGAGATGCAACCCAAGCTTTCCAACCCTAAGACTAAGATCCAACCTACCACCTCAAGGGTCTCGATGAACATGCTTCTCAAGACGGTTAGAAGTAGACCCCCCACTTTCGGAAGTCGCATGCGGTACAGGATCCTTAATAGTTGCCGGAGGTGCCATATAAGTACGAGATGTCATCCTCATATGCTAGGTCATGGAGGCCATCCTATCCCTAATATCTCTCAGTAAGGTTGAGGAGATGAGCACAGTTTGTAAAATAAAAGATCAAGCATAATGTTCAAGTTAGTCAAAGGAACTCATAATTAAAGTGCAGAAGTGAGAATAAAGAACAATACTTATTTCTGAAAATCTTCATCAGGAAAAGAAAGGAATCTATCGATCGTCGCCTAAGGACGATTTTACTGACACATTGGTTCCCCCACCCAATCGGATGTAGTACGAAAGAATAAAGTAATGCTGAAGAATAGGAGACTCCGTTGCCACCACACCACTATCAGATGCCTATGCCGAAGATCCCGGTGCATTATCGTCACCCCTAGTCCCTACTGATGGTGGAGGCACACTCGATGGTGTCATAAACCAACTATACATGAAGTATAGATAGTCATACCCTGCCACCACATCAGTATGGAGCGCGTAATATTCCCCCTCCATTTCCGTTGCTCGTGCCTCATCAAATATCTTCCCCAAACTACTCATATGCATAGGAGGGAACAATGGTGGGACCTCCACATTTCTCTCCACCACCCATCTACCAATCTCTCGTTTAGGTACCAGACATACCCGAGCTCATGTGCCAACAACTGCTATATCTGGGCATGAATGCCAGTAGACCCAAATATTATCGAGGGCTAACCCCAAGGGTAGAACATCACCCATCCCTAAATAAAAATCAATCACTAATACCTAAATCAAAAAAACAAAAAAGTATACAATCCAAAGAAAAAGAATAAAACCTATTCAACCTAGCTCTCACATCCTTAAGGCACAAGAAATCCTTTGACACCCTGTTCGTCTTTCTCCACCTAATTATCCTTAGCCACTCCTCCCTTTCCTCATATTTCCAAGGTATCAACCTACGTTGTGCCCGATCATCACATAGAACCATGCCTGCGAATACAATACAATTTTTCAATAAAAATCTTCAAAAACCTCTAAAAAGAAATAAAAAATAAAGAATCTATCGATAGAACCGACTAAAGATATCAAGAAAAAGTTAGAGATACACCAATGTTGAACTCCCCCATTCGTATGTATGGATATTAGAAATAACCCTGAGGAATGATAAGAACCACAAATGGACGACATCTCTGCTGTCGCCACCATGAATCCCCCAACATAAGAAATATGAACATGCGGGTCACCTACCACACCCGGTACTTATTAGTAACGTCTATCCTTTGTGACATCATGGTGTTTTTCAACACCGACACCTTCACCAACTCTCCAGAGCCGATCCGCCAAAAATACCCCAATGCCACCCAAATCGCCTTCTTGATCAAACAAAGCGACCTATCCACCTCTATCTGATACCCCTTATAGTCCAACTCTGTCAGTTGATACACATCAATTAGGGTGACCGTCATCTTACTTATGCCCAAGTGGAATTTGTAAGTGGTTTCCCACCACCTTTCACCCAGATCGCATAAGACTGCCCTCGATCACGACATGTCATCCAAAGATCTTGCAAGGGGATCAAACTCGGTAACACCCACCATAAGTAGCACCTCATTGGGAAGCTTCTCCAACACTTTCTTCTATCCTCGTCATGCAATAGGAATGAATACTCATCTGGGCAATGCCATCCTGTAAAATTCAAAATCAAAAAGCGTCAACTCCCACTGGAAAAAAAATAAAAAAGTGAAAGTTCAAAAACAAAATAAAAATAAAAGAAATAAATGCTCACATAACCGTCTGGGTTCTTCACCCTCACAAATCGATGGAGGTCAGACTCTCCTAGTAGAATACTCTCGTCATCCACTGATCTCGCTCCATGATATGCGTTCTCAAACCCTGCAGCCATCTCTCCATCATGTTTCCACTTAATGCCACCTAGTCTCCGGTCTAAACAAAGGGGTTATTGGCCATTTCTTAGTAAATAATCTTCAAAATGTTTTGCATAAGTCTGCTTTCTAGAGAAAGAGATGAATATTTTGTTTAAGGGTTATTAAAATACAGGCTTCCCTAATTTCTTTTTATGAGGAGCCAAGGGGTATGCCGGTCGACACCCCCTGAGTATGACAATCGATAGTGTCCCTTAATGTAAGGATAAATTTCGATAAAGTCAATTTGTAGGTATTGGCTTATCCCGGATAAGACATTTTTGAGTCATAGTTTAGATTTTGTATGTTTACCTTTCATGCATATGATGTGTTTGATTGAAGAAGTAGCGACCTTTAGAGATTTTATTAACGTGTCGTGTTTAGTTCCACGTTTACTCTTCATGTTTATGAGGATCTTTGAGGTATGAATGAATATACATTTTGATCCTTAGAATTTTATTTGGGTGTTTGTTTTCATAAAATGTTTTGGGGATATTTTTAAAAGATTTGAAAAGAAAACCCTTTTCTTTTATTTTAAATCATTTGAATGATTTTAAGTCTACATTTAAATAAGATTATCAATTCGTATATACGAACTTCAAGTGAACATCAAACAAGATTTTTCTGAGAGAAGCACAAATGTTGTTCGAAGCTCGTTTGAAGCTGGTTCGATGAGCTATTTGTTCGAACGAGATTGCATTTTCTTTCGAACGAACCCTTATTTTGATTCAAATGAGACTTCTTAGAAAACACGCTACCTCGAAAAATATATATTCTATATAAAGGTGTTATGGCATTTGTTATAAAAGAGGCTTTTGGCACAAATTATTTTCCTATACATATCCAAAAGTTTCCAAACCCTAGTTCACCTAAACTCTTTAAGATCTAAGTTTCAATATCATATATGCTTTTAGATCTTTTATGTAGTCACCAAGAAGGTTATTCTCTTCATCATGTGAAGAATCATTTTATATGGTGGACTCTTTACACAATATGCTCTTTACACACGGTGGACTCCGTGGCGTGGTGTTGTGGTGAAACAATGGTGGACTTCGTGTTCCATATTCATAAACGATTGCCGATCCTTATCGGTGGACACCGAGGTGTATGTGGGATCAAGCATTGTGGAATCTTCACTGATGCACTCCTGTATGTCTTGATGGTGAAGGTTGAGGAATGAAGAGCGTCAAGGCTTGCAAGAGAATTAAGTCAGTTGTGTAACTCTTTCGTCGTGCCCTTTCTAATTTCGTACATAGTGAAATTTGTGTGGATGGACTGTCTGAGGTTTTTCTCATTGTGGGTTTTTCTCGTACATTGGCGTGTTGTGGTTTGTTGCTTTATTTTATTTTTGTACACACCTAGATGCATGTTTTAGGATAACATGAAATTTGGTAAATTGTTTATCACAATAACCGGTTAAAATTTTTTGGTGCAAAGTTTTAATATGGGTTAACTTGTTTAAGTTTTATATTTAATTTGAAAATAAAAATGAAAATTGACTTTTTTTACCATCTTTCGTATATACCCTACGTGCAACTTCACTTGGGAATCCCTAAAGTCCCTCGAAATTCTATGCCCTGCCTATAAGCACCTCCTAGCCTGTGCCAATCGGAACCCATACTACATCGTTACACAAAACAAAAAAGTAAAAAAATTGTGAAACAATTGCAGAAAAATCCCCCAAAATTCTCGAAAAACCCCAAATCTCAAATTATATCAAATTAACATTTCTCTATGAAAAATCACCCCAGAACTCCCCAGAATTTTCAAATAGATTTCTAAAAAGTCTAGAAAATTCTACAAATCACAAAAACCAAATAATTTCATAAATTACACAGTTTTCAATAAAAATCCTCATATTTCAAAGATATACAAATGCCTAAAGATTGTCAAAAATTGCAAAACGGCTCTCAATTTTTTTTAAAACTATCAAGAAAATTCTAAATACATCGCACATCCATCTTAAAACTATTTAGGTACACACAATTGACCTCTTCATATATTAGGTCCACATAATTGACCTCTTCAGCTTTTAGGCCCACCAAATTGACATATTAAACTATTTAGGTCCACATAATTGACCTCTTTATCTCTTAGGTTTGCAAAATTGACCTCTTCATCATTCAGGTCCGCCTAATTGACCTCTCAACCTTCTAAGTTTGCAAAATTTACCTCATCTTTATAAATGACCTCTTCATCCCTTAGTTCGCATAATTGACCACTTCATCTTTTAGGTGAACATAATTGATCTCTTAACCCTTAAGGTCTGCATTATTGACCTTTTCACTCTTTAGGTTTGCATAATTGACCTTCTGACACTTCAAGTATATAGAATTGACCTTTTCACTCTTTAGGTCCTCATAATTGATCTGGTTAGAATTGGCCGCGATCCTCTTAATTGGTCACATACACTCTTTAGGTCCTCAGAATTGACCTTGCCCCTCAGAATTGGACGCGATCCTCTGAATCGATCACATAAACTTTTATGTCCTCAAAATCAACCTAGTCCCTCATAGTTGTCCTCGAACCGTTGAATTGGTTGCATATATTCTTTAGGACCACAGAATTGACCCAGACCCTCAAAACTAGCCTCGACCCACTAAATTGATTACATACACTCTTTAGGTTCTTATAATTGACCTCGAACCTTAAAATTATCCATGAAACCCACTGAATCGGTCCATACACTCCTTAGGTACTCAGAATCATGCCTTCATACCCAACATTCATAATTTTCATCACTGCGTCTATCTTTTGATAACTTTTGCTTATTTTAATATCGCTAGTTAAGGGGATCTTATAAAACTCAATTCTAGTACCCATCATACACCTCTATGGGTCCAAGCACTATCCCTTTAACCCTCGAACCTTGGTCCCCCTTTAAATCCTAAACTGGAGATCATTGGATGCTTTTGAGATCTATTTGACTATAATCAGCTCTCGGACCCGAGAATACCTCAACACACATTTATAGGTATCTAAATCCTCTTTAAAACGGTCCATACTGTGCACGAATCGTACCTACTGTTCACATTATCTACCCTTTTACTCGAAAGGTCATTGGATGCGTATTGAGCTCCATTTGACTTTGGTCAACTCTCAAATTTGAAAGCTTCTCAATGCACTTTCATAAGAATCTTATTCCCCTTTCCAATTTTATATACCGTGTGTGAATTAGAGTTATGGTTCACATTAAGCTGCCTCTGTAATTTGAAACCCTAAACCAGAGGTCACCGGACGCTTTTGAGCTCCACTTGGCTTTGGTAAACTCATGGACCCGAGAGTAACTCAACGTGCTTTCATAGATCTTTAAATCTTGTTTCCAATGGTCCATATTATGTGACAAATTGTATTTACACTTTGAATTTTAAGAGCATTTTTATGAAAAATCAATATTTGGATTGCATATATACACTTATTCACCCTTGCCTATAGGCAGAGGGTACCTTGGCAAACAATTCTGGAAGGCCTTCTTATCAATAGGATAAGGGCTATGCCAATTGGCATACCTTCCAGGGGCAGCCTATACTTTGGCCCCTTTAAGTTTTCTTATTTAAGGAAACCCTGACCATATTTGAGGACTTTTTTCCTCGAAATCATGCGCAGCCTTTCAAAACAGTCTCTCCAACATTCCATTACTCACTCTTATCTCACATTTCACCACCACTTTGTCACCATAACATAACTAATCAAAATCAGTAGGAATGTAGCATACTATTTTAGTAGGTCTATCTCGATTACAGGAAACTGTATAGTTTTAACTTATTGTTATAGTAAACTCTGTGTGTATTGAACGGGACCAATTTGGGGTCATTATTTTCATATGAATTTTATAAGACAGTGTAAACCTCGTGATTATTAGGTTTACTTAAGGCTCTTAATCCATATATGATTGATGGACACAAACACTAGTTATTTATTACTTTGACTTATCGTGTGAGATTCATTATTGGATCAATAATCTTGATAAATTGGGTAATGGTGATTAATGTATGGTGAAAGTCTTTTATGGATGTGATCCATGTCTCAATATAGAGACTGGTGATACCCCCTTGAGATACTTATAAGTTTTGTATGTGTCAAACCCTTCAGGTGGATTATGTTAATCCGACACTACAAATAAGTTAAGTTGGACCACTCAAGGACAGAAAAAAGTTAATCAAATAAATTATCAATAATTTATTTTATTAACGGGTATTTGTAACCTTAACATGGGGAGAATTAAGTAATTAATAATGAGGAGCTCGAAATATAATTTTGAGTTAAGGAGTGGAGTTGAAATTGTAATTATTTAGTGGTATTAATTATAATTAAGGGACTGAGATTAGGATTCGAGAAGGATTAGGTTTTCTTAGGTCTATTAGGATCCACATCCTTATCTCTCCTTAGGGTCCGTATTATATCATATATATATGCACCTAAGTATCATTCTTTCTTAACCTAGCCGTTACTCTTGGATACTCAAAAGACCCAAGTTCATACTTGTGAAAAAGAGAGACAGTGGAGAAGAAAGAGGAGACAAGAAGGTGGTCATGAAATTGGAGCCCACCCCCTACTCGTGGATGTCCATATCGGGAATACATTAGAAGACCATGAGGTGAATAAAGCCATCACATATTATATTCATGATAAAACAAGATCAAATCAAAGAGATCTCGCAGGCAAATCCTAAATCTACCTTGTAGGATTTCACATATGTGTAGTTTTTTTTTGTATTTCGATTAATATGCATTTTTAATAGACCCTTGGATTTATGATCCAACAAAAAAAGGGTTTAATTCATATGCCCCAAATTATAGTTTTGACCTATTTATCTACATTTTCACTACTTGAGCACGTTTTTCCATAAATCAAAATAGAAAACTCAAGTTTTGGATTTATGGGTTAAATCCCACCCTTATGTTATTTCCAACTATATGAATTTTGATGCCGATTTCTGGCTATGTAGGCGTCCCAGGTTTACCTTGGGATTTGAGTCCTTTTTTTCTCGTTTTCCATATTTTACTTTTCTCACTACTTTTTCACTAGTATTTGAAAAATGCCTAAAGTGGTCCCGTTATATGGTCAAAGTTAGAATCCCTAAACTAGGTCACAAATAAGCCAAATTCAATTTAATTCGATTTTATCTTGATTAATTAGGTGAAACTAAACATGCAAGATATTTAATCGAAATCGAATCAAACAAACAACAAAATGAAATATGTGGAAAAAAAACTATCGGGAAAAACCCTTTTCCACATTGTTACAAATAAGGTATGACAGTCGACATTCACGGACTTACAGACTTAGACTCTACTAAATATCACATTTATGTCTCCTTCATTGTTGATAAAAAAGCTCTGCAGATCTAGAAATACCCCACAACAATCTCCACTTACCTCGGTGTCCATCGATATGCTTCAGGAAACTCCTTTTCTATCTTCAGCAGTGACGAATTAAGTCCACCTGGATTTTAACACCTGTTGTGTTCTTCAAGGTTTGATAAAGCGATCAAAAAATATCCAAGGGATTTGGATTTGAAAACCCAAAGTGTTTGATAATAAAATAGGTGAAAAAGGGTTTTAAATAAGTGTAGGTCCGTATCTCTTAAATAGGAAGAAAAATATCCAAGCGATAGACTTGAAAAGATTGCGTTTGAAAGAAACTAAATAACAAAATTTTTCCAGCTCGTTCGAACGAGGTACATCTCATTCGAACGAAGCACCTGATTTCGTTCGAACGTCATTTAAGGGCTTATATATCGAGAAAATATAATGGGACAAAAGTTACCAAAATCATTCTTGTTCGAAGCTGTTCTAACATGGTACAAAGACTCGTTCAAACTACATCCAATGTCATTGTAATTAGAGGTGCACAACGGAACCGGGAAAACCGATAAACTAAACCGAACTGGTGGAGCTAGGTCGAGCCGAACAATCATCACAATGAAATTAGCCATTAGCCGATCTTCCTACTTTTCTTATTCAAATTCCATGGTGAAAAAAGTGGTAGGAGCCATGATTTTAGTAAAAGTAAAAAAAAGAGTCTTATGGTGAGATAAGAGGACTTTTCCTCCTTGTAGTAAAATGACTCGACCCATGAGCAGATCAATGTGGCATTAACCAAACCGCGCCTTCCATACTTACCCACCCGCCGCCCTCTCTGTCCGCTAACCATTGGTTTGGTTCGGTTTTTTAGACTTTTGGTTTGGTTTCGGTTAAAAAAAAATCAAACTGATATTTTTGGTTTGGTTCTCGATTCCACTGTAAATCTAACCTGAACCGATCTGCTACCCAAATCGATCTGAACCGATACAGTAGATTTTATAAAATAAATAAATGTATATGTATATAACACTTGTAATTTATATTTTGGGATTACCAGAGTTTCTAACTTATGTTATTGGGGATCAAAATTAATTTTGATCTTACAAAAATTATTTTTGAAATACATTAATCTTAAGATTTCACTAAGTTTGAAATATGAATTTGGAATCGAAAACCGATCCGAACCAATTCGGGAACCATTGGTTCGGTACTACACAACTGTCGGTTCGGTTCCAGTTCCAAAAATTTGGAACCGACCCATTCTGATTCAGTTCTTGGGTTTGTATCAAAACTGAACCAAACCGAATCGTGTGCACCCCTAGTTCTAATGACTTCGTGATTTTTCAAAAAAACATTTTGTATATTTTTGGATTAAAAAACAAGCTTAAAAATAACCCCTGACCATAAGTAAACACTAAACATGGATTTTCAACCTAAAATCATGTCCAATCATCAAGAACCCTAGAATTTTCTTAAACAGATTTCTAATGAATCTTTCTCCAATATTTCTTTATTATGATCACCAAATTTCGTGGATTATTACCTCTACATGGCAAGGGTTTCCAGAATTAACATATACATCAATACTACATGGGTTCTCCTATCAAAATGGGGTTTTCTTCCATAGTTTTTATCACAATTCATTCCTAAACTAACATGAAGATTGCATCAACGAAAATAGCAAGTTTAAACACTTGCCGGGGATTTTGGTATGCAGATTCACGGCTGATTTTGGTATGGTTGCGTTCCTTGACTCGTGATCTACGCGGTGGTGTTGGTGGCGGTGCAAACCGGTGGCTTTTTGGCCTTGGATTGCCTTGGAGCTCTCTCCTCTCTTCTCCAATGGCCGTCACTTGATTTGTGAATGTTCTAACCCTAAGAGGCTGACCTAATGGCTGATATAGGTTGGCTGAAATTCGTGGGTTTAATTACCCACTTATGTAAAATGACTAAAATGCCCTCCCGGGGCACCAATTAGGCCTAAAAACGCCCCGAGACCCAAACTAAACCCCCGGGTATACTTTTCTGACTATCTCGACCCTTCCGGACGCGTTGGCGCACTCAAAATGACCATACGAACAACTTATAAATATTTACTTTTTATTTAACAAAATTAGTCCCGACGTGACACGGGCACGTCCCGACTTAAATTTTCGAAATAGTCATTTAATTCACTTATGACATCCAATATAACCAATATAATATATTACTATGCTCATTAGTAATATTCAACAAGTTTCCCATTATTACTAACTCTCGTCACGTTAATAATTATTACATAATTAATTTCTGGATTTTTATTAAATAAACCGTCACATTAAATTTAATAAATCCCCAAATTAATATAGCATAAAAATACGGGGTATTACATACTTCCCCCCTAATAACGGAATTTCGTCCCGAAATTCGGAAAATAAGGCATACCTGGTAAAAAAAACTCTGGATATCTCTCGCGCATATCTGCCTCACGCTCCCAAGTGGATTCCTCCACATTATGATGCTCCCACTGGACTCGCACAAGTGGAACTATTTTCGACCTCAATCTCCTCTCACTATAGTCTAGAATAGCCACTGGTCTCTCTTCGTAAGAGCTATCAGACTGTAAGTCAATCTCATCTATCGCAATGTGAGTATGGGCCATATCATCCCGAAGATATCGTCTCAACGACGAGATGTGGAATACATCGTGGATGCGATGTAAATGTTCTGGCAATCCCAACCTGTATGCTACCGGCCCAATCCTCTTTATGATGGGAAATGGTCCTACGTACCTCGGAGCCAACTTACCCTTCTTCCCGAACCTCATCACTCCCTTCATAGGAGATACACGCAATAACACTTGATCTCCCACATTAAACTCCTAGAAGAACCGTTTCGCATCGGCGTAGCTCTTCTGCCTGTCTTGGGCTACCCGAATACGACTCCTGATTATCTCAATCCTCGCGGAGGTCTCTTGAATCACTTCTGGTCCTAGCAACTTGTTGTCCCCCACCTCGAGCCAACAGGTTAGAGAACGACAAGGCCTGCCATACAAAGCCTCAAATGGAGCCATGCCAATCGTAAACTGATAAGAGTTATTATAAGCAAACTCTACCAGTGGAAGATGTGGTTCCCAACCTCCTCCAAAATCGAGAACACACATGCGTAGCATATCCTCTAACATCTGATTAGTACGCTCTGTCTGTCCATCTGTCTGTGGGTGGTAAGCTGAACTCAACCTCAACTCAGTACCCATAGCCTCCTGAAAACTTTCCCAGAAACGTGACACAAAAATCTTGTCCCCATCTGACACAATATTCAGGGGCACCCCATGTAATCTGACAATCTCAGCGATGAACAACTGAACATACTGACCCGTGGTATAATCTGTCCTCACTGGCAGAAAATGAGCCACCTTGGTCAAACGGTCTACAATCACCCAGATAGAATCGTGGCCACGCTGTGATGTAGGCAACCCTGTAATGAAATCCATGGAAATACTCTCCCACTTCCACGCGGGTACTTCCAACGGCTGAAGCAATCCTGACGGTTTCTGGTGGTCCACCTTCACCAGCTGGCAGGTAGAACACTTGGACACAAACTCGGCGATGTCCTTCTTCATCCCACTCCACCAGTATTGACGCCTCATGTCCTGGTACATTTTATCACCTCCCGGATGTACTGCAAATCGGGACCCGTGAGAATGAGTCATCACTTCATGACGTAACTCCGCGCTCTGGAACCACCAATCTCCCATTAAACCGCAAACCTCCATCAGAACTAACAGAATAGGACTCAGCACCCTCGGCTAGAAGTCGCACAATCTGCTCCTGGCAAAACGGGTCTGTAGTCTGTGCCTGTATCACCCTCGTAACAATCTCGGGCGTGACCGACATTACGGATATGAAAGATCGTTCCACTGCGTCTTGGTGACCCAATTCCTTCCACTTTGCTTTCCAGACGTCCGCTACATCGTCTACCGGTCTACGGCTCAACGCATCAGCAACTACGTTGGCCTTCCCCGGATGATACTGTATATCGAACTGGTAGTCCTTCACAAACTCTATCCATCTGCGCTGACGCATATTCAGCTCTCGCTGAGTGAATAGGTACTGCTGTGACTTATGGTCTGTGAACAAACGGAATTTCTCACCCAATAAGTAGTGCCTCCAAATCCTCAATGCAAAGACGACCACTGCTAACTCCAGGTCGTGGGTGGGGTAATTCTTCTCATGCGGCTTAAGTTTGCGGGAAGCAAAAGCTATAGCCTTCTCCTCCTGCTGGAGTACACCTCCAAGTCCCCGTAAAGACGCATCGGTATAAACCAGGTACTCCACACCCGGTTTCGATAAGGCAAGGACTGGTGCTGAAGTAAGCTTGTCTTTCAGCTCGTCGAAAGCCAACTGACAAGCGTCATCCCAAACATATGGTACCCCTTTGCGAGTCAGATTCGTCAATGGACCCGCTATTTTTGAGAATCCCCGAATGAATCTCCTGTAGTATCCGGCTAATCCCAAGAAACTACGCACTTCTGTCGGTGTCGTGGGCTGTCCCCACTCCCTCACCGCTGACACTTTGCTCGGGTCAACTGCTATCCCTTGCTCAGAAACAACATGGCCCAAGAACTGTACCTCTCGCAACCAGAATCCACACTTCTCGTACTTAGCATACAACTGATGCTCTCGTAGAGTCTGAAGAACTTGCCTCAAGTGCTCGGCATGCTCCTCCTCGGAGTGTGAATATATCAAGATATCATCTATGAAGACGATGACAAACTGATCCAAGAATTTTCTGAATACTCGATTCATTAAGTCCATGAAAACGGCTGGAGCGTTTGTGAGTCCGAACGGCATTACCCTAAACTCGTAGGACCCATATCTCGACAAGAAGGCAGTCTTTGAAACATCCTGCTCTCTAATACGTAACTGTAGAAAAAAGCTCTGATACCAATTTGAAAAATATGTAGAATGATCTGGTTATATGGTTAAACGTAGAATTCGTAAATTATATCACAAACAAGCCAAATTCAATTTAATCCAATTTATCATGATTAAGTAGGTGATACTAAACATGCAAGATATTGAATCTAAATCAAATTAAACAAATAAAAACACAAACTATGATAAAAAAAAAAACCTTTCAAGATAAACCCTTTTCAACACTATTATTACTAAGGTATTATAGACGATACACACAAACTTATACTCAACTAAGTATCACAATTATGTCTCCTTCCTTATTGATAACAAAAAGTGACACAGATACAACGACGCCCCATACCAAGCTCCACTTGCCTCGGTGTCCCCCGATCACCCTCAGAAAACTCTTTTCATATCTACATTAGTGAAGAATCAACTCCATAAGAATTTGAACATATGATGTGTTCTTAAGGTTTGATAAAGTGATAAAAAAATATCCAAGGGGGTTGGATTTGGAAAACCAAAGTGTTTGATCACAAACAAGGTGAAAAAAGGATTGCAAAGAAGTGCAACCGGTCTCTCTTAAATAGGAAGAAAAATATCCAAGAGATAGACTCGAAAAGGTTGGGTATGAAAGCAACTAAAAGATAAAACATTTCTATCTTGTTTGAATGAGGTATGTTGTTCTAACAAAGGATCTGCTCTCATTCGAACCTCTTCTAACGACTTATCTAACGGGAAAACAGAACATGCCAAAAATTGCAAAAATCATTCTCATTCAAAGCTCGTTCGTTGCTTTTATAACAAGGTACACACAATCGATTGAATGACATCCAATGTTATTCTAACGACTTTGATATTTAAAAAAAACATTTTAAAAACATTTTAGATTCAAATAAGCTTAAAAATAACCCCTGAACATAAGTAAACACTAAATCAACCTCATATAACTTCTCTGATGATTGTAGTAACGATATTAACTTTTCATTATTCAATTGATGTATTCAGTAACTAACTTGTCTTCGATTGAAGCTTTGAGAATGTACATGATGGTGTAATGGGATGTAACAGAATATGCCAAACTATAAACATAATTAGCAATCGTAAATTTTGCGCTTATAATATTTTTATACCTATTTTTGCCTACTTATTTTTACTTTTGCAGTCCTATTAGACATGCGTACTCATTTTTCCATGATGAATCATAATCATGCATACTGCTCATAGTATATGTATTTTCTTTATTTTACTACCCTTTAGTGGTCCCTTCAGACACACACACTCATTTATCCATAGTGAGTCATGATTTGGTACACTGCCAATACTCTACATATCTCTATACATATTTCCTTATCTTTTAGTTATACTCATTCGAATGATTCGTTCCCACATTTTCTATGACATGAACACGATGATTTCTCTCCTTATGCACTTTTCATGTATATATACATAATTTCCACCCCACATGCACCATACACATTTTAACAGAAAAATGAGAATATTTTTATAGCTAACAAGAGAGCCAAAGGGCAGAACGGTTGCCTAACACTTACCCATTCTGTAACTTAGTCCCTGAAAACGTGATATATTTAGTTTTGTATGAATTAGTTAATCTTTTTTATGTCGCTTCTCCAGGAATGGCTATATCTTTTTCCTGTTTTGAATAAGATAGGTTGGTGACTGCATTTCCTACATTTCCACCCATTTTGACGACCACATCTTTATGTCCATGGGATCCCGTGAATATCGCGTTAGTGGAGGAAAGAGAGTTCTCTTCCTTGACCTTATTTTCTCGCGAGTCTTCTCTGGGGGTGGATATTATCCAGATGGCCACATATAACATTGGTTTTCCCAGATCGACCAACTTCTTAATCATGACCTTCCTAAAATGAGGACCCTCATGAAGTGTGGTCTGATCGTAGTCATTTCGATCTAATTAACTTCAAGATGTGTTCAGTTAGAACTTCTTTCGCAAGTCTTATATCGCTGAATTTTGGATTGAGCGATGAAGAAAACTTGATATATTAACATGATGGAGAGAGAGAATTGCTAATTCTCATTAATACTTTAAAAACTAATTTCAAGATTTTAAGTTCTCGACATTCTAAGCGTTTCTAAACCATTCTCCCTCCAAAGTTCCAATCAGATATGTCCCTGGTCTTATTACCTTAGAAACCCTGTAGGGACCACTCCAATTTGGCTCAAGCTTGTTCCCTTTTTGGATTACATTATTCAAGTCATAATCCCCTTATTTCATATTGTTTGACTTTACTCTCTTATTGTAAAACCTTGATGTCCTCTGATGATAAGACACCACCCGAAGAGCTACTTGTTCTCTAACATCCTCAACCAAATGTAGACCGAGTCAGCTCATGAATTTACTCACCATGAGTTAAAATTAAGAACTCCGTGGCTTGATAATCCAATATCTGTTGGCACCACTACTTCTGTACCAAATGACAACATGAAGGGAATCTCGCCAGTTGCTGTTCTAGGGGTTATTCTGTAAGCCCACAAGACACTTTGTAACTCATTAATCCAGTTATCCTTCGAGTTATCCAACATATTCTTCATCCAATCCAATGAGCTTTTGCTGTTAACTTCCTTCTGCCCATTACACTGGCGATAAGTGTGCGCTGAATGTAGCTTATTGATTTTAAACGTGATGCAATAGGCAAAGAACTTATCGTTATCAAATTGAGTGACGTTGTCTGTGATAAATTCATTGAGCATCCTATACTACCTAATGATATTTTTCCATACGAAATGGAAAATCTTAACATATGTCATCTCCACCAGTGGTTCTGCCTCGACCCACTTCGTAAAATAGTCTACCGTGAGAACCCAACATCAGAATCTGCCCTTCGTCTTCGACAGAGGGCTGACCTGGTTAATCCCCCACATGTAAAAGGGCCAAGGGTATATAATTGACACTAAAGCTACTTCGGGACTCTTGTGGATAACTATGTATCATTGGCATTTTTCATATTTTCTAACGTAGTCAGCACAATTCTATTTCATGTCCATCCAATGGTACCCCAATTTGGAACTCTTTTCACCAGTCATTGTTCTACCGATTAAGCTTCATAGGAAGTTTGTGCTCTTTTTTTATCAGGTCGGTAACTTTTTTGGGATGAGCACATCTCAACATGGACATAATCAATCCTCTCTTGAACAGAACCCCACCTTCCAGCACATACCTCGATGCTTTGTAGCATAGTCTTCATGCTTCTTTGGGTTCTTCCACTATCGTACCTATCTCCAAATATGCTCTGATGGGATCCATCCGTGATGGACCCATACTCAATTACATCACCAGCACACACTCCTCATTAATGTTACACTGTAGAATTTTTTTATAGGAACATTTTTCTGTGTTCGGCCCTAATGGCCGAATCTAGGCGAGCTAACGCATATGCTTGGGCATTCTCCGTTCTCAGAATACTGACCACCTGGACAACAAAAAATAATAAGAGCAATAATCTGACTTTTTCCAAGTACTTTAACATGGTTTCTTCTCTTGCCTTGTAGATTCCCAATACTTGATTCACTACTTGTTGATAATCGCTATGGGCCGACCACTATTGAGCGGCCAATGATGAAGCTAGTTCCAATCATATAACCAGGGCTTTATATTTTTCCCTATTATTGGAGGATTCAAAATTGAACTTGGGGGCTTATTCCAAATCTTCCCCGCAAGGTATTGCAATAATCAAACCAACTCCACTGCTATTTTCATATGAAGAACCATCGATAAAAATTACAAACTGGTGGTGCATTCTCGAAACTGCCTTCTTTTAGGGAGCTATTTTTGGATAGCCTCTTCATTTGCTCTAAGTCCCGAGCTCTTTTCTCCTGCCTAGAAAAAGATTCTTGCATTTCTCTATTTGGAATAGAGTAGCCTCTGGCTCAACTAGCTTCTCCTAATTATATGTGAACTCATATATGAAGTCATCCATAACTTGGCCCTTGATCGCTATTCTTGGCTCGTAGATAATATCGTATTCTCCTAGTTAAATGACCCAAGCCATTAGCATGCCAGATTTCTTAGGGTTATGGATGGCTTGCAGAAGAGGTAGGTTTGGGTACACCACAATTTTAAGAGTCGTGAAGTATGGCTTCATCCTTCTAATGGCCTCGATTAGTGCAAACACTAATTTCTCCAACCTCGGATACCATATTTCTGCTCCACGGTAAGCTTTATTAGTCCAATATATGAAACACCATAAAGAGTTAACTTGCTTGAGTAAACATTATTTAGTCTTTCAAATGAATTGGATATTTTGCCAAAACGTAATTTTAGTTTGAGTTAACTATTTTTGGTTCATCATGTAATGATACTCAACTGTCCAAGACTACTCATGCCTCAAGACTCTATCAGTGTCCATACCCGAGTAAAGTGCACAAAGGTAAAAAAGTAAAACACCGAGTGGATGTACAGTTTTACACTTGACACATTTTAGGCACTCATTCATATCATATATATTTAATTATTTACCGTCTATTTTTTTTCTTCTTAAAGTTAAAATTGGATTAATTTTTGTTTAGAATTAATGTCCATTATTTTAAAATAATTTTCAAAATTTATTCAAAATTTTAAGTGATATTTTTAAAAAGTTTTTTGTTTAATAAAATAGATTTTTAAACAGTTTCTTTTATGAATAATATGTCATATGTGCACATGCCTTTAAACTAAATCATCTGTGTTTTCTTATACACATATTCAAGATTAAGCTTGTTCCGTAGATAAAATTTTGATCCATGAGTTTTGGATCTTGATCCATGCTTTGTTTGACCTGCCATCTATAGGCTAACACGTGTTGAAGACTTTGCTACCCATTCTTTTAACCTATTAGAGTAGGTAATTAGATTTTGGATAGAAGTTTTTATTTCAACCCCTTAATTTTATTTGACCACCCCAATATTAATATACTCTTATTGTTGAGTTAAGTTCTTATTTACCCACCCCACTTCACGGGGTGGTTTAAATGAAAAATAAAATATACTCTAAACATACATGCACACACTCAAAACGATTTTTTCTCTTTTGTGTTTATATGTTTTATTCGTCTTTGATACTTTTCATTTCTTTTCAACAAACTTGCGTTCTTTATTTTTTTTCATCTTTGATACTAGTGCATAAACATTAGTTTTTTGAATGCTAAAACTTTGATTCTAAGAATTTAATGGTTACATTTTTCATTATTATGTCATTATTAATTCGTAGAATGTTAATTACAAGTATTTTTTTTATTGTTATTTTAATTTTTTGCATTTCTAATTTTTTTTCGTGTATTATATGTGTATTACATGGTGGGAAAAAAAGATAGAGCAAAGATAAATTTACTAAGAAGTGACAAAAATAAAAAGAAATAAGAAGAAAACAAGAGGAAGCAAAAAATTAAAAAAAATAAAGGAAGAAAGTTTGTTGAAAAAGTGAAAAGTATCAAAGATGAATAAATATATAAAAATAAAATAAGAAAAAAAATTTATTTAGAGTGTTTGCATGTGTGTTTGAAGTATATTTTATTTTCCAGCTAAACTACCTCATGAAATGAGGTGAATAAATATGAACTTCGCTCAATAATAAGGGTATATTAAAATTGAAATGTTTAGATAAAATTGAAAGATTGAATTAAAAAATTTCTTTTGGATTTAAGTCATTTATATGTAGGTATCATACCTACATATCGTTAATTAGATTTAACCAAATATAATTCTTTGCCTTAGGATTTAGGATTCAATCATGTTTTTTTTATATTGAGGAGCATATGATTCATTTCTTTATTGACAACTATTATCCATTAGGAGCACTTTAACCAATACCATCTTGACCTTTAGATCCTAGGTTAGAATGCCTTAAAGAATTCGTAAACTCTTTAAGCCCATTAAATGAAAAGTTAGAGCCCTTGGTTAATAGACTTTAACAATCAAATTACTTTGGTATTATTACTTTGAATGTCTGGATTATAATTTTATGAGTCGGTTAGATCACTATTAGGGCTGTAGGTTTTACTTTTTAAAGCCATTAGATATTTCTTTTAGGACACATTAGATTAAAGATTCTTTTAGAACTTTGGATCTTATATATTACCTGCTTGTTTCGATTTTAAGGCATCTCAACCGTTATATCATAAGGGACGTTAGAGGCTACCAACCGTGATCTTTAATCGTCATGATTAGTTTTTGCCAGTTGTCCCAACTATTACCATTATATCCCTTGCGTTTCTTATACACATTTGATAAAACCATATACTAACACATTTCTTCAAATAGTTATTGGTATTTTAAAACAACCCTATTTTTTAACCAGATATTGTAGGTTTAATATATTGAGTAACCTTTAATACCCAGTAGCTTAATAAGTAAGCAACAACATATCCCTTAGATCATACTAGCATGTATCTCGCGTGATGTGCGGGCGAAAATGTATGTTACGAATATTGTTGAATGAAATATATTATTTTAATATATTCCCAAAATTATATTATTTCATTCTATATAACTGATATATGTATTGATAAAGTATTGATATATTAAACAGTACTTGAAGCTTGAGAATAATGTTATTCTTGAAGCTTTTGCTACTGAAGATGAAGTCTTTCAAGCTATCAATGAGCTGAGTCCAAATGCTGCTCCTAGACCTGATGGTTTTGATGTGGTATTTTACAAATATTGTTAGAATACTATTAAATATGATTTGCTGCATGCTGTTAACTATTTTTTTGCATGATATAATATCCCTCAAGGCTGGACTAGTAACACTATTGTGTTAATCCCAAAAAAGAAGCATCCTATATGCTGGCTACAGGTCTATTAGTATATGTAATTATTCATACAAAATCATCTCTAAGGTTCTTAATAATAGACCGAGTCATTTTCTCCTAAAGCTTATTTCACCAAATCAAAGTGGTTTTGTTAGATGGAGATATATCCAAGACATTGTCCTGTTAGCAAAAGAGATGGTTTATAATATTAGCAGGAAGATCCATGGGGGGAATGCCATTATCAAATTGGACATGGAAAAGGCTTATGATAAAGTGCAATGGTTATTCTTAATCAAGGTTTTGAGGTCCTTTGGTTTTGGGGAAAGAGGGATTGATATGATTTGGAGATGTATTTCAAACATTTGGTTCTCAATTCTTATCAATGGGGTTTCAAAAGGTTATTTCAAATCATCTAGAGGTTTGAGGCAAGGGGACCCTCTGTCCCCTAGCTTATTCATTTTGGCAGATGAATTTTTGAGTAGAGGCCTTGGCAAATTATTGAGGAATGGAACGATGAAACACTACTACTCTCCAAGTGTCAACCCTCTTATTTCTCACCTATCCTTTGCAGATGATGTTATTGTTTTTTTCTAGAGGTGATAAAAGAAGTCTGCGGAATTTGATGCGATTCATGGAAGAGTACACTGCTATTTCTGGCCAAACAATCAATAAGAGTAAAAGTAGTGTTATTGTGGATCAGAGAATGTCTATTCAAAGGAGGAACACTATAGGTCTTTGTTCTGGTTTACCTATTAAATACCTGGGATCTCCTCTTTTTAAAGGCCGAAACAAGGTATGCTTGTATACTCCTCTTTTTGACTCTATCAGGCATAAAATAGAAGGTTGGAAAGGCAAATTATTATCCAGTGGGGGTAAATACACCCTCATTAATCATGTCCTATTTTCCATCCCGTTATATCTGCTTGCTTCTCAATAACCTCCTAAAGCTGTCATCTCAAAGATCCACAAAATGTTCAGCAGGTTCTTCTGAGGTGGTAATGATAATGATGGTTGGAAGCACAATTGGTCAAATTGGAAAGAGATGTGTAAGCCAAAAACTGCAGGGGGTCTTGGTTTCAAAGATTTCAATACTATTACTAAGGCCTCTAGCCTTAGATTGGTGTGGAAATTTTATGCTGAGGAATCTCTATAGACTACTTATATGAGGAATAAGTACAAGTCGTGGTCTCATTATAAACAAGGAGGTTCTTTAGCTTGGAGAAATATGAGGAAAATTAAAGATGTGTCACTTGATAACATGGTTTTCATGGAAGGTAAATGGATTTGGAAGGCTTCAGATAGTGGAGAGATTACTTTCTCTTCTGCTTGTGAGGTTACCTCTCCGAAGTATGCCAGTTCTACAGTAGCTGCTACTATATGGGACCCTCATGTGCCTAAGAAAATTTCAATCCATATGTGGAAAATTCTCAAAAATGCCCTGCCTTTAGATGATAATATTCAAAAGCTAGGTATTCCTTTGATCTCTAGATGTCAGACCTACTTAGAAAGCACTGAATCAGTTCATCATTTGTTTTTAGAGTGTCCAGAGGTAAGCAAGGTTTAGGAGTTCTTCTCTAAGCTTATGGGAATAAAGATTGATAAAAATAACATGTCCACTTCTTTGTTAAGTTGGTGGTTTAGAGCTGGTAGTAGAGGTTATCAAAGATTTCTCTGTAAGTCTATCCTAATGGTGGTCTGCTGGGAGGTGTGGAAAGCTAGAAATAAACACTTATTTGAGGGGATCAAGGTTAGGCATCAGACTATAATCTCAAATTCAATCATGTTCATCTCAAATATTTGTACTGGATTGAAGTTATCAAAGGTCTGCTTAGATGTGGGAGTTAAGAACATGTTCAATAGATGTTTTGTCACTTATGCTGCAGTTCCTGTGTTAGTTAAATGGATTCCCCCTCCTGCCCATTCCTTTAAGCTGAATGTAGATGGTGCTTCAAAGGGTAACCCTGGTCGTAGTGGATATAGTGGAGTTTTAAGAAATGAGAAAGTCCAGGTGATGTTTGCTTATGCATACCCAGGTGATGTTGCTTCAAATACTGAGGTAGAGCTGCTTAGTTTAAAAATGGTGATTAGCCTGTGTTTGAAGTTTCAGTTTGATAATATCCAAATTGAATCCGATTCTCTCATGGTGGTGAAGGTGATAGGTAATGGTTGGAAGCCTCCTTGGATGTTCCTAAAGATTGTTAATGAAATTAAAGGTATGCTGACCCAAATTCAATTTTCCATTTCACATTGTTATAGAGATTCTAACATGGTGGCAGATAATCTTTATAATTGGGGTATTTCTACATCCGAAGGTCAAATTTTCAAAATCATACAGGAGGTGCCCAGGATGGTTAGAGGAGCTTGCAAGCTGGATGTGATGGGATGCCATTATATTAGATTTTATTCTCAACCTTAGCTTGGTAGGAAATTTATGTTTGTTATTTTGTAAGTTGTCTCATTGCTTGTTAAGGCTGAGGCCGTTTCTCGTTATTGAATAAAATTTATTATTTTCCAAAAAAAAAAAAATTAAACAGTACATATGAAAAAGCTTATCCCTGTATATGTATTTTATTAAGGAAAATCCAAAACATAATGAAACTTACTTTATGAAATTGGAAATGTCTTCAACATTATAAGCGTCATTGCGGGCACTCAAACCTTGATTTCCATTCATTTGCTCCTGCAAATTAATGACATTTTGTTTCAAAATATAAACATGTTTTAGAAAAAAATGTAGAAAACTTTCAACCAAATTGAAAATTGAAATACACTGCAAACTTCTTAAACAAAATTCCTTAAGATGTAGTCACTTAAGATACACTTTATTGTTTATGATACCTTGGAGGTATGGGATTCGAAATTAATTAAAATTAATTTCTCATTCCTGCTCAAATCTATTTGTGAGCTTTGAAATTGATTCAGGGAAAAACATAAATATTTGTGAGTGTAGAATTAAACAAAACATATCAATTTGGTCAATAGCAGTCAAGAGAACTAGTTGTTTTACCGGTGCAAGGAAGTCCAATTTCTGCATGAAGTACCAAAGATGTGGAAGACTTATTCAGAACTTTACTTTTTGTGAGCTAACTCATATGCTTTCATTTACCATATTTTTGTTTAGGTTGCCTTATTTTTAGTTAACCAGTATGCATAAATTTTACCATATTCAGTTTTTGGACTCTGTGAAGTTAATGATAAGGAAGAAATGTGCTAATATAACATGAATTGGAATACATTTCCATATTTAATAAAAAAAAGAATGAAAGAAAAAAAGGAAAAATTTCATTGCGTTTCTATCATAAATGCCTACGTATTATGACATTAGAGTTTGGGGAGGAAGCAAAAAGGTCTTTAGAATACTACTTTGGGATCTCTATATCATATGGTATTTGGATTCAAACATTTCAAGTACCCCTAAAAAAATAATCTAAAAATGATTTGTTTTGGTATTTTAAAAGAATGGGTCAATATTTGACAGTTTTTAAGCAGTTTAAGTCAACTACTTAACTGAACTATTGACCTAAATTTTTAAAATACCAAAACACATCATTTTCAGATGATTTTTTTGGGTACTCTTAAATGTCTAGATCCCTAAAAAGACATATTTTTTTTATAGAAAACATCACGTACAGGAGGTCCATAAGTAGTGCTCGTATGGGAGCCCTTATATATATATATATATATATATATATATATATATATATATATATATATATATGTGTGTGTGTGTGTGTGTGTGTGTGTGTGTGTAATCTGATAAATCATCTCATCTTTATGCGTAATATGCGTAGTTGATATGGGAGAGGGAGTGGGAGACACCCAGGGTGTTGAGGCCCGGTGTAAATATGCATGTGAAATATGATGAGATGATTTACCCCATATATATATATATATATATATATATATATATGAAACTATATCAAATGAGGTTGATTATTTTTGCAATCATTTAGGCTAAAACTATATCAATTGATGCTCACTTTAAAACTATATCACACTTTCTAATATTTCAATTCAAAAGGCGATAAAATTATTGTGGCCGAGTTTTACAAATTTGAACTCTAAATATGATGAGGGTATTATTTTGCCTTCATAGAATTGGCATATATAAATGTAAAAGGAAAAAAACCTGGATGGTGGTTAGGAGGGCCATCAACACTAAAGTTAAGCTTCATGAGTGGGGGGTTTCTGTGGATGACCTGTGTGAGTTATGTGGGAATGAGATGGAGACATATAACCACTTGTTCACTCAGTGCAGCCTTAGTAAAAGTATATGGCAAGAGGTGTGGCTAAGAAACCAATGCTATAGGGATACCATGGATTTAAATAGTGAGTTGGATATGGCTACTACTAACCACTCTACGAAGACTCTATGTGATAAGATAAGATCCTTATCCTTTACTACTACTATCTACTGCATTTGGATGGAAAGGAATGCTAGATGCTTCAAGCATGTCTCCAATACACTTGACTCCATTGTGAAGGGCATTGAAAACATGGTTCGAGCAAAAGTGCTTACTTGGAAAAAGGACAGAAGGAACTACGCAAACTGGATGGCTTGTATGTACTGGAACATTCCTGAAGATAGGCTTCTGTGCTAAGGATTAGTCTAATTTTGGGCTCTTCTTTGTTGTTTTGTTTGCCTTGGGGTATGCCCTGGGGTTTTCTTTTTCCTTTGTTAAGGTTTTTTCCTCTGTAAATTCTTAGTTTTTTTATATACTCAATCTTTCCCGAAAAAAAAAAAGATTAAGAATTATTTAGTTTTAGATATTTTTGGTCATTTTAAAATCATGACTAATAAGTTTTATTTTGTTAAATTAATTACACACAATGCTATAAAAATATCAAAAGTCACACACAATCTATAATCTAAGTTTTAAAAACAACAATCAACACAATGCATAAAAATTATAAAATATAGATAGGCCTCACAACAAAGGAAATGTATCAAATTTAATTTAAATGCACCTCTAGTCCAAATCACGTTCGATGGCACTTTATCAAGAAAGATACCCCTCAGAAAATCCTCAATGATAATGGCACGCTCATGAATAGTTGGACGCTCGTTCCCAAAGTAAGAGGTTGCCCACTGTTTCCCATCTCGACGCCCAAACCCTTCAACATCACCAAAGACAAGTATCAAATTACACTTATCAAGTGCCATTTAATTTTTGGATGAGAATTAGGTTTTATTACATATTTGATTGGAATGAGAATATGGAGATATATTTCAAGATTCAGTGAGATTGAAGAGGGTGTTTGTATTTTGTGTTTCTTTAATACACAAAAAGCTATTGTCCAACTTTTAGACATTTGCTGTGATGACTCTCCAGATCGATCCGAAGATTCATTCTCTTTAAATGAAAACTTGAAAAGTCAAGTGAGGAATACAAAGGGTTTAAGGTGTGAACAACACTTACATGTATTAACCGGTGGAGAATACAAACATTTTAAGCATCATTACAACTGTATCAAAGCGCATGCATTAAATGCTATTAAACCTCTAATACTATTGTATTAGAGGTATAATATAGATACCTTTATGTAAATTTTATTTCAACACTATTCTTCACCTTACTATATTAGGGTTGGTCTGCCATTTTTCAGTAGTGAGAAACAAAGAGAGTTGTCATATTTTCTTAGAGAGAAAATAATCAGAGAGAGTGTATATTTTAAAGATTCAAACATATTGTTTGATTTTTTACTTCCTCTTATATTTAGTTTTTGTTTTGAAAACTCTCAATGACCTTACACAACACATGCCACATACTACTCTTATGAAGAGTTTCGATTTATTGTGTAGTAGAGAGTGTAATGTGATTTAATGTTCAAATAATTTTTTTTCATAAACTAAACTCTCTTAGTTATGCTTAGATCTGAATTCTTAATGAATATTTTATGATCTAAATATTCTGATTTTTGTGTTAGATTCTATACAATGTTTAAATTCACATTTCTCTCTAGAGCTTAAATGTTTATTGAATATGTTTTATAGATATATTTTCTCTTATATTTGTGAATTCATCTCTAAAAAGAATGTTTAGAATAATTCTTTGACACTTCACTCATATTTCAGATGTGTATTTTTAGAGAGAGTGAGAACATATGTTGGAGTGAATATTTGGTGTATTTCCATTAGTGTTATATATTTACTTAGAAATAAATCTTTAGAATTAAAATTATGATATTATTTGAATTCTTTCTTTGTTATTGCATGTTGTCACTTTATGCTTATTGTTATAATTTCTCTAGTCGAAACTGGACTTCTGGAATGCAGTTTCAACTATATGATAAAAAAAGTTACATATGAGGGTTTCTCTATTTAGGAGTATTTGTTTTTCTATTTGATCTTTGATTGTGTATGTATTTCTGAACTCGATTCATTCTCCATGGATTTTTTTTACTCCGTAAAGGGAGTCATAGATATTTTTTCACCCGGTTTGGGATTTTACCACGTTAAAAAAATACGCATATTAATCTTCCTTGCTTAATCTCTTTCTATGTATAATTAGAATCGTTATATGATTTTTATGCTTGATTGTTAATATTTCATCTTATTGGACCTATCGAGCTAAATGTAATATATATTTGATTTTTGTTATTTTGATATTTAGAATAAATCAAATTTAATTGATTTTAACTTTCGCGTGTATTAGAATCTGATTCTGTCAAATAATAAAGTTTTTCATGTTTTGATTATGTATACTTGTTGAGAAAAACTTGCATAAAATTAGGGTGGTATGGGCGAAATTTCAATTGGTATTAGAGCGGGTCGCTCCGAAGTTAAGATTTAACTATCTTGAGTGTGATCCATATATTTTTACGATCTCATGATTTTAAGTTACAACTTTGATTATCTGTTATGTCCAAGATATGATGTTAAATTTTTATATGCATGACCTTATGGATGACAACATATTTAATTATCTCCTCTAAATTGTTCTCTTCATATATTTTAAAACAAGAACCCCTATAATGGTTTGAAAGTTTAGTAAAAAATATTTAGTAACTATAGGCATTGGTTAAAGGTGAGTGAAAATACTTATTTGTTAATTACTCAGATTATGCTATTCTATTTAAATTTATGTCTATTATAAAACTATTACCCTTATTTATATTTTAGTTTCATGGTAAAACCATCGGAATGCTCTTTATTAGTCAACCTACCATATATACGTGTTTTCCTTTCTTAATCTCGATAATAATATATCTTCTGAGATTTTAGGGAACAAATATTTAAAAATGCAAAAGACACCTCCTAAATTAGTCAATGTAGGAGTGATACTTGATTAGACCCGTTTATGTATTTTGTGATAGTTATTTATTATTTGTTGTCTATTTGAGACAAAAAGTGGGAGATAGCACACCATTCCTAGTAGTCTTGATACTTGAACCATATTCATGATATCCTGATTTTTTATGATTTATCATTTTCTTTTATATCTTACACTTGTTCTTATGAGTTTAGTTTTCCAAATTTTATACAGAAATTGCAAGATGGTGTTAGGATAATTGATGTTTAGTTGAGTTATGTATTTTTATTTTCACTAGGTGCAAGCCCGTGCGATGCGTGGGCGAGACGGTAGTGATAAGTTGTCGCCCCTTAAATTGTTTCATTTGCGTGATCAATTTAAAAGGAATAAAAATACGCATATTCTTATATAATATTATTTTTGAAATTTTTAGAAAATTATCTATTGCATGACAATAAAGGGTAGTTTCAATAAAACCTCAAAAAATAATTACACTAAAGTTGGAAGGATTTACACCTTCAAGATAAGTCAACCAGATGCATCTTATAAGTATACCTTAAGATTCCTTTGGCATATTAGGTATTTGCAAAAATTACATGCCAATAACATTATTGAAACACAAATCTATGCACCTTCCCTCTAATGGACCATAATCAAAAGAAAGAAATGAAATGTAAAAACTAAAATACTAATCGTAATGTTCTTCCAAACTTATAAATATCAAACTATGTTATTATATTCCCCCCGCTCTCTCAGCAATCTGTCAAAAATAATAAAACATACCCAAATGAATATGTTTGTCTAAAAAAATCTCTGCTTGAATAGCATACTATTAAAAAAGTTTGGGTTAACATATTCAATTTACTAAGGTGCACCAAAGTTATCTCCCGTAACTTCCTTTACAAATAAAAATTCAAACAAACAAAATCAAACACATCCACTGACTGGGAACTATCATATTCAATTCAATATATCAAACTCTCCTTTGATCCACAAACATCCATGGTTTCTCCCTCATCTTCATCGTCTGCAACGAATATTATGCTTGCCATCTACAAAAACCAAACAACTTCCCACTCCGAACTACATTGCTTTCGATTGAACGCCTCCTTGTTAGCATATATGATGAACACACAAAAAGTTGAGATAATGACAAAAATTAAAGAGGAAATTGCACACACCCAAAATATTTTCTTGTTCTTTTTATCGTGGTCAAATAATAATAATTATAAAAATAGAAAGTTTGGACAATTACAATACAAATTAAGGCATTGTATGAATTACTCTTTATCAGTGGGAAAGTGAAATGATTTTTACTTACATAAGTTGAAAAATGTTACACATTTACTTAGATAAAATACACTCCACCCCAAATTAAACTGAGGCCTAAGGGGAAAAGCTAAGCAGTATTTATTCTTATAATGTACTTGGAGGTTAGAAGAAAGGCCAAGAAGGATACTCCAATGGATATAGTCTTCCAGTTCCACTGTTACACGCATGAAGAAAAATTAAATTGGTAAGCTAATCAAGATGAGTTAAATAGTTCATGATTTGTGACAACCAAAATAAAATATAAAGAAGTGAAAACAAATTTGTGATCATTGTATATAGAACAATTAAGGTAGAAGTAACTCTCTCTCACCCCAAGATGTACTGAACCCCATACAAAGCGAGGCTCAAAATCTGAAAGAAT
Source organism: Sambucus nigra (assembly GCA_949130495.1). Classification (NCBI taxonomy): domain Eukaryota; kingdom Viridiplantae; phylum Streptophyta; class Magnoliopsida; order Dipsacales; family Adoxaceae; genus Sambucus; species Sambucus nigra. Next base: position 404,036,327 of record OX422211.1, read on the forward strand.
ACCTCCAAACCGTCAAAACAAATGCGCTCCGATCTCTGTCGACTCACTCTTGTCCCATTGTGACCTCCTCCAAAACTACTTCAAAGTGGCATGAAGAGGGGGATGGAAGTAATACACCGATCATTTTTAGGGATTAAATAAGGACAAATTGGGGATTTCGCTCTTAAAAGAGGAAGGGACACGGGCATAGACTAAAGAGAGCAGGAGCTGTATTGGGGAAATAAAGTGAGAGAAAATAGTCCACATGGATAACTTAGAAAGAAAGGATAATTAAAAGTCTGTAAAACGTAGAGCATTTTAGAGTATATAAAACATTAGGACTTATAATTTTTTTTGTAGGACTTAGGAATTTTTATTTTTCAAATAGTACCCATGATGTATTCAAAGGGTTTTATCACAAATATCCAAGGGGAGATTGAAGCACCCTAAATAGTTTACAGTCTGCATTTTTTAGTATTTCAAACTAATTGGATATTTTACGAAAAGATATTTTTAGTTCGAGTTCACTCTTTTTGGTAAATCATGTAATACTACTCAACTGTCCAAGACTACTCATTCCTCAAAACTCAATCAACGTCCATATCTGAGTAAAGTGCATAAAGGTAAAAAGATAAAACGTCGCGTGGATGCACAATTTTATACTTGACATATTTTAGGCACTCATACATATCATATATATTTAATTGTTTAGTGTATATTTTTTGTTGCTAAAATTAAAATTGGATTAATTTTTGTTTAGAGTTAATTTTCATGATTTTAAAATGATTTTTAGAATTTATTTTAAATTTTAAATGATTTTTTAACTATTTTTTATTTAATAAAATTGATTGTGTAAACATTTTTATGATTAATATGTCATATGTGCAAATGCCTTAAAACTGATCATCTTTGTCTTCTTATACACATATTTAAGGATAAGTTTGGTTCGTAGATAAGATTTTGATCCATTACTTTAGGAGCTTCATCCATGTTTGATTTGGCCACTCATCTATAGGGCTACACGTGCAGAAACATTTTCCACCCATTACTTTCATTAGCTAGAGTAGGTAATTAGCTTTTGGATATAGGTGCTTTAGGTGTAGGTATTGTACCTATTGGCTTGCAACCCGTGCGGGCAATAAAAATAAGCATATCATATACTTAGCGTCATATACTCGAACGTTGATATATTTTATACTTGTTCCTGGAAATAAAATTTAATTATTGTGATAGATTAGGTAAATTATTATAAAGAGATAAACATTCCACACTATTTTACTTAAATAGGAGAATTCTTAGTTTGGTTATGCAAAAAAGAAAGGGACTAAATTTTTTGTATATGGGTTTACTGCTAATGCCATTTCTTTATCGCATCACCGCTTGAATTAAAACTAACATATCTTTTATGTGTGACAATGAATAATAGATCAATGAGCATGGAAATTACTTTAGTAAATTTAAACTTTTTGAAAATAACTTTAATTATAATTTTTAATATTTATAAACAAATACAAAAATTAAAATATGTTACATCGTTTCTAGTTTGTAACTGTTTCAAGTAGCATAAGATATTAATTAAAAATCACGGTTGGATATAATACCTTACAAATGTCAAGATTTTTTCAAACATCATAGAATAAAAGAACTAATTGTAAAGAAATGCATCCTTGATAGCTTCAAAAACTGGCAGGTCATAGCCATAGCACTCACGAGAGCTCCATTTGAGTCTGATAACAAAAGTAAATATGTATTAGAAACTAAATAAAGTTGAAATACACATACACAATAATCTTTTTAGCCCATTTTCATTTATATCATGTCTACACATACACCATATATATTGGATATATACAAATCAGTATGATTGTGCTTATCCACCCAATGGAACTCAAAAGGCTAGAAAGTGATATACGAAAATGAAAAACAAGTAGGGAGGATGAATAAAGAGAGAAGGTATGATAATGAATATACAAAAAATATTTGAAAGGGCAGAGAGGGAGCACGGATGGGTGGGCACAAATGAACTATATGTAGGTTGTCTCTTCGTACGCTATTAAGGTATAAAATATAAATTGATAGAAGACTAGTTAATGTAAAAAGTTCTTTGTGTATGATAAAGATTCGAATAGATTCGCCAATTTCAATCACAAACTTATTTAATTAGTGTAAATTAATGAATCAATTCAATTCAACCCTTAAACTCAATCAACTACATGCGTGCATGTGTCAAACCATCATAAGTAAAATATGTGACACATATTTCAGGAAAAATCCCCACAAGGCAAAACCTTTTTATTTCTAGAACTTTGACAAGTTTATAAGACCATTGGCTTACATATAACTTCCCTCAAGTGTAACGCATGGTGTCTTCGTCAAACCTTCAAAGCATCGGCTAGAAATCAACAATGGTTCACACGCAGCTATACCATAAGAACACGCAGCCCAGACACGCAGTCTTCGGCAAAGATCTACACGCAGTGAACCTTAATGACACGTAGTCATAAACTTTGTAGCGACTCACTCCACAATAGCACGCATCTTTCGATTATAGAGATCTCCCCACAAAGAATGAACGGTAGCAAACTATGTTTAGGGTTCCACAAAATAACTCACATAAAATCAATTGGGATTGTGAATTGTAAAACAAAAGTTATGAACCCTAAAATATATTGGAGAATAAACTAAAACGTATTATGTGAAAACCAGTATTTTCTCCACACGAAAAACAGTAGCCTGACACCCTTATTTATACTAAAAAAATAAGGCGGTGACGTGTTGGTTAAAAACAACTCTCGTTCGAACGACATGCGACGTTGTTCGAGTGATCCTCCATCTCCTTCGAACGAGATGTGACGTCGTTTGAACGACAGTCACTGATCCCATTAAAAGACTTTTAAATATTTAAAAAACTTAGAATCCTTAAAAACCAAAACTATTTACGGGATCAGGAGTATTTATCCAAACCTTTTATGATTAAAATCATTTCAACTTTTATAAAAAATATCCCAACACTTTTAATGTTAAATGTAAATTAAACTTAAACACATTTTACCAAATTCATCCTTGTTGGGCTTGAATGTTTAAGTCTTCTTGAAATTCGGATTCGTCTTTGTAGATGCACGCTTCAATCCTTCGACGACTTGTATAAACTTGTAGCGGTATACGATATACTTAATTGTGATGGACAATGTCCTTACAGTTAAAGAAAATATCATTTTATAATTTAAACGAAGAGAGGGTGTGGATAATTTACAAAGAGTGATTTTAAGAATTCATGTGGACTAAAGCCTCATTATTAAACTCTAATAGTATTTAGAGGTACAAGCATAGAACACGTGCGATGCATAGACGATGTACAATAAACAAATATAATAATTATAAAAATTACCATATATCATAAATTCAATATCTTATTTTAAAGCCATTATAAAAGGTTTATTTTTTCATAAATAAAATTTGTTTATTATTTTTAAATGTTTTTATTTTATAAAAACTATTTTTTATAAATAAAAACTTCAAAACAACTGTTATTTTATGTAAAAAAATTATACACATTTTTATTTGTTTTAGTTTAAAAACTATATATCATTTATAAATAGAAATTTAAAGTTTTTTTCTATAAATAAAACGTTATAAATATTTTTATTCATATTAAAAACAATTTTGAAAATTTGAAAGCTTTTTTAACTTAATAACTATTTTTCATAAACAAAAACTTCAATTTTTTTTTTTACGTATTTTAATTTTTACGAGACTTTTAATTTATTAATTTTTTTAGTTTCAAAGAGATTTTTGATTATCCATTTCTTTAGTTTAAAAGAACACAATATTCAAGAGAAAGATAATAAGTATTAAAGTCTCATTAACTCATATAATACTATCGTATTAGAGGTATAGTAAAGATAAAGATTTCTCCTACCAAACTGTTATATCCTTGCCGAAATAGTTGTACATAACTACACATCATTAAACACTTGAACACATACACACACAACAACCACTACCTACCTATATGAACACACACCAACTTTATACACCCTAACAGCAGAATCCCACTTAAAAAAATGAACTCTATCTGTAACGCCCTAACATGGATTTATGGGTTATCCAGGGTCAATCCGGTCCGACCCGAGCGTTGGGTGTGAAGTGCATTGAAACAATCTATATAACTCGGACACACGACCTATCTTAACCTGACATCACCGCCATAAAATATTGGCATCACTACACATGGCCTAGTTTTTTTATATAAATAAAATCGTAGCGGACAACACACCTTGTCCAGCAGGTGGTTTTGCTAATGAATACCTATGCAATCTTCGATAATAATCATCATCATAATATCATTCTCTCAATTTAAATAAATTTTAGGTTCAATTCCCATAAATCAAGTGTACATATTTTCTACCCAATTTATATAACACAACATGCTCATAAAATCAACTAGTTTCGTTACTCAAAACTACACGGTACGAAAAAAATACATACAAAGTGGGTGTAATAACAAATATAATATACGAGCATATAATAGATGCAAATTCATCACATAGCATTTATATAAATATACAATCAAGGTTGAATACAAAACTACCTCAAGAGAGTGGAAATCCACAATTGTAGACTTATTTTAAACAAATAAAAAAAATTAGATTTTACATTATTCAAATTTCTAATCCGACTTCAGATTTGGATTCTACACAAAAAATTGGGTTAGGTACGTGTTTTGAGGTTTTCTCAAATTTCATACGAAAGAACTCAAAAAGAAGATCTAAAATACTCCAAACTGACTCTTTCCATTCCTCTCGTTTGTGCCTTTTTAGATTTTGTTTTTGGCCTCTCTTTTTCATCTTCCTTTTCTTGTAATCATCCATAATATTCCTTATGTATCCCATCTCTCAAATCCTAGCTTGGATCCTAAGCTAACACATATTACCATATTGCCATTTGATTCAAAATTGCCATTTTATACATTTAAACCATTATAAAATGTCCAAGTACCATTTAAATTTAAAATGAAATGTTTAATTCGATTTCAAAGCAAACTAAATTGTTTTTAAATATAATATCAATACAAATATTTTTATTTAAAATAAGATATCCCGATTCATAAAACAATAAAATTACTGAAATCTTATATAATATATTTAAAATGCCCCTTTGAGGTATGGGAGATCATGTATTTATAATGTTCAAGAGTCCAAGAGATGGAATGCCTTTATATATTCAGGCATTTACATCTATATACATTAAATATAATTGTTGATATTCAATATAACTGTTGATATTCACAGGTACAATGACTGTTGGTGACTCCATACAAATAGCTTTTGATATTCTTGATAATTCATATTCTTTAGGTTGGTCGACTGGTTGGCTAATCAACTGTCTCGGGAGCCGACCATATAAGTAATTACTATGAAGATCGCCACATAGGATAACGGGTGTCCATTTCTCATTGGTCCACGTAGGGGACAACACTACTTAAATCTATGCACCTTAGTTAGTTTTTCTTAATATATTCAATGCATACTCTTAATTGAAGGACTTAAATTTTTTATTAGTTTAACATAAAAAAACTTGAAATCCGCTATAATACTTATATAAAATAAGTTAGAAAATATCATAAAAGAAATTTGGGGCGGGTTCGAATCCCCACGGTATTTTTTAAATGGGGTGGGGGTAGGGTAAAAGGGGTTGGGAGGGGATCGATGTTGGGGCGGGTAATGGGGTTGGGTCAGGTTTGGAAAAACCCGTCCCATTGTCATCCCTAACTAAGTGTATAACTTTGAAAACTTTGTGAGGGGACAAAGTCTTTTTTGTGGGTCGCATGTGTCTCTTTGGCTTTAAAGCCATCCTGCTCCCAAAACCAATTCTCAACAAGTGTCACATTGGAATGAAGTTTAAAAATAGTGTAGTATATCTATACTTGTGTTGATACTAATGGGCAAGTTCTTTGCACATTAGATTTTTGTGTGTATTGGATGTAGTAACTTATTGGGCTAAAACTCGTGCGCGTGCACCATCTTCGCCATCCAACCGATCGAATCCACTCGTGTCCGTGTCCTGGGTCTTGGAATTGGACTGGTTGTGATTTAAATTTTTTGGACAAAAATTAATTCTTTTTTTAATTGGAAAATTCTAAACGAAAATTTTATTTAAACACGTTTTAATTGAAACAATTAATGACCAAGTCCTGACCCAATTGGACACTAATTCCGTTTTTGAGTCCCCACGTTTCTTCTTCCAATGTTCAGATCATTTTTATATAAAACAGAGTTTATGTTACCGTTTTAATTACTTGAATTTTTTTTCTTCCCCAGAAATTTTTTCTCTACGATTTAAAAATTTCCTTTACCATAAATAATTTTTCCTGCCATATTTGACAATGATTCTGGGCAATATATTTCTGAATGGGTGAAAGCATTTCACATACCTACCGTGATAGTTATATGAGATGAAGAACTATTGATTCCTGGGTTGTTTTATCCTGGAGTGACGGGCAATTGTAGAACTGTTGCACAATTTGGGCAAAATCACAAAACATCTTCAAGAGAGCGACTTAGTCCACGTCTCAACCAACGAGCTTATTTATATTATTCTGCAATTGATATTTTTTACATCATTTCGGTACACTCGTTGTTATTATTTTTATTATGCACCAACACCGTTCAGCAACCCAATAATTAAACTAATATGTTGGTGTGAGAAATGTATAAAATCCAAAATGGTATATTTGTGCTTGTTTAATATATTCTTCATCTAAGTATAACTATATAAATAATTCTAGAGCGACACAAAATTCGGATACAATTTGATAGATACAATGACGTATCATATTCACATTGGCTCGTGTATGGGCTCCGCTACTGTGGGGCGTATGTGAAGTCCGAACATGAGATAATATGAGTGCGACACATTAGTGTTTCTTTCAAATTGTGTCCGAATCATGTGTCGAATGACTTTAAAGTATGCTAGGGTAATTTACTAGTTGACATACTTTTGGAAAAGCTATATTGTATAGTTAAATGCAATCATTTGCTTTTACGAAGGTATTATATCGTAGGAAAATTCTATTATGACCGAATAATGGATCGAAAGTGATTATCAAACACACACATATAAACAGTCACGAAATCATCAGTACATAAGTAAGTTTCTTTGATTAGTTTGATTAGTTTGTTTTGTAGTTAGTAGTTCATCTTCATAATGTTTTTTTTATCCAAATTATTAGTTAATATTTTCTATTTATGTTCTTCGTGTTTTATTTATTTATTTGACTCTAAATTTTTTATTAATTATTTTATTTTTGAAATATTTTGGCACGACATGACACAAATCAACATAAATAAAAGCTAAACTATAAGTCACAAGCCTTATTTTTTTTTTATTAAACTTGAATACAATTCAATTAAACAAACACGACACAAAATCTAATTACTTACCCAACACAAAAGATGAAATACCTGAAGAATCCGTTTGAGAGATGGAGAAACTGGCGAGAGATGGAGAGAGGCGGGTGAGAGGGGCAACAGAGATGGAAAGAGGGGTGAGAGAGATGGAGAGGCGGGTGAGGATGGGAACAGGGGAAGAGAGACGTGAGGGGATTGGAAGGGGAGAGACGTGAGGTGAGTGGGGTTAATAAGGTTAATTACTTAATTAATTTTTTAAAACTCATATAGGTCTTTTGCGATGAAATAATTAATTTTGGTATTTTTTTTACGAGAAAAAATCCAATTCATCGTAATAAGTCAAATAAAATGTGGGAAAGTAGGCGGCAATTTTTGGTACCAAATATTTTTCGACGAATTTACAATTTTCTTGCAATAGTACTCTTTTTGCGATTTATTTAATTCATCGTAAATGATTAAATTCTTTGTCATAACTATTTCGACGAAGTTAATAATTCCTCGTAAAAACACATTTATAACGAGAAATAAAATACGTCGCAAAACCAATTAGTCGCTAAATGTCCTTTTTCTTGTAGTGAGACGACACACATAAAAGTGCATGAGACGAAATTTATTTTTTATCGTACACGAACTCGATTCAGTTAGAATGTGACACAACATGGCAAGACACGAAATAGTATATGTTTTACATAACATGGACACGACCCAACTAAAAACGACGAGTCACGGCATGATTTTTTTTGCCAACCACAATCCGATTAAAACACAACACCACATGACATCATACAAGTCGGTAATTTTATGACACGCGAACACAACCTAACCCAGTTAAACTGCGACGTGAAAAGCTAAAATTAAATGTGACATGACATGAAATGTTATTTTTTTTACCGAAGATACGAATCTTATATATCTATAAAAATTAATTAATTGATAATTATAAATATATATTTTAAAACTTAACATACATACGTTTATATATTAATGTGTATGTATTTGTAACACCCCGCCTAATAAGATACCGGGCGATCATTCCAATATTAAATTAAAACAGGAGTTTCATATGGATCATTCTTAGCATCACTGTCGAAAATCCATTTAATTACTAATATCCTATTAGGTGGCCGTTAAAATCTTTTATCTAACTACTCTTTTTAGCGCACAAATTAAAACATTCACAATTAAATGCGTAATGAACTGAATGTGACAACCCGCTCACCAAAATAAGGGGTGGCCAGCCCAATACTCCAATATAACGGAATCATGGATGGAATCATTCTCAGCATCATAACAAAAATATAGAGTATCCAGGATAACCACCCAAAATTTCAGAAAACGGGTTGCCAAAAATTTTGATTTGAAAGTAAATAAATGAAAACAAACAACCCAATTCCTGAAAGATAAGGGAAACCCCAAGACATATATAAATAATACAACAAGAATACGATAAAAAGACCGAATATGTAACCGGTCACTAAACTGATACACCAAAATACACAAGTACGATAAGTTACTTATTACATTTCATTAGACATTTACAAAAGCTTGGGCCTCTCGCCCGAATAACAGACTTGATCTTAACTAGAATGAAAATGAAAGCGTCTATACCAAATATATCCCGTAATACCCGCAATGCGTCACGGCTCGTCGAAAACATCGGAATAGGAATTCAAATTAGGCATCCTTGCGGCGGAGTACCTGAGCAGAGACAGGAAGAATATGCAACAGGAAATGTAACCAGGTCAGGGCCCGGTTCTATATGATCACCAGATGAATAAAGAGTATGACAGTTATGTAAGATAAATCATGAAGAAAGAGAAATAAGCAGCAACCTATACAATTTAAAACATAAGCTAAGCAGGAATAACAATAAGAAGCGTTAAACTAAAACTTCATCAAATGTGCCAGTTATTTTATATATCTTTTCCTTAGCAGGAAATATATTTATAAACACAATCTTTTGCTCTTTAAGGCCATTATATCTCAATTTTACCCTTTGTGAAAATCCTTTCCTTATTAGGAAAATAATCATTTTCAAATGCTCTTTGTGGCATTTACATGTGCTCTTTGTGGCACTCCATCATGCTCTTATGGCATATCAAATACATCAAGTCCCACTTGATTATGAACTGTTATAATTATATACATATAACGAATTCTAAGACTGCCCGTCCGGGTTTCCCCACTGTGCGCGCCCCTAAATGACCATCATCTTCCAGGGCCTATCATTAGACAACCTCGGCACCTATATCGCAAGACGTCGGGAAGCGGCCATGAGCCTGCGGGGTAGTCAAGACCACACCCGGAATCTCCTACCCATCGCAGAAAAATATACAACAATAAGCGCTCCCATGGCCTAGGACTATATCCACCCTGCATTCATTAGCCAGGGGGCTTCACCTCACGTGCGGACTTCCCTTATGATGTCATTTAGAGAGGTGTGTTTAAACCATTTTATTTATCATATCGAAAATTAAGTAAACCATTATTTACCGGTTTCAGGGTTAAGTAAATTATCATTTACTAATATCAATACCATTACCATTTCATTTCCATTCCACGTATATGTTTCATTTTATTCAAAACCGTTGTTATTTACCTTGTAAATAATCTAACTTACTATCCAGAGTCATACGATAGTTAGTATCAACACTACAACCTCAAAGGAGTAAATGAACTCTTCATCATCTCCCAAGCATTTTAGGATGTTATTTTAGAACCCCAAGGTTATCATCTTTCGAAGGAATGAAATGACTTTCAATTTATTCTCCAAACTCACCTTTAAGGTACTATTATGAACCACCAAAGTTAACATAGCTCAATCGAACTTTTAAAATCTTCCAACATTCTTTTGGGGTGGTAATATAAACCATCAAAACTAGTATAGCTTAATTAAGCTTCTAAAGTCTCCCGTACATAACACTACATCTCCTAGTTTTATAACAATTAACTAGAAGGAAAGAATGCCCTATCATTAATAGGCTTATCCCCGGAAAAATCCCCACATAACCCATTCCTAATGTAGGGTAGACAACTAACTCATCTCACACTCTAGGACTCTAAATTTACTTCATTCAAGAAGGTTCTTAATCCCTATATTTAAAGAAAAGAATTAAAATTGAGTTATAAAAATTAACTCAAAAATAGCAGGAAAACGAATCGATTCTCCCAGAAAGCGAATCGGTTTGGACAACTAAACCCACCTTCTGCAATTGACCGAATCGATTCGGCCTTAACCCGAATCGATTCGGGTTATGCAGACCTGCCAATTACCCTTAGCGAATCGATTCGCCCAAAGGGCCGAATCGATTCGGACCTGCAAATCTGCCAAAAAGGGCTACGAAAGGTTATGAACCCTAATTCCTCCAAACTTCAAATCTCTTCCTTTTCATACACATCCAACAACAAAAATCTACCCCAAACTAATCTACATGATTATTAACCATCAAAACCCACAATTTCTTCAACATAAATCAAGACTAGGGTTTAAATCCCACAAATTCTACATTTAAGCCATAAATGTAAATACACAACTATCATACAATTTATGCATCTTAAATCACATATTAGCAAGTAGAAAACTTGCCTTGATGTAGGGAATATCAGATTTCTTTGAGTAGGAGCATCAATCCATCTTCAATCTTCATTTTCTCTTCTTTCCCCATTCTTTCTCTTCCTCTCTCTTTCTCTCCTTTACTCTCTATGTTTTAAGACATAAAATGAGGGAAATGAAATAAGAGGCAAGACCAAAAATCGTGGCTTAACATAATTCTCCCAACTTAAATGGTTAATACCACATTAAAATGACTCGCAAATACGCATATAAGCTAAAACCAGGTAAAAGTGCCCGAAACACAAAAATACAATATGGCACTTATTTTGACTGTCTCGCACCTTCCGAGACTAACTACACCCTCTAAACTGGCATCCGGAAATTTTATAAATTATTTCGAGTTCCAAAATCATTTAAACTAAAAGTCCATTTAAAATACATGACACTACAGACATGCAACCTGATGTTATTTACTTTCACATACAGTAAATATGCATCAATCTAGTAAATATTAACTTTCAATTCATTAAATTAATATTTACTCCAGTCCCCACATTTTATATAATTACCTTATGCGGTAAAATTAGTATAAAATGAGCCTCCCAGAATCGAGGGTTGTTACACTGAAATGGAAATGAAAGGAACTAAAATAACCGAACACTCGGTCCAAATATACAACCATATCGAATGCTGTACAGAAAGAATAAATAAATGCAATTGGGCCATTGGCTCGAGTGTTTATACAATATCTCCTATCTAGAGTACAAGGAAAGAAACGTCTACCGATAACCTGCAAGCATCCATAACTGCTGCAGCAGACGTCTGACCCGAAAGAGTTTCCATCCAGGCGTCCCTGTGTCTGGACACCTATATATATATATAGTAGAGAGAAAGAAAGGAGAGTAGACAAACGGGTCAGGGCCCGAATGTTTAGAAAATATTTTGCAAGTGCATAAATGCTTTATTTTTAGAAAAATAGTTTTATCTCATATTTAAGTTGGTATCGCACTCTCATGAGATACCCCTCACCTCTCCTCTAACAGTGCACACCTAGCGCATCCCTATAAACCTCCTAGTCAAGCTACCCTGCTAAACTAATCTAATACCCAACCACTATCTAACCTAGATAGTCAAACAGATGTACTAAGGGCTAACTTCACTTTAATCTCGATGCTATGCCATGTTCGTGCGTGGGGTGTCTCGCGAAGCGAAATCCAAACAAGGAACCCCCCCGATACACTACTATGCAGCAAGGTCGATCTTTGAGATTCGCCAGTCCCTCAGTACAGAAAGATATATATAATATATATACCATAAACATTTAATGATATAAGAGCACTAAGGATTAAACTTCTCCCCAGTCTCAACACAGTGCCATATTCGTGCGTGGGGTGTCTCGCGAAGCGAAATCCAAACAAGGAACCCCCCCGATACACTACTATGCGGCACGGTCGATCGTCGGGATTCATTAGACCCTCGGCACCCAATTTATACATATACATACATCTACAATATACTTCCGGATAATATAGATATCTCCCGGACTGAGGATTACTTGATACATATAGTATTTATAAATACTTATACTTTTCATTTTAAAAACTTCCATTTCCCTTCTCATATCCAGGAAATGTATTTATAAAAGCCAATTCATTATCATGAATTGCTTTAACAAACCATATACTTTTTGAAAGCCAATTTTATTAACATAAAAAGCTTTTCCTTTATCAATTATCCCATTTCCCTTTTTATACTCAGGAAATGTATTCAAAGACATTTTCATTATCATAAAAATTCTTTGATCAAAACATATGCTTCCACATCCCTTCTTCCATCCGGGAAGTGTTACCGAAGCCAATTTATATATAACCCATTTCCCTTCCTATATCCAGGAAATGTAATTAAAGCAAATCCATTATTATGAACTGCTTTAATATAAACGCGTTCTAAGACCGCTCGTCCGGATTTCTCCACTGTGCGCGCCCCTAAATGGCTATCATCTTCCAGGGCCTCCAAGACAACCTGGGATCCTATAACGAAAGACGCCAGGAAGCGACCATGTGCCTGCGGGATAGTCAAGACCACAACCGGAATCTCCTAACCAGCGCAGAAAATATAACAACAAACGCTCACATGGCCTATAGGACTATATCCACCCTGCATCATTAGCCAGGGGGCTTCACCATACGAACGCAACTTCCCTTATGATAGCGATTTAGAGAGGTGTGTAATCCATATTTTATTAATTATGAAAAACATTTATTTTTCCATTTTGAAAATATTCATTTATATATTTTCAAAATCATTTCCATCATCATATATATATACCTAAAACACACAGTATATACATATCCTATATTTTCTTCCTAGAATATATATAACCGGCCTTAGTGGCCTATAGCATCTAGCGATGACTAAATATCCCAAAGATTCCCTCCAGGAATCGTAATCATGCTTTCATGGTTGCATGATTCTAAATCCAAAGTATTTCTTACTTTGTTCAATACTAATTACCTCAATCATCTCTTAAAGGTTTATTTATCATCAAAACCCTTATTTAGGAATCCCCATAAAAATCCCAAATGGTAATTCAACTCCCCATACTCTTAAAGGGAGAAAACTTAGAAATTCTGGCCTAAGCGAATCGATTCGCCCCTTTAGCGAATCGATTCGGATGGGCGAATCGATTCGGTTCCCAATCCGAATCGATTCGGAAGGTATTCTGCAAACAGGTCTGTAAATGGCTAATCGATTCGGTCTGTACCCGAATCGATTCGGCCCATTGCAGAAACCCAATTCCCCTTAGGCGAATCGATTCGGCCTGTACCCGAATCGATTCGGCCTGTTCGAGGGTCACAGTTTGGGCGATTTCTCAAACTCCAAAATACCCAAAAATCAATCCAAATTCATTTCATGGTTTCTACTCTACACCAAAAATCATCCCAAATATCTACACAATAATTTCTAGCCTTTATTTTTCCAATTCCCGATTTGATTTCCGAGTTGGTACTTTCAACCGGGAGCTGTCATCTTGTAAAAATCATATCAAATCGTAAAAAAATCAGAAAAATACGTGGTTGGCGCCCACGCGACCGTATCGAAAATATCTACAACTTTCGTGTTTTGTCCAAGAGCTAAATCATTTATCTTCTTCGCCGAAAATGACCCCAAAGGCTACGGGTTCACTATTCATTATCTTCCCCGAACTCCCAAACTCCATTTTTCTCCATTTTTGTTGTTTCTAACCTTATCCAACTACTCAACAAACATCTAATCTATGTTTCACATACACATCAATTATCTTGGGGTATTAAATCATTTCTCTTAGTTTTAAACCCTAAAACCATAAAAACCCCAACTTAACATTTCAACCCATTTTTATACTCCATTAACATGGTTTTAACACTAAATATCATTAAGAGTTTACACTACATCAATATGTAAACTCATAATCAACTTTTACCCAATTTATTTTAAGGGTTCTAACCCTAAAATCATGTTTATACCAAATGTGATATGAGAGGATTGCAAAAATAAAATAAAGCAAGTAAACACTTGCCTCGTGGATAAAATTCGACGACCTCGAGTCGAATCCGGCGGAGTTTGCCCGAGATTTCCCTTTTCCTCCTCTTTTTTTCTTCCTCTCTCTCTTCTCTCTCTTTTCTTTCTTTCTTTCTTCTTTCCTTTCCCTTTCTCCCTCTTTAAATAAGAAGAAAGGGGTTATACCCCTTAAAACCCAAAAACGACTCGTTTACCCAATTACGAGTTACTTTTACCTCTAAAATTAACCGAAACTCATTTCCGACAATCGGACACTCTTTTCCGACTATCTTGGCCATTCCGAGAATTATGGCGCAGTCGAAATTCCCATCCGAGGTACTTGACCGTAAATCACTATTCCAACCCAAAATAAATAAATGCGGGTTTTCCAATTAAAAATCTTACCTCGTGTCGCTTTTCTCCACGACGACATATAATTAAAATATTTCTACCTATATAGTCCCAAAAATAATCACAACATCCTTCGAAAATCATTCAATCCTCGAAAATCCCAAGAATTACTATTTAGGAAAATTCCCCAAATTGCCAATTTATGTCCAATTATGGAATTTAATCGTCTTCAAAAAGGACGGGTTGTTACAGTATTATATACAATTTAAAACTTAACATTTATTTTTTTTTCCATTTCAGTTCCAAAAAAAGTACCGATATAATTCAAACACAAAGGTGATGGATTAATTTCTATTTTGTGAAAACTATCACACAAACATGAACATTCATATTGAATTATCAAGAAATATAAATATTGATTTTGCGGTAGCGTACTTGAATCCATGACAGAAAGTTAAAATATCTGAGTCTGAGGTCTTATGCTCTTCCAGATCAACACTTTTATTTCCTTTCTAAATTTCTCTCTGACAATGGGAATCAGAAGATTGGTGGTGTGTGATCTGGGCACCATGACCCCTATTTATAACACAATCGTGTCTTTTCATATTTTGTATATTTCTATTTTAACCCATCATAAAATAGAAATTATGCGTGTCTCTACACAATAAAACCCACACTTTAATAATACATTAGTAAGGCTCCAAAACTTAAATTAATCACTTTAATTGGCCTACTTTTATTTGATAGCCTATAATTCATATTTATTTTATATATAAGCCCATATATTAAATTTTACTCTAACAATCTCCCACTTGGGCTATATATATATGTAACTTTATAAATTTGAATTATACTTTATGAGCTCATGAGTTTTAGCTATCAAAACTTTATGTATCTTAACAATCTTGTCCATTAATTGCACCAATATAGAATCAAAGCGATCGTCATTACATATTTCGTAAGTGGACCCATCAATGATCACATATATCAATGCAACTAATGACAAAGATCAAGTGTGGATGTGTAGCATGGAAATTTCATGCAATGTGATCTTAACATGCCTATTTCCAACTGGTCATCCTTAAACCTTATTGAGATCAAACCATATAAAGTCAGAGTGAATATAAACTTAATACTTTACTGCAGTAAATAACCATACAATATCCATTAAATCAAATATGTCTATGAAAGCATATAAAATACAAACTCCCACTAAACTGACATATCCTGAAAAGAAATTATACCCATATGAGCAGTGTGCTCATGAAAGACCTTGGGTGGTAATCCCTTAGTCAGCGGATCCGCAATGATGGAGTTTGTTCCAATGTGCTCTATAGATATAAGTCCACTCTAAACTCTTTCTTTTACAACTAGAAACTTAATGTCAATAAACTTTGACTTCGTAGAACTCCTGTTGTTGTTGGAATACAGTACTGTTGATTTATTATCACGAAATAACTTAAGTGGTCTTTCAATGCCATCTACAATACGCAGCCCCGCGACAAAATTTCGCAACCATATTCCTTGATTGGACGTCTCATAACAAGCTACAAACTCAGCTGCCATTGTGGAAGAAGCTATAATAGACTGCTTAACACTCTTCCACGATACAACACCTCCAACAAGTAAGTAGATATAACCTGAAGTAGAATTCATGCTATCTTGGCATCCAGCAAAATCGGAGTCAGAATATCCGATGATCTCTAACTGTTCTGACTTTCGATAGGTGAACATGTAGTCTTTTGTTCTCTGTAAGTACCTCATAACTCGCTTGGCTGCTATCCAATGATCCTTTCTAGGATTACTTAAGTATCTTCCCAACATGCCAACAATGTACGCAATATCCGAACGCGTACATACTTGAGCATACATAAGACTTCCTACTGCTGACGCATAAGGAATCTTTTGCATCTCCCGAATCTCAAAATCATTCTTGGGACATTGACTGAGACTAAATTTATCTCCTTTACCTACAGGGGTGTCACCTGGTTTACAATCATGCATGCCAAATATTTTACGAACTTTCTCGATATCGCTCTTTTGTGATAAACTAAGTGTACTCCGAGAGCGATCTCGGTGTATTTGTATACCCAACACAAAAGAAGCGTTACCAAGATCTTTCATCTCAAATTTCTTTGAAAGACATCTCTTGGTTTCGTTCAACATACCTATATCGTTAGTGTCAAGCAAAATGTCATCAACATATAAAATCAAGTAAATATGCTTACTCCCACTGAACTTGTGGTATATACAATCATCAACCAAATTCATCTCAAAACAAAACGAGATGACAACTTGATGAAACTTGTAATACCATTGACGAGAAGCTTGCTTAAGCCCATAAATGGATTTCTTTAATTTGCAAACTGTTTTCTTTGCATCTCCCGACATAAAGTTTTTTGGTTTCACCATATGTATTATTTCATCAATGTCACCATTGAGAAATGCAATCTTAACATCCATCTGATGAAGCTCAAGGTCAAAGTGCGCCACAAGTGCCATTATTATCCTAAAAGAGTCTTTCGATGAAACCAGAGAGAAAGTCTCTTTATAATCGATGCCTTTTTTCTGTGTAAAGCCTTTAACGACAAGACGGGCTTTGTATCTCTCCACATCACCTTTCGAATCCCTCTTGGTTTTAAATATCCATTTGCAACCAATGGGCTTTTTACTTTCAGGTAATGGGATAAGATCCCAAACTTGTCCTTCATGAACTTTATCTCCTCATTCATGGCATCAATCCACTCTTGAGATTTAGAACTTTCCATGGCTTGACGGAAGGTGATCGGATCATCTTCCACCGCACCAATGTCAAACTCATGTTCTTGGAGAAATACAATGTAATCATCTGGCACAACACTTCTTCTTTCTCTAGTGGACCTCCTTAATGGCATAGGTTCTGGAGGTGGTAGAGTTTGTTCTTCTAGAATGGGAGATTCTTGGATATTGTTTTGATTAAGATCTGCTTCTTGAACAATGTCAGGAATTGGATCCTGATCAATGTTAATAACAGCTGTGGGAATATCAACATATTCCTCTTCAAAACCAAAATTCTTAACCTTATCCCCCTTGGCAAACTCAACATCCTCAAAGAACCGGGCATTTTCAGTCTCAAAAATTATTTTGGTAGTAGGATCATAAAATTTGTAACCCCTAGATCTTTAAGAGTATCCAACAAAATAGCAACTAACTGTTCTGGAATCCAGTTTATTTTCATGTGGCCTATAAGGCCTCGCTTCAGCTGGACATCCCCAGATATGAAGGTGCTTCAGACTAGGTTTCTTGCTTGCCCAAAGTTCAAAAGGAGTTTTAGCAGTTGCTTTAGTTGGTACTCTGTTAAGGATATACACTGCATTCTTTAATGCTTCACCCCAGAGTAAATCTGGTAAGTTAGAGCAACTGATCATACCCCTTACCATGTCTTTAAGCGTTCTGTTTCGCCTTTCAGCAACACCATTCATGCTTGGAGAACCTGGCATGGTGTACCGAGGGACGATACCGCACTCCTCTAGGAATTTAGCAAATGGTCCTGGGCGTTGTTCACCTGAACCGTCATACCTACCGTAGCACCACGATCAGATCTGACGCTTTTAATCCTTTTGCTGAGTTGATTTTCAACTTCAGCCTTGAATGACTTGAACACGTCCAGAGATTGGGACTTTTCATAGATGAGATAAAGGTAGCCATAACGTGAAAAATCGTCTATGAATGTGATAAAATATTGTTGACCGTTCCATGAAACCGTAGGGAATGGCCCACAAATATCTGTATGTATCAGTTCTAAGACGTCCGTAGCCCTATTAGCACCAGATCTCCTTATGTTTGTTTGTTTTTCCCTTTATGCAATTTTTGCAAATTTTAAAATCTGAAAAATCAAGGGAATCTAGAATTCTATCTGACACAAGTCTTTCAATTCTCCTTTGGGAGATGTGACCTAATATCTTATGCCATAATGATGCTATCACGGGAGGTTTGCGTTCGCTTAGGGTCCTCTAATCCTTGTGTTGCCCGGATTTAGACTGGTTACCTCGATGAACATAGGTCAGAGAAGGACTTATTGGGATGTTAATAAGTCTGCTGATCGTGGGAGCGCAGGTATGTGCGTGACCCATGTGATGTGACTGTGTTCGCCTCCATTATTTGTGATGTTGTTATCTGTGAACTATTCCTGAGAGATTCGGAATATGTGATCCTTATGTACGTGATGTACCGGGATGGATAGCAGAGTATGTGTGCACCGCAGCTAGTCTCGGGGTGCTTGTATTGTATATTTATGACGTGAATAATATACACTTAATTAATGGGAACTTTCATGTTGTTATTGTAAACATAATAATGGTAATGTAGTGAGAGAACATAACGGGTTAACTGATAGTGAATTATGTTACTAATTGAGAGTCTGAGTTTAAGTGAAGCCTCTACTTATTTGATAACGCTAGAATGTAATATGGGGATCGAGTAGTAAGGGGTAGAACTTATTACGGTTTGGTTAGATGTGTATGTCATGTAGATGGGTACGGTACTTTAGGAGTGCACATGTAGTCGAGAGGTGAGAATTTCATGTGAGTGCACGTCCTAACATGTACTTTGCATTTAATGTTTAATGTTATTAAAACACTTGCTGTTTTCAAAATGTTTTCCACTTTCGGGCTCTGACCCATTTGCTTTCAGATCTATTTTTGTAAAAACCATTTTAGGTGCCCAGCCACAAGGACACCATGCTTAGGATTCTCATTCAGGTGACGAGCTGTAGCTGTTTGTGGAAGTTACAGGATTTTGCTTGTAGACGCTTCATCTATCTTGACTCAATATTCATCAGTTATCAGTTGTAGGGCATGTCGCCCATTTCTTTTAGAGATACTTCATTTATTTTATTTATTCGGACCTTTGGCATGTAATTATTCAGGATTCAGACTTGTAGTATTTTTCTTCAGTTGTGGGACTGTTGTGAGGAGTTTTTCCTCCGGACTTATTATTATTAATTGTTGGTTATTCATTATTTCATTATGGTGAATGGATTATGTTGTTCTTCCATTATTCTTTTATTGAATGTTAATCAGACTTAACTTAAAATTTGGCACTTACTTTTTTAAATACTAGGTGGTTAGTAATTTTTAAAATGTTTTCGACAGTGATGCTATTAACTGAACCAACTTGGCATTTTGAATTAATTTAATAAAGGAGTAGCTACCCGGTATTTAATTAGTCGGGGTGTCACAGGTGGTATCAGAGCATCAGGTTCTAGTGTCCTTTAGGATCTGAACGGCTTATTATGTTTTCCGCTGAGCTTTCTCTGATGTAGAGCCCTATATTTTAGGAGTGTTGTATTCTTTTGTATATGCTACGTTCTTCAGCTATTTTAAGTTTATAACTGCGAACTTATAAACTTCATTCTTATTTCAGATGCCTCCACGACGTGGACGAAGGGTTCCCAGGGATGCGATGCCAGAACCACAGCCCGCACCAGCTCAGGGCACGATGAATGCCGCCGAGGTTGCAGCCATTGTGGCTCAGGCGGTAAATGCCGCACTAGCTGTAGTTCAGCAGGCACCACCTCAGGCGCCGATAGCCGCGCCAGTTCAGGCTCATGCATTCCCGTCTGCTTCGGAACGTGTACGTGATGCTTTTCAGAAAGCACACCCTCCGGAGTTCGCAGGTAGCTCTGATGTGGTTGTTTCGAGTCAGTGGAGGAAGGACATCCAGCGACACCTGAGGATGTATGAGTGCACAGATGTCCAGAAGCAGATACTAGCGACCTTTAAGCTAGTAGGGTCTGCACTGCAGTGGTGGGAGTCTATTACCACCGTGGAGGAGAGAGATACTCTCACTATTCAGGAGTTCTGGGTGCGGTTCAACCGCAAGTATTTTCCGTCAGCTGTTCACACGGAAATGAGGAGGAAGTTGATGAGCCTTCGACAGGAGGGTAAGACTGTGGCCGAGTATGAGGCCGAATTTACTGATCTTCTGAACATTGTTCCGGATGAGATACCGGCGGAGGAAAAGAAGATACAGAAATTCACGGACGGGTTGACATGGAGGATTCGTCAGCACTTGTTAGGGAACCTCTCGTTAGCCACTTATTCTGATGTGGTTAACGCTGCATTGCTCCATTGCCAGGATCACCGCTTTCACTTGACTGAAGGCAAGAGGTTAGGAGAGTCTAGCCATCAGGGCATGACTGGAGGAAATGGTGCCAGTGGGGCACAATCTGTTCAGGGGCAGAGATAGGGTGATCAGGGTACCCAGCAGGGGGATCACAAGAGGTTCAGGTCAGGAAATTTCAGGCACGGACAGG
Source organism: Sambucus nigra (assembly GCA_949130495.1). Taxonomy (NCBI): domain Eukaryota; kingdom Viridiplantae; phylum Streptophyta; class Magnoliopsida; order Dipsacales; family Adoxaceae; genus Sambucus; species Sambucus nigra. Next base: position 404,057,454 of record OX422211.1, read on the forward strand.
GAGGTTTCCGGCAGGGCCATCAGGGTCCGAACGGCCATCAGCACCAGCAGGGTCAGAATGGTCAACAGAAGTTCCAGCAGGGCTAGCAGGGCCAGTGGAGGAATGGTAACGGCCACCAGGGCCGGGGGCAGCAGGGACAGAGAGGGGGGAACTTCCTGGGGAAGTGTTTCGTTTGTGGCAAGACTGGCCATAAACGCCAGGACTGTCCTGATAGGGGCAGGGCCCCGCAGCAGCAGCAGGGCGCTCGACATGAGCCACAGAGGCCACTTTTTCCACCAGCCCTCCCAGCTCCAGCCCAGGTGCCAACTCTTCCAGCCATTCCGGCAGTTCCTGTGCAGCAGGGACAGTTACAGTATGGACGTGTCTATAACGTCCACCAGACAGCAGCTCCGCAGGCACCACCCGCGATTGAGGGTATGTTTCCTATCCATGGTACTATGGGTCGGGTTTTGTTTGATACGGGGGCAACACATTGCTTTATAGCTACACATTTTGCGAAAGCCTTAGGGTTGTTAGCTACGGCAGAGAGCACAGTGACGTGTGTAGACTCACCATTGGGGAGTGGGTCACTTATTTTCTTTATATGCCGGGGAGTGGGGGGTAGAGATTGGTAGTCTGGTATTTTACCTGCAGATATGTTGGTATTAGATATGCATGTTCACGATGTGATTATCGGTATGGATTGGCTCGCTGATTATAGAGCCATGATTGATTGCTTCGGTGGGAGCATTGTTTTTGCCATTCCGGGGCAAGAGATGTTTGTAGTGGCGATGCCTCGCCCAGAGGGAGGCTCGACCGCTCATTTGTATTACCTAGAGGAGGATACCTCTAAGGAGGTTGTGATTCCTTTAGATTCGATCCCAGTTGTCAGGGAGTATTCTGATGTGTTTCAGGAGATACCAGGCCTACCCCCCAGTCGAGAGATAGACTTTGTTATAGACTTATTGCCAGATACGAGACCTATAGCACGCGCACCGTACCGTATGGCTCCAGCTGAGATGAGGGAGTTACCGGATCAGATTGAACAGTTGTTGGGTCAGGGGTTTATACGGAGGAGTACTTCGCCGTGGGGTGCCCCTGTGTTGTTCGTGAAGAAGAGAAATGGTTCACTGAGATTGTGTGTGGACTACCGAGAGTTGAATAAGGTCACGATACGGAATAAGTATCCGTTGCCTCGAATCGATGACTTATTCGACCAGTTGAGAGGAGCTTCTTTATTCTCAAAGATTGATTTGAGATCGGGATACCATCAGTTGCGTATCAGGGAGGAGGATGTCTCGAAGACTGCGTTCTTGTCGAGATATGGTTCTTACGAGTTCCGGGTTATGCCTTTTGGTTTGACCAACGCTCCAGCAGTGTTTATGGACTTGATGAATAGAGTGTTCAGGGATTTCCTAGATCAGTTTGTCATTGTCTTCATCGATGATATTCTGGTTTACTCCCAGACAGAGGAGGAGCACGCCGAGCATTTGAGGCAAGTTTTGCAGACACTACGTCAGAACGAGTTGTATGCAAAATTTGAGAAATGCGGGTTTTGGCTGAAGGAGGTCAAGTTTTTGGGACATATTATTTCCGACCGGGGGATATCTGTTGATCCGGGGAAAGTATCCGCGGTGAGGGAGTGGGGACAGCCCACGACACCAACGGAGATTCGTAGTTTCTTGGGCCTAGCAGGATACTACAGGAGGTTCATTCGGGGATTCTCGAAGATTGCAGGTCCTTTGACACATCTGACTCGTAAGGGTGTGCCATTCATCTGGAGTGATGCCTGTCAGTTGGCATTTGATGAGTTGAAGGATAAGTTGACATCAGCACCTGTGTTAGCATTGCCGAGACCGGGAGTTGAGTATTTAGTCTATACCGATGCGTCCTTGCAAGGACTAGGAGGAGTATTACAGCAGGAGAGTCAGGCAATAGCTTATGCTTCCCGTAAGCTAAAGCCTCACGAGAAGAATTACTCCACTCATGACTTGGAGTTGGCGGCAGTTGTATTTGCCCTTCGGATATGGAGACATTATCTTTTGGGAGAGAAGTTTCGGTTGTTCACAGACCACAAATCCCTACAGTACCTATTCACGCAGAAGCAGTTGAATATGCGGCAGCGAAGGTGGCTTGAGTTTGTGAAGGACTACCAGTTTGATATCCAGTATCACCCGGGGAAGGCTAACGTGGTAGCAGACGCGTTGAGCCGTAGGCCAGCAGATGAAGTGGCAGAGGTGTGGAAGGCCAAGTGGAAAGAATTGGGACACCAGGATGCAGTGGCCCGATCATTCATGTCAGTAATGACTGTTACGCCGCAGATTGTCACGAGAGTGGTAAAGGCACAAGCAGATGACTCGTTCTGTCAGGAGCTGATAGTTCGATTACTAGCAGAGGGAGACGAATCCTATACCATTAGGTCAGACGGGGGATTGCGCTTCAATGGGAGATTGGTAGTTCCGGAAGGGGAGGAATTGCGGCACGAGGTGATGGCAGAGTCGCACGGCTCACGATTCGTGGTACATCCCGGTGGGGACAAAATGTACCAAGACATGAGACGACAGTATTGGTGGAGCGGGATGAAGAGAGATATTGCCGAGTTTGTTTCTAAATGCGCCACTTGTCAGCTAGTAAAAGTGGATCATCAGAAACCGGCAGGACTGCTACAGCCGTTGGAGGTCCCGATGTGGATGTGGGAGAGCATATCCATGGACTTTATCACGGGATTGCCTACGTCACAGAGAGGTCACGACTCCATTTGGGTAATTATGGACAGGTTGACCAAAGTCGCTCATTTTCTACCCGTAAGGACAGACTACACTGCGGGACAGTATGCCCAACTCTTTATTGCAGAGATAGTGAGACTTCACGGTGTGCCCTTAAATATCGTGTCTGACCGAGACAAGATATTTGTTTCACGGTTTTGGGAGAGTTTTCAGGAGGCCATGGGCACGGAATTGCGGTTGAGTACGGCGTATCACTCGCAGACCGACAGGCAAACGGAGCGTACAAACCAAATGTTGGAGGACATGCTACGTATGAGTATCATTGATTTTGGGGGTGGACGGGAGCAGTATCTTCCACTGGTGGAGTTTGCTTACAACAACTCCTACCAGTTCACCATTGGCATGGCTCCATTTGAGGCGTTGTACGGTAGACCTTGTCGTTCCCCAGCATGTTGGTTGGAGGTGGGGGACAACAAACTACTTGGGCCGGAAGTGATTCAAGATACTTCGGCGAGGATAGAATTGATTCGGAGTCGCATTCGGGTAGCTCAGGATCGGCAGAAGAGCTATGCTGATGCGAAGAGGTTCTTCAGAGAGTTCCAAGTGGGGGACCAGGTTTTGCTCAGAGTATCTCCTATGAAGGGGATTATGCGTTTCGGGAAGAAAGGGAAGTTGGCACCGAGATATGTGGGACCATTTCCTATTATTGAGCGGATTGGACCGGTTGCATACAGACTTGGATTACCAGAGCATTTGCATCAGATTCACGATGTATTTCATATTTCCTCGTTAAGGAAATATCTTAGAGACAATTTGGCTCATTCTCATATTGCTTTGGAGGACATCGATCTCCAGCCGGATAGCTCCTACGAGGAGGGGCCGATTGCTATTTTGGACCGAAGTGAGCGGAAACTGCGATCAAAGATAGTTCCGTTAGTGCGTGTTCAGTGGCGACATCATAATGTCGAGGAGTCCACATGGGAGCGCGAAGATGAAATGCGCGAACGTTATCCAGAGTTGTTCTTACCAGGTACTTTCTAGTTCCGAATTTCGGGACGAAATTCAGTTATTAGGGGGGAAGTATGTAATACCCCGTATTTTTTGTGATATTTATTTTATGGGATTAATTTAATTAAATGCGTATTAATTGAAAATTAATTCGGATTAAAAATACTAGCGAGATGCGAGTTGGTATTTGATTATATGTGCATATATGATTATATATGAATATTGAATTATGAAATTTGTCGTGAGATTGAAATACGACAATTTGGAAATTTTGTTGAGACGCGTGTGACAGTCGCGTCATGGTATATAATTATGATAATTAAAAAGTGAATTTTATTTTTATTATCCGTATGGTCGTTTTGAGTGCGCCAACGCGTCCAGAAGGGTCAAAATATTCAGAAAACACTAGCCGGGGGTTTGGTTTGGGTCCCGGGGCATTTTTAGGCCATACCGGCAACGTATAAGGGTAGTTTGGTAATTTTGAATTTTGAGGAATTAAAAGCTACGAAAATTGGGAATTAATATCTGATTAGGCATTAACCCACTAAGCCCACTAATACCCAAATAGACTACGGAGGTTATTGAAAGTTGTTCCTAAGACAAAACCCTAGCCTCCATAGCCACCATTAGAGAAGAGCTTGTAGAGGGAGAGATAGAAGGATTCTGCAGAGAGAGAGGGTATACTTCATCAAATTCGTCATCAAATCCAGAGTTACCATTAAGGCAAGTGGTTTAATTTCGTTTATTTCAAATAATGCTTCTTCCATGTGTAGGAATTTATTAAAATCATGTTGTTCTTGGGAGTTAATGAAAAACCCATGTAAATTGGAAATAGAAAGTACATTTTGATGAGGAAATCGCATGTAGATTGGTGTGTAATGATTATTCTGATGATATTACAATTAGTAGGAAACCAAAAACGGATTTAATTCAGTTCTTTGATGATTCATAAATTCTAGGGTTCATAGTTTTAAAATTGGGGAAAAATATGTAGAGATTTGATATTTGAATGATGTTAGGATGAATTAATACCCCCAAACATGTCAATATGTGAACTAAGTATGTTTAGGGACGATTAGAGACCTTAAACAATTGTTAGATTGAGGTTTGGATGAGATTTGGGGAGTAGAGAAGTTGGAAAAACGAAAATCAGAAATCTGGGCTCGAATCTGGTCGCTCGTTAGAAGACCTGCCCAGGTCGTTCGAACGACCTCGTTCGAACGAGCTTCTAACGAGTTGACCATTGACTTCTAACGAGGGTGAAGTTCGTTCGATGAGATCGTTCGAACGAGATCTCGTTAGAAAGCCCACTTCGTTCGAACGAGATCTCATTAGAAGGCTCAGTTCGTTCGAACGAAGTCTCGTTCGAACAGCCTCGTTCGAACGAGACTTCGAACGAGTTGACAGTTTGGGCTTTTTAGCCTGTTTTGATCCCGAGTGCCCCGTAACCTTGTGTATAGGTAGAGATAGCCTTTCCTTGATGAGTAATTGATATATTTGGGATGTTTGGGATATAATGAGGAGTCAAACCTAGAAGTGTAGTTTGAACCTAAGGGAAAATATGAAGTAGGATGTGAGTGTCTATTACGAGGTGAGCTATTGACGGCCTAATTAATTATATTAACCGGGAACATATAAATGGTGTAGTATTATATGTCAGTACGAGAAGAGATATGTACCAATATATTATGGTGATTACTAAGACGTGTGCATACTTAGTATATGTATTGATTTTATGTGTATGACATACCAACCATACTTGCTATCACGGGAGGTTTGCGTTCGCTTAGGGTCCTCTAATCCTTGTGTTGCCCGGATTTAGACTGGTTACCTCAATGAACATAGGTCAGAGAAGGACTTATTGGGATGTTAATAAGTCTGCTGATCGTGGGAGCGCAGGTATGTGCGTGACCCATGTGATGTGACTGTGTTCGCCTCCATTATTTGTGATGTTGTTATCTGTGAACTATTCCTGAGAGATTCGGAATATGTGATCCTTATGTACGTGATGTACCGGGATGGATAGCAGAGTATGTGTGCACCGCAGCTAGTCTCGGGGTGCTTGTATTGTATATTTATGACGTGAATAATATACACTTAATTAATGGGAACTTTCATGTTGTTATTGTAAACATAATTATGGTAATGTAGTGAGAGAACATAACGGGTTAACTGATAGTGAATTATGTTACTAATTGAGAGTCTGAGTTTAAGTGAAGCCTCTACTTATTTGATAATGCTAGAATGTAATATGGGGATCGAGTAGTAAGGGGTAGAACTTATTACGGTTTGGTTAGATGTGTATGTCATGTAGATGGGTACGGTACGTTAGGAGTGCACATGTAGTCGAGAGGTGAGAATTTCATGTGAGTGCACGTCCTAACATGTACTTTGCATTTAATGTTTAATGTTATTAAAACACTTGCTGTTTTCAAAATGTTTTCCACTTTCGGGCTCTGACCCATTTGCTTTCAGATCTATTTTTGTAAAAACCATTTTAGGTGCCCAGCCACAAGGACACCATGCTTAGGATTCTCATTCAGGTGACGAGCTGTAGCTGTTTGTGGAAGCTACAGGACTTTGCTTGTAGACGCTTCATCTATCTTGACTCAATATTCATCAGTTATCAGTTGTAGGGCATGTCGCCCATTTCTTTTAGAGATACTTCATTTATTTCAGTTATTCGGACCTTTGGCATGTAATTATTCAGGATTCAGACTTGTAGTATTTTTCTTCAGTTGTGGGACTGTTGTGAGGAGTTTTTCCTCCGGACTTATTATTATTAATTGTTGGTTATTCATTATTTCATTATGGTGAATGGATTATGTTGTTCTTCCATTATTCTTTTATTGCATGTTAATCAGACTTAACTTAAAATTTGGCACTTACTTTTTTAAATACTAGGTGGTTAGTAATTTTTAAAATGTTTTCGACAGTGATGCTATTAACTGAACCAACTTGGCATTTTGAATTAATTTAATAAAGGAGTAGCTACCCGGTATTTAATTAGTCGGGGTGTCACACAACTTTCTTGCCATCGCCCACAAAAATGTATCTTTCACCATCATTTGGCTTTCGGCAACTCAGGCAACCCTTTCTTGACACACTGATGTGAGTGGTTGCACCAGAATCTATCCACCAAGTGTGTTTAGGTACCGAAGTCAAATTAACCTCAGAACAAACTAGGTTAAGAAGTGTACCTTTCTTGACACGCCAAGCATGATAGTTGGTACATTGCTTCTTCCGATGTCCCGCAGCTCCACAGAAGAAACAACCATCAACAGTTTTTTCTTGATGTTGTTTCTTTGGATATGGAACCATTGCAGCTTCTTTATCCTTCTTTCTTTTCTTCCCCTTGTTCTTGGAAGTACTAGCCAAATGAGCACTTTCTGTCTTATCTTGCTTCAGTCTTTCCTCTTCTTGCACACAATGTGAGATGAGCTCATTAAGAGACCAAGTCTCCTTTTGGCAGTTGTAGCTCACCTTAAATTGACTGAATTGTGTGGGAAGAGATATCAGAACCAAATGCACAAGCAAATCCTCAGAGAGATCAAGCTTAGGTGCTTTTAACTTTGAAGCGAGATGAGACATTTTCATAATGTACTCCCTAATGTTCCCATTACCTTTATATTTCATTGAGATGAGACTTGCCAAAAGTGTACTGGTTTCAGTCTTTTCATTTTTGACAAATCTATTCTTAATTTCTTCTAGGAACTCTTTGGCTGTCTTTATCGTTTCCGATATTGTGATCTGAATGCTTCTGAAATGGCCTTCTTTATGATCATCAAACACATGCGATTTGACTTCTCCCACCTTTCAAAGTCCTTTTTGTCATGAGAGGAACTTTTATCCGTAAGAGGTGCTGGAGAAGAAACCTTTAATGGAAGGTCCAGATCCATGATACCGAGAACTATATGAAGGTTCTCTTGCCATGCTGAATCAGAGAACAATAAACAAATACAACTAGCTCATATAAGTCTTAAATCAAAAATAAATTTAAATAAAGGACAAATCCCATTTTAAGATATTGGACACTCTATTAATATTTGATCTTTGAAAAAAATATTAACTTGTAAGTGATATCTTGCCGTAATAATCAAACACTGATAATAAGAACATATTGAATAATAATTCTTCCTTTGGACCGATTTATTATTCATATGTAAAACTAAATAATTATCATGTGCTTATTATTAAAGTGGCACATGTAATTTTGTTAAAAAATAATCTTCCTTTGGGCCGATTAATATTCACATAAATTATATGCACGCAATTCTTTTTATATTTCGAAATAAAATTAATTTTGAACAAAAGAGGTCACTTTGGTGACATATTGTTTAAATTAATTTATCTCGAAATATATATATAAATACACCAAAATTTGAATTTAAATTTGTATGGTATTACAAGCATGAAAGTAATATTCAACTTGAAAGGTCATGGGTTCAAAACCCCTTTGGCTCCAGACTTGAAAGGTTATGGGTTCAAAACCTCTTGAGATCCTTCATAATTTTCATCATTTAAGAGGCTTAAATATGAAACACCAAGAGTCGAACCTTTAACCTTCCACTACCATCAAATCAACCTTTATACTTAATTTTTTTTTAAATCATATAAAATCAACCGCTAGTCCAAATTTCATGAATTTTATATCGTTGGAATCGTAATGAAACGAGAATATTTCTGAATCCAAAAATTTTCTGAAATATTAAACCTTTTAGAAAAAATATTTGCAGCCGAAAATTAATATCAATACCTTCCTAATATATTCTCAACAATTCAACATGAAATAGCTCTGATACCACATGATGGATTAATTTCTATTTTGTGAAAACTATCACACAAACAGGAACATTCATATTGAATTATCAAGAAATATAAATATTGATTTTGCGGAAGCGTACCTGAATCCATGACAGAAAGTTAAAATATCTGAGTCTGAGGTCTTATGCTCTTCCAGATCAACACTTTTATTTTCTTTCTAAATTTCTCTCTGACAATGGGAATCAGAAGATTGGTGGTGTGTGATCTGGGGACCATGACCCCTATTTATAACACAATCGTGTCTTTTCATATTTCGTATATTTCTATTTTAACCCATCATAAAAATAGAAATTACGCTTGTCTTTACACAATAAAACCCACACTTTAATAATATATTAGTAAGGCTCCAAAACTTAAATTAATTACTTTAATTGACCTACTTTTATTTGATAGCCTATAATTTATATTTATTTTATATATAAGCTCATATATTAAATTTTACTCTAACAAAAGGTTCACCGACAAGAGCATATTCGATCGGGTTTTAGCAATTGATCTCCAGCTCTCTCTTTGTTTTATCCTTTTCTAATAGCCTCATCACTTAGTCGAAACACTTTCCGCCTTCTTCGGGTAGAATAGAAATGCTCTATTTCTAATTGTTGATGGATGAGTGGTGGAACAAAGAAGGTTAACGGTCAGAGAACAATAATTTAGAAACCTGAGTGCTACTTTTTTTAGCAAAAGGGATTTAAAGTAATTTGAGCAACTTTTCAACGAGAATACTCAAAAGCAGTCCACCCCAAAATGCCTGTCCAACATAAAGAGTTTAGTTCATCATTTTTTTTCAGTTATGCCTACAAATACTAGCTAGGTTCCTGTACCCTATTTCATCGTAAATTGTCTAATTGATTTTAAATTCTAGAGGGCAAACAGTAAACTGTATTATATACGTTAGTTACTACTGGACACTAACGTATGTTTACAACAGTTTTAGAAATGCTGCATGCAGCCCTAATTCTTAATCGTCTGTGGGACTCAAATTATATTTAGATTAGTTATACATTAAACAGACCAAATATGCATCCATACAACATACCCACGAGTTCCACATCACTATTCCAAATTGACTTGCACCCCACAAATACAAATATAAACAAGTCTCTTTCAACCAACTATCAAGCATCCAGTAAACTCCTCTCTCTCTCCAATATGAATTCAAATTCACTCTCTTCTCAACTAGAAGTACCTCCAAATTCAGTCACAGCTCTTGTCTCCACCAACAAAGAGTCAGACAATCGCAGAAACAGCACCGCGGTCATAGTTTCTCTCGTGATCACCACATGTGTTGCCCTCTCTACCACCGCTGTATTCGGGTCCCTCTACCTGTCAGCCACAACATCTCATTCCCACGTAGCCCACACCACTCACTTGGCCCGTCCGCTCACAAAACTGAACCGCCCGGTTGTTATCTTAATATCATGCGATGGGTTTCGGTTTGGTTACCAATACAAAACCGCGGTACCAAGCATCAGTCGACTCATAAATAAAGGAACCGAGGCCAAACTTGGTTTGATCCCAGTTTTCCCAACTTATACCTTCCCAAACCACTACTCAATCGTAACAGGTTTATACCCACCTTACCACGGTATTGTAAACAACAATTTCATCGACCCCGAAACCGGGGACGTTTTCAAACAAGGGAGCGACGAGCCCAAATGGTGGCTCGGTGAGCCCTTGTGGCAGACAGTGGTTAAACAAGGTCTCAAAGCGGCTGCTTATTTCTGGCCTGGTTCTGAGGTTATCAAAGGGTCTTGGACATGTCCTCACAAATTTTGCCCGCCTTATAACAAATCAGTGCCTTTTGAGGAACGGGTTGATACTGTTTTAAGTTATTTTGATCTCCCTAAAGAGGAAATCCCCGTTTTTATTTCAATGTATTTGCAGGACCCGGATTCTCAGGGTCACCGAGTCGGACCCGATGACCCCGAGATCACGGATGCTATTGCTAGGGTGGATAAGACAATAGAGAGGCTAATCAAGGGGCTAGAAAAAAGACGGATTTTTGAAGATGTTAATATAATCATGGTGGGTGATCATGGGATGGTGGGTACATGTGATAAGAAATTAATCTTTCTTGATGATTTAGCTCCATGGGTTCAAATATCGCGCGATTGGGTCCAAACATATAGCCCTCTACTCTCCATCCGTCCACCGCCGGGTCACTCAGCATCGGATATCGTGGCGAAGATGAACAAGGGATTACAATCCGGTAAAGTAAATAACGGGAAAAATTTGAAAGTGTATCTCAAGGAGGATCTTCCTAGTCGGCTACATTATGTCAATAGTGATCGAATAACTCCCATTATAGGATTGGCCAACGAGGGGTTTAAGGTGGAACAAAAGAATTCGGGGGAGAAAGAATGTGGAGGAGCACACGGGTACGATAATGCATTTTTTTCCATGAGGACTATTTTCATCGGCCACGGTCCTAGGTTTGCTAGGGGAAGAAAGGTTAGGTCTTTCGAGAATGTTCAAATATATAATTTGATTACATCAATACTTGGAATATCCGGAGCTCCCAACAATGGCACTCCATCTTTCCCTGAGACTGTTCTTTTGACTCACCACTGACTGCTGATCTGATTCGAGTTTGTGTACTTGTCTAAAATTTTAGATTGGTAAATTCACAAGCATATGAAGGTGAAAAAAAGAACGAGATTATAACTGAATTTATGACTTTTGAAAAGCAAAATTTTCATAACCGAACCAAAATTGGCCTTCTATTGAAGATGGGTTCGTGGAAATTTATGAAGATGCTTCTATTATGGTGGATGTGGGATTTTATAATTGTAGCTATTTATGTTGGTGCATTTTAATCCAGCCCCACTATGTTTTGATTATGAGTATTTATGTTGATAATGGGCTGGCTACAACTTATGCTGAATGATGAGCTCCAAAGTGAATTAGATTCTTATAGAAGTAAGTCATCTAAAAAAAATAATGCTATGGGGAAAAAATTTGAGGACATATCGTTGACACTTGAGTGGATTGTATCCCATTTAAGAACACGGATACATGTGCCCTGTGTTCCCAAATTGTGTCTTTCTAGCACTACCTGTCATCCAATTGTATGACTATATTCAACATAAAAATGTATGATTGTTGCAAATGGTAGCTTTTTATTTATTTAATATTCCATCTTTTGATCTTTCAAATTATATCTTCACTATCGTTGCAAAATCAGATTGACAAACATCATTAGTCAAGTATCGAGTCATATTCGTACCAATTTTTTATTGTGTGAATAAAACACATTCAAACCTCCATTCATCTTAACGTGCCATGCTCACACGTTATTGTCCATTGAGATAATGAATCGCTTTAATCACATATGGTTTGACACATTATCCCATTAATGAATCAAATTAGACCCAATAATTCATTAATATTACCAAAAGATCTCGTTTCGTAAGTATCACTATGATTAAATTAATATTTAACTACACAATCTCTTTAAACCCAACAATAATTCGTATTTACTCAAATTAATGAATCATAATGGGTCTCAACGGTTTTTAATGTTGAAGCATGCCAATACCAACAATAGCGGAACAAGGCAAAAATATACTTATTTTATTGTGACAATAATTTTGAATGGTAAAAATATCATATTTATTTTATCAATAGTTATATCCGTGACAAAGTTTTAATAAACGAAAAGTGAAGCAAATTTCTTGAACAACTAAATAATTTTTTTGTTGTTAAGGTCATAAAAAAAAGTGTCATGGATAAAAATGTCAGAAATTAATTGGCAACTTTTGACCAACAAATTATCTGAACTTTTACGAATTCAAGTTGTGACAGTTTAGTCATGGACATATTATGTTAGAATACCAAGCATAAATATTAATTAACAAAACCCAATAACTCAAAAGGAGTGGCCGACCCTAGCTGACCCTACGTAGGCCCGCACCCTGCACCTCGCACCTAAACACCAAGCCTAATCGTTAATTTTTGTGTCTTATCGGGTTGACAAAAATATGATAAAAAATTATTAAGGATCTATTATTAACCATTCGTTTCATGTTAGTTGTGTCTTCATATCATGTGTATTGTTTTGACAAATATTGACATAACTGTTGTACAATTTTGAGTTTCTTTCTAATAGGGTGAAATTAAAATACAAGTGGTTATTGTTGGAAAAAATTAACAAAATTATATTTTGACCAAATTATTTTTGGTCAACTTTGAGCCATTATAAAAGTGGAACTCACGCATCAAACATAGCGGGACCAGGTACATACGGGTTTTTTGTAGAAAAATAAGTCACGTGATATATTCATTTGTTAAAAATGGACAAAGAAAGAATTAAAAATTTGGTCTCAAAGTGCCCCATTTATTTGTGAAACTATTGGAAATTTTATGGGACGATTATTTCTAAATTGTCGCTAAAATGTTGTGACTGTTCGTTATTATTCGTGTGTATTTTTCATAACCATCTAAAGGCCGCGACTGTTTACCATTAGTTGTGATTGTTCGTAAAAAAAGTCTCTAAAATGACTGTTTATAGAAAATATACATATTTTCACGAAGCAACACATTTTTTCTATAAATATAAGACTGATTTATTCATTTAGAAGGGAGAAAATAGTTTTAAATACATTGTCGTATTCATCGAGTTATGCAGTGTATCAAATAAAATTAGCTCGTGATACGCACATTGAATTGCTTCTTTCATGTGTCGAGGATCATTTTATCCTAGGAGGCAGACGCCTGTTGACTTCAGTCATAATCACCATTAATGAGAGCAAATTATGTCTTAAGCAGAGAGTGTCCAACATTCGACTTGATATATTTTATCTTTTTTGTTTGTAAGTCTTTTTTCGAGTAAATTTCTTTTTCGTTAATTCACTTGATTTTATTTTATATATTTGGTGAAAACATAAAATCTCACATATAACATAAACTAGTCATAGTGCATACACCTATGCGTGTGCAACTACTCCACCAATGTCCAAACTTCTCCCACAAAATTAGGACTGTGTGAGTCAGGTTTTGAAAACAATTTTAATTCAAATTGAAACTGATAAGGAGGTTTTTTATATTTTATATACCTGATAGGGTTTCAAATTTTGGATCACCAAAGTGGGTCTTGGCTTTATATAATATTAGATAACAATCTTAAGATATAATTTAATGCATTTTTCTTGGGTTCTTTTGTGTTGCTGTGTGAAAAGGAATTTTCAAGAATATTTCTTTTAAACATTCCATATATCTGTGATGCATAATTTATTGAATCCTTACTCCCGTCTTCATTCTGTATTAACAATAGACAAATTGTTGTGATGTTGATTCTTAGTTTATCACATGCAATTATATATAAATGGATAAGTATTGGACCTTCTCTAACAATTGTTTCTTTCATAGTTTTTTTCTACCCTAGAAAAGAGGAAAGAGTCAAAACCTCTCTAACAGTAGTTTCTAAGTTGCAGTCAATCCTATTTGTGTGATAAGTCATTTGAAATTTTTTTGTCATCATTTTCACATGTAGAAATGGGTAGACTGTTGGACAATCTCACATGCAAGCTATTCTATGGCTAAAACTTCACCCACGTTCTCTTTTGTGGTGAAAAACATATAAAAATTATTGGGTAGAAATAAACATTTAGAGGTATGTGTTCCACGAACTAAGGCAATATTTTGAGTAGATTAAGGACATCTTTTAACTGCTACATAGAATTGGTTTTAGAAACTGAAACATTGGAGATGACCTTAGAGCACTTATACACATACTTCACTCCTAGATTAACGTGAGACTGCATGTAGAGGTGGAGTGAATTGGTTCAAAATGTTGTTCAAATAGATTTACTACAAGTATTCACTACACCAAAATAGGTGAATGGTCACGGATTCAGGCCGTGACCAATCCTCCGGGTCACAAATCCAATCCATGACCAAGATGGGTGTGACCAAAATCGTTGGTCATGGACTTGATCCCTGACCAAAAGACACAATCACGGAATTGAGTGTGGGTTAGTATGTGGAAAGCTAGTTGCAGACAAAAGCCGTAACCATCTTTGAAGCCTTACTCACGAACCTAATCCATGACCAGGTTTGAAACCTTGGTCACGTAAAATACACACACAAATAGAACACAAGTATATGCCACACGGAAGTGGATAAGATATTGGATTCAAAAACAAGTATATGCCACATAAAGTGTGTCAAACTAAAATACACACAAAAATATAAAATCTTTTTGAGTTTTTAAAATTTTTAACCAAACAAGAAAAAATTAACTCAAAAGAAAAAAAATCTTTTGGTATTTTTCAATGGGACCAAATAAAATAAAATAAAATACGAAAGATAAACAAGTCAAAATTCTAGCAACAATTTTTATATGATGAAACAAAGACTAGAAAATGATAAACAAACATACAACTAACAAGAATATATCATGATGCACATAAACTAGTGTATGCAAACAAAGGTAAAACATTCAACCTTTAGATTTAGCAAGGGAGGTATCACGTGCAAGCAAATGAGAATAAAAAATCCTATCATGTAAATTCGTCAAATCGGAGCTCCTAGCCCAAACTAGTGAAGCGTGACACTCCCGGGATTTGGGAATTTTGGTGACTCTACCACAGGACTTCCTATAATTTTGTTTTAAGATCAAAACAAAATTTCCTAAGACGACCTTTTCGACCACAATGTGAGCATTAAAACATCCGACGAAAAGTAGTACTTATGAATTGACCTTTGAAAGGTTTTGGCTTTATTAGATGAATCATTTTGAGTATTGAAGCCAATACCACATAAGTATTTTTAATTTGTACCATTCTAAGTATTTTATCTAATTTTTTGGACCTACATTCCAAATCAAATTTGACCCTACTTAAATTTCTCAACTTCTCTTCTAATTCTAAAATTCTAGATTCAAGTAAGTGCCTACTCTCAAACCCAAGAAGATCTTTCTTCAAAGCCTCCATTAAACCTTTAAGGCTATCTCTCTCACCTTCTACATACTCAAGCTTCTCACGAAGAGTTCTCTCACGTGTCCTAAGGTCTTCCATTAAAGCACTCTCATCATTAACCTTCACACGCTCTCTCAAACAATCTTCCAACTTCAAGTTAGCCATTTTTATTTTAGTTGATTCCTTATATAGCTCTCGAAAGGCCACTTGAAGCTCACTCTCATCTACCTCCTCTTCATTCTCACTCTCACTTTCTTCTCCACTCTATAAACCAACAAGTTTTGGAGATTCACAAATAATGGCATCGGAAGTGTCATGTGTTAAGATGTCATCATTGGATGATTTCTCACTTTCACTTAAAATGAAACTGAATAGATAAAATGTCTCTAAAAGAAATGGGGCGACATGCCCTATAGATGAGTAAATCTGAAGTAGAGTCAAGATAGAAAGTGGAGGCGTCTACTGTCGAGGTCCTGTAAATTCCACAGCAGCTACAACACGTTACCGGAATGGAACTCCTACGCTTGGTGTCCTTGTGGCTGGGGACCTAAAAGGTTTTTACAAGAAAATAGATTTGAAAGCAAACGGGTCAGAGCCCGATTGTGAAAACAGTTTAAAATACAACAAGTGTTTAATACCATTAAACAGTGAATATAAAATACATGATAGTTCATGCACTCACATGAGTTCCTCACCTCTCAACTAATTATGCACTCCTATCGTACCCGTACCTGTTCTAGTTATTCCCATATCTAACTAGTCCAATACACAATCTAACATTACTATACGATTTCTGATTCAATTACCGACATCTTAATTTAAACAGAGAGTTTTACTTTTCTTCTTAGTTCTCAAAATTAGTAATACTAATCACTAGGGATTTTCCATTTTTAACTCTACAAAAATGTTGCTATTATTCACACTTACATTTATACATGACAGTTCATTTCAATTAATAGTATATTTTTCTCATCATAAATATAAAATATTGGCACCCCGAGACTAAGCTGCGGTGCACATATACATAAGGATCACGTATTCCGAATCTCTCAGGAACCGTTTCGACAAATAACAAACACATATAATGGAGGCGAATATAGTTCACATCACATGGGTCACGCACATACCTACGCTCCCATGATCAGCAGACTTATTAACTTCTCAATAAGTCCTTCTCTGACCTATGTCATCGAGGTACCAATCTAAATCCCCCCGTAGGCACACAAAGATTAGATGGTCATGATCGAACGCCGACCTCCCGTGATAGCAAGTATGGTAGGTATGTTATACACAAATAACTACATATACCAAGCATTCACACATCTTAGATATCCCATAATATTAATAGAGGTATGTTTTACATTCCCATACCATCATTAAATGTAGTACGTTTACAAATCCCCGAATCATATACATTAAAAGTTGTCAACTCTTCTCACGTCGTAATTTTAGGTACTCGTTTCCTAACCCATAAATGTCATCCGGTTTAATACAAAATTCTAAGTTTTACTCCTCAACGTACTCCAATCTCACAACTATACCCACTAGTCAATAAGGGAAGGTTAGTACTCAATTAAATAAGTCTTCAGGAAGTTTGAAATAAAATCAGGCCTAAAAGGGCCATTCTGTCAACTCGTTAGAAATCTCGTTCGAACGAGTGTCGTTCGAACGAATGGATTCGAATGAACTACCAACTAGTTAGAAGGTATACTATCATCTCATTAGAAGCTCGTTCGAACGAGGTCGTTCGAACGACCTGGGCAGGTCTTCTAACGAGATGGAAGAATACACCCATAACTTTTCCAACTTGTTTTTCTTCATTTTTCTCTTCTCTAAATTCATCCTAAGATCATCCCAATAACATTTTAATGTTCTTAAACTACTCTAAGTCCTCTTATGTCGCTTCTTAACATATTTTTGGGGTCAAATCCTCCTAATCAACATGCAATTATCATTAATCCCCAAATTTTACCCCAAACCCTATGAACATGAACCCATAATTTTATTCTGCCTAATTACTCATCATAAATCCGTTTTTAAATCATCATAGTTAAGGTTTTGATTATCAAATTCGTCCATAGTCATTCTACATGCAATCCCTAACTAAACTTTAGAGTTTCTATAACAATTTCATTGGGTTTCCTCAAAACTTTCAAGGCAAAAACAGTTTCTACACTAAACATTGAAGAAATATTCATTGAACTTAATAATATCAAATCACTTGCCTTAAATACGATGTTCTGATTCGTTGTTGATGATAAAGGTTGTCTCTCTCTCTTCTTTCCGGTCACAAATCCTCTCAAATTTCTGGTGATGGGAGATGGTTTGGTTTAGAAGAGAGATTAATTCCAAATTAATTTTCATTTAATTCAATTAATCCCTTAAATAAAAATCAATAAAATTACGGGGTATTACACAATGCTCTATATACGTAGTTGTATCCATAACGGGTGAATTTTTTTTCGCCTTCTCTAACAGTGTAAGTAAGGTTAGGGCTACATCGAGATTATGTATGCGGAATATATTCTCTACAACGTCGTTTTATCTTTCTAGTAGGGAAAATAGAATACGATTTAACAGGTACTCTTGTTGGAAATGAACTCCACGATTTGCAAGGTAGTTAAATTGTTCGATCATCTTATTCCCATACCTATAAATTGGAGTACCCTCTAATTGGCGTGCACTAATAAAAGAGGTATAAGTTCGGTCCAATTGCAAACTCTCATACTTTTGTTGCTAATAATTATCACCGCGCCTCATTTTTCGTGAAAAAAATATAAGAGGGCGTGAATATGAGTCCTACAAACAATGGCTCTAATTAATCATTAACTATTTATTCTTTTTAAACTAATCCAAATTAAGGTTATCTTATTTTAACATATGAGGTATAAGGGTATATTAGTTTGATTAAGGTTTTGATTCGTGACTACCCTTCTTTTAACTCCATGCCTGTTGGATCTCGCCAAGGTGAAATCAAAATAAGAACCCACCGTAAATGTTAAGACACATTTTTGTAGGGTTTGTTATGATAGAGTTTGAAAGTCTATATGTCTTATCAATCCAAGAAATCCAACACCACTATCCAACAACCAAACCAATAACCAATAATTATCCTGTACTCCTTCTATCATCTACATGATAAAACATATACCAATAATAACAATATGCCATAGTAAATACCATCAATTTGGTTCATAAATTAGGGTTTATGGTAGTTTCTCACTAAATTACGGTTCAGGGTATTTTTTCACAAAATTATTTTTAAATTAGGATTTAGTAAATAGGGTTTATGGTATTTTTCCACTAAATTAGTTTTAAAAAAATGGACAAATTTTTCAGTAATTAGGGTTTAAGAATTGATAATTTTAAATTAGTTAAAATACACACATATACATTCATTCACACACACACACACACACACAATGTATATATGCACACTAATACATATACACACACACACAATGTATATATGCACACTAATACATATACACACACACACACACTTATACACACACTAATACAAATGGTATATATATATATATATAGAGAGAGAGAGAGAGAGAGAGAGAGAGAGAGAGATAATGTTACCTGAGAGAGTGAGAGAGAGGAACGCTGGAGCGAAAGAGAGATGAGGCTTTTCGATAAAAAATTACTAAAGGTATTGGGGGGTTTATAAATAAAGAGGATTTTCATGACTCAGGGTCGTGGCCACATGTAGTGACCCTTTTTTTCACGTCATTATTTGTGACCATGTCATCATAATTGGACTAGTTATGCACATGACTGTGACCCAATATCGTGACCAATTCAAAATGGTCACGACCCAAAGTTGTGACTACAGTTGGAGTTAATTTTGACACAATTTTGTTGCCATAATGCTTAAGCACTGGTCACGGACCATAGCCGTGACCCAACTTGGTCATGACCCTAGACCAAGACCAACTCTAGTTTAGGTTACGGAAGTCTATGATCATGGAACTAGCCACATGTGTTTTATGCTAGTCACGGCTTTAGGTTGTGACCATCTTTCCGTGACCATCCTCTTATTTTGGTTGTAGTGATTATAATGTTTATATAAAATAATATATTAATAAGTTTGCGCATATATTTTGAATGCTTGTGGAAGATGTGAAAGAAATCTGATATCTTGAGCGTAGTCTTTATATGGATTTGTAATCTTTAATGGACATCAATAAATCATATTGCACTTTTAGGAATATGACTACATTAAAACATTTGGTGATCATTATGTGCTTTACATATATATAAGTAATTATACTCAAGGCCCAACTGGAGAAACATATTGTGGTACTCATTCTAAAGAAATCAATTTGAGAAATCTTGTGAGTCATCATATTTAAGTGTGATTTTATATATTTCTAAATCGATCCTTTCGGTTCAAACATTGCCAGAAAAGTAATTTTTTTTCCTTTTGGATTCAAAATAATAAATTATTGTCAACAGATGTTGTAGCCAACTTTGTCTTCGAACAAGCATTTTTCATATAAATATCACCTGCTATAATTAATATACTTGGTGTGATTATATGAAATAATGTATTTGATTGTATACACACACACACGCACACGCACACGCACACGCACACGCACACACATACGCACACACATGCAAGTGATAATGATAATATATGAGTAATTTTATTTCATAACCACTAAAATGCATCTGTTGCATTTAATGAATGCGTATTGCATGTCCTTAGTATCTACTGTTAAGTTCTATTTTCATTTTAACAAGATGATGACTTGTTTTTGTTAACATCTCAAGAATGATTTCATTAAGTAACCAACGATAATAAGAAAAAATAGCTTAACCCAAATCGGTTTGGGTTAAACAGAGGGGAGAAAAGAGAAACAAATATACAAATAGAATGAAAAACTAGGACAACACTTATAAATAGTATTTCAGCACAACTAACAACTTCGAGGTTCTGATCACAACATATCCTAGTAATGAAATCGAGAAACGGGTGCCGAAGGCATCAAAGAACGAGCAACTCTGAACATAGTCTGTCCACAAGGCAAATATATGGAGGAATAATGCAAAACAAATATGTCTTAAGCACCAAGGATAAGGAGGGTATATCAAACTCTAAGGGATTAAAAAAAGACACACCTTAGTTAAGTTTGGAGAAACACAAAAAAGACCAAAGTCCTTATAAGCCTTGTGACAACCCGCTCACCAAAATAAGGGGTGGCCAGCCCAATACTCCAATATAACGGAATCATAGATGGAATCATTCTCAGCATCACAATAAAAATATAGAGTATCCAGGATAACCACCCAATATTTCAGAAAACGGGTTGCCAAAAACTTTGATTTGAAAGTAAATAAATGAAAACAAACAACCCAATTCCTGAAAGATAAGGGATACCCCAAGACATATATAAATAGTACAACAAAAATACAATAAAAAAAAGACCGAATATGTTACCAGTCACCAACTGATACACCAATATTACACAAGTTCAATAAGTTACTTATTACATTTCATTAGACATTTACAAAAGCTTGGGCACCTCGCCCGAATAAAAGACTTGATCTTAACTAGAATGCAAAAATGAAAACGTCTATACCAATTGTGTCCCGTAATACCCGCAATGCATCACGGCTCGCCGAGGACATCGGAATAGGAATTCAAATCAGGCATCCCTGTGGAGGAGTACCTGAGCAGAGACAAGATGCATATGCAACAAGAATTGTAAATGGGTCAGGGCCCGGTTCTATATGATTACCAGATGAATAAAGAGTATGACAGCTATGAATATCATAATGCTAGAAAAGACAAAAGGAAGCAAATCTATCTACACAGATCTATAGGATAAGCTAACGAAATAAAGAAAAGCATGAGTTTTAAATTTAACTAAGCAAGAGGAAAAGAAAGATTTACATAATTAAAACTTCTATCATATACCCCGATTCATGTCATAGTTTATTCCTCAACAGGAAAATAAATCTATAATTATAAGCTCTTTGTGGCTCTTATTTTAATTATATGCCCATCCTGGCATTACCATTCCTTAGCAGGAATATAATCAACATTTAATGCTCTTTATGGAATTTCATCATACATCAAGTCCCACTTGATTTAGAATGGTTATATTCTTATGCATACAACGATTCTAAGACCGCCCCTCCGAGTTTCCCCACTGGGCGCGCCCCTAAATGACCATCATCTTCCAGGGCCTATCTATACAAGACAACCTGGGCTCATAACGCAAACGTCGGGAAGCGGCCATATGCCTGCGGGAGAGTCAAGACCACACCTGGAATCTCCTCACCAGCGCAGAAAATATAACATAATCGCTCATATGGCCTATGGACTATATCCACCCTGCATTCACTAGCCAGGGGGCATCACCAAGCGCGCGAACTTTCCTTATGATGTCATTTAGAGAGGTGTGTATTAACCATTTTATTTACCATTT
Organism: Sambucus nigra; assembly: GCA_949130495.1. NCBI lineage: Eukaryota > Viridiplantae > Streptophyta > Magnoliopsida > Dipsacales > Adoxaceae > Sambucus > Sambucus nigra. Next base: position 404,079,354 of record OX422211.1, read on the forward strand.
TCAAGAATCAAGTAAATTATCATTTACCGAGTTCATGATTAAGTAAATTATCATTTACTAAAATCAATACCATTTCCACGTACATGTTTCATTTTTATCCGAAACCTTTTCCATTTACTTTATTTGTAAATGATATAACTTATTATCCGGAGCCTTACGTATATCATAACGGTCTTACAACCTCAATGAATAAATGAAATATCAATTTATTCTCCCAAGATTTACTTGTGAAGTTATTATAAACCATCAAGACGGATCGTATCTCTATTGAGCTTCTAAGGTCTCTCAAACGTAATACTACATCTCCTAGTCTTATATTAGTCAACTAGAAGAAAAGAATGCCCTAACATTAATTGGCATAACCCCGAAAAAGTTCCCACTTGATTTATTTCTAATGTAGGGTGGATAACAAATTCATCTAGGACTCTAAAAATCTAAATTTACTTCATTCAAGAAGGATCCTAGTCCCTATTGAAGAAAATATTCTAGGAAACAAAATAAGATTTTAAAGGTGAAAAACAGGGGACTGATCGACCGGTCACAAGACCGCGGTCGATCGCGTCTCAAGGTTTTGCCTACGGAGAAAAGCAGAAAGCTTAAAATAGAGGGGCCGGTCGACCGATAAAGAAATCGCGGTCGACCGCGCTCAAAATTTATGCCTTTGTAGGAAAGCAGTAAGCCCTCCCACGAAGGCCCGGTCCACCGGTCCCGAGACCGCGGTCGACCGGTCGTAGCAGACCTAGGGTTCTTCCTTCTTCCAAAAGCTAAACCCAAATCTCAAATCTCTTTCATTTTGAACACAACCAACAACTTTTATCTACCCAAAGATTATCCTACATGATTTATAACCATTAATACTCACCATTTCTCATCAAAACTAATATTAGGGTTCAAATCCCATAAATTCCATTTGTGATCCATAAATGCAAATACACAACTATGATACAAATTATTCAACTTATATCACATATTAGCAAGTAGAAAACTTGCCTTAGGGTTAAAATTTCGGATTTCTTGGTGGTAGAAGCAATCTCCCATCTTCAATCTTCATTTTCTCTCTTCTTTCTCCACTTTTCTCTTCTTCTTTCTTTCTCTCTATGTTCAAGACATAAAATGGGGAAAAATAAGGGATTTTAGGAGACTAAATTGTGGCTTAGGTTAAAAACTCCCAACTTAAATGGTCAACACCACATTAAAATGATTCCCCAGATACGCATTTAAGTTAAAACCAGGTAAAAGTGTCCGGAACCCAAAAATACAATATGACACTTATTTTGACTGTCTCGCACCATCCGAGACTAACTACACCCTCTAAACTGGCATCCGAATATTTTATAAATTATTTTTTGAGTTCCAATATCATATAAATCAAAATGTCAGTTTAAATACCTGACACAACAAACATGAAACCTGATGATATTTACTTCCACATACTGTAAATACGCATCAGTCTAGTAAATATTAACTTTCAATTCATTCAATTAATATTTACTCCAGTCCCCACATTTTATATAAATACCTTATGCGGTAAAATTAGTATAAAATGAGCCTCCCAGAATCGAGGGTTGTTACATACTCCCCCCCTTAAGAGGGAATTTTGCCCCCAAAATTCGGGCATACGCAACTCTCATAAAGGGTATACCACTCTAAACTAGGATTCTACCAACCTAAACAAACCCCTGGTTATCGTAACGTCCCAAATGGACCTGGACTAAGATCGACCCTATCGATCTCAGCCTACAGCAATTGTGCTCTAGTTTATCACAAAGCGTTCCTCACTAACTATCGATTCTAGCTTCCTACGGCGGAAGACGATGCCCACATGACTCAGCACAAATCGTCCAACCTCCAGAATCATGTTACATCTCCCCTTGGGGCACCCATACCGACTCTAAGTGGCTTAACCCCAAGCTACCCAACTTTCCCTCGCATTGACGTATCTCATCAAGGTGTATGGCTTAAAAGTCAAATATTTAAAGGAATGTCCCGAGACCACTCCAAGTCCAAGGAACATATTACCCGTTGGTTCCTTCCAACGAGTATACGAATTACTCACCCGACCTCGCTAGGCCACTCACAATGCCAATGCCTTAGGAAATGATCCATAAGGCCATTCAAAAGCCTAAAGGTTGTACAGGGATTTCCATACATACACACTCCTGCTCCGTCAGTCATGTATTCTAAGGCGTACAATCAAGATACGCCTTTCGACATTAAGCCGGCCTCCTCCATTCATTCATCCGTGTTGGGGGGTAAGGTATACTCCATTTCCATACGGTTCCCATAACTTCATGGAATTTTGTACCAAACTTCCGACAGGAATATCTAGTCTCGATCTACCCTATTTTAATAGGCACCTCCCACGGTTCGACCATTCCTCCATAAAGAGCGGGCCGTACCCATCCACATGAAGTTCGCCCATAATGGCCGGAAATGCAACAGTCTGGTCAAACGATTTACAATTTTCTCAAATAGGATCATGACCAGAACGCTGCCGACAATTCAATACAAACGTCTATGAATATACCCTTCTTCATTCCACCGATACTCTTCTTCACACGAGTAGGTGAAATGGTCGATCACAGACCGGAATGCCCTTGCTACAGAGTCTTTCGAGTCATGCTCGTTTCATTTGGCTTTCCAAGCCAACACAAATATCCCTGACGGTTCTCTTACTAGACGCATCTACTACCCCAAATCGCATTTCCTTAGCGAATGAGAAAATATCCAATCACTAGTCCTTCTGAACTCCGAGCACCAACTCGATTTCTCCCACGACATATTGCAACAACTCGCTGCTAGCGAGAAAGACTAGATTTCCTGCCCAGAAAGTAGTGCCTTATCTATTTAAGGTGATCACTACCACGATGAAATTTTAATTCAAGCATGGACTAATACTTCCCACAAGTTTAAGCTTGTGAGATGCATAAACAATGGGTCTATGCTCCAGTATCATTATTCCCCGACCTGGCAGAAGCTTCTCCATTACAGCCACTCTCGAGCTCACTATCATGGGCTCAGGAGTGAGGGTCCACCCGTCCTTTTAACTCCCCGGAAGAGAAGTTCCAACGTAACACTATTTCTAATAAAGGCCTCATCTATTGTGGCCAAACCTACCCAAACTCTCGAGACCCCATAATTCTCGTTCCTAGGGATCTAATCCCAACCCACGACTTACTCGTGGTCCACTCCTTACCAACTTCCTGTATTAACATCACATACCCTAATAGCCCTAAAGTTCTAATGAATTCTAAGGTCTATCTATAGATATCCTATCTAAGTCGTACATATATAAAATACTAACTATATCCCTAGTGTCCAAGACCTATCTCAACTCCCAATGTTCACTCGGTTTCATGCGTGGGACATCTCGCCGAGGCGAAATCCAGACAAGGAACCCTCCCGTTACACTACTACCTCGCATCGTCGGTCATTAAGATGTGACGGTCTAAAACACATAATTGGGATCAATAAATTTTAACTTGCAATCATATCAACAAAATTCTACTTCTACGTCTTACCATAGCATTATTAAAGATTTTAACTGATCAGACATTCACTTCCTATGAAGCCTTTCAAATACATATCCCCCTTATAAAACATGGCCTTCTTATCAAGGCACAATCCCGAAATCTCAATCCGACTTCGTAACACAGTCTCCCTCACATCGATCAGAGGAGAGAACTACATACAGTGCTTCTATCTCGCACTTTAATAGCCCTTAATCAGTCTTCTACGTGATTAAGGAGCTATCCGGCTGGAGATCGATGTCCTCCACAGCAATGTGAGAATGAGCCAAATTATCTCTAAGGTATTTCCTCAGCAAGGAAATATGGAACACATCGTGAATCCGATGCAAATGCTCCGGTAACCCAAGTCTATACGCAACCGGTCCGATCCGCTCAATAATAGGAAACGGCCCCACATACCTTGGTGCCAACTTCCCCTTCTTCCCGAAACGCATAATCCCCTTCATAGGAGATACCCTGAGCAAAACCTGGTCCCCTACTTGGAACTCCCTGAAAAATCTCTTCGCATCAGCATAACTCTTCTGCCTGTCTTGAGCTACCCGAATGCGACTCCGAATCAACTCAATCCTTGCCGAAGTATCCTGAATCACTTCCGGCCCAAGTAGTTTGTTGTCCCCCACCTCTAACCAACATGCTGGGGAACGACAAGGCCTACCGTACAATGCCTCAAACGAAGCCATGCCAATAGTGAACTGATAGGAGTTGTTGTAAGCAAACTCCACTAGTGGAAGGTACTGCTCCCATCCACCCCCAAAGTCAATAATGCACATGCGTAGCATGTCCTCCAACATCTGATTTGTGCGCTCGGTCTGCCCATCAGTCTGCGGATGATAAGCCGTACTCAACCGCAATTCCGTGCCCATGGCCTCTTGGAAACTCTCCCAAAACCTCGAAACGAATATCTTGTCTCTGTCAGACACGATATTTAGGGGCACACCGTGAAGTCTCACAATCTCTGAAATGAAGAGCTGGGCATACTGTCCCGTAGTGTAATCAGCCCTTACGGGTAAAAAGTGAGCGACCTTGGACAACCTGTCCACAATTACCCAAACGGAGTCATGACCCCTCTGCGACGTAGGCAACCCCGTGATAAAGTCCATGGATATGCTCTCCCACATCCACACCGGGACCTCCAATGGCTGTAGCAATCCTGCCGGTCTCTGATGATCCACTTTTACAAGCTGACAAGTGGCGCATTTCGAAACAAACTCAGCGATATCTCTCTTCATACCGCTCCACCAATACTGGCGTCTCATGTCTTGGTACATTTTGTCCCCTTCGGGATGTACCGCGAACCGTGAGCCGTGTGACTCTGCCATCACGTCGTGTCGCAATTCCTCTCCTTCCGGAACTACCAATCTCCCATTGAAGCGTAATCCCCCGTCTGAGCTAACGGTATAGGACTCGGCTCGCTCTGCTAGTAATCAAACTATCTGCTCCTGACAGAACGAGTCATTGGCCTGTGCTCGTACTACCTTCGTGACAATCTGCGGTGTAACGGTCATCACAGACATAAAAGATCGGGCCACTGGATCCTGGTGTCCCAATTCCTTCCACTTAGCCTTCCACACCTCTGCCACCTCATCTGCTGGCCTACGGCTCAACGCGTCTGCTACCACATTAGCCTTACCTGGGTGATACTGGATGTCGAACTGGTAGTCCTTCACAAACTCAAGCCACCTACGCTGCCGCATATTCAATTCCTTTTGCGTGAATAGATACTGTAGGGACTTGTGGTCCGTGAACAGTTGGAACTTCTCCCCCAAAAGATAGTGCCTCCAAATCCGTAGGGCAAATACCACTGCTGCCAACTCCAAATCATGCGTGGGGTAATTCTTCTCATGAGGCTTAAGCTTACGGGAAGCATAAGCTATGGCCTGTCTCTCCTGCTGCAGTACACCTCCCAGTCCTTGCAAAGACGCATCGGTGTAAACCAAATACTCAACTCCCGGTCTCGGCAATGCTAACACAGGTGCTGAGGTCAATTTGTCCTTCAATTCATCGAATGCCAACTGACAGGCATCACTCCAGATGTATGGCACACCCTTACGAGTCAGATGTGTCAAAGGACCTGCTATCTCTGAGAAACCCCGAATAAACCTCCTGTAGTATCCTGCTAGACCCAAGAAACTACGAATCTCAGTCGGTGTCGTGGGCTATCCCCACTCCCTCACCGCTGATACCTTCCTCGGATCAACAAATATTCCCTGGTCGGAAATAATGTGTCCCAAAAACTGGACTTCCTTCAGCCAAAACCCGCACTTCTCGTATTTTGCATACAACTCGTTCTGACGAAGTGTCTGCAAAACCTGTCTCAAATGCTCGGCGTGCTCCTCCTTTGTCTGGGAGTAAACCAGAATATCATCAATGAAGACAATGACAAACTGGTCTAGGAAATCCCTGAACACTCTGTTCATCAAGTCCATAAACACAGCTGGAGCGTTGGTCAAGCCGAAAGGCATAACCCGAAACTCGTAAGAACCATATCTCGACAAGAACGCAGTCTTCGAGACATCTTCCTCCCTGATACGCAACTGATGGTATCCCGATCTCAAGTCAATTTTCGAGAAGAAAGAAGCTCCTCTCAACTGGTCGAATAAGTCATCGATTCAAGGCAACGGATACTTATTCCGTATCGTGACCTTATTCAACTCTCGGTAGTCCACACACAATCTCAGTGAACCGTCCCTCTTCTTCACAAACAAAACTGGAGCGCCCCAAGGTGAGGTACTCCTGCGAATAAAGCCCTGACCTAACAGCTGCTCTATCTGATCCCGTAACTCCCTCATCTCAGCTGGACCCATACGGTACGGTGCGCGTGCTATAGGTCTCGTACCCGGTAGCAAATCTATAACAAAGTCTATCTCTCGACTGGGGGGTAAGCCTGGTATCTCCTGAAACACATCCGAATACTCCCTGACTACTGGGATAGAATCTAAAGGAATCACTACCTCCTTAGAGGTATCCTCCTCAATGTAATACAGATGAGCGGTCGATCCTCCCTCTGGGCGAGGCATCGCCACTATAAACATCTCCTGCCCCGAAATGGCAAAAACAATGCTCCCGCTGAAGCAATCAATCATGGCCCTATAAGCTACGAGCCAATCCATCCCAATAATCACATCGTGAACATGCATATCTAATACTAGCATGTCTGCAGGTAATACCAAACCACCAATCTCTACCCCCACTCCCCGGCATATAAAGAAAATAAGTGACCCACTCCCCAATGGTGAGTCGACACACGTCACTGTGCTCTCTGCCGTAGCTAACAATCCTAAAGCTTTCGCGAAGTGTGTAGCTATAAAACAGTGTGTAGCACCCATATCAAATAATACCCGACCCATAGTACCATGGATAGGAAACGTACCCTCAATCGCGGGCGGTGCCTGTGGAGCTGCAGCCTGGTGGACGTTGTAGACACGTCCATACTGTAGCTGCCCCTACTGAACTGGGACTGCTGGAATGGGTGGCAATGCTGCCATCTGTGGCGGTGTGGGAAGAGCGGCGGGATCTGTGGCTCCTGGCGAGCACCCTGCTGCTGCTGCTGTGGGGCCCTGCCCCTATCAGGACAATCCTGTCGCTTATGGCCAGTCTTGCCACAAACAAAGCACTTCCCTGGGAAGTTCCCTCCTCTCTGTCCCTGCTGTCCTCGACCCTGGTGGCCGTTACCGTTCCTCCCTTGGCCCTGCTGGCCCTGGTGAAACTGCTGCCCATTTTGCCCCTGTTGGCCCTGATGGCCGTTTGGACCCTGATGGCCCTGACGGAAACCTCCCTGTCCCTGTCTGTAGTTCCCTGACCGGAACCTCTTATTATCCCCCTGCTGGGAGCCCTGCTCATTCTGTCTCTGCCCCTGACCAGAATGCGCCCCGCTGGCACCATGTCCTCCTGTCCTGCCCTGATGGCTAGACTCCCCCGACCTCTTGCCCTCGGCCATATGAAAACGGTGGTCCTGGCAGTGTAACAATGCAGGGTTAACCACATCAGAATAGGTGGCCAACGATAGGTTCCCTAGCAGATGCTGACAGATCCTCCAAGTCAACCCGTCCGTGAACTTCTCAATCTTCTTCTTCTCTGTTGGTATCTCATCTTGAACGATATTCAAAAGATTTGTGAACTCGGCCTCATACTCAGCCACAGTCTTACCTTCCTGTTTCAGACTCATCAATCTCCTCCTCATTTCCGTATGAACAGCTGACAAAAAGTACTTGCGGTCGAACCGCACCCAGAACTCCTGAATCGTGAGAGTATCCCTCTCCTCCATGGTGGTAATAGACTCCCACCACTGCAGCGCAGATCCAACTAGCTTGAAAGTAGCTAGCACCTGCTTCTGGACATCCGTGCACTCATACATCCTCAAGTGCCTCTGCATATCCTTCCTCCATTGGCTCGAGACTACCACATCTGAGCTACCTGCAAACTCTAGCGGATGCGCTTTCTGAAAAGCGTCACGTACACGCTCCCAAGCAGACGGGAATGCATTAACCTGTACTTGCGCGGCAACCGGCGCCTGAGGTGGTGCCTGCTGAACAACGGCAATGGCGGCATTTACCGCTTGGGCTACTATAGCTGCAACCTCAGCGGCGTTCATCATGCCCTGAACTGGAGCGGGCTGGGGTTCGGGCGTTGCATCCCTGGGAACTCGTCGTGCACGTCGTGGAGGCATCTGAAATAAGAACAAAGTTTATAAGTTCGCTGTTTATAAACTTAAGATAGCTGAAGAACGAAGCATACACAAAAAGAGTACAACAGTCCTAAAATATAGGGCTCTATATCAAAGAAACTTAGCGGAAACATAATAAGCCGTCAGATCCTAAAGGACACTAGAACCTGATGCTCTGATACCACCTGTGACACCCCGACTAATTAAATACCGGGTAGCTACTCCTTTATTAAATTAATTCAAAATGCCAAGTTGGCCCAGTTAATAGCATCACTGTCGAAAACCTTTTAATGATTACTAACCACCTAGTATTTAAAAAGTAAGTGCCAAATTTTAATTAAAGTCTGATTAACATGCAACAAGTGTAATGGAGAAATAAATAACACCATTCACCATACTGAAGTAAAACGAATAACCATCACATAGTGTAAATAAAGTCTGGAGGAAAACTCCTCACTACAAATCCCACAACTGAAAAGTAAACTGAATACTGAAATAATACATGCTAAAGTCTGAAAACTGAAATGTAAAAGATGCTCAGATAGAAATGGGCAACATGCCCTACAATTGATAGATAGTGATTCTGGAATCCAAAAGATAGAAGCGTCTACAAGCAAATCCCTGTAGCTTCCACAAACAGCTACAGCTCGTCACCTGAATGAGTATCCTATGCTTGGTGTCCTTGTGGCTGGGCACCTAAAATGGTTTTACAAGAAAAGTAGATTTGAAAAGCAAACGGGTCAGAGCCCGAATGTGGAGTTATATTTTAAAAACCTGCAAGTGCTTTAAAAACATTAAATGCAAAGTACATGTTAGGACGTGCACTCACATGATATTCTCACCTCTCGTCTAACTGTGCACTCCTAACGTAAGTACCCATCTATAATGACACAAACCACTAGCTAAGTACCATCATATCTAGCTAGACTGCCATAGGTCCTACCCTTATTACTCGGTTCTATTAATATAATAACGCTTGTAATTGAATAGGGGATTAACGCAAACTCAGATGCTCAATATGCAATATATATATCACTATCAGTTAACTCGCTATATATCTCGAAGCAATACCGTAATTATATTCACAATATTAACGTGAAGGTTCCCATTAATTAAGTGTATACTATTCACATCATAAATATACAATATAAGCACCCCGAGAACTAAGCTGCGATGCACACATACTCTGCTATCCATCCCGGTACATCACGTACATAAGGATTACATATTCCGAATCTCAGGAATAGTTCACAGATAACAACATCACAAATAATGGAGGCGAACACAGTCACATCACATGGGTCACGCACATACCTACGCTCCCACGATCAGCGGACTTATTAATATCCCAATAAGTCTTTCTATGACCTATGTTCATCGAGGTAACCAGTCTAAATCCGGGCAACACAAGGATTAGAGGGCCCTAAGCGAACGCAAACCTCCCGTGATAGCAAGTATGGTAGGTATGTCATACACACAAATCATATACCAATACTAAGTAAACACACATCTTAGTAATCCCGTAGTTTAATCGTAGTACATATCGTATTTTCGTACTAACTTATAATTATCACAATTTATACTATTCCGGTTTATCATCATACGCGCCATAATTTATTCTCACGTCGTAGTAGACACTCACGTCTCAACCCAAACCGTCCATTTAATTTAACTCTCGTATATAATTTCCTTATCATAAATACCCAAATGTCCCAATCCTATCATTACAACATCAACGGAATGATATCTATATCCTCGAACAAGTTTACGGGACTCCAAAAATCAAAACAGTCCAAAAAGGACCAAACTGTCAACTCGTTAGAAGTCTCGTTCGAACGAGACTGTTCGAACGAGATCCCTCTATCAACTCGTTAGAAGTCTCGTTCGAACGAGACTGTTCGAACGAGGTTCCAGTTCGTTCGAACGAACTGTACCTTCTAACGATATCTCGTTCGAACGAGATATCGAACGAAACTCCTTTTCGTTAGAAGCGACTGGTCAACTCGTTAGAATCTCGTTCGAACGAGCTCGTTCGAACGACCTGGGAAGGTCTTCTAACGAGGGACCAGTTTCGGCCCAGAATTTTCCCCATCTCGTTTTTTTTTCCATTTTATCCCTCCTAATCTCTTCCAATGTTCATCCCAACAACGTTTTAGGGTCTCTAATTCATCCTAAACATATTCAAGTCAACTCCTAACATGTTTTCAAGGATTAAATCTCTTTAACATCAATCAAAATATAAATCTCTACACTTTTTCCCCAATTATTTCAAGAACATGAACCCTAACTTTTTGAATCATGAATTAACCCAACAAAATCCATTTTAATTCCTTCCTATCACAGATATCATGAAAATAATTATCTACCTATCATTCTACATGCAATTCTCCTCAATATTTTCAAGTTCTAAGCTCCAAACTACATGGGTTTTCATTATCTTTCAAGAACAGTTGTAATTCATCAATTTTCTAACATGGAAGAAACATTCTACGAATTTAAATATGATTAAAACACTTGCCTTGATTGGATTTCTGATTTTGGTGTTGGTTTGGTGAAGATTTCTGCAGAATTCCCTCTCTCTAAGCTTCTCCTCCAATGGTGGCTTAAGGTGGCTAGGGTTTTCTTTGGGAAAATTTGTAAACCTAATGATAACCTCCGTAGCTTAATGGGTTAATATGGGTTGGTTGGTGGGTTTAGTGGGTTAAATCCACATCAGATTAAAACTCCCAATTTTCGTCACTTTTAATTCCTCAAAATGTAAAATTACCAAAATACCCTTTAAGTTGCCGGTATGGCCTAAAAATACCCCGAGACCCAAACTACACCCCCGGCTAGTGTTTTCTGACTATCTCGACCCTTCCGGACGCGTTGACGCACTCAAAACGACCATACAGTTTATAGATTTTAAATTCACTTTTTATAATCAAAATATATACCATGACGCGGCGGTCACACGCGTCTCAACAAAATTTCTAAAATGCCGTATATCAATCTCACGACAAATTTTATAATACCAAATACATATATCAAAACATGTATGCACATAATCAAATACCAACTCGCATCTCGTTAGTATTTATAACCCGGATTAATTTCCAATTAATTCACATTTAATTAATTAATCCCAAAAATAAATATAGCCAAAAGTACGGGGTATTACATAGTCTTTCACCTAATTAGCTTCCATAATGGCCTAGCCCTTGTTAATAATACCCTACCATCACCGTAATCAGCACCTACATCAGCAGAAATACTCCCTATATGAGCAGAAGGCTGATTATGACCTTCTTCCTCTTCCTCATATGGATCAAGGCCAGGGGAGTGAAGACCAAAAAGTTTAGATTCAATAAAAATTCCAACTTCCTTCAGGGCCTGGTCCCAACCCTTTTTGAAGACAACCATACAACCGTAGGCGAGCTTCCCCTCTACATCATCTTAGGCCTTTATTAAAGCCTTCATGATACCTAGCATCGTTCCCTTAAGAAAGGTCCTCTTCCGGTTTAGTGACTTTGCTCGACAAGTACTAAATTTCCTCGACAAGCTTGTATTTTTCAACGACCACCTTCTTTTGGGATGTGTCAAAGATCATCAACAACCTTAGACAATGTAATACCCCACACTTTTTTAGATATTTAAATTGCATAAGTGAGTGTAATTTAATGAATTTAGAATTTTAAAGTGAATAGCAAATATTTGTTTGCTGGTGTCGAATTAATGTTTACATGGGTTATATTTTCTTACAGGACAAGTAAATGAGTTGGATGATTTTAATCACATATCGCAGTTGGGTAAAGAGATAAAGGATAATATTTTATTTAGAAAACAAGCATATTGAGATGTGTTGGATTTAATTTGTGAACTTTAGTTAAGCGACTTGGCTGAAGATTTCGAGTGCAGGATTGGTTTCGGAATGGCCGAGATAGTTAGAATAAATAATTCGGGGGTATCGTTTAGGTTCCCGTGACTTTTGATCTAGTAGGGACTCGAATTTGTGTATACGAGTCAAAATTGGGTTTTATAAGGGATAACCCTTATTTCTCTCTTATAAGGCACCAGAGAGTGAGAGAAAGAAAATAAAAGAGAGAAAAGAAGAAGGAAAGAAAGGAAGAGGAGAGAAAAGGGGATTTTTGGCCAAACTCTGCGGAATTCGACTCGAGGTCGTCGAATTTTACCCACGAGGCAAGTGTTTTTATTCATTTGAGTGTGTATATCTCATATTCTAGTTGGTAAACTAGATAATTTTATGTTCGAACCCTTATAATAAATTTGGGAAAATTTGATTTTGAAATCACATATTGATGTGTTGTTAACTCTCAATGAATTCTAGTGATAAACCCATATTAATGATGCGTATAAATGATTAGAAATGGGTTACAATGATAAGTTAGGGTTTTAATGGCTTTAGGGTTTAAATCTAACAGAAATGGTTTAATACCACAAATTAATTGATGTGTTAGTTGTAAAACATATATTAGATGTTTATAGAGTTGTTGGTTGAGATTAGAAACAACAAAAATGGAGATGGGGATGATTTTTGGGTTTTGGAGAAGTTAGAAAACCTTAGCAGATTTTCGGATTTGAATCAGCCGAATCGATTAGGATAGGCCGAATCGATTCGGTATGATATAGTTAGAAAGTTGAACCTTTTTGAATCGATTCGGATAAGCCGAATCGATTCGATCCTAACAAATTTTTGAGGTTTTCTCCTTCTAGTTTAGGGGAATTTAAACTATGGTTTTGGCGATTATTATAGGGGAATATAGATATGATATTAGGACTTTTAGATAATGCTATTAAGGGTGAGTAAACCTTGGGTTGATAGAGGGAACCTCAGATTAATTTAGTGTGCGATCCGGGGTATGGATTTAATGAATGTTTGGGACGAGAGACATTCGAGAGAATCATTCGGCAAGAATGTATAGATATATTTATGCGGTTAGAATAAATATGGGACGATCAAAATTGAGAAAATCCTAGGATGAGATTAGGATGGATTTTAGAATGTGGGCTAAGGAGCATTGGGCGGCTATCCGATACGTCTATTGACGAATATTGTTGTAGGTGATGCGATACCTATGGAATTAAGATAAGTAGTTCGTATACTTAGTTAATTATTAAGAATTGGTATATTCGGGTTTATACTATAATCCTTAAAAGTGATTAAGGTGTGAGTTATATTTTAAGTAAGAGGATACTTATGGGTTTAGTATTTTAAGTGTATGAATACTTATATACTATTACGAATGGGAACATTCAGGTTATTTGGTTATTGCTATAAAAGTTAGGTAATTATAGCTAGAGCATATTGAGAAGTGATATATATTATATATACGATAGTTGTTACATTATATATATATATATATAATATAAAATAAAGTAGCAAACTTATGTATGTCATAAGTTTGCTTGATGATGTCATCAATGTGCATTTTTCCTACAATACCTAATTTGACCCTTTATCATTTAAGTTCCCCCTCTTTTCTTAGACTAAAATTTTTCTTTCACTCTTTTTCAAAATTAAAAAAAAAGGATAGAATGGTATTTGACCCATTTTTGTCCACTTCTCATACTCTGTCCTCTCACATAAACCTAATAGATATCCTCCCTTCTCTCTCTCTCGAACACCGACTCTCAAACACACAGCAAAAGAGGGGGAATACCCATCAATGCACTTTGTACTCTATCAAAAGAAATGTATGACTTGGTAACTCTCTCTCTCTCTTCATTCTCTCTCACAAACCAGAGATATCTGGGGTAAGTTTTTTTTTGGGTAATTTTTTTTCGTTATTTGGTCTATTCGATCTGTTTGTATGTGATATATTTGTATGTGTTTTTGGTTCCCAGATCAAAGTTTCGTGAGATATCTAAACTCAGTAAGTGTTACCCAAATTTTTAGATCCAAAACCCTAATTTTTAGATAATTCATGCTTTCGATTTCATGCTATAATTTTTAGATCTTTCATGCTATAATTTTTAGATCCAAAACAAATTTTTAGATCCAAAACCCATATTTTTTTTTATCTTTGATGCTTTCAATTTCTTTAACTCCTCATTTTGAGATATCTCAACCTCAGTAAGTGTTTTTATTATTTATGTTACTCCTCATTTACCTCCCTTCATTTATATTATAACACTCACCTCTACTTAGTTAAATTTTGCAACACCCACTACCCCTGATGAATGAGTAGTAAGGGTTAGTTAGTTGTAATACCCCGTATTTTCGTGATATTTATTTTTGGGGATTAATTGAATTAAATGTGTATTAATTGGAAATTAATCCGGATAAAAATATTAACGAGATGTGAGTTAGTATTTGATTATAATGTGTATATTTGGCAATATATGAATATTGGAAATATTGAAATTGTCGCGATATTTAAATACGGCAATTTGGGAAACTTTGTTGGGACGCGCGTGACAGTCGCGTCAGGAATATAATTATTTGAATTAAAAAGTGAATTTTATTTTTATCACCCGTATGGTCATTTTGAGTGCGCCAACGCGCCCAGAAGGGTCGAAATAGTCAGAAAACACTAGCCGGGGGTTAAGTTTGGGTCCCGGGGCATTATTGGGCCATACCGGTAACTTATAGGGGCATTTTGGTAATTTCGAAAATCTGGGAATTAAAACCCACGAAAATTAGAAACAAAAATCTGACTTATTCCTTATCCACTAAACCCACTAACTACACTAAGGGACTTTATGGGCTACGGGAGAAGTTAAGATATAGTCCCAACTTGCCAAAAACCAACCACACCTCCATTGTCATCATCCTTAGAGAAACTTGTAGAGAGAGAGAGAGAGAGAGAGAGAGAGAGAGAGAGAGAGAGAAGAGAATTCTGCAGAAAGAGAGAGGGAGAACAACTCAGCCTTCAAGATTCAACATCAAATTCAGAGAAAGATTAAGGCAAGTGGTTTAATTACAATTGATTCAATGTCATGCTTTTCCATGTTTAGGAATTATCGAATTTATCTTGGAAGATGATATAGACCCATGAATTGGAAGTTTAAAACTATGAACTATGTTAGCGACTGCATGTAGAAACATTCTGGACGAATTATGAACTCAGAATTATGACCCTTGATGATTTAAAAACGGATTTTAGAAGAAGTTTATTAATGTTCTTGAAAGAAATAGAAATCTGGAATTCTTGATGAAGATTTGATCCATACAAAGCCCTTGAATGATGAATTATTGGTTTTAGAACGTTTACACTGTTGTAGGATGGTTGTATGATGATATTATAACGTTATCTTAGAGTTTCATGCTTGTTAATGGTGTTTTGGGTTGATTTGTAAACTGCAAAACGAAGCAGTCCGCAGCCTACCTGGTGCGATCGATCGATCGACCACCATCGATCGATCGAAGGTCAAGGTCGATCGATCGACCTTCCCAGAATGAGTAAAGTTTTTCCCTATTTAAATTTTAATGATGTTAACCCTTGAATAATATTGTTGGAGACCATATGAATACCCTTAACCTTAAGGAAGACCAGTAGGCATGGTTATGAAATTTGGACCTTAATTAGAATTCAATTTGAGGAATTATTCTAAACTAATGAAATTCGATAAGTGAGTTAATATTTGGGTTAATAGTGTAAATTTGAATAATTTGATGAAATGAGGTTTGGGGCAGAAGTAAGGACCTTAGGAATAAAGATGTTATACGTGGGAATAATAGGAACTTAATAATCTATTTTAGATAGGTTTTAAGTATAAGAAACTACGACGTGAGACGTGTCGACAGTTTAACTTTTATATTATCGGGAGACGTAAAATATACAAATTTGGAATAATGGTATAAGGATGTAGAGTATACCTTTATTAATACTGAATTATCTAAGATGTGTGAATGCTTAGTATATGATTTTTATATGTATGACATACCTACCATACTTGCTATCACGGGAGGTTACGTTCGCTTAGGGCCTTCTTATCCTTGTGTTGCCCGGATTTAGATTGGTACCTCGAGGACATAGTTCAAGAGAACGACTTATTTGTGAGTTAATAAGCCAGCTGACTATGGAGAGTAGGTATGTACGTGACCATGGATATGTTGAATTATGTTCGCCTCCATTTTTGTGTGTGGTGCTTATTCCAACAATTCCTGAGAGATTCGGAATTTGTGATCCTTATGTACGTGATGTACCGGGATGGATAGCAGAGTATGTGTGCACCGCAGCTTAGCCTTTGGGTGCTTGTATTGTATATTTATGATGTGAATAATATACGATTAAATGAAAAGGAAATTGCTATGTTAAATTGTGGGTATAGTAATTGTAATATTATGAAAAGATAAAAGGGGACATATATCAATAAATGGTTTTGTTAATAATTGGGAATCCGAGAATTAAAGTAGAACTCTCTATTTAATTGTTAAGGTTGGAAATTAAACGTGAACCGAGTAGAAGTGTTAGAAACTCTTTGGAATTAGATAGTTATGAGAAAACACATGAATGGGTACAGGAACGTTAGGAGTGCACAGTTAGACGAGAGGTGAGTATTTCATGTGAGAGCACGTCCTAACATGTATCTTGCATTCATTGTTTTAATTATTATTAAAGCACTTGCTGTTTTTAAAATACTCTCCACATTCGGTCTCTGACCCGTTTGCTTTCAAATCTATCTTTTTTGTAAAAACCATTTTAGGTGCCCAGCCACAAGGACACCATGCTTAGGATCCTCATTCCGGTGACGAGCTGTAGCTGTTTGTGGAAGTTACAGGACATTGATTATAGACGCTTCATCTATCTTGACTCTATACTCAGTATTTATCAGTTGTAGGGCATGTCGCCCATTTCTTTTAGAGGCATTTCATTTATTTCAGTTATTCAGACTTCGGGCATGTACTTAATTCAGAATTCAGACTTGTCTTATTATTTTCAGTTGTGGGATTGTTGTGAGGAGTTTTCCTCCGGACTTATTACTATTGTTGGTTATTCCATTACTTCGTTATGGTGAATGGATTTATGTTGTTCTTCCATTACCCTTTTATTGCATGTTAATCAGACTTAACTTAAAATTTGGCAACTTACTTTTAAATACTAGGTGGTTTGTAATCATTTAAATGTTTTCGACAGTGATGCTATTAACTGGATCAACTTGGCATTTTGTATTAATTTAATAAAGGAGTAGCTACCCGGTATTTAATTAGTCGGGGTGTCACTGGTGGTATCAGAGCCAGGTTCTAGTGTCCTTTAGGATCTGAACGGCTTATTATGTTTTCGCTGAGCTTTCTTTGATGTAGAGCCCTATATTTTAGGACTGTTGTATTCTTTTGTATATGCTACGTTCTTCAGCTATTTTAAGTTTATAACTGCGAACTTATAGGCTTTATTCTTATTTCAGAATGCCTCCACGACGTGCACCATGGGTTCCCAGGAATGCAACCCCAGAACCACAGCCCGCACCAGTTCAGGGCACGATGAACGCCGCTGAGGTTGCAGCCATAGTAGCCCAAGCGGTAAATGATGCATTAGCCGTAGTTCAGCAGGCACCACCTCAGGCGCCAGTTGCCGCGCCAGTTCAGCCATATGCATTCCCGTCTGCCTGGGAACGTGTACATGATGCTTTTCAGAAAGCACATCCACCGGAGTTTGCTGGCAGCTCCGATGTTGTTGTTTCGAGTCAGTGGAGAAAGGATATACAGAGGCACTTGAGGATGTATGAGTGCACTGACGTTCAGAGGCAGGTACTGGCTACTTTTAAGCTAGTGGGATCTGCACTACGGTGGTGGGAGTCTATTACCACCGCAGAGGAGAGAGATACTCTCACGATTCAGGAGTTCTGGATGCGGTTCGACCGCAAGTACTTTTCGTCTGCTGTTCACACGGAAATGAGGAGGAAGTTGATGAACCTTCGACAGGAGGGTAAGACTGTGGCCGAGTATGAGGCCGAATTCACCAATTTGCTGAATATTGTCCCAGATGAGATACCGGCGGAAGAGAAGAAGATTCAGAAATTCATAGATGGATTGACTTGGAGGATCCGTCAGCATTTATTGGGGAACCTCTCGTTGGCCACTTATTCTGACGTGGTTAACGCTGCATTGCTCCATTGCCAGGACCACCGCTTTCACTTGACAGAGGGGAAGCGATCAGGAGAGTCCAGCCATCAGGGCAGGACAGGGGGAAATGGTGCCAGCGGGGCACAGTCAGCTCAGGGTCAGTATAGGCAGAGTGATCAGGGTTCCCAGCAGGGGGATCATAAGAGGTTCCGATCAGGGGGTTTCAGGAATGGTCAGGGAGGATTCCGGAATGGCCAGCAGGGTCATAACGGCCATCAGGGTCAAAATGGTCAACATCAGCAGTTTCACCAGGGCCAGCAAGGCCAGGGCAGAAATGGTAACGGCCACCAGGGCCGAGGGCAGCAGGGACAGCGAGGGGGAAACTTCCCGGGGAAGTGTTTCATTTGTGGTAATAATTGGGAATCCGAGAATTAAAGTAGAACTCTCTATTTAATTGTTAAGGTTGGAAATTAAACGTGAACCGAGTAGAATTGTTAGAAACTGTTTGGAATTAGATAGTTATGAGAAAACACATGAATGGGTGCAGGAACGTTAGGAGTGCACAGTTAGACGAGAGGTGAGTATTTCATGTGAGAGCACGTCCTAACATGTATCTTGCATTCATTGTTTTAATTATTATTAAAGCACTTGCTGTTTTTAAAATACTCTCCACATTCGGGCTCTGACCCGTTTGCTTTCAAATCTATCTTTTTTGTAAAAACCATTTTAGGTGCCCAGCCACAAGGACACCATGCTTAGGATCCTCATTCCGGTGACGAGCTGTAGTTGTTTGTGGAAGTTACAGGACATTGATTATAGACGCTTCATCTATCTTGACTCTATACTCAGTATTTATCAGTTGTAGGGCATGTCGCCCATTTCTTTTAGAGGCATTTCATTTATTTCAGTTATTCAGACTTCGGGCATGTACTTAATTCAGAATTCAGACTTGTCTTATTATTTTCAGTTGTGGGATTGTTGTGAGGAGTTTTCCTCCTGACTTATTACTATTGTTGGTTATTCCATTACTTCGTTATGGTGAATGGATTTATGTTGTTCTTCCATTACCCTTTTATTGCATGTTAATCAGACTTAACTTAAAATTTGGCAACTTACTTTTTAAATACTAGGTGGTTAGTAATCATTTAAATGTTTTCGACAGTGATGCTATTAACTGGATCAACTTGACATTTTGTATTAATTTAATAAAGGAGTAGCTACCCGGTATTTAATTAGTCGGGGTGTCACATTAGTTTACAAATTTTGAAAGAAGAGGGTGCTGAATAAGAGGGAGTTATCCACATAAGTGTAATATTTAAAATATTGATGTTTATTTTGGTCAGTCAAATTTGGGATGCTATTTTTACATAAATATATCTGACATTCTTTCATGTTTTCGGTTTTTTAAAAAGAGGTTTACAAATGGTTTAGTTAGTCGACCAGAGCCTTTAATCTCAAATATGTTCAAATACATGATGTTAATCGCAGAATTTTGGGAGGCCTAGATGTTCATTGCTTCGTGTGTAATCAAATCGGTTTTGTTTGGGTGCCCACTGATTTTCATGTGTCTACATTTATACAAAGCGGGGTTGATCCATCAAAGGTTGTCAAAATTGTTCAGCCTGTGGATTCTAACTTCTTCGACCCACTCAAGTACATGCCTTTAGACCTTGCCTCATTAGGGACTCCCGTAGTATTGGGTACAAATTCAATTAATTCCAGTTTGCAACACAATTTTGTGTTCTTGAGTGTTTTCAGGTGGGATTATAGAAAGGGCTAGGAAGTGCTATTGCAGTCATAATTGAAGGAATTCTCTAAAGCTGATGGGGTTTCTTTGTATTTGTTAACAAACCTACACAGATTTTGATGATAGGATTGTGGAGTTTGTGGAGGACTTTGGTTTCAAAAGACCAGTTACTGACTGGGCTCCAGTTTATGTGATTAATAAACGTACCTCAATTTGATTTGCCTAGACTGTATAAGGCAGCTGATGCATTTGTTTTGCCATCAAGAGGGGAAGGGTGGGGGCGCCCCATTGTGGAGCCCATGACAATGTTTTTGCCGGTGATCGCTACCAATTGGCCAGGACCCACAGAATACTTGGTGGCATGAGGTGTTGGTATCCAAGGAAATGACATAATGTACAGAAAACATAAGGAAATGGCAGAATGTATAGGACACATAACGAAATGGCAGAATGTACATAACACATTTTATGGATGGTTTTAGTTGTATACAGAACACATAGGTAACATTTGCTTACTCTGCCTAATGTACTCAGCACATTTGTTTTCTCACTTTTCTGCAGATGATACACCAAGAATTCTTATCATTTTAGACCAAATCATATCATCAGTTCTCCACTTCTCCAATGAGAGGTAAGTGGCTCTAAATAGTGCTTTTTTATTATTGTTGTATTTTCAATATTGGTGTGACTATATTTTTAACTGAAATCTGTTGATAGAATAGTTATTCGACTTTATTCATTGGTTTGTGTACATGTCCATTTCCTGCTCATTATATGATTTCTCTCATTTATTAATCATGTTTTTTTTTTGTTTCAAGATTTATTTGGGTTTTATAATGGAAATAGGCATTGTATAGGAGGTAACTTTTCACAAGATTTCATGTTTATAATTTTGAATGTCATAGCTTCTTCTACATTTGTATATAGATTATATATATTATTTTACTAATTTAAACGATTGAAATTGACAGTTTTTATGAAATGTGATGGAGCTACTTTGTTTTAGCAATGTTGATAAGCTGCAAGGACAACATTTGTGCATACGCTGCAAAAATCAAGGCAGATGTGTATATATGTTTTCACTTACTCTCCTTTGCTTCTTTATTTTAATCGTATCATATTCTAACATTCTTTAGTTTGAGTTTTAAGGTTCAATAGGGCCTGTTTGGGCTTTAACTGTTATGTTTTTTGGGTTAATTAATTTTTTGTTGGTTTATAACAGTGCTTTGCTTCTTTATTTTAATCGTATCATATTCTAACATTCTTTAGTTTGAGTTTTAAGGTTCAATAGGGCCTGTTTGGGCTTTAACTGTTATGTTTTTTGGGTTAATTAATTTTTTGTTGGTTTATAACTGTGCTTGGGTAACATGTTTCATCCCTATGTGAACTTTAGTGTCTGCGTGTTCCAGAAGCGAGCTAAGCGACCTTAGAAAATGTTTGTTGGCTGAGCTTGAGCAGATCCATAATTGAAATGATCGCATCCTATCTGGCAAATTACAACCTCAATCTAATGCCGAAGTTAAGAAATTGCCATCTAACAAACGACCAATGTCGTTTGGTTCATAGAATGGGAATGCTAATGTTAGCAACGATAGTTTAATAAGATGTGCAGGCAGGTTTTGACCAAATCGATGAAGCCCAAGCACAGCTGGGTATTCAGCATGGCTGTTGACGTCGCTGCTTTGGGGGTTCACAATTATCATCACATAATTAAGAGGCCCATGGTTCTTGGAGCCATCAAATCTAATTTTGGTAAGAATTCCTCTTCTTCGCCTGTTGATGTCAGGTTAACCTTTAACAATGCCATGGTGTCAAGTCCATGTTTTGGCTAGCTAACTTCTCGACCATTTCCATAAGTTGTATAAGTCGATTTTAGATAAGCTTGGCAGTGGTGGAATTGGAAATCATATAAATCAGTTTGTTGCTGATGAATCGCAAGGGAATTCATGGAACTCTGGAAAGACCAATGAAACCCAAACCTACGCTAATGCCAAAGAAAATTGAGCTGAGTTCAGAATTAATCCAGTTCATCTAACCCAAGTTTGATCCACCCGAGTAATAAAGGTATTTCCTCTCCTTTTAGGTTCATTCAAGTTTACGCTTTTAAATCCTTCATATTAGATCTAACAGGTGTTTAAATAGAGGATATGAATTATGTTATAGTAGTAGTGCTTTAGTAACAACTTTGATTTTGACAACCAATGCATGGTGCTGCTTTTAAAGTTTCCTTTACTCATGTCCTATGATTAAAAAAGTTTGAGGGATGGTTCTACATTAATTAGAGAATGATTTAATACTGCTATCATATTTTACAGTTCTTATATTGTTTTCTGATATGTATAGAAATGTTCTAACATTATTTGCATATTTATTTTACTGATGATATATATATATACTTTTGTTTTGTGATCTGTATAGAAATGGTATGCTTCGTGTTTTAAAAGGATGGACGTTGAGAACGATAGTCATAGCAGTATGATTAGTGACACCATAGATTATCTGAAGTCTATGAGCGTGGATGAGAGTTGCGTGGGGCTAACCAAGTTGCTAACGAGGGTATTTCTCAGCATGGAGGCAGCTATGGTGTGTGCGAGTCGAGTAAGAAACTGATGTTCGTCTTTCCAAAAAAGTAGTGTAAGAGTCCAATAGGCCATTTAAATGT
Organism: Sambucus nigra; assembly: GCA_949130495.1. Taxonomy (NCBI): domain Eukaryota; kingdom Viridiplantae; phylum Streptophyta; class Magnoliopsida; order Dipsacales; family Adoxaceae; genus Sambucus; species Sambucus nigra. The sequence goes on from OX422211.1 coordinate 404,101,962, forward strand.
AATTATAATTTGGTTTGTAAGTTGCGTACGCCTAATTTATTTTAATACAAAGTTGTAATTATGTGATTTACCTATATCTCATGCTTAAGATAATGTCAACAAAGTTTTATTACATATTAGCTTATAAAATATTGGATTATTACATATTATCGCTTTATGCTCCATTTGGTTGCCATAACAGTTTTTGGTTGGCGTTGTAATCGTAAGATTTTAATGTCATTCCATTTCAGTCAATTTGTCAATCACAACTAATACGAATAGGGTTTAAGTTTGCCCCGTGAATAATACATGTGGGATTAAACATGGTGAGTAGTAATATTAACATATGAAAATTTGCCCAAATTGTTTAAATTATTTAGAATTATGTGTTATAAAAAACTTTTTGACATAATAGGTTCGTGCCATGATGTATATATGTATGTACATAAACCACGTATTTGTATGTATGTATGTAAACAAACTTAAAAAAAAATCCAAAATTTTAAACTAATAGGTTTGTACAATAAGTTATTTCAAAAAATTATACTCGATTAAATAATTTTGAAAAATTTTCGTTCTTCAAAAATATTGACCACGATTGATATTTTGAAAATTTTTATGACTTGATCACACGATTCATATTCAGGAGAATTGCCATCATGCCTTCAGGCACGTGCATGACTTTTGAAATTATGACCAAATTTTTTAAATTATACTTCGTGTTGTTGGGGAATGAAAATTTTTCATTTTGCAATTACGTACTTTGAAATTTTTTGTCGTTTTGGGATTACGTACTTTGAAAATTTTTACTGCTTCGTGATTATATGCTTTAGAAATTTTCAACGTGCCTTCAGGCACGGGCATACCCTAGTGTGTGTATATATATATATATATGTGTGTGTGTGTGTGTGTGTGTGTGTGTGTTGTGATACGAATAAATATATATGTGTATGATTGGTATATTTGTATCTAGAGGTTGGATCCACGGGCATAGGGATGGACAACCAGATTATATATTTATCTAGTACTATTAAGGGAGGTTGCGCGATGTGGGTGAATCCCCTGGATTACAGAGCAGGGTGAGTATATCCTCGGGTCATATCGTCCTGTATATGGGTGTGATATTTGTATTCCACTTTTAGGAGGAAATATGACCGCCTCCCCCTTTTTGTATTTCTACTAAGTTCATGAGAGAGTCTGACTTGGTATTGGGGTTAATTAGAGCAAACCCGAATATGGATAGGCACTATGTGACTGCATCCTCGAGTTATAGCTCAGTGGCATGGTTATTATATTTATGATCATAATAGGTATAATTATACTTGTTGCGTATAGTATATTGCTTGTATATGAAGATGAGATATCATATAGCTTTGACTTGTGTACAGAGTAAAATGAATAAGGGTATATTCTTCTTCCGGGGGATTTATATCCGGATATATATATATATATATATATATAAAACTGTGAATCTTATATAAAATACCAATTTCACTCGTATAATTAATTCTCATTTTAATATAAGATTCACAGTTTTATATATATATATATATATATATATATCAAATTGAGGAATATGATAACTAAAGCTTAGGTGATAGCTTAAAGTATAACTTATGTTATATCACGTTGGGTAGTGAAAATTATAAGGATTTAGAAGATGGGTTAAAGAGATTAGTTAGGCGTGGTAGCTTAACTTGGTTATTTAAAAGGTATGCGATAGGTGTGCACTATTAGAAGAGAGGTGAGGTGTATCTCATGAGAGTGCGATACTAGTTTAAATATGAGATATTTCATATTTTAAAATATGGCATTTATGCACTTGCTAAATATTTTCAAAACTCGGGCTCTGACCTGTTTATCTATTTTCCCACTCTTGCTATATATGTATATATGGTGTCCAGACACAGGGACGCCTGGATGATGATTCCTTTGAGTCAGACGTTTGCTGCAGCTGTGGATGCAAGCTGGTTTATTGTAGATGCTTCTATCCTTGAGATCTAGATAGGAGGTTTGGTAGAAACATTTAGGCCGATAGACCAACTGTATTTATTTATTCTTTTATCGCATTTTGATTTGTGGCTATTGTATTTGGTTGTATTATGTTGTACCGAGAGTTCGATTATTTTATTTCATTACAGTTGTTGTATATAAACTGTTGTGATGGTTTTTAATTTGAATGGTTTAGTTAAAAAAATTAGTTGAATAAAATTTTGACGCCAGCCTAAAAAGTTAATAGTAATTAAATTGATTTTTAATAGTGATGCTGAGAATGAACCATATGAGATTCCTATTTTAACCTGGTAAAGGATGGATCACCCGATATTTTATTAGGCGGGGTGTCATAGATGGTATCAGAGCATCAGTAACTAGTGTCCTTAGGAACCTGTGCGGATGTACTACGCTTTCAGCGTTGCTTTTTATTTGATATAGAGCCTTATCATTAGGATTGTTGATTCCTATTGTGGGATTTTGTTCTCCTGCTATTATATAAGATTATAGTAAATCTTTTGCACGCTCAAGTGAGATCCATGTGGTGATCGATGAAGGGCGACCAGGGAAGGCCGTTGCGAGGGTAACAGGAGGCGGGGCTTAGATGGAGGTATAAGTTGAAGTCGGGGATGAGGACCATAGAAGAGGTCGCTCCACATGTATCATTGTCAAGGATTGGTGCAACAACTAGTAAAGTGTAGTAGTTATAATTATCCATGTACCGCTATAGTAGAGGGTGGTGCTAAACTTGAATTACCTAGTGAAGTAAATTGGGAAAAAGTTTGAGAGGGTCTTTGATAAGGACCATATGTTGAAGTTTAAGTTATGCGGAGGCAGTGTAGCTTTATTCGATGGCACTAGAAGGCTCATAAGCTTTGTCTTGGAGCCGGGTATGGAAATGCCCAGATGTGAAAATTTGAGGAAATTTTTTCACTTGTTAGAGCAATGTTGAAATGGTGGGAACGGTGGTTACCATATCGGGGAAGTAGGATGTTTTGTCCGTAGAGGAATCTTATGTATGGTTTTAACTGTGAGTTCCTTTGATTGATCAGGAATGAAGAGAATGTAGTTTATGAATTATTTGCATAAGGATCGGTCAGAGGCCGACAGTGAATAAAGAATGTTATGAAGAAGTGAACTTTGTACCGAATTAAAGTAGGTACAATGGAGAAAGAGTCCTTCAGTAGAATGATGGGCTCACTAGTAAGTGTTTCTAACACTTATAGATATTTTACTCGATTCCTTGTGTATGATGGTAGTCTCGTACCTCTTATATAGGGGATGTTAATTGCTTTCATGAGAGTGAAGTTGGAGGAATTGAAGAATTAAGTCGAAGAGTAAAGACTGAAATCGTTTGTGTTTATGAAAACCCACAGGTGGACATCCGCTTGGGGATTCATTAAAACAGGATAGTTAAGGCCGGTAGCGTGTTTCCTTTAGGAGGAGGATCTGAGGGAACTACGAGGGTGATTGTCAGGATCGAGGCTATAGAGTCCGAGATACTGATAACCTTAACATGGTCAGGGAGGCCAGACATGGAGAATATGATGATGTGTAGTGTAGAACCACACGATTAGTCCTTTCCCAGTACGAGTTAACGGACAAGAGTAGGATGCATAGGTGGAGCATCGATTAAAGTAGTTTTGGTTCGGTTAAGACAAGTGTAGTATACATGGGGACCAATTGGAGCAGTCAGGGAGATTGGCAAAGTTATCATTACGAGTTTCAACTTAGATGAAGGAGGCATCTTTTGTGGCTAGATAGAGTCACAGTATTTTGTTAACCCTAGATTTGTGTGTGTAATTCGAGCTTTGTGGCGGTATCGGTAGTATTATAGAGGGTATATCTATATATTTTTTGCGATAGCAGGATTCCGTTTTCTTCATTCGTTATAAAAATGGGTGTTGGTATTTTGAGCTTATATTTGGCTTGCACTGCTCGTTTTGTATGTGTTATACAAGTATAATATTATTTTGAGTATAATATATTTTTTATTCATCGGAGCGATAGCAGACTAATAATTACAAAGCTATCGTATACGCAGTTCCAGGGTAGAACGGGTTGTTATGCGATATCTCACCTAGATACGGGTTGAGCTCGCCATTTACTATATGTTTAGATGGAACTTCGATGAGTAGATGTTTCATTATCACGATGTTAGTGCGTGGCGACCTTAGAGATGTGATTTAAGGTATGCAGGATTTATTGTTAAGCTATGATTTTAAGCTTGTTGTTGTTTGCGCAAAGAACTTAGTGTTAGTACAAGAGCCTTGGGTTATGGCTCTTAGAAAGAAGTAGGAGTTATGACTGTAATATGTTGATAGATGGGATAGGATTATCCCGGTTGCATATTTGAAACTAACGTACCTCCACAATCGAAAAAGTTAAGTAGTAGTGTATCAGAGGGGTTCCTTGTTTGGATTTCGCTTACGAGACACTCCACGCACGAACCTTAACAACGTCGGGAGTGGAGAGATGTTATGGGATACGAGGATGTTGGTTTTGATGGTAAGTTCCCTAGTGTGAAGAAAACACTATAAATTGAGAGCCATGTCATGATTGGAGGCTTATGGAGATGGAAGTACTATGGAAAAGCACTGAAATGTTTCTCCCACCGTAAGAAATGGGTTAGGTAAGATTTAGAGAATTGATCTGAGGCTTATAGACGGGCCTTGAATAGAAGGCAAATTCTGAGGAAATATGTTTTGGGTATGGTATTCGTAGTACTTGTGCAGAGTATAGGTGCCCCGATTAGTTAGACTTTCCATTTCACCAAGATGGAAGGACATAGTGGTAGAAGTGCGTTAGTAGGTTAGTGAGGTAGGATTTTAGAACATCCCAGTTGTGTGACTTAGGCCGTTATATCTTGATGACTGACGATGCGAGGAAGTAGTGTAATGGGAGGGTTTCTTATTTGGATTTCACTTTGCGAGATGTCCCACGCATGAAATCGAGCAAATATCGAAAGTTAAGAGAGGTCTTGGGTACTAGGGATATAGTTAGGATAGTACTCATTTTACGTGTGTATGAAAACACACCGATCTTAGGACTACCATGGAATAAGGCCAGTAGGGCAAGTGACACTGAGATAGGAAGATTATAGTGAGTCAACCACGAGAAGATTAGTGGGTTAACTTTAAGAAGGATTGGATTTCCAGGTATAGAAAGAATTGAAGTTCGAGTTATTCGGGTTGGGAGTACCCAGGTGTCAGCACCAGGCTGAGGAAGTGTGTTGATGTTATATACCGTCCGAGATAGAAGGGGCGTAGTATATAAAGCTGAAGAATATGCTTTGGAGCAGTTATGGGTTGGATTGAATTTCGTAGGAGGTACACAATAATCTAAGAAGATATGTGCAATAAGAGTTGGCACACCTAAGATAAGCGATATGACGGACGGGAGTAGTCAAGCACTGGTGTAGTTTCCTTTTTTAGGGAAATAAGATGTCCTGATGTTGATGAGTGGATGCCTAGAGTAGCGGATCTCCGACGGGATCAATAAGTTAGAGCGGTGATTATAGGCTCGTCTTCTCTATATGCGGTTATAGAAGCACTAGGTGTGATTCATCGTTGTTAGAATTAACCTTATGACCGAAGTAGTCGTAGTATATAGAGATTTGGTTAAGCTTGTTGTTAAGCTAGTGCATTAGAGTATACTCCTTGAGATAGGTGGGTACCGTGAACAAGTACATGGTGGGATTAGCAATCCTACGTTGGTGATAGAGGTTGTAATCGAATTTCGAGGATGAAATTCCATTGTAAGGGGGGAAGTATGTAATATCCCATACTTTTATAGATAATTTAAATTGCCTAAGTGAGTGTAATTTAATGAATTTAGAATTTTAAAGTGAATAGTAAATATTAGTTTGCTGGTGTCGAATTAATGTTTACATGGGTTATATTTTCTTATAGGACTAAGTAAATGAGTTGGATGATTTTAATCACATGTCGCAGTTGGGTAAAGCGACAAAGGATAATATTTTATTTGGAAAACACGCGTATTAAGATGTGTTGGGTTTAATTAGTGAATTTTAGTTAAGTGACTCAGATGGAGATTTCGAGTACACGGTTGGTTTCGGAATGTCCAAGATAGTCAGAATAGAGTATTTAAGGGTATCATTTAGGTTCCGAGGACTTTTGATCTAGTAGGGACTCGCATTTGTGTATACGAGTCAAAATTGGGTTTTATAAGGGATAACCCTTATTTCTCTCTTATAAGGAACGAGAGAGTGAGAGAAAGAAAATAAAATGGAGAAAAGAAGAAGGAAAGAAAGGAAAAGGAGAGAAAAGGAGATTTTCGTCCAAACTCTGCGGGATTCGACTCGAGGTCATCGGATTTTATCCACGAGGCAAGTGTTTACTTGCTTTATTCATTTGAGTGTGTATATCTCATATTCTATTGGTAAACTAGATAATTTTGGGTTAGAACCCTAAAAATAAATTTGGGAAAATTTGATTTTTGAAACAACATATAGATGTATTGTTAAATCTTGATGATTTCTAGTGATAAACCCATATTAATGATGTGTATAAATGATTAGAAATGGGTTAAAATGATAAGTTATGGTTTTAATGGCTTTAGGGTTTAAATCTAAGAGAAATGGTTTAGTACTTCAAATTAATTGATGTGTTAGTTGTACAACATAAATTAGATGTTTATAGAGTTGTTGGTTGAGATTAGAAACAACACAAATGGAGATGGGGACGATTTTTGGGTTTTCGAGAAGTTAGAAAACCTTACCAGTTTTTTGGATTCAAACCAGCCGAATCGATTCGGATAGGCCGAATCGATTCGGTATGAGACAGTTAGAAAGTTGAACCTTTTCAAAATAATTCGGACACGCCGAATCGATTCGGTCCTTGCAGATTTTTGAGGTTTTCTCCTTTAAGTTTAGGGGAATTTAAACTATGGTTTTCGAGATTATTATAGGGGATTCTATATATGATATTAGGACTCCTATATTGAGGGTGAGTAAACCTTTGGTTGAAAGAGGGAACCTCGGATTAATTCAGTGTACGATCCGGGGTATGAATTTAATGAGTGTTTGGGACGAGAGACATTTGAGAGAATCATTCGACAAGCATGTATAGATATATTTATGCAGTTAGAATAAATATGGGCCGATCGAAATTGCGAAAATACTAGGATGCGATTAGGATGGAATTTAGGATATGAGCTAAGGAGAATTGAGCGGAAATCCGATACGTCTATTAACGACTATTATTATAGGTGATGCAATACCTATGGAATTAAGATAAGTAGTTCGTATACTTAGTTAATGTAAGGACATTTTTCTCATGTCCAACATGTTTCATTTGTGTATGTCGTACGCCGCTACATTTGGCACGTCACCTCAAGGTCTCTCACGACGACCTCAATCCGAATTCCGGGAATCAAGCTTTTATTATCTCCATCATGTGTCCCTCATCTGCCTCAACGAATTCACGTTCCATGATTTTAGGCTCGTAATGCAAGTGGTATGCAAGAGAAGTCAAAATAGTGAAAAAAGGCACGATAGGAAAGTTCAAGGGCAATTTGTTAATTTTACAGCCATCGCCCAGAGGACCATTCAACTGGAAAGTTGAATATGTTGCCGCAACAAAGATACTGGAAGAAACGTCACCTCAATCCGAGCTACGGTGAAGAAGTTATGGCCCTTTGAAAATGGAGATAATTCCAAGAAAAAGCCTTGGAATTTTTGCTAAGTGTTTAACCCCTGTTTCCAGCGAATTTCCCCGAACCCAGACCGAACCAGTTCGGGGGGGCGAACAGGTTCGGGTACCCTGTACGCTGGATAGAATTTTAGTGTTTTAAATTTGTGAAACTCTTCATTTGTTTTCCTATTTAAACCAACTTCGGGGGAGATATTTTAAAAGACTTTGGAAGACGTTTTTGAGATTCCAAATTACTCTAGTCTTCATATTTTTTGAGTCCCAAGACTCATGTTTTGATTCACAAAATTGCCAAACCTTTGTGAATCTTTTGGTAACCCAAGAACACAACCTTGTGTTTGTTCAACCCTTGTGAAGAAGCCGTTTCTCTTCTTCATTGCTGACCACCTGGAGTTCCTGCGGGAGATTCCAGCCGACACTGTTTCTAGCCGTTGCTTTGAAGGTTTACCGAAGACACCGTGTGTTACACTTGTGGGCGATTATCAGGTTGTATGTAAGTCAATGGTCTTGTACATTATTCATAGTTCTAGAAATAAAAGGTTTTGCCCTGCGGGGATTTTTTCTTAACTTTGTGTCGCATGCTTTATTTATGGTTTGACACACACACACACACGTAGTTGTTTGTTTATGGGCTGTTTCTAAATAGACTCGAATTAAATAAGGGTTACTTGGAAACTTATTTTAAATCGATATCATTATCACACAGTCGTTATACGACGTTCGCTATACTCACGTTTTCAAATTGGTACCAGAGCGGGTTACACTAATTTATCGTGTGATCCTGATTTTTCGAGGATTTACTTTCTGATACAATTTGTCTACTCACATTTTCAAATTGGTATCAGAGCAGGTTACGCTAATTTATCGCGTATTCCTATTTTTCGCAAAATCGTGTGTTATTGATTTTTTTTATAAATCAGTTTTGTGAAAAATCGCAATTTTTTTAATGGAACGCCCATTTAATGAGGAGCGTATTTTTGAAAAGATTCATGACCGTGCTGAAAATTTAAAAAGTTTGAATTTGAAACTTTGCAAAAGAATTAAAGTTTTGGAAAAAGAAAACTCTCGTTTTAAATCCGCGATGGATATTTTGCAAACGCTTCAAGATCAAAGAGATTTTTATCGTGAAAAACTTGTTTCCTTGGATCATGATTTTGTTTCTTTAAAATTGTCCAAGAAGGAGGAGTGATGATAGGGTCCTATTTTTAGAAAAGGAATTAGAGGACCTTAAAAATTCGATGGTTTGTGTTTGTGCCAAAGATGAAAGAAATATTTTAATCAATGAGTTTGTGGCACGTGAAGAGACTCTTAGGGAAAAGTTTGCTTCAATTGAGGGGGAGAGGGATACCCTTTTAGAAATTGTTGAAAATTTGAAAATGCAATCCCTATCTTGGGAAGAGTCTAATTTGTTGCTTGAATCAAATATTTTGAAGTTGAAAAATGATTTAAATGATTCAAGTAGGTTTGATAGTGATGGTAATGGCTCATCTTGTTCTCATGCTTCTAGTGCTAAAGCCAAAACCATTATTTGTTTTAAGGGGTCAATTAATCCCAAGGACATTAGAATAGATCACACTTTAGGTAACATTCCTCTCGTTTACACATGTTCACATTGTGGGAGGAAAGGTCACCTTAGGCGTTTTTGTTTTGATCTTGGAAAAAGTCCTAGGAAGTTTATGTCTAGTGTTTCCGTGGTTCCCAAATCTCCCACAGGACGTGTTACATCGGTTTGGGTTAGGAAATCACTTTTGGATACACTAGATTTTAGACAAGTTGATTCTCGTTTGCTTGCACATGATTCTTCTCTTGCCATATCATATAGATGATTGTGTTTGCATGTTTGTCATACACTAGTTGTGGTTTCATGATTTATATTTGTTTTCTAGTGTTATGACATGTGTACTTTTTGTATGTTTTATTTTTTTTTAAAATATTTTGAAAAATACAAAAAGATTTTTTTTATAAAATTTTGAGAAAATCCAAAAAGACTTTTGTATTTCGTTAGCACCGTTTATGGATGGACACTTAGGATGACCGAGTCACAACATCATTCCATTTTTTTCATGTGACTGTTTGATAGTGTTTTGAGACAATAGGTCAATTCATCCTCGTGCTTTATAATGTTTGGAGTCATTAAGATGTAATTAAGTGTTACTTCCTACATGTTTGACTCATGTTTCCTTTATTGCACACATGCACGGATTTGTTTGATTATTGTGCTTGTCTTATCACATGTTGGTTGGGTGTTTTCACTTCAATCCTGTCCTTAAAACGAACCAAGCGCGATAATTTTTATAAGGAAATTGTGTATATAAGAACCGTTTTGTGAGTTTGTGCGCTTTGTTTTACAACGGGGAAGGGCTGCGAAAGGTTCATTTTGCCTTTGCGAATACTAAGCCACCATTAAATTGGACCTAAAAATGGAGGAATTTTATTATCCGGGGTCCAAAGAGGTTTAAAGAGCCCGAAAAAATTGAAAGGCAATAAAAAGAAATTCATGCCAAATTATGGGCCATTAAGGTTTTTGCACCAATTCTCCAAAGTTTGAGAATTTAGATTACCTCTAAAAGAAAATATATATGAGGGAGTTTGGTTGGAGATTTTAAACGGGTTTGTACGTCCTTGAAATGCTTGAAAATGCGCTACATAGTTTTGGACGTTATTGGTGTGGAAATCACTTTGACTTTGATTTGTTGATTTGCATAAGACAATGTCATTTAAATTCAACAAATTTTTACACCTAAGGATACTTTTGATGATCATTCATTAGGGGTACACATATGCATCGTGCACATATGATTGATTGAGTTGATTTACCTATTGAATGTGTTCACACCCATTCATTCCGTTTCCATGACTTGGTTGTTTGAGTCTAAATCCATGGTGTGATTTTTATATCAAGTTTTACATTTTTTTTCAAAATGGAATCTATTTTTTTGTATGAAAAATTAAAAAAATAAAAAATTGTTTGTGAAAGTTTTTTTTAGCATCTCCTTGCTAGAGCACGTTTACCATTTGATTGATGCCTTGTTTTGTATACCGTGACACCCCGACTTTTCTTGTTTGATTTATTCTTCTCATTTGTCTATTTGGGGACATAATAAAAAGGAGGAGAAAGAATTATCTTATTTTGGGGGAGTTTGAATTTTGGGGGAGTTTTGAGATTTGACTTATGCTTATCATATATTGGTATCAATGTTTATCTCATTTCAAACTCGATACGTCACTTGGTATTTTGCTTTATCTCATGTGTGTAGGTACTACATTGATGATCACTGAATTGCACACCCTGATGAGAAAAGATTTGAGATTCCTGATGATTTGAAGAACAAACGATGGAGACTATTCATTTGTACCTTTTCCAGTTTTGGGTTCATGGGAGGGTAGATTTGTATAGGCAATTTCATATTTGATAATTCGGATTTTTCATGTATGTACCGGCTGTGACAACCCGCATTCTGAAATAAGGGGTGGCCAGCCCAATACCTCGACATAACGGAATCATGGATGGATATCATCCTCAGCATCATAACAATAAAATAGGTATATGGGTAAGCCACTCCATAAATTAGAAAGCAGGTTGTCAAAAATTTTGATTTAATAAAGAATTAAGAAATAAATTAAACAACCCAAATCTGATGAAAGTGGAGTTTCATAGGAACATATAGATAAATACCAAATCAACATACAATAAAAGAACCGAATAATCTGTCGGTCCACAGTTACATTCACAGTGTTTCCACAATTCAATATCTATTACATACTACATTCATTAACAAGTACAAAACATGGGCCACTGGCCCGAATGAAAGGCCCGATCATAACTAAATTTCCAAAAATGAGGGCGTCTAACAAACATCCTGTAATAATCCGCAAGGTCATACAGCTCGTCAAAAGCATAGGAGTGGGAAATTCATAGCGGGCGCCCTTGCGGAGGAGCACCTGAGCGGATACAACAACATGCACAATATGGAAAATCAACGGGTCAGGGCCCGATTTATATATGATTCCCAGTAGAGTAAGAAACATGATAGATATGGACAATGAATCATGATTAATGTAAATGTGATTCTAACAACCTAATCATAAAAGTGTGATAATTCAATTATATAGGTTCCTAACAGTTATTAAATTAAGCAAGAGAAATATAATTAAATCTCCTTTCTTCTCATATCTTATCATTTTCCATTCCTTAATAGGAATATAGTTTCCATATTATCTTTGCGTTTTCCATTCCTTAGCAAGAAATACAATTACCATCTCATATCTCATGGCAATTTACATACCTCAAGTCCCACTTGAGTTAGAAAGGTTATATTCTTATACATATAACGCTTCTAAGACCGCCCCTCCGAGTTTCCCCACTGGGCGCGCCCCTAAATGACTATCATCTTCCAGGGCCTATCTATACAAGACAACCTGGGCACCTAACGCACATCAGGAAGTGGCCATATACCTGCGAGTGAGTCATAACCACACCCGAAATTACCTCACTAGCGTAGAAAAATATATACAAACCCCGCATATGGCCGAGGACTATAGTCAGCCTGCATTCAATAGTCAGGGGACATCACCTCATGCGCGAGCTTCCCTTATGATAGCATTTAGAGAGGTGTGTTTAAGTAATTTAACAATTTCCAATTTAATCTCATTTTCATTACCGTATATCACATGTGTTTCATTTTATTTGAAACCATTATCCTTGAATGTTCTCATTAATATTCATCATTTTTAAGTCCCAAGTAAACCTCCAAGTGATTTCAGAAATCGTACTATTCCCCCAAAAGCTACATATCTCAATAGGGCCTCAAACATCTCCAATTATGGGCTTAGAACCCTAACTTTAACTAATTTACTAAAAGAGAAGTGATACCTAAGCATCACTTTAAGTACCCCCCCTGAATTAACCCCAAGTGATTCCATTCAACTATAGGGTAACAACCAAACTCAACTAAAACTCTAAGTTTACTTCATGCAAGAAGGTTCCTATTTCCTATTTAAAAGAAGAAAGCTAGGAAACAAAAATAAGTCTAAGATTGAAAAATAGGGGACCGGTCGACCGCGTCTCAAATCTTTTACCTTCGAAGAAAAGCAGAAAGTCCAAGAAAAAGGGGGTCGGTCGACCGCACGCCAAAAATCAGGCCTTAGTGAGAAAGCAGTGTGCCCTCCCCCGAAGGCCCGGTCGACCGGTCCTGGACACGCGGTCGACCGGTCATAGCAGACCCAAAAACCATTCCTCTTCCAACAACAAGTCTCCACATCATTTATTGCTACCAAAAGACTTTAAATGCATCCAACACCCAAAATCTATACCAATAACAATTCAAAGCAACCTCCAAGGAGTTAAAACCCATGAATCCACTAAAAATCCCTAATATCCATAAACCACACATAACCATAACTATCAATGCAAATTACTCTACTTAAATCATACACTAGCAAGTAGAAAACTTGCCTCAAGGTTGTAACTTCAGATTTGGTGAGGATTGTAGGCAAGATCAATACCCAAGCTTCAATCTCTCTTTCTCTCCTTAGGTTTCTTCTTCTTCTTCTCTCTAGGTTTACCAATTTAATTAAAGGAATAGTAACTTAGTTGAAGACATAAATCGTGGCTTAGGCTTAAAATTCCAACTTAAGTGATTAATATGCGGTAAAATAATACGCATCTACTCATATAAACTACAACTAGTCAAAAGTGCCCGGAAACTAGAAATACAATATGGCACACAATTTGACTATCTCAAACCTCCCGGAACTAATGGCACCCTCCAAATTATCATTTGGAGATTTTATAATTCAGTTTAGGTTCCGGTTTCATGTTAAGCCCAATGTCATTTTAAATTCTTATGACATAATAAAACATAACATAGCAAAATTCACCTCTACATACGGTAAATATGCAACATCATAGTAGATATTAACTTATCTTTCTTAAATTAATACCTACTCCACATATCAACATCTTTATATCTAATCACTATATTTAGCAAATTAAATATAAAATAGGACCTCAAAAGCGAGGGTTGTTACACCGGCATAGACATAGGGGGAGATTTGTAAGGACATTTTTCTCATGTCCAACATGTTTCATTTGTGTATGTCGTACGCTGCTACATTTGGCACGTCACCTCAAGATCTCTCACGACGGCCTCAATCCGAATTTCGGGAATCAAAATTTTATTATCTCCATCATGTGTCCCTCATCTGCCTTAACGACTTCACGTTCCATGATTTTAGGCTCGTAATGCAAGTGGTACGCAAGAGAAGTCAAAACAATGAAAAAAAGGCATGATAGGAAAGTTCAAGGGCATTTTGGTAATTTTACAGCCATCTTCCGGAGGACCGGTCAACTTTAAAGTTGAAGAGCTTGCCGCAACAAATATACTGGAAGAAACGGCACCTCAATCCGAGCTACGGTGAAGAAGTTATGGTCCTTTGAAAATGGAGATAATTCCAAGAAAAAGCCTTGGAATTTTTGCTAAGTGTTTAACCCCTGTTTCCAGCGAATTTCCCCGAACCCAGACCGAACCGGTTCGGGGGGGGGGGGGGGGGGGTGAACCAGTTCGCAGGGGACCCCGAACCGGTTCGGGTACCCTGTACGCTGGATAGAATTTTAGTGTTTTTAATTTGTGAAACTCTTCATTTGTTTTCCTATTTAAACCAACTTCGGGGGAGGTATTTTAAAAGACTTTGGAAGACGTTTTTGAGAGTCCAAATTACTCTCGTCTTCATATTTTTTGAGTCCCAAGACTCATGTTTTAATTCATACAATTGCCAAACCTTTGTGAATCTTTTGGTAACCCAAGAACACAACCTTGTGTTTGTTCAACCCTTGTGAAGAAGTCGTTTCTCTTCTTCATTGCTGACCACCTGGAGTTCCTGCGGGAGATTCCAGCCGACACTGTTTCTAGCCGTTGCTTTGAAGGTTTACCGAAGACACCATGTGTTACACTTGTGGGCGATTATCAGGTTGTATGTAAGTCAATGGTCTTGTAAATTATTCAAAGTTCTAGAAATAAAAGGTTTTGCCCTGCGGGGATTTTTCCTTAACTTTGTGTCACATGCTTTATTTATGGTTTGACACACACACACACACACACACACACACGTAGTTGTTTATTTATGGTCTGTTTCTAACTAGACTCGAATTAAATAAGGGTTACATGGAAACTTATTTTAAATCGATATCATTATCACACAGTCGCTATAGGACGTTCGCTATAATCACGTTTTCAGTTAATTATTAAGAATTGGTATATTCGGGTTTATACTATACTCCTAAAAAGTGATTAAGGTGTGAGTTAAATTTTAAGTAAGAGGATACTTATGGGTTTAGTATTTTAAGTGTATGAATACTTATATACTATTACGAATGGGAACATTTAGGTTATTTGGCTATTGCTATAAGAGTTCGATAATTATACCTAGAGCATGTTGACCAGTGATATATACGGTAGTTGTTACATTATATATATATATATATATATATATGTTGTGATACGAATAAATATATCTGTGTATGATTGGTATATTTGTATCTAGAGGATGAATCCGCGGGCATAAGGATGGACAGCCAGATTATATATTTCTCTAGTACTATCTAGGGAGGTTGCGTGATGTGGGTGAATCCCTTGGCTTATAGAGCAGGGTGAGTATATCCCCAGGTAATATCGTCCCGTATATGGGTGTGATATTTTTATTCCACTTTCAGGAGGAAATATGACCGCTTCCCCCTTTTTGTATTTCTACCAAGTTCATGAGAGAGTCTGACGTGGTATCGGGGTTCATTAGAGAAAAACCGGATATGGATAGGCACTATGTGACTGCATCCTCGAGTTATAGCTCGGTGGGATGGTTATTATACTAATGATCATAATAGGTATACTTATACTTGTTGCGTATAGTATATTGCTTGTATATGAAGACGAGATATCATATAGCTTTGACTTGTGTACAAGGTAAAATGAATAAGGGTTTATTCTTCTTCCGGGGGATTTATATTCGTATATAAATATAACTGTGAATCTTATATTAAAATGAGAATTGATTATATGAGATTTTTATAAGCTCAAGTGAAATTGGTATTTTAAACTAGCGAAAGTTTAGGTAAAGAAACGGTATACACTTATATATATATATATATATATATATATATCAAATTGAGGAATATGGTAACGAAAGCTAGGTGATAGCTTACAGTATAACTTATATTATATCACGTTGGGTAGTGAAAATTATAAGGATTTAGAAGATGAGTTAAAGAGATTAGTTAGGCGTGGTAGCTTAACTAGGTTGTTTAAAAGTTATGCAATAGGTGTGCACTATTAGAAGAGCGGTGAGGTGTATCTCATGAAAGTACGATTCCAGTTTAAATATGATAGATTTCATATTTTAAAATATGGCATTTATGCACTTACTAAACATTTTCAAAACTCGGGCTTTGACCCGTTTCTTTATTTTCCCTCTCTTGCTATATATGTATATATATAGGTGTCCAGACACAGGGATGCCTGGATGATGATTCCTTTGAGTCAGACGTTTGCTGCAACAGCTATGGATGCTCGCAAGTTTATTGTAGACGCTTCTATCCTTGAGATCTAGATTTTAGGTTTGGTAGAAACATTCGGGCCAATAGCCCAATTGTATTTATTTTTTCTTTTATCGCATTTTGATTTGTGACTATTCGATTTGGTTATATTATGTTATACCAAGAGTTCAGTTATTTTATTTCATTGCAGTTGTTGTATATAAACTGTTGTGATTTTTTTAATTTGAATGGTTTGGTTAAAATGATTATTTAAATAAAATTTTGATGCCATCCTAATAAGTTATTATAATTAAATTAGTTTTCGATAGTGATGCTGAGAATGAACCACATGAGATTCCTTTTTTAATCTATTGAATGATTGATCACCCGATATTTTATTAGGCGGGGTGTCACAGACAACTTCCCCTTATCTTGTTCCCATGCCTAGCGAGCTTTAGTAAAGGCCTTCCTCTCAGTCTTTAGGGCATCTTTTAGTTCCTTCTCCTTCTTGGACTTGTTAACAGGGTCATCTAGGAGAGTTGTGAAATCAGATAATAACTGCACGAAGAGAAACAGAATCACAGAGTTAGCACGAAGAAGGAGAAAATAGAGAAAAGTGAGATAGTTCGAGTATAATGACTTACTAGGGCTATCCCCTGAGCAATTTTTAGGGAGATATAGGACTGCCCAACCTTGGAGAACGCTCACAGTCAGAATCATGCACTGCCTTCTTTGGCAGGTCAGGGGTGAGGTAGGGGGCATCACCCATGCTATCCCCCTCAGCAGCTGCAATAGGACCCAACTTTCTTTTAGCCCCCCTCCTTCCTTCTTCTCCTCTTCCTTCTCTTTCTATCTATCTCTCTTTTTTTCTTCTCTTCTACCCCCTTCCTCTTCTCATTCTCCTTCTCTTTTCCCTAGTCCAGTGGGCTAGAGTCGCTAGTCCTCGGGGACCCGATACCAGACATCTTTAGAGACTTAAGCCGATAAGATAGGATAGATTGATCATCATCATCATTAAGGAGACTCAACTTCCTTCTCTTTATCAAAA
The DNA here is from genome assembly GCA_949130495.1 of Sambucus nigra. Taxonomy (NCBI): domain Eukaryota; kingdom Viridiplantae; phylum Streptophyta; class Magnoliopsida; order Dipsacales; family Adoxaceae; genus Sambucus; species Sambucus nigra. The sequence goes on from OX422211.1 coordinate 404,119,180, forward strand.
GGGACATATCTTCATCTTATTCTTCCTTTTTTTCCTCTTCCTCCTCTTCAGAACCTTATCCCTCATCCTCTAATTCCTCTTCCTTTTCTATCATAATAGTGTCAGAAGGACTGACTTCAGGAGCTTTTAAGGTTAGAACATTATCAATCGAATGATCAATAAAACTGGAAAATGTGTTTTTGTATTTTAACAGAATGGCAGCTAACCTCGGATGATCACCATTTGTTAACCTTTCCTTGATGCTCCAAGCTTTCACAATCCCACCAGCATTAACCTCGCTTATATCAGGCTCTTGGTTTTTGTAACAACCCTCGCTTTTGGGAGCCCATTTTATATTTATTTACTTTGTTGAGTAGTTGCATATATAAAATGCTGCATGTGGGTAAGTATTAATTTGATAAAATAAGTTAATATTTACAATTAAGTTGCATGTTACCATGTGTGTAAGTAGTTGTTACCATGTGGTGTTCTATTTTGTCATGAAAATTAATATGGCAATTTGAATTAAAATGGAACCGGAACTTATTTTGGCTTATAAAATCTCCAAATGATAATTTGGAGGGTGTAGTTAGTTCCGGGAGGTGCGAGACAGTCAAAATGTGTGCCATATTGTATTTTGAGATTTTGGGCACTTTTGACTGGTTTTGGCATATTGCGTATTAGAACTTAACTATTGCGGTATTTTTTTTTACTTAAATGTTGGAGACTTTTAATCTTAAGCCACGATTAGTCTTTCCCCAAGTCTTTCATTTCCTCTTATTTGCCCTAAGTGTTCTAGCCCTAGAGTGTGAGAGAGTGAGAGTGGAAGATTGGAAAGAGAGAGATCTTGAGGATTGGTGGTTTGATCTTGCTTTCTTCTTCAACCAAGCCTGAAATTGAAGCCCCAAGGCAAGTTTTCTACTTGCTATTGTATGGTTTAAGATGAATAATTAGTATGGGTAGATATGTATAGTTTTGATGTTGTTTAATTGTGGTTTTTGGTTGGATTTATGGGTATCCACATCTTTGGTAGAGATAGATTGTTGATTGAGGTAGAAAAATGTTGTTGGGAGCATTTATGATCTTTTGGTATCATTAAATGTAGTTGGATGATTTTGGTTGGTTAATGATTTTGGGGTTCAGAAGACATTTGGAGAAAGGGGTCTAGGTCTGCAATGGCCGGTCGACCGCGTATCTCAGACCGGTCGACCGGGCCTTCGGAGGAGGGCACACTGCTTTCTTTCAAAGGCACGAAAATTGGGGCGCGGTCGACCGCAATTATACCACAGGTCGACCGGTTCATCCGAAATGGACTTTCTGCTTTCTTTCAAAAGCTAAACTTTGAGACGCGGTCGACCGCGGTCTTGGGATCGGTCGACCGGTCCCCTGTTTTCTCAACCCATTTTCCTACTTTTGTTTTTACCCCTAAGAACTTAGGACTCTTCTTGAATGAAGTAAACCTTGGCTTTTAGAGTCCTAGTTGAGTTGGTTGTCACCCTAGTGTTGAAAGGGTTCACTTGGGGTTAAGGTAGGGGGAAGGGTTGTCCTAAGTGATGTTAAGGCATCACTTTTCTTTGTGCATCCAAATAAATATGTATGGGAATTGTAGGCCCATACTTGGAGACTTTAGGGGCTTAAATTGAGTTATACAAAACCTCATGTTTGGGAAGTGAATATGATCCCTTGGAGATTTATTCGAGGCATAACCTAGGATGAGTAATGAACTATCCTATGATAACGGTTTCTAACAAATGAAACATGTAAATGTAATGAAAATGAAAAGTATAGTTTTTATAGTAAATGCTAATTTACTTAAACACACCTCTCTAAATGCTATCATAAGGGAAGCTCGCGCATAAGGTGATGTTCCTTGACCCGAATGCAGGGAGACTATAGTCCTCGGCCAGATGCGGGTTTATTATATGTATTTTTTTTTCTGCGCTAGTGAAGTAATTCCGAGTGTGGTTATGACTCACTCGCAGGCATATGGCCACTTCCCGACGTGCGTTAGGTACCCAGGTTGCCTTGTTTGATGGGTCCCTGGAAGATGATAGTCATTTAGGGGCGCGCCCAGTGGTGAAACTCGGAGGGGCGGTCTTAGAATCGTTATATGCATAAGAATATAGCTTTTCTAAATCTCAAGTGGGACTTGAGGGTTGTATAATTCCACTATATGATATTATGACAATTACATTCTTGGTAAGGAATGGGAATTGGAATGAAATAAGAAGATGATGTTAGTATATTCCTGTTAAGGAACTGAAACTGGATTAAAGTGGAATTTGGGAAATACAAGCTCTTAATTTAGTTTTAATTTAATCTTGCATAATTTCATCTTCTTGCATAGTCTCTTTTAATCATGTCATTTTCACTTGCTTTCTTATGATCCATGATTAGGTTGTTAGAGTGTTGATTTCTATACCCATGTTTTGCTATTCATATCTAGCATGCTTTTTGTTCATCTGGGAACTATATATAAACCGGGTCCTGACCCGTTCTTTTTCTTCTACGTTGTACTTGTTATTGTATCCGCCCAGGTGCCCCTCCGCAAGGACGCCCGTGTTGATATTCCTACTCTTTTGCTTTTAAGGAGCTGTATGAAATTGCGGATATTACAGGATGTTTTGTTAGACGCCGTCATTCCTTTGATATCTAGTTATGATCGGGTCTGTCACTCGGGCGAGTGGCCCAATCTTGTAATTGTATAATGAATGTAAAGCTTAACATCTAATTGTTGTGATTACTTTTGTGTAGCTGTGAACCGACAGCATATTCGGTTCTTATCTTTGTATATTGTGGTTTTAGATGTATATTAATTATGTTTCTTTGAATTCCACTATTGTTCTAAAATGGGTTGTTTAAATTGTTTTTCTTAACTTAACTATTAATTGCAAATTGTTTTGGCAACCCGTTTTCTGAATTATTGGGTGGTTTTCTCGGTTACTCTTACTATATTTGTGGTACTGAGAATGATTTCCGTCCATGATTACCGTATATGTCGGAGTATCGGGCTGGCCACCCCTTATTTCGGAGTGCGGGTTGTCACAGTTTTTGACATGGGTTGTAAGAACAAAGGGAGAAGAACATTAGCTAAAGGGACAAAGGATAAAAAATTAAGAAATGAGTAGGTTAGAAAGAAAAAAAGAAGCGACCTATTTGGACCTCTCCATAGTAAAAAGTTATTGTGCCCCATTTCCTTTCAATCTCAGTAGCAGGAGGATGTTGCTGGTTCATAATAATGAAACCATGTTCCCAATAATCCTTATGGGAATACGAAAAATTCACCACCAGAACCCGATCAACCTTTCTAGTTTTTTAGTACAAAAGACCTTCCTTGGTCCACAACCACACATAGTAGTAGCAGATCTCGGTAAGACCTAATTTTGTTCCATAAAGGGTATTTGTTCTATAAACCCCATTAACTATCTTCTAAATATTGGGGGCACACTGGATGGGCATGATGTCAAAACATCTAAAGAACCTAAGTAATAACTTGTTTGGGGGAAATTTTAAACCCCCTCAAGTTATTAGGAGGGTGTGAATCCAGTGTCCCCTTCAATATCATCGACATTCCTAGAAAGAGGGGCACAGTCGAGGATCACCCAGTTAGGGATACTGTAATGGTGCCTAAATTCATCTACTGAATTGTTATCTAGAATCTCCATGATTTTCTGAACAAGGAAGAAAAACCCTAGCCACAACTACGCAAAAAGTTCCAAAGAAAAGCTTAAAAAATGGAAGAGCTAGACTTACAAAAATCGATAAAGCCCTGTAGAAGAAGAAGAACTCAAATTTTGAAGCAGAAAACAAGAGGGAAAACTTAAAGACAAAGTATTCTCAAGGATGACCGGAATCAGTGAAATGGTGGTTAATTTGCACATGAACCAGTTTCAAAAATCCCAAATGATGAGTCGCGCTTCCCCAAAAAGATCTCAATGCTTTATTTTCTCCTAAGGACGAGCGTACCCTCCTTCAGCTCTCACAAATTACAAATGCTCCATGCCAGTTTTGGACACTATTTCAGGCCTTGGACCTGTTTAAAATCTTGTAATACCCCATAATTTTAATGACTTTTAAAATGAGTTAAATTAAAAGTTAATGGGATTAATTGGAATTAATTAATTAGGATTAATCCGAAATTTGTATTACTTTTGGATAATGAAATATATGATTCTGAATATTATTTAGTGATATTTAAGTAATATATGAATATGATGTTATTTATATTACCGTGAGTTACTAATATGGTAATTATGAAACTTAAGTCGGGACGTGGTATGGGACGTGTCGGTACTAATTTAAATAAATAAAAAGAAAACATTATTTTATATCAACCTTATGGTCGTTTTGAGTGTGTTGTTGCATTCAGAAGGGTCGAAATAGTCAGAAAAGTCTATTCGGGTGTTGGATTTGGGTCTCGGGTCACTTTATAGATGAAAGGACACCTCAAAGGGGCATTTTAGTCATTTTTTTTGGAAGGTGAATACTAATTTTGGGATTTGACTTATTATAAAGGTGATGGATTAGAGTAACGTAGGTTCATTTCATTTTATCACAAAAGATTTGAGAGGTATTAGTGTGAGAGAAAGTGAAGAGTTTCTTGGGAGGAGAAGAGGTTGCTTAGGAAGGAGGAGATAATTTTGGGGCAAGCCAAAGGAGATTAGCCCCCTTATACCACCAGCACCACCACCGAAAAGTCGCCGAAAAACAAGGAGGGAATTATACACCATCATCACCAAAGGTTCAAACCTACATAATTAAGGCAAGTGTAATTCTTGCTTTATTTTATTGCTTACAATATCCATGCTAGATACGCTAAGTAAGAAGTATGAACCTGCATGATTTAATGGATGAACTATAGAGTTTTTGGAATTTGTTCTTGATATGGAAATTAGATAGAATAAATCACTTTCTGTTTAAATGATTAAATCCACGAATTTTGGGTTTCAAATGATAGAAGAAGTCTGAGCTAATATGATTTTTGGAGAAATAAGAACCTATGAGAATTCTGGGAATAATAGGATTTAATCCAAAATGTTTGATGATTTTAGGTTATTTGATTATTAGAAACGGATCATATATCTTGGTATATCAATTGAGATTAATGAGGAGAAGTTTTGGATTTATTTATGTTGGTTTTGATGAAAAAGAAAATGGATAAAACGCATGAGAATTTTTTTTTGAAAATGACGAACATTGTATGATAATTTTAGGACTATTTTAAGAGGAAATTGGCTGTGGGCTTGCAAGTTTTTGTATAAAATCATATTCTGCACAACTTTACGGTTTTAAGTTTTTTCAAAATTGGAGCAGAAAAGCCTCAAAATTATAATTTTATATTTCTGGCAGAATGTACCTTTATCGAAAAAAGAAAAAAAATTGGAAAATGGTAATTTGGCCCATGGTGAGATTTTATTAATTTTGGTACATTAATATGGAGCGAGGGACTTAGGTTAATGTTGAAAAATGATTTGGATTTGAGGATTAAATTTTTGTGAGAGATATCTACATAATTATATTACGGTTTAGAGGAGAATAATCGTTATATCAAGTAAGGGTAATATTGATGATAGTTTTATGGGTACTTGGGTTGAATAAAATATTATGTGAGTAATAACTACACAAAAAAAATCTGATGATAATCATGATTACAAGTGTGGGTAGTATTCAATAAATACGACGGGTACTTGTGATAAGATGAATTCCTAATATGATATAGGTAGTGCAACTACCTAATTTTATATAGGTAGATGATAATGCATATTTGATTGATTGATAATTTATGGGTAAGACATACCTAGGTTACTTGCTATCGACGGGAGGTATACGCGTGAGGGTAGTCTTATCCTGATGAATATATGGAACCTTCGACTTGTCGCTCGAGAATATAGGACTTAGGTCGATTACCATTAGTGAGAACAATGGTATAGAACGATCATTTGGGTGCGTAGGTATGTGCGTAGCCCAAAGGCTTAGGACTATGTTCGCCACCAGTATTTATGAATTGATATTTATGGTTCGAGGAAACTTTATCGAACCTATAATCCCCTATATAGTGACGATATGTATTGGGACAAGATAGCAGAGTTATGCAGCAGCGCAGCTGTGTCTCGGGGTGCAGTATAGCATATATATATATATATATATAATATAATGAATGTATATATATACGTGTGATGATATCTACTGTGTGGCTAAAGTAGAAATGTAAGATATTTACATATGAGAATAATTAATTGAATTGAATTGATAAGGGACTTATCCATGTTGAATCTAAATGGATATATATGTTTATAACATCATTATATGTATTATAGAGTTAATACGTGGGAATAATTTGGGCTATAAATAATGGATACAATCGGTTAATCTAGTTAGCATGGGAACTATAACTAGAATGGTTTAGAGGTACGTTAGGTGTGCACTCTAGATGAGAGGTGAGAATCTCAAGAGAAAGTCCGATAATCTGACATGTATATTATAAGTGATAAATATTGCAATTATTCACTTGCTGTTTTAAAAACTATTTTTACCATCGGGCTCTGACCTGTTTCCTTGCATATTGTCTTTTCTCTCTTGTATCTTCTATATCAGGTGTCCTGCCGCAGGGACACCAGCCATAAAGGATTATGATGCATGACGAGCTATGGAGCTATGGAGTATTGTTTAGACGCCTTCACTTATTTGATTCGTACTCTGTAGTGATCTTTCATTTAGGACATGTCGCCCCAGAGGATTTCAACTGTTTCTTTTCTATTTGAGTCAGAATTTTATACTCGTGTCATTGTGTTACATTTACTATTGTTGGGATTTATGTATTGAGATATTTTCTGGAAAGTTTATTCCAATTTCATTTAAATTCTATTATGATATATATATTCAGTTTATTATTGTTGCGGAATGGAATGTGTGGAATTATTCGAAATGGTAAAATGAATTTTTATTAAATTAAAATTGAAAAAGTTTTTAACACCAGCTTAATTGAGTATTAGGTGATAGGAAAATGTTTTCGACAGTGATGCTAAGAATTAACCAACTGTATATTCTGATTTAATTGGGTATGGGACTGATCACCCGATATTTAATTAGGCAGGGTGTTACAAATCTATTGGCCCAAACTGTTAGCCCAAAGATTTTAGGGGAAAGTATGGGAGCCCATTTAATACAGTTCATGAAAGTAGCTGACCAACCCTGATGGATTAACACGCTGCCCGACCCAAATCCTGAATTAATTTATACACAAATATTTTAGATATATTAAAACACTTATGGATATATTCAAATAAAGTACCAACAATTTTGAAGGAGATATTCAGGTACTCCTTAGCATATCCACGTGTTATTTTGAGTTCCTTATACAACTCAAACCCTATGATGATTCACCTATAAATTGTAAACCCTACCTGGGGCAAAGGGATGTAACTTGAGATCTTGTGAGACACTTAATATAAACAGTAACCTCTCCGTGAACGTAGGTGAATTGCTGAACTACGTATATCTTTGTTGTGTGCGATCTTTACTTTCTACCTTTATGATTATTTTCATGGATTTCTTTTTTGTGATATTTTCTGTACTCACACTTTCTAAACTTAACATGAGATCTTGAAAATGATTTTTTCACACGTCTATAAATGAAATGCTTTAATACTTAATTTATGTTTAAAATTATGGGAAAATCATTGTTTTTATAAGTAATATTCTCAAAGCATCGACCCACGACAAGCCACTATTCGATATGGTAAGGTTAAGAACCAACCAAAATAAATTCTTATAAACGTGGGGTTATTTATGTGAGTCAATGATTCCAATCCAAAATAGGAACAAGAAATGGTTTTTATCGATAATGATAATACAACAATTGAATGTGTATACATTGGTTATATATGTTTACTTAATATACTATAGTATTTTCAATGTCCATTTGTCTTTAGAAGTATACTTGATTTATTGAATGTCAATTAATACTTAAGTTCTTTGATCGTATTAAAGGTTGGAAAAATTTTGAATGTGTACACGAATATTCAAAAGGAGGATAATAAATCAAAGACTATAAATTATAAATAAGTCATTCGTTGTCTTTACAAGATTACTAATATAATAGTGACAAATGACATAAACATTGGAAAAATAAAAAATACCACTTAAACGAGATATATGATTCTAAAGTCTCGTAGTTTCGAGTAGATATGGCAGTGTGATTGGAGATGTTAATGTTTGGAAATCCTCTTAATAGTTATTTATACTAAAATTATGATGAAGTATGAAAAGCAAGGTGCCTTTGTCATTTTTAAAAAGAATATTCCTAGATAACTAATTTAATGCATATTGTTATGATCAACAATCATTATTTGAAAAGGCATAAAATAATATGGCAAGTCACGACTTACTATTCATGACATAAGACCATAAAAAAATCTCTCTCCTTTTAGTGATAACATTAGGCCTATTGAAAAAAAATTGGATCTCTCGTTAGGAAGGAAAATTCATTGAGGGGAATGGGCTTAGGCCTAGAACAATACTCAAGAGAGCCATAATGGGGAACCAACATAAATGAGTGGAAATCCCAAGAAATAGATTCAAACGGACAACCTAATTATGACTCGGTTAGCAATGAGAAGATAATGATATATTCTTCCCATTCATAGGATGAGTAAGTGTACAGTATTCCACGTGTAACAGGATAAATTTTGTTTTTAATAATTTCTATATATCTTGAACATAAGGATCAAGTGGGGTATAAGTAGGATCCTCTTAATTACTTCTATAAGAATCATGAAGGGGTAAAATTTCTAACACACTCATGAAACGAGGAGGTGTCCAAGGTCAAAACGGACACAACAAGAGTAAACCCGGTAGTCTCTCACTAGGAAAGATTCAAGGCAAAAAGTTAATTTTACCGATGCAACTCTTTTACACTGATACTCTCTCTAAATATGTCTTCATATCCATTTGATTCTTCACTCAAACATAATTCATGTGGGGGGTTGTTCAAAAAAATTAACAAATTAATATTTTGACCAAATTAATTTTGATCAACTTTGAGAAATTATAAAAGTGGGACCCACACATCAACGTAGTAGAACTAAGTACGTGCGCGTTCCTTGTAATAAGGTGAGTCACATGGTGTATTCACTTGTGAAAAATGCACAAAGAATGAATGAGAAATTTGATCTCAAAGTGACCCATTTATTTGTGAAATTATTGTAAATTTTATTTAATTTATGTAATGATTTTTTCTAAATTTTTGCTAAAACGTTGTTACTGTTCACTGTCATTTGCGACTGTTTTTCGAAACCGTCACTAAAGGTTGCTACTTTTCACTATTAGTTATGATTGTTTGCGAAAAACGTCCTTAAAATGACTGTTTACAAAAAGGCCTTTCTTTTCATGAAACAACACATATTTTCTACTTGTTCACGTATTTAGAAGGGAGAAAAAATGGTTATAAATACACTGTCATATTCATCGAGTCATGGAGAGTATCAAACATAATTGGTTCGTAGGACACACACATTGAAGTGTATATTACGTGTGTCGGATATCATTTTATCCCGAAAAATAGACTCCAATTGATTTTGGTCATAGGCACCGTAAGTGGGGCGAATTAGGTCTTAAGGAGAGAGTGTCCAATATTCAACTTGATCTATATTACCTCCTTTATTTACAAGTCTTCATTCAAGTAATTTTCTTTTCTGATGCTTCAATTGATTTTATTTCATATATTTGATGAAAACACAAAAGCATATATAAGATAAATAACAGTCATGACAATTTCAAAAGGAAATATCTTATAACGTTGTGTGACCTAATTAGTTAGAAGTAATATCCATCTAAAAAAATCAGTAGTACTTAGAATTTTAACACACACACACACACACACATATATATATATATATATATATAGAGAGAGAGAGAGAGGTTCACAAGTGAACCTAAAAGATGTTCATATTAATGAACCTTAACAACAAAAATCTAACAACCCATTAATTTTAATTCCAATGTTGTAATTGGTCCGTGCCAACGACAACGGATACGTGTGTCGATCGGATATTTTTTCTACCCCCCCCCCCCCCCCCCCAACAACCGTTAAACACCATTAACCCACCAAAAAGTCCCAATAACCCATGAACCTTCCTAGTCCTTAAAACTCTGGACACACAAAACTCCGATGGCCATAACTCCCTGCCGTCGACAACCTGTACCCATCCTTAACCCAAAACTTCACCGGCATCCACCTGAAAAATCCTCCGCTGTCATTTATCACCAACCCGGAACCCACTTCAACCCCCTCCCAACCCGGTTTAAAAACCCTCCACCAAATTCCAACTGCCTCATCTACGAACTTAATCCACCAGAAAAATGAAGCACCATTTTCGACCTTAGACCATCCGAGCAACTGCTAGCGCTCCCCGAGCAACTCTCTGTTCCCTCCGAGCAACCTACCTCCTCATCCCAGCCTCTCGAGAAAGTTTTGGGAGACAAGGAAAAGGTGTAGAGTTGTTCGGGCTTCTCTCTATTTTATTTTTCTTTGTCAAATGTAACCCTGAACATGTAACTCTGATCTTTGTGATATAATAAAATTTGAACTTTTGTTTATGCATACTGTTGTTTCTCCTCTTCATGCTCTATTGGTACTCTTATTGATTATTGTTTTTCTTCCTCTACTAGTTTCTGGCCAGGATGGAATTATTGTCTGCTCATGATACAAAGCTGTTACGGCAATGCAATGAATATTTTAAGGCTGGTCACACAGATCTGAGTGCAGCACAAATCGTCGACATCCTCGGCCAAAATGCTTCGGAACAGGCAATTGAAGCCTACCAATATTTGAAGTGTCTGCTTGATCGTGCAGTGGCCAATAATGTAGCTTATTATGATATGATTGAGGATCTCCAAGGCACTCTTGAAGAACTTCAGCAACAATATAAGGAATCCACTGCCCTTTTGCACGAGGGGTACGAGAACAAGTATCAGCAAATCATTGCTGATAAGGGATATGATAAGCATTTTGCTGCTTACGATGTGAGAGAGAGAACGTTGAAGGCTGAGGTCGAAGAGCACAGACAGATAGCTGAGTTATTAGAGCAAGAAAATAATTACCTGCAAAGAGAGGTGTCTCAGTTGAAGTCTGCAGCTTCCACCTCAAATTTTTTGATCCAAGTGACTGACGTGGGATTCTCGTTCTTGGAGGTCGAGAACGCCAACCTGAGGGATAAGTTGGAAACCTTAAAAAGAGTTGGCCCTTCTACATCTTCTCATGGACGAGCTAGAGCTCCTCGGGGATGAGAAAGAGCTGCTTGGATTCCTGTCGAGGAACAGAGGACTCAATCTGCTTTAGAAAACCAACCCTTCCAACTGATGGCGAAGAACCAGGCATTGGCTGAGATGTCAAAGAAGATCAGGCGTCTGGAAGAGCAGCTTTCTGCGCAGAAATCTATCTTGGAGAATAAAGAACTCTTCATAAAAAATCTCCACGAGCAACTGGAAAGATTGACATATCAATTCCACAAGCAGCCCAGGGAGTTCTGGATGGCTGGCTACAACGAGGCTCTCTACCACTTGGACGATCGTATCCAAAATGCAAATAATGAGGGCTACAAACAGGGATGGTTGAATGCCTTAGGTGTGCTTCAACTGGAACAGGGTCATTACCTGTGGGATTACCATAATCCTGGGCTACTCGACCTACCAGTGCCACCATTCAAGCTTGATATGAGTTGGATCCCTGCTCGGGCCATCCCTCGATGTCTGATTTCTAAATACCTCGGCGATTACAATCTCCACTCCAATGTCGAGATATCTCATCCCGAGCACCTACTAGATCGACCATCAGTGATGAATATCAGGATGTTAAAAGATCTCAACTTCATAAATTCTCCTCTTGCTTTAAATGATCCACCTGCTGGCGAGGAGCCTGTTTCAAAAGCAGAGGGGAAGAAACCAATAGAATAGGAATATTAATGTAATAAATTTGTATTTCATTCCTGATGTATTTTGTTCTACATTTAATGAAATAATTTTATTTGCAAATCTTGACTGCCATTGTATTGTAACACTTTACATCTGTGCATGTGTATCTGTTAAAAAGATAACAATATTGTGTTATTTGTCGATCAACTTATTGTCGAGTAATTTGAATTTGTGGTAGTCACTTGGCAAAAAGGATGTTTTGTTTCTCGACTAACTTAGTAGTAATTTAAAAAGTTACGAGTATCAAAAATTTTGCTCGATCACTTTCTCGTATTCATAAATTGTTTTCGACCAATTAAGGTCGGTAAGTTTTCCTTTTCGACCAACTACAGTTAGTGGGTTTTTATTCCTGACCAGCCATAGTTAGTGGATTTTTTCTTAACGAGCAACTTTGGCTCTTTTTGGAATAGTTGTACCTCCCGACCAACTTTAGTTGGCTTTTTGAGAATATATTTACTTCCCGACCAACCTTAGTTGGCATTTTTAGGAATAGTTTTACTTCCCGTAGGAATACATTTACTTCCTAACCAACATAAGTTAGCATTTTTAGGAATAGTTTTACTTCCCGTAGGAATACATTTACTTCCTAACCAACATAAGTTGGCATTTTTAGGAATACATTTCCTAACCAACATAAGTTGGCATTTTTAGGAATAGTTTTACTTCCCGTAGGAATACATTTACTTCCTAACCAACATAAGTTGGCATTTTTAGGAATACATTTCCTAACCAACATAAGTTGGCATTTTTAGGAATAGTTTTACTTCCCGTAGGAATACATTTACTTCCTAACCAACATAAGTTGGCATTTTTAGGAATACATTTCCTAACCAACATAAGTTGGCATTTTTAGGAATACTTTTACTTCCCGAGGAATACATTTACTTCCTAACCAACATAAGTTGGAATTTTTAGGAATACATTTCCTAACCAACACAAGTTGGCATTTTTAGGAATAGTTTTACTTCCCATAGGAATAAATTTACTTCCTAACCAACATAAGTTGGCATTTTTAGGAATACATTTGTTTCCCGACCAACCTTAGTTGGCGTTTTCGGGTTTCTCGACCAACCTTAATTGGTGTTTTCGAGAATAGATTTGAGTAGTCCGAGTTTTGCTGAGTAGTGTGTAGCACTAGTATTCCGCAAAAAATTTCCAACAAAAGGAAAGAACTGGGCAGAAGGTTGTCACTTTATTCATACTGATGAAACTGCATTACATGAGAGTCTACATTACTGATAATACTTGCGCAAGTGTTCTGCATTCCATGCATTCTTAAACTCCTCCCCCTCTAAAGTTTCTATTCTGTATGTCCCTGGTCGAACAACTTCTTTAACTCGGTAGGGTCCATGCCAGTTTGCTTCCAGTTTGTTGTGCTTTTGAATCACCTTCTTTAGCACATAGTCTCCTTCTTTCAAGTCACATTTCTTCACTCTCTTGTTGTAGAACAAAGTTGTTCGCTGCTGGTAAGCAGCATTTTTAATGGCTGCTTCTTCCCTAACCTCCTCGAGCATGTCCAAGTCTAACCTTCTCATTAAATCGCTGACAGGGGAATTGAAATTCAGTATTCTGTATGTTGGGAGACCCAATTTGGCGGGTATAAAAGCTTCACTTCCAAATGCTAGCATATATGGAGATTCCCCTGTTGCTACTCGGGGAGTAGTTCGGTAAGCCCATAGTACTGATTGTAGCTCGTTGATCCAATTTGCTTTCGCATCATCCAGTCTTTTCTTCAAGCCATTCAGCAGCGTTCTGTTTGTTACTTCAGTTTGTCCATTGCTTTGAGGATGGCCTGGTGCTGAGTGGATCTTCAAAATATTTGACCGATGACAATAGGCAGCGAACTCCTCGTTGTCAAATTGTGTTCCATGGTCTGTGATGAAGGCATGAGGAAAACCATATCGACAGATGATATTTTTCCAAATAAATTGGTACACCTTGTCGTACGTCATATCAATGAGAGGCTCAGCTTCAACCCATTTAGTAAAATAATCCACAGCGACCACGAGATACTTAAATCTTCATCTGCTCGTCGGTAGTGGCCTCTATTCCCCATATGGCAAATGGCCAAGGGGAAGTAATGGGTGTCAATAATGCTTGGGGAGTTCTTCGAATGGAAGAGAAACGCTGACACTTGTCATATTTCTTAGCGTAGGCTATACAATCAGCCCTCATCGTTGGCCAGTAGTATCCTTGCGTCATCACCCTTTGCAAAAGAGTTCGACCTGCTACATGGGCTCCACAGGACCCTTCATGGACCTCTTTAATTAAATCTTTCACCTCGGTGGGATGCACACATCTCTGCAAACCTGCTATAATTCCTCGTCTGTATAGAATACCGTTGGTCAGTACATAACGAGCAGCCTTAAACTTCAGTTTCTTGGCTGCCAGATTGTCAATTGGTAATTCCCCTTTCTCAATATATGCCCTGATGGGATCCATCCATGATGATCCTAAATCGAGGGTAATAAAGTTCATCATCAGATCTTCATCTATACTCCGACCAGCTAAAACTTCAATTGGGATTGTTTTTCGTAGCTCGGTACGAGGAGCTGATGCTAATCGAGCTAGGGCGTCTGCTCTCACATTCTCCATTCTTGGTATTCTGACCAGCTGAATAGCAGCAAATTCCGACACCAGTTCCTTTGCCTTTTCATGATATCTGATCATTAATTCTCCTTTGGCTTCATATACTCCCATCATTTGATTTATGACCAGTTGCGAATCACTGAAGACAATAACTTGTTCCGCCCCCATGGTTTTTGCCAAACTAAGACCTGCAATCATGGCTTCATATTCAGCCTCATTATTCGAAGCTTTAAATTGGAAACGTAGGGTCGTATCCACTAAGAAATTATTTGGATATTACTTTTTGAGTCAACTCCGCCTTTGCCGTGTTTAACTTCTTATATTTTTTTGGACACTACTAGTGCCAAGATCGGATAAAAGAGGAGGGTTGCGTTTGGTAGCTAGTACCCAGTGTAAAACTTTGTCAGATCCTTATGAACATGAATTCTACGAATATACGCGCTAATACTAGGGCATTCCCATTAAGTGATGGATTTCACCTTCCATCGGGTGTTTCAAAAAATTGGCAAGGGCATTGCGCTTTTCATCGGGAGTTTAAAAAAATAGGCAAGGGATATCGCATCGTCACCCTGATGCAATGAAAAATACGCAAGGGAACCTGTAACAATCTGGTCGTGTGTTGGAAAAAAAGTTAGTCCTAGGTACTAGATTTAGGTTAGTGACTTGGAAAATAGGGCCCATGACG
Source organism: Sambucus nigra (assembly GCA_949130495.1). Lineage (NCBI taxonomy): Eukaryota > Viridiplantae > Streptophyta > Magnoliopsida > Dipsacales > Adoxaceae > Sambucus > Sambucus nigra. Next base: position 404,134,403 of record OX422211.1, read on the forward strand.
GGGAAATGGATGGAGTTAGTAGATACCATGATAAGAAGAAAAGTTAACATAACCAGTTTACAAGAAACTAAATGGGTCAGTGAGAAAGATAGAGAAATAAAAAATATAGGGTTTAAATTATACTATGCAGGAAAATATAAAAATAGGAACGGAGTTGGAATATCGTAACCTTTATTAGTAAAGTTAGGGGGACTTATACTTGTAAAATTAGTATTAGGTAAAAATATCATTAATATTATTAGTTCCTAGGCACCCCAAGTAAAATTAGATGAGTACACTAAAGTATAATTTTGGCAACAAATGGATGAACTGATTCAAGAAATACCCATAGGTGAGAAAATCTAGCTAGCAACTGATTTGACATTGATTAATCATATTTAGCTGGTTTGTTTCATGTTTATCTAGCTATTCTTCAAGTTGATTTAATCATATTGGTGTCATATTATGCTAGATGTGTTTATTTTTTCACCGGATTGTCTATTCTAGACAAAAAGGGGGAGTGATGTATGTGATCTAGGGGGAGTTTTGTGAGCTTTTGATTTATATCATTTTTTCCTCCATACTTCACTGGGTATTTTTCTGTTTCATGTGTGTAGGTATGCTTAAATAGATTCGAGATTTCAAGTCTACATGACATTCAGACATTCAGAGATAGTTTCATGTTTGCCGGTTCATCGTTTATAAGTCTTATCCTGTACTAATGATGTAATTTTATTTTTGGGTTTTATGGGATGAGATTTAGGCATCATACAGCTTGACGACCCAACTTAGGCATTTCACTGTTGGTTTTGTCCCAGAATAGTCAAAGGGGGAGATTTTTAAGGACCAAATTTCCAATTGAGTCCATGTATAGTTTTGACTTATTCTCGGAATAAAGCATGTTTGAGTCATATGTAAATTGTTATTGTTACAATCCCACACACACTATGACGTGTGGAAGATTAATTGAAGATGTTGCGGTAAATCTTCAAGGAATTAATTATGCCGAAGTTTAATTGGTACAAATTTCTCATCTTCAAAGTTTAATTGCATTACAAGATCACTCAGGTATGAATGCATAATGTTAATGAAGCTCGGAATTTAATTTTATAAAAAATAAGGATGTTATTTTTTAAAGAAAATGTTTTTAAAAGGTTTATTAGTGTTTGAATTCGTTTACACTTCATTTTAATCAGATAAGGACGTTATATAGTTGGTCTCAGTTTTAACTCTAAATTGGGTGTCGTTCAAACGACATAAAATGTGGTTCGAACGAGAACCACTATTAGAATGGCGTAGTATCTCGCTCGAACGAGACGCACCGCCTTAAAAAATATATTTAAGGAGTGTCCCAGTTATTTTCTCTAAGGGTGTACAGTATGAAAAAAATTACAATCCAGAGACTTTTCTAGACAAATTTTTCTAAGGCTTGTCACTGTAAAACATCCTTAGAGTTTACAAAGATTTGAGTTATCATTAGCATATGTTTATGTGATCTTTATCGAACCAATTTAGGTTTTTCAACACTTGAACATTGTTGGTTTTGTGGTGGAGAAGCTAAGAAGGTTACTTTCGTGTTCAATATCGTAGACGACACAAGGACGTATCGATGGATATCGAGGCATTCATGAAGGCGACTGTTGTGAACGAGCATCATAGAAGAAGGTTACTTTCTGCATGGGCACTGTGAAGATTGGTAGAAGATCAGAGGAGCATCAAGTCTTGTGGGTGGATCGAGTTGTTGTATAAGACTACCGTCTGACTTTGTAAAACCATTGTCATAGTGATTGTTTGGCCTGGGCCATCCGAGTTTTTTTCCCATTTGTGGTTTTCCTTGTACATCGGCATTGTGAGTATTTCTTTACTTTATTTTACTTGCTGTAATCACTAATTGCATGCTTAGGGTTAAACAAAATAAAATTTGGTTTAGTTAATTTTTGTCACATATTGGTGTGGTTTAGAAAAATGAAAAGAGTCTTTCAAAAAGAAAAAGTTTTTTTTTTGTTTAAGTTGAATTCAGGACCTATAGAGAAGCCTATTTCTCGAATATTGATTTGAGGTCAGGATACAACATTTGCGAATCAGGGAGAAGGATGTCCCTAAAACCACATTTTTTACAAGATATGTGTATTACGAGTTCAGGGTTTGTAACACCCCGTATTTTTTAAGATTTAAATAATTATGTGATTGATAATTATTGTTGGATTAATTAAATTAAAATGTGAGAATTAATTATTAATCCAGATTAAAATTGAATAATTACTAGCATGATGAGAAGTTAGTAAGTAGTAATATTACTGTGAGAATAAGTAATATGGAATGGAGATTTTATATAACTTGCCATAAGAGAGAAATACGACAATTTGGTATATTAAGTCGGGACGCGCGTGTGAGTCGTGTCAGGACTAATTAAGTGGAATAAAAAGGTAAATTATTTTAAGTAACTCGTATGATCATTTTGAGTGCGCTGTTGAGTCCGAAGGGGTCGAGATAGTCAGAAAACTCTGCCCGGGTATTCAATTTGGACTCCGGGATATTTTTAGGCCAAGCCGGCACCCGGTAGGGGTAGTTTTGTAATTTGAATTTTTGGAGGAATTAAATGGACGAAAATTGGAGAAATAATATATCAGATAATTGGGGATAATTAGGTTTAGGTTACACAAAAATCAAGAGAGATCCATAGTGGTTGAGGGAGAGCAAATTCCAAAGGAGGAGAGGCAATTTACACCACCTTGCACAACCACCACCACCATCATGTAGATGGAAACGTGAGGAGCGCATCCATACCAACAGGACCAATAGATCAGACCATCAAAATCGAGGCAAGTGTTTATTACTTGCTTTTCTTTACCAATAACCATGTTCATGTTAGTGTAGGGATGAAACATCAACATATTGTTCATAATATTGAAGAAAATTGGAGATTGGATATACATGATTTTAATTTGAGATTAAATTAGGTTGAACCCTTCGAGCATGTAGATTTGAAATCACGTTTTGATGACTCTTTGTGATGAACGAATTTGAGAATTTTACGTTCTTGAATGAAAATTGGAAGAATTAGGGTTTGTGTAATTAAATTGGGGATTTCATATTTCATTAACGATTTGTAATGATTTAATGATTCTAGGTTGTTAGAATTCATTTACAAATGTTAGGATTCGATTTGGGACTGATTGATAGGAGTTTGGGATGATATTTTAGAGGTTTTAGGGTTGAAAAATGGTGAAAAACGAGGCTGTATAAGGTTGAAGACGAAACAGCCCAGGTCGTGAGATGTCGCTTGAAGTCGTTCGAGCGAGATTGGTTATCGTGCGAAGTCGTTCGAGCGACATGTGGAAGTCGTTCGAGCGAGATCCATTCTGGTTCGAGCGAGATTTCTAATTTTTAGAGAATTTCCTATTTTGCCCCTATTTGTGTAAACAGTCAATTTGAGTGAGAAAAATTAGTGTTCGATGAACCCAAAATAGTGCAGAATTATTGGGAGTTGTTTAGGTGTAATGATTCAAATATTTGGAACGGTGAATTTACCTTGAAGATTGCGAGAGAGAGATAATCGTAATTGTAAATGCTTCGAGAGTATTAAGTGATAAATACTAACGATATTAGTTCTAACGATATGGAACTTATAAGAATAAAAATTAGTTGTTACTTTTGGTACTTCTTATGATTATGTATTAAGGATTTTCAGGTGACATATTATCCTTATATATATTATGAGAGAGGGAATATCGTGATTTAAAAATACGTTGATAGTATTTAGTGATGATAATACTATGTATGGAATATGACATTTGGTTGTGTGTATACCGTTTGATTTGATGGGTTGTGTGTATACCTATATTTGATATTATGTGTATGACATACCTAGCTGCTTTATACTTTGTACCCGGTATCACCTTTGCTTTTCTTGGGTGCGAGACTCATGACTACGGGGTCAGTTTGTAGAAGTTACATTGGTCCCGTATGAGGTGTTCGTGCCTCTTACCCGTTTGGGGGCTGGTTTGGGTTTTCACCCTTTAAGGGGTTGCTTTTAAGCTTAATCGATATATTTTCAAATTATCATCATATTCTCAAGCCGAGAGGCACGTGACTACGCTGTCTGTTCGTACAACTTACATTCGTCCCGTGCGAGGTGTTCGTGCCTCTTAGGGGGGGATTAGGGGGCTGGTTTGGGCTTTCACCTTCAAAGGGCATGTTTTTTAGCCGAATCTACGTATTTTAAAATTATCGTCATATTCTCAAACCAGGAGACCCGTGACTTCACGATCAGTTTGTACAAGTTACATTGGTCCCGCGCGAGGTGTTCAAGCCTCTTACATGGCTGTTTGGGGGATGGTTTGAGTTTTCACCCATTAAGGGCTTTCTTTTAAGGTTAATTGATATATTTTCAAATTATCGTTATATTCTCAAACCGACAGGCCCGTGACTACACTGTTAGTTTGTACAACTTACATTGGTCCCGTGCGAGGCATTCGTACCTCTTACGTGGCCATTTGGGGGATGCTTTGGGTTTTCACCCCCAAACGGCATGTTTATTAGCCTAATATACGTATTTTGAAACTATTGTCATATTCTCAAACCGGGAGACCCTAGACTACGCGGTCAATTTGTACAAGTTACATTGTTCCCGTGCGAGGTGTTCGTGCCTCTTACGGGGCCGTTTGGGTGCGGGTTTGGGTTTTCACCCTTTAAAGGCTTGTTTTTAAGCTTAATCGATATATTTTCAAATTATCATCATATTCTCAAGTCGAGAGGCACGTGACAACACTGTCTGTTCATACAACTTACATTGGTCCCGTGCGAGGTGTTCGTGCCTCTTAGGGGGCCGTTAGGGGGATGGTTTGGGTTTTCACACTCAAACGGCTTGTTTTTAAGCATAAACCCATTTTGAAATTATCGTCATATTCTCAAATCGGAAGACCCGTGACTACGCGGTCAGTTTCTACAGGTTACATTGGTCCCATGCGAGGTGTTCGTGCCACTTACGGGGCCATTTGGGGGTTGGTTTTGGTTTTCATCCTCAAACGGCATGTTTTTAAACCTAATCTACGTATTTTGAAATTATCATCATATTCTGAAACCGGGAGACCCATGACTACGCGGTCAGTTTGTACAAGTTACATTGGTCCCGTGCGAGGTGTTCGTGCCTCGTACGGGGCCGTTTGGTTGCTGGTTTGGGTTTTCACCCTTTAAGAGCTTGTTTTTAAGCTTAATCGATATATTTTCAAATTATCGTCATATTCTCAAACGGAGAGGCCCGTGACTACACTGTCAGTTCGCACAACTTACATTGGTCCCGTGCGAGGAGTTCGTGATTCTTAGGGGGGCGTTAGGTGGCTGGTTTGGGTATTCACCCTCAAACGACTTGTTTTTAAGCCTAATCTACGTATTTTGAAATTATCGTCATATTCTCAAATCGGGACACCCGTGACTACGCGGTCAATTTGTACAAGTTACATTGTTCCCATGCAAGGTGTTCGTGCCTCTTACGGGGCCATTTGGGTTCGGGTTCGGGTTTGGGTTTTCACCCTTTAAAGGCTTGTTTTTAAGCTTAATCGATATATTTTCAAATTATCATCATATTCTCAAATCGAGAGGCACGTGACAACGCTGTCTGTTCGTACAACTTACATTGGTCCCATGCGAGGTGTTCGTACCTCTTAGGGGGCCGTTAGGGGGATGGTTTGGGTTTTCACCCTCAAACGGCTTGTTTTTAAGCCTAAACTCATTTTGAAATTATCGTCATATTCTCAAATCGAGAGACCCGTGACTAAGCGGTCAGTTTCTACAAGTTACATTGGTCCCATACGAGGTGTTCGTGCCACTTATGGGGCCATTTGGGGGTTGGTTTGGGTTTTCACCCTCAAAAGGCATGTTTTTAAGCCTAATCTAAGTATTTTGAAATTATCGTCATATTCCGAAACCGGGAGACCCGTGACTATTCGGTCAGTTTGTACAAGTTACATTGATCCCGTGCAAGGTGTTCATTCCTATTACAAGGCCGTTTGGGGGCTGGTTTGGGTTTTCACCCATTAAGGCTTGTTTTTAAGCTTAATCGATATATTTTCAAATTCTCATCATATTCTCAAATCGAGAGTCCCGTGATTACGCTGTCAGTTCGTACAACTTACATTGGTCCCGTGCGAGGTGGTCATGCCTCTTAGGGGGGGCGTTAGGTGGCTGGTTTGGGTATTCATCCTCAAACAACTTGTTTTTAAGCCTAATCTCCGTATTTTGAAATTATCGTCATATTCTCAAACCGGGAGACCTGTGACAACGAGGTCAGTTTGTACAAGTTACATTATTCCCAGGCGAGGTGTTCGTGCCTCTTACGGGGCCGTTTGGGGGCTGATTTGGGTTTTCACCCTTCAAGGGCTTGTTTTTAAGCTTAATTGATATATTCTCAAATTATCGTCATATTCTCAAACCGGGAAGCCCGTGACTATGCCGTAAGTTCGTACAACTTACATTGGTCCCGTACGAGGTGTTCGTGCCTCTTTGGGTTTTCTCCCTCAAACGACTTGTTTTTAAGCCTAATCTATGTATTTTGAAATTATCTTCTTATTCTCAAACCGGGGGACCCGTGACTACGCGGTCAAGTTACATTGGTCCCGTACGAGGTGTTCGTGCCACTTACGGTGCTGTTTGGGGGTGGTTTGGGTTTTCACCCTTTAAGGGGTTGTTTTTAAGGTTAATCGATATATTTAAAAATTAGCATCATATTCTCAAACCTAGAGGACCGTGATTACACTGTCAGTCCGTACAACTTACATTGGTCCCGTGCTAGGTGTTCGTGCCTCTTACGGGGCCATTTGGGGGATGGTGTGGGTTTTCACCCTCAAACGGCATGTTTTTAAACCCTAATCTACGTATTTTGAAATTACCGTCATATTCTCAAACCGGAAGACCCGTGACTATGCGGTCAGTTTGTACAAGTTACATTGGTCCCGTGCAAGGTGTTCGTGCCTCTTACGGGGCCGTTTGGTTGCTGGTTTGGGTTTTCACCCTTTAAGCGCTTGTTTTTAAGCTTAATCGATATATTTTCATATTATCGTCGTATTCTCAAACCAAGAGGCCCGTGACTACACTGTCAGTTCGTTGAACTTACATTGGTCCCGTGCGAGTTGTGCGTGCCTCTTACGGGTTCATTTACGGTCTAGTTTGGGTTTTCACCCTCAAACGACATGTTTTTAAGCCTAATCTACGTATTTTGAAATTACTGTCATATTCTCAAAATCGGGAGACCCGTGACTATGCAGTCAGTTTGTACAAGTTACGTTGGTCCTGTGCGAGGTGGTCGTGCCTCTTACGGGGCCGTTTGGGGGCTGGTGTGGGTTTTCACCCTTTAAGGGCTTGTTTTTAATCTTAATCGATATATTTTCAAATTATCGTCATATTCTGAAATCGAGAGCACCGTGACTACGCTGTCGTTCGTACAACTTAAATTTGTGTCGTGCAAGATGTTCGTGTCCTTAGGGGGGCGTTAGGGGGCTGGTATGGGTATTCGCCCACAAACGGCTTGTTTTTAAGCCTAATTTTCGTTTTTTTGAAATTATCGTCATATTCTCAAACCGCGAGACCCGTGACTACGGGGTCAGTTTGTAGAAGTTACATTGGTCCCGTATGAGGTGTTCGTGCCTCTTACCCGTTTGGGGGCTGTTTTGGGTTTTCACCCTTTAAGGGGTTGCTTTTAAGCTTAATCGATATATTTTCAAATTATCATCATATTCTCAAGCCGAGAGGCACGTGACTACGCTGTCTGTTCGTACAACTTACATTCGTCCCGTGCGAGGTGTTCGTGCCTCTTAGGGGGCATTAGGGGGCTGGTTTGGGCTTTCACCTTCAAAGGGCATGTTTTTTAGCCGAATCTACGTATTTTGAAATTATCGTCATATTCTCAAATCGGGAGACCCGTGACTTCACGATCAGTTTGTACAAGTTACATTGGTCCCGCGCGAGGTGTTCGAGCCTCTTACATGGCTGTTTGGGGGATGGTTTGAGTTTTCACCCGTTAAGGGCTTTCTTTTAAGGTTAATTGATATATTTTCAAATTATCGTTATATTCTCAAACCGACAGGCCCGTGACTACACTGTTAGTTTGTACAACTTACATTGGTCCCGTGCGAGGCGTTTGTACCTCTTACGTGGCCATTTGGGGGATGCTTTGGGTTTTCACCCCCAAACGGCATGTTTATTAGCCTAATATACGTATTTTGAAACTATTGTCATATTCTCAAACCGGGAGACCCTAGACTACGCGGTCAATTTGTACAAGTTACATTGTTCCCGTGCGAGGTGTTCGTGCCTCTTACGGGGCCGTTTGGGTGCGGGTTTGGGTTTTCACCCTTTAAAGGCTTGTTTTTAAGCTTAATCGATATATTTTCAAATTATCATCATATTCTCAAGTCGAGAGGCACGTGACAACGCTGTCTGTTCGTACAACTTACATTCGTCCCGTGCGAGGTGTTCGTGCCTCTTAGGGGGCCGTTAGGGGGATGGTTTGGGTTTTTACCCTCAAACGGCTTCTTTTTAAGCATAAACCCATTTTGAAATTATCGTCATATTCTCAAATCGGAAGACCCGTGACTACGCGGTCAGTTTCTACAGGTTACATTGGTCCCATGCGAGGTGTTCGTGCCACTTACGGGGCCATTTGGGGGTTGGTTTGGGTTTTCATCCTCAAACGGCATGTTTTTAAACCTAATCTACGTATTTTGAAATTATCGTCATATTCTGAAATCGGGAGACCCATGACTATGCGGTCAGTTTGTACAAGTTACATTGGTCCCGTGCGAGGTGTTCGTGCCTCGTACGGGGCCGTTTGGTTGCTGGTTTGGGTTTTCACCCTTTAAGAGCTTGTTTTTAAGCTTAATCGATATATTTTCAAATTATCGTCATATTCTCAAACGGAGAGGCCCGTGACTACACTGTCAGTTCGCACAACTTACATTGGTCCCGTGCGAGGAGTTCGTGATTCTTAGGGGGGCGTTAGGTGGCTGGTTTGGGTATTCACCCTCAAACGACTTGTTTTTAAGCCTAATCTACGTATTTTGAAATTATTGTCATATTCTCAGATCGGGACACCCGTGACTACGCGGTCAATTTGTACAAGTTACATTGTTCCCATGCGAGGTGTTCGTGCCTCTTACGGGGCCGTTTGGGTGCGGGTTTGGGTTTTCACCCTTTAAAGGCTTGTTTTTAAGCTTAATCGATATATTTTCAAATTATCATAATATTCTCAAGTCGAGAGGCACGTGACAACGCTGTCTGTTCGTACAACTTACATTGGTCCCGTGCGAGGTGTTCGTACCTCTTAGGGGGCCGTTAGGGGGATGGTTTGGGTTTTTACCCTCAAACGGCTTATTTTTAAGCCTAAACCCATTTTGAAATTATCTTCATATTCTCAAATCGAGAGACCCGTGACTAAGCGATCAGTTTCTTCAAGTTACATTGGTCCCATGCGAGGTGTTCGTGCCACTTACGGGGCCATTTGGGGGTTGGTTTGGGTTTTCACCCTCAAAAGGAATGTTTTTTAGCCTAATCTAAGTATTTCGAAATTATCGTCATATTTCGAAACCGGGAGACCCGTGACTATGTGGTCAGTTTGTACAAGTTACATTGGTCCCGTGCAAGGTGTTCATTCCTATTACAGGGCCGTTTGGGGGATGGTTTGGGTTTTCACCCATTAAGGCTTGTTTTTAAGCTTAATCGATATATTTTCAAATTCTCATCATATTCTCAAATCGAGAGTCCCGTGACTACGCTGTCAGTTCGTACAACTTACATTGGTCTCGTTCGAGGTGGTCGTGCCTCTTAGGGGGCGTTAGGTGGCTGGTTTGGGTATTCAACCTCAAACAACTTGTTTTTAAGCCTAATCTCCATATTTTGAAATTATCGTCATATTCTCAAAACGGGAGACCTGTGACAACGAGGTCAGTTTGTACAAGTTACATTGTTTCCGGACGAGGTGTTCGTGCCTCTTAGGGGGCCGTTTGAGGGCTGATTTGGGTTTTCACCCTTCAAGGGCTTGTTTTTAAGCTTAATTGATATATTCTCAAATTATCGTCATATTCTCAAACCGGGAAGCCCGTGACTATGCTGTAAGTTCGTACAACTTACATTGGTCCCGTACGAGGTGTTCGTGCCTCTTTGGGTTTTCTCCCTCAAACGACTTGTTTTTAAGCCTAATCTATGTATTTTGAAATTATCTTCTTATTCTCAAACCGGGGGACCCGTGACTACGCGGTCAAGTTACACTGGTCCCGTGCGAGGTGTTCGTGCCACTTACGGTGCCGTTTGGGGGTGGTTTGGGTTTTCACCCTTTAAGGGGTTGTTTTTAAGGTTAATCGATATATTTAAAAATTAGCATCATATTCTCAAACCTAGAGGACCGTGATTACACTGTCAGTCCGTACAACTTACATTGGTCCCGTGCTAGGTGTTCGTGCCTCTTACGGGGCCATTTGGGGGCTGGTGTGGGCTTTCACCCTCAAACGACATGTTTTTAAAGCCTAAACTACGTATTTTGAAATTACGGTCATATTCTCAAACCGGAAGACCCGTGACTATGCGGTTAGTTTGTACAAGTTACATTGGTCCCGTGCGAGGTGTTCGTGCCTCTTACGGGGCCGTTTGGTTGCTAGTTTGGGTTTTCACCTTTTAAGGGCTTTTTTTAAAGCTTAATCGATATATTTTCAAATTATCGTCATATTCTCAAACCAAGAGGCCCGTGATTACACTGTAAGTTCGCACAACTTACATTGATCCCGTGCTAGGTGTTCGTGCCTCTTACGGGGCCATTTGGGGGCTGGTGTGGGTTTTCACCCTCAAATGGCATGTTTTTAAAGCCTAATCTACGTATTTTGAAATTACCGTCATATTCTCAAACCGAAGACCCGTGACTATGCGATCAGTTTGTACAAGTTACATTGATCCCGTGCGAGGTGTCGTGCCTCTTACGGGGACGTTTGGTTGCTGGTTTGGGTTTTCACCCTTTAAGGGCTTGTTTTTAAGCTTAATCGATATATTTTCAAATTATCGTCATATTCTCAAATCGAGAGGCACGTGACTACGCTGTCTGTTCGTACGACTTACATTGGTCCCGTGCGAGGTTTCTTAGGGGGGCGTTAGGTGGCTAGTTTGGGTATTCACCCTCAAACGACTTGTTTTTAAGCCTAATCTACGTATTTTGAAATTATCGTCATATTCTCAGATCGGGACACCTGTGACTATGCGATCAATTTGTACAAGATACATTGGTCCCGTACGAGGTGTTCGTGCCTCTTACGGGGCCGTTTGGGGGCTGCTTTGGGTTTTCACCCTTTAAGGGCTAGTTTTTAAGCTTAATCGGTATATTTTCAAATTATGGTCATATTCACAAACCGATAGGCCCGTGACAACGCTGTCAGTTCGTATGACTTACATTGGTCCCGTGCGAGATGTTCGTGCCTCTTAGGGTGCCGTTAGGGCGATGGCTTGGATTTTCACCCTCAAACGGCATGTTTTTAAGCCTAATCTACGTATTTTGAAATTATCATCAGATTCTCAAACCGGGAGACCTGTGACTATGCGGTCAGTTTTTACAAGTTACATTGGTCCCGTGAGAGCAGTTCGTGCCACTTACGATGCCGTTTATGAGTGATTTGGGTTTTCACCCTTTTTTTTTTTTGGGAAATTGAATATATAAAGAAAAACTAATAATTTACAGAGGAGAAAACCTCAATTGAAGAAAAGGAACCCCGGGGCATACCCCAAAGGCAAACAAACACCAAGACAGAAGCCTAACAAGACTAATCCTTAGAAAAGAAGCCTATCTTCAGGAATGTTCCAGTACATACAAGCCATCCAGTTAGCATAGCTCCTTCTGTTCTTTTTCCATGTAAGCACTTTTGCTCTAACCATGTTTTCAATGCCCTTCACAATGGAGTCAAGGGAATTGGAGACATGCTTGAAGCATCTAGCATTCCTTTCCAACCATATGCAGTAGATAGTGGTAGTAAAGGATAAGGATCTTATCTTATCACATAGGGTCTTCGTAGAGTGGTTAACAGTAGCCATATCCACCTCACTATTTAAATCCTGGGTATCCCTATAGCATTGATTTCTAAGCATCACCTCTTGCCATATACTTTTACTAAGGCTGCACTGAGAGAACAAATGGTTATATGTCTCCCTCTCATTTCCACATAACTCACAAAGGTCATCCAGAGAAACCCCCCATTCATGTAACTTAACTTTAGTGTTGATGGCCCTCCTAACCATCAGCCAAGTAATGAAAGAGCACTTAGGGATGCAAACCTTACTCCACACCAACTTGCTCCAGTTAACCATAGGCTTATGGGCCTTTAAAAGCTCCCAAGCAGAAGCTATGGTGAACTTCCCATTATTTGAGGGCAGCCACACAACATTATCATTTGCATCATGAATAGTAGGAAGAATAGCATTCTTAACATCATTCAGCTCCCAAGTCACAGTTGAAGGCCATCTCCACTCCAATTGGTGGATAAAATCAGAAACTTTTGCTTTTAGATTACTAGCAGAGTCATACACAATGTTTCCCCCATATAGGGGATGCAACGGGCCATTTGGATGCCAATTATCAAACCACATAAATGCATGATTTCCATTCCCTATGATGGTCTTGATTTTACTTCTAAACTTCTCTCTGTTCTTGAGGATTTTCCTCCAACTCCATGAAGAATCGTTTGGGATACTCAGAGCCCAGATGCTCCTTCCTTTGATCTTGTAAGTGTTGCACCATTTGATCCATAGGCTGTCCTTCTTACTGCATAGATTCCATAAGTGCTTAGCCATAGCTGCTCTATTCCAAGTCTCTAAACACTTGATATTTAGCCCCCCCATCCAGAGATACACAAATATCCTTCCAAGCAACTTTTGCCCCTTTGCTATTAGCCTCATCCCCTTTCCATAAGTAATTCCTCATAATTTGCTCAATTTTTTTAATGATACTCTTGGGCAGGATAAAAATGCTTGACCAATACACTTGGATGCTGAAAATCACAGTCTTCACAAGGAGGAGCCTACTTGCAAAACTAAGGAATTTATTAGTCCAACATCTGGTTCTCATAGTAATCCTTTCCACCAAGTGAGAGCAATCATCCTTCTTCAACCTAGTTGTAATGAGAGGAACCCCAAGATATTTGAAAGGAGGGGAACTATGTTGCATTCCAAGAATAGAGGAAATCTCCTGAATCCCATCCACATTAACCCCAGCAGTGAAAAGGTTGCTCTTCTCTAAGTTGACCATCAGCCCAGATAAAGAGCTGAAATTTGATATGGCCTCCTTCACAATGCTGCAAGAAACCTTGTCCCCACCAGCAAAAACAATCAGATCATCAGCAAAACTTAGATGAGTTAGAGCCATCTCCTTGCATCTGGGATGATACCTGAACAGGACTGATTCAGTAGCTTTAGAAATAATCCAAGAGAAAACCTCCATCACAAGCAGGAAAAGGTATGGGGATAGAGGGTCTCCCTGCCTGAGCCCTCTTTTCCCATGAAAGAAGCCATTCAGCTCCCCATTCAGATTAATGGAGAACCTGGTTGTAGTCACACACTTGGAGATCCACCTAATGACTTTGGGGGGGAAACCAACATGGGTCAACAGCTGCATTAGGAAGTCCCAGCTCACAGTATCATAGGCTTTTAGAATATCAATCTTAATTGCACATCTAGGAGGGGTAGAGTCCCTATGATAATTTCTCATTATCTCTTGTAATAGCAAAATGTTATCAGCAATGGATCTGCCTTCAACAAAAGCAGCCTGATTATTACTAATGAGGTCGGGCATCATCTTCTTAAGCCCGCAAGTGATCACTTTGGAAATGCACTTGTACAAGGTGTTGCAGCACGATATAGGTCTGAACTCCCTCATACTTCTAGGGGTTGCACCTTAGGAATCAAAGCCAGACTAGTACAATTCCATTGCTTGAAGAAAATCCCATTATCAAAAAAGAATTTTATAGCCTCACACACCTCTTCCCCAACAAGCTGCCAGTTCTTCTTAAAGAAGTAGCTGTTAAAACCATCAGGACCAGGGGCCTTGTCAGACCCTATGCCAAACATTGCAGCCTTGATTTCATCATGAGTGACCTCTTTCTCCAGTAACGCAGCTTGATTAGAGGTGAGCTTATTCTTTATCACCTCCCCCAAGACAGTGTTAGCATCATCACATTGAGTCCTATTCCCTAACAAGTTTTCAAAAAATCTCACAGCTTCACCAGCCATCTGCTCTTTACCTTCAATTCTCACACCTAGATCATCTTCAATGCTCATAATTTTCCTTCTAGCCACATTTTGATTTACTTTCTTATGAAAGAAAGTATTGTTTTGATCTCCCAGCTGCAACCACTTAATTCTAGCCTTCTGTCTAAGGAAGGATTCCTCCTCATTCCTTAGTTCAGGATATTTGATTCTCATCTCCTTTGCTGCATCCTGCAGCTCCCTATTAGTATCATCTCTATCCAGCTCACTTTGTATAGCATCTAGCTTTGACTTGGAATCAGCTACCTGAGCTGAAATCTTGTTAAAGAACATCCTATTGAAGTGCTTCAAAGAGGCTTTGACACTATTAAGCTTCTTGAAGAGCTTCTGCATTGGGTTCCCATCCACCTCAACATCCCAAGCTTCAATGATAATAGGCAAAAATTCATCGTGATTCATCCAGAAGTTGAAGAACTTGAAGGGCTTTGGTCTCCAATTAATAGTGTTATCCATAAAGGTGATAATAGGACTGTGGTCAGATATTCCACTAGGAAGGGTAATAGCCTGAGAATTAGGAAAAAGAGCAGTCCACATATCATTGTGTATGACTCTATCAATTCTCGATTGAACATTATTGTCACCCCACTGGTTCCTATTCCAGGTGAACCATAAACCACTATTGACCATATCATCCGCATTTAGCTCATTCAGACAATCATTAAACTCCTCAGTTGCAGCTCTATCAATTTCCAAAATCCCCATTTTTTCCTCCTGGCATCTGACCACATTAAAATCCCCCATTAGAATCCAAGGCCTATCATTAACCACCATTTTATTTTCTTTAAGGAATGTCCATAGACATCTACTATGCTCTGGAAGGTTTTCCCCATATATGAAGGTAGCATGAAAAGAGTAGCTAGTACCAATGATATTTACAAGGCAGAACAGGGCCTGTCTATGAGTGTTAATCACCTCAATCTTCAAAATATTGGGGTTCCAACCCACAATCACTCTAGCCACACCCCCATCCGTAGGGCAGTTATGGATATACTCCCAATGATAGAAGCATATACTTTTGATAGTATCCAGATTGTTCCTTCTGATCTTAGTTTCCACAAGATTGATAAGGTCTAAACTATTATCTTTTATTAGTTTAACCACCTCCACCTGCTTATGGGGAGCATTAAGACCCCTTATATTCCATGTACCCATTCTGGTCATCTATACTTTTTAAATTTGTTACCTGATTTCTTCTTCCCTTTCTTGTTACTTCCAGATAACTCATTGCCTTCACCTTTGTCTCCTCCCCTTTCCACCCCCTTGTCAAATTCATCAACTGCCTTAATCTTAAGAACCAAGCCAGCTGGTGCAGGAGTGGACATTAGAGGATCTTCATTCTCAGTCTCCAAAATATCAAAGGAATTAGAGGTATTTATGCTCTTATCCCCTGCTACTATCACTGGATTTGTAACTACCTCAGCCTGCCCTACTATTGGGTCACTCCTGGCATTAGGAACTAGATTGGTAACTTCCACATCCTGTACTGATTTTGGTTTTGTTGCCCTCTTTTATCATTAGGAATAGGTTTCTTCGTGGTTGAGTGTTGCACTTGGGTCCATTCCTCTTCTAAGGCCTTCTGAATCTCAGTTTGACTTTTGAAAGGAAACATCTTCTCTTTGTTGTTTGTTGCCACCCATGCCTTCTTAGCCTTCTGACAATTAAGGAGATCATGACCAAAAATGCCACATTTTATACAAGATGGAGGTTTTTCTTGGTACTCAACTGTAACCACAGCAATGGACCCATCCTCCATTTTAATATCAATGGTCTTAGGGTATTCTCCCATTACTTTTATCTCAACACATATCCTAGCAAAACTAATTTTCTGCATTCCTTCAGTTATAGTATCAGCATACATTGGTATTCCAACTGAGCTTGCCACATAGCTAAGCCCCTCCTCTGTCCATAACTGGACAGGAATGTCATGAAATTTGACCCAAACTGGAATCACAGAAGTAGTGTCTTTGCTGAAAGAGAAATTTGGAGCCCATTTTTGGATGATAATTGGATTACCCACAAAATGCCATGGGCCATTATCAATTACCTCATCCCTCATATTAGCATTATCAAACATAAAGAAATAGAAACCATTGTTGTGACCCACAATCTGTTTGAGGCCAAACTTGTTCCATAACTTATGTGTTATATTGCAAACTAAGGTGTAAGGTAATTTCCTTCCCAGAAAGCAACCCACCATGCTATTCTCCCATTTAGCATATCCATTAGCTACTATTTCCACTGGAGGGGCAACAGTGATCCTGTTATCAGATATAGAGGGGGGATGATATGTGAGTCGAAGCTTGGGGTGTCTCTTATCGGCAACAACCTCCTTCCAAGATTTCTCCACAACTTTGTTCTTGGGGGAGCATGGAATAGGTCCACACCCTTCCCCTGCTACATGCTTTTCCCCACTCTTACCTCCAACCCCGGTATTGGTGGAGTCCTTATTTTCGTATATGGCTCTTCCATGTTGCAGAACATCCTCATATGAGAAACCTTTATGCTTCATGAATTCCTTGTACATCTCTACAATCTTAGAGTCATGTATCGTATCTTTGCCCCAACTTCCATCTGAGGCATCAATTTGTCCCTCTTCAGTTACTTCCACGTCAATTGAATCTTGAAAATCAATCGGACCAGACTCCATTCCCATGCCACTTTCTTGATTGATGGGAATTCTCACAGCATCATAAGGAACAAATCTAGCACCATCCATGGGGGTGTTACGCCTCTGGGAGTTCCCTTATGTGTGTGTGGACGTTTGGGAAGGGTTGGGGTTAAGAGTCCAGCCACCACGAATGGCCGGAGGTAGTTTGTTCATGGTAGGCTATGGGTTAGGGTGGCCGGAGGTAGTTTGGTTGGGTATGGCGGCGACAAGTTTAGGGTTGTGCTTGGCTGAAGGTTTCCTAGAGAGAAGTGGGAGCATTTTTTTCTTTCCTCTAGAAATTTCCATCTAACGGCTTGTTATGGTTTTCACCCTTTTTTAAAGGATAATCGATATATTTTCAAATTATAGTCATATTCTCAAACCGAGAGGCCCGTGACTACACCGTCAGTTCGTTGAACTTACATTGGTCCCGTGCGTGTTGTTCGTGCCTCTTACGGGTTCATTTGTGGTCTAGTTTGGGTTTTAACCCTCAAACGCCATGTTTTTAAGCCAAATCTACGTATTTTGAAATTACTGTCATATTCTCAAAACGGGGAGACCCGTGACTATGCGGTCAGTTTGTACAAGTTACGTTGGTTCTGTGTGAGGTGTTCGTGCCTCTTACAGGGCCATTTCGGGGCTGGTTTGGGTTTTCTCCCTTTAAGGGCTTGTTTTTAATCTTAATCGATATATTTTAAAATTATCATCATATTCTGAAATCGAGAGCCCTGTGACTACGCTGTCATTTGTACAACTTAAATTGGTGTCGTGCAAGGTGTTCGTGCCTCTTAGGGGGGCGTTAGGGGGCTGGTTTGGGTATTCGCCCACAAACGGCTTGTTTTTAAGCCTAATCTACGTTTTTTGAAATTATCGTCATATTCTCAAACCGCGAGACCCGTGACTACGTGGTCAGTTTGTACAAGTTACATCGGTCCCGTATGAGGTGTTCGTGCCTCTTACCCGTTTGGGGGCTGGTTTGGGTTTTCACCCTTTAAGGGGTAGTTTTTAAGCTTAATCGATATATTTTCAAATTATCATCATATTCTCAAGCCGAGAGGCACGTGACTACGTTGTCTGTTCGAACAACTTACATTGGTCCCGTGCGACGTGTTCGTGCCTCTTAGGGTGGCGTTAGGGGGCTTGTTTGGGCTTTCACCCTCAAACGACAGTTTTTTGAGCCTAATCTACGTATTTTGAATTTTATCTTCATATTCTCAAACCGGGAGACCCGTGACTACGCGGTCAGTTTTTACAAGTTACATTGGTCCCGTGCGAGGTGTTCGTGTCTCTTTCGGGTATTTTGGGGGCTGGTTTTGGTTTTCACCCTTTACGGGCTTGGTTTTAAGCTTAATCGGTATATTTTCTAATTATCATCATTTTCTCAAACCGAGTGGCCCGTGACTATGCTGTATGTTCGTACAACTTACATTGGTCCCGTACGAGGTTTTCGTGCCTCTTCGGGGCCGTTGGCGGGCTGGTGTGGGTTTTAACCCTGAAACGGCTTGTTTTTTAAGCCAGTAAACGTATTTTGGAATTATCATCAAATTCTGAAACCGAGAGACCCGTGACTACGCGATCAGTTTGTACAAATTACATTGGTCCCGTGCGAGGTGTTCGAGCCTCTTACAGGGCCGTTTGGGGGATGGTTTGAGTTTTCACCCATTAAGGGCTTGCTTTTAAGGTTAATTGATATATTTTCAAATTATCCTTATATTCTCAAACCGACAGGCCCGTGACTACACTGTTAGTTTGTACAACTTACATTGGTCCCGTGTGAGGTGTTTGTGCCTCTTACGGGGCCATTTGGGGGATGGTTTAGGTTTTCACCCCCAAACGGCATGTTTTTTAAAGCCTAATCTACGTATTTTAAAACTATTGTCATATTCTCAAACCGGGAGACCCTAGACCACGCGGTCAGTTTGTACAAGTTACATTGTTCCTGTGCGAGGTGTTCGTGCTTCTTACGGGGCTGTTTGGGTGCTGGTTTGGGTTTTAACCCTTTAAGGGCTTGTTTATAAGCTTAATCGATATAGTTTCAAATTATCATCATATTCTCAAGCTGAGAGGCACGTGACTACGCTGTCTGCTCGTACAACTTACATTGGTCCCGTGCGAGGTGTTCGTGCCTCTTAGGGGTCCGTTAGGGTGCTGGTTTGGGTTTTCACCCTCAAACGGCTTCTTTTTAAGCCTAAACCCATTTTGAAATTATCGTCATATTCTCAAATCGTGAGACTCGTGACTATGCGGTCAGTTTCTACAAGTTACATTGGTCCCATGCGAGGTGTTCATGCCACTTACAGGGCCATTTGGGGGTAGGTTTGGGTTTTTAACCCTCAAAAGGCTTGTTTTTAAGCCTAATCTACGTATTTTGAAATTATCGTCATATTTCGAAACCGGGAGACCCGTGACTATGCAGTCAGTTTGTACAAGCTATATTGGTCCTGTGCAAGGTGTTTGTGCCTCTTACAGGGCCGTTTGGAGGCTGGTTTGGGTTTTCACCCATTAAGGGCCTGTTTTTAAGCTTAATCGATATATTTTCAAATTCTCATCATATTCTCAAATCGAGAGTCCCGTGACTACGCTGTCAGTTCGTACAACTTACATTGGTCCCGTGGGAGGTGTTCGTGCCTCTTAGGGGGGGTGTTAGGCGGCTGGTTTGGGTATTCAACCTCAAACAACTTGTTTTTAAGCCTAATCTACGTATTTTGAAATTATCGTCATATTCTCAAACCGGGAGACCCGTGACAACGCGGTCAGTTTGAACAAGTTACATTGTTCCCGGGCGAGGTGTTCGCGCCTCTTACGGGGCCGTTTGGGGGCTGGTTTAGGTTTTCACCCTTCAAGGGCTTGTTTTTAAGCTTAATTGATATATTCTCAAATTATCGTCATATTCTCAAACCGGGAGGCCCGTGACTATGCTGTAAGTTCATACAACTTACATTGGTCCCGTATGAGGTGTTCGTGCCTCTTAGGGGCCGTTTGGGGGCAGGTTTGGGTTTTCTCCCTCAAACGACTTGTTTTTAAGCCTAATCTATGTATTTTGAAATTATCTTCTTATTCTCAAACCACATGTGACTACGCGGTCAGTTTGTACAAGTTACACTGGTCCCGTGCGAGGTGTTCCTGCCACTTACGGTGTCGTTTGGGGGAGGTTTGGATTTTCACCCTTTAAGGGCTTGTTTTTAAGGTTAATCGATATATTTTCAAATTATCGTCATATTCTCAAACCGAGAGGCCCGTGATTACACTGTCAGTTCGCACAACTTACATTGGTCCCGTGCTAGGTGTTCGTGCCTCTTACGGGGCCATATGGGGGCTGGTGTGGGTTTTCACCCTCAAACGACATGTTTTTAAAGCCTAATCTACGTATTTTGAAATTAAGGTCATATTCTCAAACCGGAAGACCCATGACTATGCGGTCAGTTTGTACAAGTTACATTGGTCCCGTGCGAGGTGTTCGTGCCTCTTACAGGGCCGTTTGGTTGCTGGTTTGGGTTTTCACCCTTTAAGGGCTTGTTTTTAAGCTTAATCGATATATTTTAAAATTATATTTCCCAAAAAAAAAATCATCATATTCTCAAGCCGAGAGGCACGTGACTACGTTGTCTGTTCGCACAACTTATATTGGTCGCGTGCGAGGTGTTTGTGCTTCTTTGGGGGGGCGTTAGGTGGCTGGTTTGGGTATTCACCCTCAAACGACTTGTTTTGAAGCCTAATCTACGTATTTTGAAATTATCGTCGTATTCTCAGATCGGGACACCCGTGACTACGCGGTCAATTTGTACAAGATACATTGGTCCCGTGCGAGGTGTTCGTGCCTCTTACGGGGCCGTCTGTGGGCTGCTTTGGGTTTTCAACCTTTAAGGGCTAATTTTTAAGCTTAATCGATATATTTTCAAATTATGGTCATATTCACAAACCGAGAGGCCCGTGACTACGCTGTCAGTTCGTACAACTTACATTAGTCCCGTGCGAGGTGTGCGTGCCTCTTAGGGTGCTGTTAGGGGGATGGTTTGGGTTTTCACCCTCAAACGGCATGCTTTTAACCCTAAACTACGTATTTTGAAATTATCATCAAATTCTCAAACCGGGAGACCCGTGACTATGCGGTCAGTTTTTACAAGTTACATTGGTCCCGTGCGAGCGGTTCGTGCCACTTACGGTGCCGTTTTATGAGTGATTTGGGTTTTCACCCTTTAAGGGCTTGTTTTTATAGGATAATCGATATATTTTCAAATTATAGTCATATTCTCAAACCGAGAGGCCCGTGACTACACCGTCAGTTCGTTGAACTTACATTGGTCCTGTGCGAGTTGTTCGTGCCTCTTACGGGTTCATTTGCGGCCTAGTTTGGGTTTTAACCCTAAAACGGCATGTTTTTTAGCCTAATCTACGTATTTTGAAATTACATTCATATTCTCAAAATGGGGAGACCCGTGACTATGCGGTCAGTTTGTACAAGTTACGTTTGTCCTGTGCGATGTGTTCGTGCATCTTACGGGGCCGTTTGGGGGCTGGTTTGGGTTTTCACCCTTTAAGGGCTTATTTTTAATCTTAAACCATATATTTTCAAATTATCGTCATATTCTTAAATCGAGAGCCCCGTCCGTGACTACGCTGTCATTCCTACAACTTAAATTGATGTCGTGCAAGGTGTTTGTGCCTCTTAGGGGTGCGTTAGGGGGCTGGTTTGTGTATTCGCCCACTAACGTATTGTTTTTAACACTAGGTTTTTTGAAATTATCGTCATATTCTCAAACCGCGAGACCCGTGACTACGTGGTCAGTTTGTACAAGTTACATCGGTCCCGTATGAGGTGTTCGTGCCTCTTACCCGTTTGGGGGCTAGTTTGGGTTTTCACCCTTTAAGGGGTTGTTTTTAAGCTTAATCGATATATTTTCAAATTATCATCATATTCTCAAGCCGAGAGGCACGTGACTACGCTGTCTGTTCGTACAACTTACATTGGTCCCGTGCGAGGTGTTCGTGCCTCTTAGGGGGGACGTTAGGGGGCTGGTTTGGGCTTTCACCCTCAAACGGCATGTTTTTGAGCCTAATCTACGTATTTTGAAATTATCGTCATATTCTCAAACCGGGAGACCCATGACTACGCAGTCAATTTTTACAAGTTACCTTGGTCCCTTGCGAGGTGTTCGTGTCTCTTACGGGGATTTTTGGGGCCTGGTTTTGGTTTTCACCCTTTACGGGCTTGGTTTTAAGCTTAATCGATATATTTTGTAATTATCATCATATTCTCAAACCGAGAGGCCCGTGACAACGCTGTATGTTCGTACAACTTACATTGGTCCCGTGCGAGGTTTTCGTTCCTCTTAGGGGGCCGTTGGAGGGCTTGTGTGGGTTTTCACCCTCAAACGACTTGTTTTTAAAGCCAATCAACGTATTTTGGAATTATCATCACATTCTGAAACCGAGAGACCCGTGACTACGCTGTCAGTTTGTACAAGTTACATTGGTCCCGTGCGAGGTGTTCGAGCCTCTTACAGAGCCGTTTGGGGGATGGTTTGAGATTTCACCCGTTAAGGGCTAGCTTTTAAGGTTAATTGCTATATTTTCAAATTATCGTTATATTCTCAAACCGACAGGCCCGTGACTACACTGTTAGTTTGTACAACTTACACTGGTCCCGTGCGAGGTGTTTGTGCCTCTTAAGGGGCCATTTGTGGGATGGTTTGGGTTTTCACCCCCAAATGGCAGGTTTTTAGGCTAATCTACGTATTTTTAAACTATTGTCATATTCTCAAACCGGGAGACCCTGGACCACGCGGTCAGTTTGTGCAAGTTACGTTGTTCCCGTGCGAGGTGTTCGTGCCTCTTACGGGGCCGTTTGGGTGCTGGTTTGGGTTTTCACCCTCTAAGGGCTTGTTTTTAAGCTTAATCGATATATTTTCAAATTATCACCATATTCTCAAGCCGAGAGGCACGTGACAACGCTGTCTGTTCGTACAACTTACATTGGTCCCGTGCGAGGTGTTCTTGCCTCTTAGGGGTCTGGTTTGGGTTTTCACCCTCAAACGGTTTGTTTTTAAGCCTAAACCCATTTTGAAATTATCGTCATATTCTCAAATCGAGAGACCCGTGACTACGCAGTCAGTTTCTACAAGTTACATTGGTCCCATGCGAGGTGTTCGTGCCACTTACGGTGCCATTTGGGGGTTGGTTTGCGTTTTCACCCTCAAAAGGCATGTTTTTTTTTGGGAAAATTATGTATATTAAAACCAAGAATAAACAACGGAACAAATTAGAGGAAGAAAACCCTCAAACCTCCAGAGGGGCATACCCCAACTGGAAAACCAAGTAAACAAATGATAAAGGACCAAACAAACCCAAAATCAATCCTACTCCAGAGAACTCTCTGGAATACCCCAGTTCATGCAAGCCATCCAATTGACGTAGCTTCTTCTCCCCTTCCCCCAAGTCATGAGAGGTATACCCTCAAAAGGCATGTTTTTAAGCCTAATCTACGTATTTTGAAATTATCGTCATATTCCGAAACCGGGAGACCCGTGACTATGCGGTCAGTTTGTACAAGTTACATTGGTCCCGTGCAAGGTGTTCATTCCTCTTACAGGGCCGTTTGGGGGCTGGTTTGGGTTTCCACCCATTAAGGGCTTGTTTTTAAGCTTAATCGATATATTTTCAAATTCTCATCATATTCTCAAATCGAGAGTCCCGTGACTACGCTGTCAGTTCGTACAACTTACATTGGTCCCGTGCGAGGTGTTCGTGCCTCTTAGGGGGGCGTTAGGTGGCTGGTTTGGGTATTCAACCTCAAATAACTTGTTTTTAAGCCTAATCTACGTATTTTGAAATTATCGTCATATTCTCAAATCGGGAGACTTGTGACAACGCGGTCAGTTTGTACAAGTTACATTGTTCCCGGGCGAGGTGTTCGTGCCTCTTACGGGGCCGTTTGGGGGCTGGTTTGGGTTTTTACCCTTCAAGGGCTTGTTTTTAAGCTTAATCGATATATTCTTAAATTGTCATCATATTCTCAAACCGGGAGGCCCGTGACTATGTTGTAAGTTCGTACAACTGACATTGGTCCCGTACGAGGTGTTCGTTCCTTATAGGGGGAAGTTTTGGGTTTTCTCCCTCAAACGACTTATTTTTAAGCCTAATCTATGTATTTTGAAATTATCTTCATACTCTCAAACTGGGAGACCCGTGACTACACGGTCAGTTTGAACAAGTTACACTGGTCCCTGTAATACCCCGTACTTTTGGCTATATTTATTTTGCGATTAATTAATTAAATGCGTATTAATTGGAAATTAATCCGGGTTAAAATACTAACGAGATGCGAGTTGGTATTTGATTATGTGCATACATGTTTTTATATATGTATTTGGTATTATGAAATTTTTCGTGAGATTTATATACGGCATGTTAGAAATTTTGTTGAGACGCGTGGGACCGCCGCGTCACGGTGTAATATTTTGATAATAAAAGTGAATTTAAAATCTATAATCCGTATGGTCATTTTGAGTGCGCCAACGCGTCCGGAAGGGTCGAGATAGTCAGAAAACACTAGCCGGGGGTATAGTTTGGGTCCCGGGGTATTTTTAGGCCATACCGGCAACTTAAAGGGTATTTTGGTAATTTTACATTTTGAGGAATTAAAAGTGACGAAAATTGGTTAATTAAATCTAATGTGGATTTGACCCACTAAGCCCATAACCAACCCATATTAACCTAGAAGGCTACGTAGGTTGTCATTTAGGTTTCCTAAGTTCCCCAAATCAAACCCTAGCCACCTTAAGTCACCATTGGAGAAGGAGCTTGGAGAGAGGAAATTCTGCAGAAAAACATCGTCAAACCTACACCAAAGTCAGAAATCGAATCAAGGCAAGTGATTTAAATTACATTCCTTAAGCAGTGAATGCTTCTTCCATGTTAGAAACCTTGATAATCAATCTTATATAAGAGTTAAAAGAAAACCCATGAAATTGGAAGTTATTATTTAATTTTGGGATAGGTTTGCATGTAGAAACATTGTTTGAAGATTAAATTCAGAGATTTCATATCTATGTGATGTATAAACGGATTAAAATCTGGGAAATTATGATGAGAAAAATCTAGGGTTTGTGTTCTTGAAGAAAATTAGGGAATAATGTAGAAACTTGTGATTTATTGATGTTTAGAAGGTATTAAACCCTTAAAAGATGTTAGTATATCTCCCTAGCATGATTTAGTATGATT
Organism: Sambucus nigra; assembly: GCA_949130495.1. Taxonomy (NCBI): domain Eukaryota; kingdom Viridiplantae; phylum Streptophyta; class Magnoliopsida; order Dipsacales; family Adoxaceae; genus Sambucus; species Sambucus nigra. The sequence continues at coordinate 404,159,535 of OX422211.1, forward strand.
AGAGGACTTAATACATTGTTGGAACGAATTTTAGAAGAGACTTGAGGAGTAAAAATGGTGGAAAACGAATTGGGGAAAAATCTGGGCCGAAACTGGTCATTCGTTAGAAGCAGTCCCCAGGTCGTTCGAACGAACTCGTTCGAATGAGCTTCTCACGAGTTGACCAGTCGTTACTAACGAGTAGTGATTTCGTTCGATATCTCGTTCGAACGAGATATCGTTAGAAGGGACAGTTCGTTCGAACGAACTGGATCTCGTTCGAACAACCTCGTTCGAACGAGACTTCTAACGAGCTGACAGTCCAAACTCGTTCGAACAGCTAGTTCGAACGAGACTTCTAACGAGCTGGCAGTTTGGGCCATTTTGGACTGTTTTGATTTTTGGAGTTCCGTAAACTTATTCGAGGATATAGATATCATTCCGTAGATATAGTAATGATAGAATTGGGACTTTTGGGTATTTATGAGAAGGAATTTACATACGAGAGTTGTATTACATGGACGGTTTGGTTTGAGACGTGAGTGTCTACTACGACGTGAGAAATTATGGCGCGTATGATTACAAACCGGAATAGTACAAATTGTGATAATTATAGTTAGTACGAGAGTGCAATATGTACTACGATTAAAATACGGTATTACTAAGATGTGTGTTTACTTAGTACTAGTATATGAATTGTGTGTATGACATACCTACCATACTTGCTATCACGGGAGGTTGCGTTCGCTTAGGACCCTCTAATCCTTGTGTGCCTACGGGGGGGATATAGACTGGTACCTCGATGAACATAGGTCAGAGAAAGACTTATTGGGATGTTAATAAGTCCGCTGATCGTGGGAGCGTAGGTATGTGCGTGACCCATGTGATGTGACTGTGTTCGCCTCCACTATTTGTGAATTGTGTTATCTGAACTATTCCTGAGAGATTCGGAATATGTGATCCTTATGTACGTGATGTACCGGGATGGATAGCAAGTATGTGTGCACCGCAGCTTAGATCTCGGGGTGCTTGTATTGTATATTTTTGATGTGAATAATATACACTTAATTAATGAGAACATTCATGTTAATGTTGTATAAATAATTACGGTATTGTTTCGAAAAACATAATGAGTTAGCTGATAGAGAAATATGTTGCATATTGAGCATCTGAGTTTACGTTAAACCCTACTTAATTACGAGCGTTATGATGATAATTAGAACCGAGTATTATGGGTAGGATCTATTACAGTCTAGCTAGTTATGATGTCACTTAGCTAGTGGTTTATATCGTTGTAGATGGGTACGTACGTTAGGAGTGCACAGTTAGACGAGAGGTGAGAATATCATGTGAGTGCACGTCCTAACATGTACTTTGCATTTAATGTTTTAAATGTTTTTAAAGCACTTGCAGGTTTTTTTAAAATAACTCCACATTCGGGATCTGACCCGTTTGCTTTTCAAATCTTTTTCTTGTAAAACCATTTTAGGTGCCCAGCCACAGGGACACCAAGCATAGGATTCTCATTCAGGTGACGAGCTGTAGCTGTTTGTGGAAGCTACAGGGATTTGCTTGTAGACGCTTCTATCTTTTGGATTCCAGAGTCACTATCTATCAGTTGTAGGGCGTGTTGCCCATTTCTACTTAGAGCATCTTTTACATTTCAGTTTTCAGACTTTAGCATGTATTGTTTCAGTATTCAGTTTACTTTTCAGTTGTGGGATTGTAGTGAGGAGTTTTTCCTCCAGACTTTATTTACACTATGTGATGGTTATTCGTTTTACTTCAGTATGGTGTATGGTGTTATTTATTTCTTCTTTACACTTGTTGCATGTTATTCAGACTTAAATTAAAATTTGGCAACTTACTTTTTAAATACTAGGTGGTTAGTAAAAAAAAAATGTTTTCGACAGTGATGCTATTAACTGAGCCAACTTGGCATTTTGAATTAATTTAATAAAGGAGTAGCTACCCGGTATTTAATTAGTCGGGGTGTCACAGGTGGTATCAGAGCATCAGGTTCTAGTGTCCTTTAGGATCTGTACGGCTATTATGTTTCCGCTACGTTTCTTTGATATAGAGCCCTATATTTTAGGACTGTTGTACTCTTTTTGTGTATGCTTCGTTCTTTAGCTATATTAAGTTTATAACCGTGAACTTATAAACTTTGTTCTTATTTCAGATGCCTCCACGACGTGCACGACGAGTTCCCAGGGATGCAACGCCCGAACTCCAGCCCGCTCCAGTTCAGGGCATGATGAACGCCGCTGAGGTTGCAGCTATAGTAGCCCAAGTGGTAAATGCCGCAATTGCCGTTGTTCAGCAGGAACCACCTCAGGCGCCGGTTGTCGCGCCAGTACAGGCTAATGCATTCCCGTCTGCTTGGGAGCGTGTACGTGACGCTTTTCAGAAAGCGCATCCGCCAGAGTTTGCAGGAAGCTCAGATGTGGTAGTCTCGAGCCAATGGAGGAAGGATATACAGAGGCATTTGAGAATGCACGATTGCACTGATGTTCAGAAACAGGTGCTAGCTACTTTCAAGCTAGTGGGATCTGCACTACAGTGGTGGGAGTCTATTACCACCGCAGAGGAGAGGGATACTCTCATGATTCAGGAGTTCTGGGTGCGGTTCGACCGCAAGTACTTTCTGTCGGCTGTTCACACGGAAATGAGGAGGAAGCTGATGAGTCTGAGGCAGGAAGGCAAGACAGTGGCCGAGTATGAGGCCGAGTTCACTAATCTGTTGAACATCGTTCCAGACGAGATACCAACAGAGAAGAAGAAGATTGAGAAGTTCACCTACGGGTTGAATTGGAGGATCCGTCAGCATCTGCTCGGGAACCTATCGTTGGCCACGTATTCTGATGTGGTTAACGCTGCATTGTTGCACTGCCAGGACCACCGTTTTCATATGGCCGAGGGCAAGCGGTCGGGGGAGTCTAGCCATCAGGGCAGGACTGGAGGACATGGTGCCAGCGGGTCACAATCTGGTCAGGGGCAGAGACAGAATGAGCAGGGCACCCAGCAGGGGGATAATAAGAGGTTCCGGTCAGGGAACTACAGGCAGGGACAGGGAGGTTTCCGTCAGGGCCATCAGGGTCCAAACGGCCATCAGGGCCAACAGGGACAGAATGGGCAGCAGTTTCACCAGGGCCAGCAGGGCTAAGGGAGGAACGGTAACGGCCACCAAGGCCGGGGACAGCAGGGGCAGAGAGGAGGAAACTTCCCAGGGAAGTGTTTCGTTTGTGGCAAGACTGGCCATAAGCGACAGGATTGTCCTGATAGGGGCAGGGCCCCACAGCAGCACCAGCAGGGTGCTCGCCTGGAGCCACAGAGGCCTATGTTTCCCGCCGCTCTTCCCGCACCACCACAGATGGCAGCACTGCCACCCATTCCAGCAGTCCCAGTTCAGCGGGGGCAGCTATAGTATGGACGTGTCTACAACGTTCACCAGGCTGCAATTCCACAGGCACCGCCCGCGATTGAGGGTACGTTTCCTATCCATGGCACTATGGGTCGGGTGTTATTTGATACGGGTGCTACACGCTGTTTTATAGCTACACACTTCGCGAAAGCTTTAGGATTGTTAGCTACGGCAGAGAGCACAGTGACGTGTGTCGACTAACCATTGGGGAGTGGGTCACTTATTTCCTTTATATGCCGGGGAGTGGGGGTAGAGATTGGTGGTTTGGTATTACCTGCGGACATGTTAGTATTAGATATGCATGTTCACGATGTGATCATCGGTATGGATTGGCTCGTAGCTTATAGGGCCATGATTGATTGCTTCAGCGGAAGCATTGTTTTTGCCATTCTGGGGCAAGAGATGTTTGTAGTGGCGATGCCTCGCCCAGAGGGAGGATCGACCGCTCATCTGTATTATATTGAGGAGGATACCTCTAAGGAGGTAGTGATTCCTTTTGATTCTATCCCAGTAGTCAGAGAGTATTCGGATGTGTTTCAGGAGATACCAGGCTTACCACCCAGTCGAGAGATAGACTTCGTTATAGATTTGCTACCGGGAACGAGACCTATAGCACGCGCACCGTACCGTATGGCTCCAGCTGAGATGAGAGAGCTACGGGATCAGATAGAGCAGCTGTTAGGTCAGGGCTTTATTCGCAGGAATACCTCACCTTGGGGCGCTCCAGTTTTGTTTGTGAAGAAGAGGGACGGTTCACTGAGATTGTGTGTGGACTACCGAGAGTTGAATAAGGTCACGATACGGAATAAGTATCCGTTGCCTCGAATCGATGACTTATTCGACCAGTTGAGAGGAGCTTCTTTCTTCTCGAAGATTGACTTGAGATCGGGATACCATCAGTTGCGTATCAGGGAGGAGGATGTCTCGAAGACTGCGTTCTTGTCGAGATATGGTTCTTACGAGTTTCGGGTTATGCCTTTCGGCTTGACCAACGCTCCAGCAGTGTTTATGGACTTGATGAACAGAGTGTTCAGGGATTTCCTAGACCAGTTTGTCATTGTCTTCATTGATGATATTCTGGTTTACTCCCAGACAGAGGAGGAGCACGCCGAGCATTTGAGACAGGTTTTGCAGACAGTCCGTCAGAACGAGTTGTATGCAAAATATGAGAAGTGCGGGTTTTGGCTGAAGGAAGTCCAGTTCTTGGGTCACATTATTTCCGACCAAGGGATATCTGTTGATCCGGGGAAGGTATCAGCGGTGAGGGAGTGGGGACAGCCCACGACACCAACGGAGATTCGTAGTTTCTTGGGTCTAGCAGGATACTACAGGAGGTTTATTCGGGGTTTCTCGGAGATAGCAGGTCCTTTGACACATCTTACTCGTAAGGGTGTGCCATACATCTGGAGTGATGCATGTCAGTTGGCATTCGATGAATTGAAGGACAAATTGACCTCAGCACCTGTGTTAGCATTGCCGAGACCGGGAGTTGAGTATTTGGTTTACACCGATGCGTCTTTGCAAGGACTGGGAGGTGTATTGCAGCAGGAGAGACAGGCCATAGCTTATGCTTCCCGTAAGCTTAAGCCTCATGAGAAAAATTACCCCACGCATGATTTGGAGTTGGCAGCAGTGGTATTTGCCCTACGGATTTGGAGGCACTATCTTTTGGGGGAGAAGTTCCAACTGTTCACGGACCACAAGTCCCTACAGTACCTGTTCACGCAGAAAGAGTTGAATATGCGGCAACGTAGGTGGCTTGAGTTTGTGAAAGACTATCAGTTCGACATCCAGTACCACCCGGGTAAGGCTAACGTGGTAGCAGACGCGTTGAGCCGTAGGCCAGCAGATGAGGTGGCAGAGGTGTGGAAGGCTAAGTGGAAGGAATTGGGACACCAGGATGCAGTGGCCCGATCTTTCATGTCTGTGATGACCGTTACACCGCAGATTGTCACGAAGGTAGTACGGGCACAGGCCAATGACTCGTTCTGTCAGGAGCAGATAGTTCGATTACTAGCAGAGGGAGCCGAATCCTATACCGTTAGCTCAGACGGGGGATTACGCTTCAATGGGAGATTGGTAGTTCCGGAAGGGGAGGAATTGCGACATGAGGTGATGGCAGAGTCGCACGGCTCACGGTTCGCGGTACATACCGGAGGGGACAAAATGTACCAAGACATGAGACGGCAGTATTGGTGGAGCGGTATGAAGAGAGATATCGCTGAGTTTGTCTCGAAATGCGCCACTTGTCAGCTCGTAAAAGTGGATCATCAGAGACCAGCAGGATTGCTACAGCCATTGGAAATCCCGGTGTGAATGTGGGAGAGCATATCCATGGACTTTATCACGGGGTTGCCTACGTCGCAGAGGGGTCACGACTCCGTTTGGGTAATTATGGACAGGTTGTCCAAGGTCGCTCACTTTTTACCCGTGAGGACTGACTACACTGCGGGACAGTATGTTCAGCTCTTCATTTCAGAGATTGTGAGACTTCACGGTGTGCCCCTGAATATCGTGTCTGACAGAGACAAGATATTTGTTTCGCGGTTTTGGGAAAGTTTCCAGGAGGCCATGGGCACGGAATTGCGGTTGAGTACGGCTTATCATCCGCAAACGGATGGGCAGACAGAACGCACCAATCAAATGTTGGAGGACATGCTACGCATGTGCATTATTGACTTTGGGGGTGGATGGGAGCAATACCTTCCACTGGTGGAGTTTGCTTACAACAACTCCTATCAGTTCACGATTGGCATGGCTCCGTTTGAGGCGTTGTACGGTAGGCCTTGTCGTTCCCCAGCATGTTGGTTAGAAGTGGGGGACAGCAAACTGCTTGGGCCGGAAGTGATTCAGGATACTTCGGCAAGGATTGAGTTGATTCGGAGTCGCATTCGGGTAGCTCAAGACAGGCAGAAGAGTTATGCTGATGCGAAGAGATATTTCAGGGAGTTCCAAGTGGGGGACCAGGTTTTGCTCAGAGTGTCTCCTATGAAGGGGATTATGCGTTTCGGGAAGAAGGGAAAGTTGGCACCAAGGTATGTGGGGCCGTTCCCTATTATTGAGCGGATCGGCCCGGTTGCGTATAGACTTGGGTTACCGGAGCATTTGCATCGGATTCACGACGTGTTCCATATTTCCTCGCTGAGGAAATACCTTAGGGATAATTTGGCTCATTCTCACATTGCTGTGGAGGACATCGATCTCCAGCCGGATAGCTCCTACGAGGAGGGGCCGATTGCTATTTTGGACCGAAGCGAGAGGAAACTGCGGTCAAAGATAGTCCCGTTAGTGCGTGTTCAGTGGCGACATCACAATGTCGAAGAGTCCACATGGGAGCGCGAGGATGAGATGCGCGAGCGTTATCCAGAGCTGTTTTTAGCAGGTACTTTCTAGTTTCGAATTTCGGGACGAAATTCAGTTATTAGGGGGGAAGTATGTAATACCCCGTACTTTTGGCTATATTTATTTTGGGATTAATTAATTAAATGCGTATTAATTGGAAATTAATCCGGGTTAAAATACTAACGAGATGCGAGTTGGTATTTGATTATGTGCATACATGTTTTTATATATGTATTTGGTATTATGAAATTGGTCGTGAGATTTATATACGACATGTTAGAAATTTTGTTGAGACGCGTGGGACCGCCGCGTCACGGTGTAATATTTTGATAATAAAAGTGAATTTAAAATCTATAATCCGTATGGTCGTTTTGAGTGCGCCAACGCGTCCGGAAGGGTCGAGATAGTCAGAAGACACTTGCCGGGGGTATAGTTTGGGTCCCGGGGTATTTTTAGGCCATACCGGCAACTTAAAGGGTATTTTGGTAATTTTACATTTTGAGGAATTAAAAGTGACGAAAATTGGTTAGTTAAATCTGATGTGGATTTGACCCACTAAGCCCATAACCAACCCATATTAACCTAGAAGGCTACGTAGGTTGTCATTTAGGTTTTCTAAGTTCCCCAAATCAAACCCTAGCCACCTTAAGCCACCATTGGAGAAGGAGCTTGGAGAGAGGAAATTCTGCAGAAAAACATCATCAAACCTACACCAAAGTCAGAAATCGAATCAAGGCAAGTGATTTAAATTACATTCCTTAAGCAGTGAATGCTTCTTCCATGTTAGAAACCTTGATAATCAATCTTATATAAGAGTTAAAAGAAAACCCATGAAATTGGAAGTTATTATTTAATTTTGGGATAGGTTTGCATGTAGAAACATTGTTTGAAGATTAAATTCAGAGATTTCATATCTATGTGATGTATAAACGGATTAAAATCTGGGAAATTATGATGAGAAAAATCTAGGGTTTGTGTTCTTGAAGAAAATTAGAGAATAATGTAGAAACTTGTGATTTATTGATGTTTAGAAGGTATTAAACCCTTAAAAGATGTTAGTATATCTCCCTAGCATGATTTAGTATGATTAGAGGACTTAATACATTGTTGGAACGAATTTTAGAAGAGACTTGAGGAGTAAAAATGGTGGAAAACGAATTGGGGAAAAATCTGGGCCGAAACTGGTCATTCGTTAGAAGCAGTCCCCAGGTCGTTCGAACGAACTCGTTCGAATGAGCTTCTCACGAGTTGACCAGTCGTTACTAACGAGTAGTGATTTCGTTCGATATCTCGTTCGAACGAGATATCGTTAGAAGGGACAGTTCGTTCGAACGAACTGGATCTCGTTCGAACAACCTCGTTCGAACGAGACTTCTAACGAGCTGACAGTCCAAACTCGTTCGAACAGCTCGTTCGAACGAGACTTCTAACGAGCTGGCAGTTTGGGCCATTTTGGACTGTTTTGATTTTTGGAGTTCCGTAAACTTATTCGAGGATATAGATATCATTCCGTAGATATAGTAATGATAGAATTGGGACTTTTGGGTATTTATGAGAAGGAATTTACATACGAGAGTTGTATTACATGGACGGTTTGGTTTGAGACGTGAGTGTCTACTACGACGTGAGAAATTATGGCGCGTATGATTACAAACCGGAATAGTACAAATTGTGATAATTATAGTTAGTACGAGAGTGCAATATGTACTACGATTAAAATACGGTATTACTAAGATGTGTGTTTACTTTGTACTAGTATATGAATTGTGTGTATGACATACCTACCATACTTGCTATCACGGGAGGTTGCGTTCGCTTAGGACCCTCTAATCCTTGTGTGCCTACGGGGGGGATATAGACTGGTACCTCGATGAACATAGGTCAGAGAAAGACTTATTGGGATGTTAATAAGTCCGCTGATCGTGGGAGCGTAGGTATGTGCGTGACCCATGTGATGTGACTGTGTTCGCCTCCACTATTTGTGAATTGTGTTATCTGAACTATTCCTGAGAGATTCGGAATATGTGATCCTTATGTACGTGATGTACCGGGATGGATAGCAAGTATGTGTGCACCGCAGCTTAGATCTCGGGGTGCTTGTATTGTATATTTTTTATGTGAATAATATACACTTAATTAATGAGAACATTCATGTTAATGTTGTATAAATAATTACGGTATTGTTTCGAAAAACATAATGAGTTAGCTGATAGAGAAATATGTTGCATATTGAGCATCTGAGTTTACGTTAAACCCTACTTAATTACGAGCGTTATGATGATAATTAGAACCGAGTATTATGGGTAGGATCTATTACAGTCTAGCTAGTTATGATGTCACTTAGCTAGTGGTTTATATCGTTGTAGATGGGTACGTACGTTAGGAGTGCACAGTTAGACGAGAGTTGAGAATATCATGTGAGTGCACGTCCTAACATGTACTTTGCATTTAATGTTTTAAATGTTTTTAAAGCACTTGCAGGTTTTTTTAAAATAACTCCACATTCGGGCTCTGACTCGTTTGCTTTTCAAATCTTTTTCTTGTAAAACCATTTTAGTTGCCCAGCCACAGGGACACCAAGCATAGGATTCTCATTCAGGTGACGAGCTGTAGCTGTTTGTGGAAGCTGCAGGGATTTGCTTGTAGACGCTTCTATCTTTTGGATTCCAGAGTCACTATCTATCAGTTGTAGGGCGTGTTGCCCATTTCTACTTAGAGCATCTTTTACATTTCAGTTTTCAGACTTTAGCATGTATTGTTTCAGTATTCAGTTTACTTTTCAGTTGTGGGATTGTAGTGAGGAGTTTTTCCTCCAGACTTTATTTACACTATGTGATGGTTATTCGTTTTACTTCAGTATGGTGTATGGTGTTATTTATTTCTTCTTTACACTTGTTGCATGTTATTCAGACTTAAATTAAAATTTGGCAACTTACTTTTTAAATACTAGGTGGTTAGTAAAAAAAAAAAATGTTTTCGACAGTGATGCTATTAACTGAGCCAACTTGGCATTTTGAATTAATTTAATAAAGGAGTAGCTACCCGGTATTTAATTAGTCGGGGTGTCACAGTCCCGTGCGAGGTGTTCGTGCCACTTACGGTGCCGTTTGAGGGTGGTTTGGATTTTCACCCTTTAAGGGCTTGTTTTTAAGGTTAATCGATATTTTTTCTAATTATCGTAATATACTCAAACCGAGAGGCCCGTGATTACACTGTTAGGTCGCACAACTTACATTTGTCCCGTGTTAGGTGTTTGTGCCTCCTACGGGGCCATTTGGGGGCTGGTGTGGGTTTTCACACTCAAACGGCATGTTTTTAAAGCCTAATCTACGTATTTTGAAATTACCGTCATATTCTCAAGCCGGAAGACCCGTGACTATGCGGTCAGTTTGTACAAGTTACATTGGTCCCGTGCGAGGTGTTCGTGCCTCTTACGGGTTCATTTGCAAGCTAGTTTGGGTTTTCACCCTCAAACGACATGTTTTTAAGCCTAATCTACATATTTTGAAGTTACTGTCATATTCTCAAAAACGGGAGACCCGTGACTATGCGGTCAGTTTGTACAAGTTACGTTGGTCCTGTACGAGGTGTTCATGCCTCTTACGGGGCCGTTTGGGGGCTAGTTTGGGTTTTCACCCTTTATGGGCTTTTTGTTTTTGGAATTTAATTGTATATAAAAAAAACTAAAGGATATACAAAGGATGAAACCCTCCACAGAATAAAAGAACCCTGGGGCATACCCCACAGGCAAACTGGCCAACAAGGCAGAAACCAATCAAAGCCTAAATTAGAAGCCTATCTTCAGGAATGTTCCAGTACATACAAGCCATCCAGTTAGTAAAACTCCTTCTGTCCTTTTTCCACGTTAGAGCTTTTTCTCTAACCATGTTTTCAATACCCTTGATAATGGAATCAAGGGAATTGGAGACATGATTAAAGCATCTAGCATTCCTCTCCATCCAAATGCAATAGATAGTGGCAGTAAAGGATAGGGATCCCTGTAGCACTGGTTCGTAGAGTGGTTAACAGTAGCCAAATCCAACTCACTATTCAGACCCTGGGCATCCCTGTAGCACTGGTTCCTTAGCATCACCTCCTCCCATATACTTTTACTAAGGCTGCACTGAGAGAACAAATGGTTATATGTTTCCCTTTCAGTCCCACATAACTCACACAGGTCATCCACAGAAACTCCCCAATCATGTAATTTAACTTTAGTGTTGATGGCCTTCCTAAACACCAACCAAGTTGTGAAAGAGCATTTAGGGATACAAACCTTACTCCACACAAACTTGCTCCAGTTAACCATAGGCTCATGGGCCTTTAAAAGTTCCCAAGCAGACGCAACTGTGAACATTCCATGATTTGAGGGAAGCCATACAACAGTATCAATTCCCTCGTGAATTGTAGGAAGAGTTGCATTCTTCACTTCATTCAGCTCCCATGTCACTCTTGAAGGCCATCTCCACTCCAAATGGTGTATAAAATCTGACACTTTAGCTTTTAGACTGCTAGCAGAGTCATAGACAATGTTATCCCCATATAGGGCATGTAAAGGGCCATTTGGGTGCCAATAATCGAACCACATAAATTCTTGCGCACCATTCCCTACGTCTTGATTTGACTTCTAAACTTCTCTCTGTTCTTGAGGATTTTCCTCCAACTCCATGAAGAATCATTTGGGATACTCAAAGCGCATATGCTCCTTCCTTTGATCTTGTAAGTATTACACCATTTGATCCATAAGCTGTCCTTCTTACTACAAAGATTCCACAAATGCTTAGCCATAGCAGTTGTGTTCCAAGTCTCTAAACACTTTATATTTAGCCCTCCTTCATCTAGAGAAACACAAAGATCCACCCAAGCAACTTTAGCCCCTTTTCTATTAGCCTCATCCCCTTTCCATAAGTAATTTCTCATTATTTGCTCAATCTTATTTATATTACTCTTGGGCAGAATAAAAATGCTAGACCAATACACTTGAATGCTGAAAATCACAGACACTAGAAGGAGCCTACCTGCAAAACTCAAGAACTTATTAGTCCAACATCTGGTTCTCATTGTTATCCTTTCCACCAAGTGAGAGCAGTCCTCCTTCTTCAACCTAGTTGTGATGAGAGGAACCCCAAGATATCGAAATGGAGGGGTCCCATGCTGAACGCCAAGAATAGTTGAAATGTCCTGAATCCCATCCACATTAATCCCTGCAGTGAAAAGGTTGCTCTTCTCTAAGTTAATCATCAACCCAGATAAGGAGCTAAATTTTGATATTGCCTCCTTCACAATACTGCAGGAATCTTTGTCTCCCCCCCCCCCAGCAAAGACAATTAAATCATCAGCAAAACTTAGGTGAGTCAAAGATATCTCCTTGCATCTAGGGTGATAACTGAACAGGTCTGATTCAGTTGCTTTAGTAATTATCCCAGAGAAAACCTCCATCACAAGCAAGAAAAGGTAGGGAGAGAGAGGGTCCCCCTGCCTGAGCCCTCTTTTCCCATGAAAGAAACCCTTTAGTTCCCCATTCAGGTTAATGGAGAATCTGGTAGTAGTCACACATTTGGTGATCCACCCAATGACTTTGGATGGGAAACCAACATGGGCCAACAGCTTCATCAAAAAGTCCCAGCTCACAGTATCATATGCTTTCAGAATATCAATCTTGATTGCACATCTCGGAGGCCAAGAGTCCCTATGATAATTCCTCATTAACTCTTGTAATAACAAGATATTATCAGCAATGGATCTACCTTCAACAAAGGCAGCTTGATTAATACTAATAAGGCCAGGCATCATCTTCTTTAGCCTGCAAGTGATCACTTTGGAATACACTTGTACAAGGTGTTACAGCAAGAGATGGGTCTGAACTCCCTCATACTTTTAGGGGTTGCAACCTTTGGGATTAAAGCCAGAGCAGTACAATTCCACTGCTTGAAGAAAGTCCCCGTGTCAAAGAAGAATTTAATTGCCTCACACACCTCTCTCCCAATGAGCTCCCAATTCTTTTTAAAGAAGTAGCTGTTAAACCCATCAGGGCCCGGGGCCTTGTCAGACCCAATGCTAAACATAGCTTTTTTTTATCTCTTCATGAGTGACCTCTTCCTCCAGGAGATAAGCCTGCTCAGGGGTTAGCTTATTCTTGATCACCTCCCCCAGGACAGCATTTGCATTCTCACACTGCACCCTATTCCCTAACAAGTTCTGAAAAAAACTCACTGCTTCTGTAGACACCTGCTCAATGCCTTCAATTTTCACACCTAGATCATTCTCAATGCTCACAATTTTCCTTCTAGACCTATTTTGGTTTACTTTCTTATGAAAGAAAGTATTGTTTTGGTCGCCCAGCTGCAACCATTTGGTTCTAGCCTTCTGTCTAAGGAAGGACTCCTCATCATTCCTTAATTCTGCATATTTGATTCTCAAGTCATTAGCAGCCGCCTGCAGGACCATATTATCACCATCTCTATCCAGCTCGCTTTGAATAGCATCAAGATTTATCTTGGTCTCAGCAACCTGAGTAGAAATCTTATTAAAGAACTTCTTATTAAAGTGCTTTAAAGAGGCTTTAACTCTATTAAGCTTGCTGTAGAGCCTCTGCATTGGATTCCCATCCGCCCCAACATCCCAAGCATCAATGATTGTAGGAGAAAAATCTACATGATTCATCCAGAAGTTGAAGAACTTGAAAGGTAATGGGCCCCTATTGATAATGTTATCCACTATGGTGATAATAGGACTATGGTCAGATATACCACAAGGGAGGGTAATAGCTTGTGAGTTGGGGAAAAAAGCAGTCCACATATCATTGTGTTCCCTGTCAATTCTGGACTGAACATTATTGACTCCAAGATGACTCTTATTCCAGGTGAACCACAACCCACTATTAACCATATCATCAGCATTCAGCTCATTTAGACACTCATTAAACTCATCAGTTGCAGCTCTGTCAATATCCAAAATCCTTTTTTTTTCCTCTTGGCATCTGACCACATTAAAATCCCCCATGAGTAACCAAGGCCTATCATTGATCACCATCTTATTTTCATTTAGGAATGTCCATAAACACCTCCTCTGCTCAGGCAGGTTTTCACCATATATGAAAGTCGCATAAAAAGAGTTATTAGTACCAACAATATTTACAAGGCAGAATAGAGCTTGTCTATGAGAATCAATCACATCAATCTTCAATATATTAGGGTTCCAACCCACTATCACTCTTGCCACTCCCCCATCCATAGGGCAGTTATGAATATACTCCCAATGATAGAAGCACATATTCTTGACAGTATCCATGTTGTTCCTTCTAATCTTAGTCTCCACAAGACTAATAAGGTCTAATTTATTATCTCTTATTAGCTTAACCACCTCCATCTGTTTGTGGGGAGCATTAAGACCCCTTATATTCCATGTACCCATCCTGGTCATCTAAACTTTTTGTATTTGCTGCCCGAACTCTTCTTCACCTTGTTGTTGCTACTACACACCTCTTTCCCATCCCTTCTGATGACACCTCCAAACCTTCCCTGATCAAGTTCATCCACAATTTTAATTTTAAGGGCCAGCCCTGAAGGGGCAGGGGTTGTAAAAAGAGTAGAGTCCTCCATAACATCTAGAATGCCAAACTGATTAGAGGTTGTAACCTTGTTTGGTGTATTCTCTCCCACTTCATTCATACTTGTACTAACTATCTCACTAGGCTTACCATCTACATCCATCTCACTCTTGACTATCTCAACTGTTTCAAAAGTTTTGGTTGTCTTATTGGCTTTAGTTTGCACTTTGGTCCATCCTTCTTCAAAGGCCTTTTGAATCTCAGCTTGGCTTAAAATTGGATATACCTCTTCTTTATTATTTTTTGCCACCCAAGCTTTCTTCCCCTTAGGACAGTTGATCAGGGCAAGACCATATATTCCACAATGGACACAGGATGGAGGTTTCTCTTGGTATTCCACTCCAACTACTGCAATGTATCCATCCTCCATGGTGACATCAATGTTGTTTGGGAATTCTGCCCTGACATTTAACTCCACACAAATCCTTGCAAAACTTATTCTCTTCATACCTTCAGTAAATGTATCAGCATACATAGGAACTCCCACTGCGCTAGCAACATAGCTAAGCCTCTCCTCTGTCCATAATTGGACAGGAATGTTATGGAACTTCACCCATACAGGTATCTTTGAGGTTGAATCTTTGCTGAAAGAGAAGTTTGGTGTCCATTTTTGGATAATAATTGGGTTCCCCACAAAATGCCAAGGTCCATTGTCAATTACCTCATCCCACATATTAGCATTATCAAACATAAAGAAATAGACTCCATTGTTGTGTCCCACTATTTGATAATTTGCATATTTCTAGACTTAGGCTTAAAAACATCGCGTTAGAGGGTGAAAACTCGAAACAACCCTCTAACGGCCCCGTGGGTGGCACCAATACCTCCCACGGGACCAATGTAACTCGTAGGAACTGACACCGCAGTCGCGAGACTCCCGGTATGAGAATACGACGATAATTTTCATATTTCTAGACTTAGGCTTAAAAACATGGCGTTAGAGGGTGAGAACTTGAAACAGCCCCCGAACGTCCCCGTGGGTGGCACCAACACCTCCCACGGGATCAATGTAACTCGTAGGAACTGACCCCACAGCCGCGGGACTCCCGGTTTGAGAATACGATGGTAATTTGCATATTTCTAGACTTAGGCTTAAAAACATGGCGTTAAAGGGTGAGAACTCGAAACAGCCCCCGAACGGCCACGTGGGTGGCACCAACACCTCCCACGGGGCCAATGTAACTCGTAGGAACTGACCCCGCAGCCGCAGGAGTTCCGGTTTGAGAATACAACGATAATTTGCATATTTCTAGACTTAGGCAAAACATGGCGCTAGAGGGTGAAAACTCGAAACAACCCTCTAACGGCCCCGTGGGTGGCACTAACACCTCCCACGGGACCAATGTAACTCGTAGGAACTGACCCCACAGCCGCGAGACTCCCGGTTTGAGAATACGACGATAATTTGCATATTTCTAGACTTAGGCTTAAAAACATGGCGTTAGAGGGTGAGAACTCGAAACAGCCCCCGAACGTCCCCGTGGGTGGCACCAACACCTCCCACGGGACATTTGTAACTCGTAGGAACTGACCCCGCAGCCGCGGGAGTCCCGGTTCGAGAATACGACGGTAATTTTCATATTTCTAGACTTAGGCTTAAAAACATGGCGTTAGAGGATGAGAACTCGAAACAGCCCCCGAACGTCCCCGTGGGTGGCACCAACACCTCCCACGGGACCAATGTAACTCGTAGGAACTGACCCCGCAGCCGCGGGACTCCCGGTTTGAGAATACGACGGTAATTTGCATATTTCTATACTTAGGCTTAAAAACATGGCGTTAAAAGGGTGAGAACTCGAAACAGCCCCCGAACGGCCACGTGGGTGGCACCAACACCTCCCACGGGGACAATGTAACTCGTAGGAAGTGACCCCGCAGCCGCAGGAGTTCCGGTTTGAGAATACAACGATAATTTCCATATTTCTAGACTTAGGCTTAAAAACATGGCGTTAGAGGGTGAGAACTCGAAACATCCCCTGAACGTCCCCGTGGGTGGCACCAACACCTCCCACGGGACCAATGTAACTCGTAGGAACTGACCCCGCAGCCGCGGGACTCCCGGTTTGAGAATACGACGGTAATTTGCATATTTCTAGACATTCGCCTAAAACATGGCGTTAGAGGGGGAGAACTCGAAACAGCCCCCGAACGGCCCCGTGGGTGGCACCAACACCTCCCACGGGGACAATGTAACTCGTAGGAACTGACCCCGCAGCCGCGGGAGTTCCGGTTTGAGAATACAACGGTAATTTGCATATTTCTAAACTTAGGCAAAACATGGCGTTAGAGGGTGAAAACTCGAAACAGCCCCCGAACTGTCCCGTGGGTGGCATCAACACCTCCCACGGGGCCAATGTAACTCGTAGGAACTGACCACGCAGCCGCGGGTCTCCCGGTTTGAGAGTACGACGGTAATATGCGTATTTCTTGACTTAGGCTTAAAAACATGATGTTAGAGGGTGAAAACTCGATACAGCCCCCGAACGGCCCCGTGG
This sequence comes from Sambucus nigra, assembly GCA_949130495.1. Taxonomy (NCBI): domain Eukaryota; kingdom Viridiplantae; phylum Streptophyta; class Magnoliopsida; order Dipsacales; family Adoxaceae; genus Sambucus; species Sambucus nigra. The sequence continues at coordinate 404,176,384 of OX422211.1, forward strand.
GTGGCACCAACACCTCCCACGGGGCCAATGTAACTCGTAGGAACTGACCCCGCAGCCGCGGGACTCCCGATTTGAGAGTACGACGGTAATTTGCATATTTCGACACTTAGGCTTAAAAACATGGCGTTAAAGGGTGAAAATTGAAAACAGCCCCCGAACGTCCCCATGGGTGGCACCAACACCTCCCACGGGATCAATGTAACTCGTAGGAACTGACCCCGCAGCCGCGGGAGTTCCGATTTGAGAATACGACGGTAATTTGCATATTTCTAGACTTAAGCAAAACGTGGCGTTAGAGGGTGAAAACCCGAAACAGTCCCCGAATGTCCCCGTGGGTGGCACAAACACCTCCCACGGGACCAATGTAACTCATAGGAATTGACCCCAAATCCACGGGACTCCCGGTTTGAGAATTCGACGATAATTTTGCATATTTCTAGACTTAGGCTTAAAAACATGGCGTTAGAGGGTGAAAACTCGAAACAACCCTCTAACAGCCCCGTGGGTGGCACCAACACCTCCCACGGGACCAATGTAACTCGTAGGAACTGACCCCGCAGCCGCGGGACTCCCGGTTTGAGAGTACGACGGTAATTTGCATATTTCTACACTTAGGCTTAAAAACATGGCGTTAAAGGGTGAAAACTGAATACAACCCCCGAACGACCCCATGGGTGGCACCAACACCTCCCACGGGACCAATGTAACTTGTAGGAACTGACCCCGCAGCCGCGGGAGTTCCATTTTGAGAATACGACGGTAATTTGAATATTTCTAGACTTAAGCAAAACATGGCGTTAGAGGGTGAAAACCCGAAACAGTCTCCGAACGGCCCCGTGGGTGGCAGCAACACCTCACACGGGACCAATGTAACTCGTAGGAACTGACCCCAGAGCCGCGGGACTCCCGGTTTGAGAATTCGACAATAATTTGCATATTTCCAGACTTAGGCTTAAAAACATGGCGTTAGAGGGTGAAAACTCGAAACAACCCTCTAACGGCCCCATGGGTGGCACCAACACCTCCCACGGGACCAATGTAACTCGTAGGAACTGATCCCGCAGCCGCGAGACTCCCGAAGTGTAGTGTGTGAAGTGACCCCTAGGGCTTCATTCTTTGGACTCACACACCCATTGACATCGTCATTATCGCTTTCCCTTTGACTCACACACCCCGAAAAAGGGATAGCAATATTCTCAGTAATCAAAGCATCTAAACCAGTAACAGCATTATTTGAAACATCAGAAGTAAAATTACTAGATTCATCCTGACTAACAAACACAAGCATATCATCATTATAGATAATCTTGGCAAAGAAGGACATGCAAGGGTCAAAAACATTAGATGACTCAGGTTCCTCATTTTCAGAGTCACTTGAATCATCCCATGTCTTGCAGATGTTGGCTCTAGTGTGTTTGTTTTGAGTGTTCAAGTTAACTCTACAGTCTTGTGCAATGTGTCCTAGTTTACCACATATAAAGCATTCAGTCTTCTTAAGGTCTCTGTTAGGTCTAGTGTGAGAGTCCTTGTGATGTTTGTCATGGATTTTCTCATGAGGTCTATGATTAAAGGGAGTTGAATAATTGGACTTGCCTTGTTTATTTGCCATGTTGTTTCTAAATTTAATGATTTTCTTAAGCTGTTTTGACATCAAGGCAATCTGATTGTCCAAACTCTTCCTCATCAGAGTCATCATTGGAAGTATTAAACTCAGGCTTAATCAATTTAGAAGAGAAGCTTAGATTGGAACTAGTATTAAACTAGTCTGATTGTCCAAACTCAAGCTTAAATTCTAGTTCCATTTCCACAGTTCTTAATTTACTACTGAGTAATTCAGGAGTGAGATTTATATCACATAATTCCTCAATAGCATATCTTTTGTTGTCAAATTTCTGTGGTAATGATCTTAGAATTTTAGATTCAATTTCTTGTCTGTCATATGTTATCCTAGTAGCATGCAGTTTTGTCACAATATCAGTCAGGTTCATATAGAAGTCATCAAATGACTCAGTCTCAGACATAATTAAAGAGTTATACTGTTGAATGAGCATTTGAGTTTTAGCAGCTTTAACTCTAGTGTCACCTTCATGAGCAGTAACCAAAGTGTCCCAAGCTTCCTTAGAAGTGGTACAGGATGAGATTCTTTTGAACTCATGGTCACTTATGGACATAAATATGGCATTCTTTCCTTTGTTTTTTTTTGGGAAAATTATGTATATTAAAACCAAGTATAAACAACGGAACAAATTAGAGGAAGAAAACCCTCAAACCTCCAGAGGGGCATACCCCATCTGGAAAACCAAGGAAACAAATGATAAAGGACCAAACAACCCAAAATCAATCCTACTCCAGAGCACTCTCTGGAATACCCCAGTTCATGCAAGCCATCCAATTGACGTAGCTTCTTCTCCCCTTCCCCCAAGTCATGACTCTAGCTCTCACCATCTCCTCAATCTTCTTTAAAATGGCCCCAGTATTATCCTTCGTCTTCTTATGAAATCTATTATTTCTCTCCATCCACAGGCAGTAGCAAGTAGCTGAAAAGGAAATGCATCTGATACGATTGTATAACTTAGGCCCCCCATAGTTGGAGATAGCACCTTGTATCTCCCCATCCCAGTCTGTAGCCTCCCTGTATTCCTGATTCCTGAATCTCACTTCCTCCCCGACCTCCCTGGCCACATGGCACTCGTTGAACAGGTGAGAGCAAGTCTCCACTCCGTTAGAGCAGCTGCAGCAAAGGTTGTTATCGGCGATGCCCCAGCTGAAGAGCTTATTCTTCGTTTGCAAGGCGTCCCTACAGACCAGCCAAAGAATGAAGGCACACTTGGGGATATTGTTCTTGTTCTAGACGAGGTTATGCCAGGTGGTGGCAGGGAGACCCGGACTCAGAGCCTCATAAGCCGAACTAATAGTGAACCCGCGTGGCCTCGGGACCCAAACCACCTCATCCGTGGTATCAGGCCTAATACCCGGTAACTCCGCATTCCTTATCTCAAGAAGTTCCACAGTAATCGTAGAGGGCCACCTCCACCCACTCTCAGCGATGTAATCAGCCACCAACGCCTTGTGATTGCTAGCAGCGTCATAAATAACCCTATCCCCATAGAGGGGGTGCAGGGGCCCAAGGGGATGCCAGTTATCATGCCATAGGAAGGTCCCGTTGCCTTCGCCAATGATGCACTTGATGAGAGGCCTGGTTAAGTGTCTAAGTTGCATCATTTTCCTCCAACTCCAAGTAGTGTCATTAGCAATATTGATAGCCCACAAGCTCCTCCTCTTTAATTTGTAAACGTTGCACCATTTGACCCACAAACCATCCTTCTTACTGCTGAGGTTCCAAAGGAGTTTCATAATGGCAGCTTCATTCCATCTCTCAATGTTCTTGATTCCCAGTCCCCCCTCTTCAAGATTACAACACAGGTCCTTCCAAGCGACCTTAGCTCCTGAGTGTTTCAAATCGGGCCCAGTCCATAAAAAGTCCTTCATAAGCTACTCAATACAAAGGATAACTCTTTTAGGCAGGATGAACAGACTAGCCCAGTACACCTGTATACCGAAGAGAACAGACTTAATGAGCTGAAGACGACCAGCGTAGCTGAGGAACCGATTGGTCCAACACTTAATCTTAGCAGTAATCCTGTCAATCAGCCTCTTGCAGTCCTCCCCCTTGAGTCTCGTAGTAATGAGGGGCACACCAAGGTACTGGAAAGGTGGCCTACTGTGAGCGAACTCAAGCATACTACCAATCTGAATAATCCCACCCTCGTCAATACCGGAAGAGTAGAAACTGCTCTTGTTAGGGTTAGGCAGGAGCCCCGAGATGCTACAGAAATCCACAAGCGCTTTCTTAGCAACCGAACAGGAGGCAAAGTCCCCCCCACAAAGAATAATCAGGTCGTCGGCAAAACAAAGGTGGTGAAGACCAATCTCCTTACACCGCGGGTGGAAGGTAAAAGCCGGGTCCGCACTCGCCTTATCCAAAATGCAGGAGAAGGTGTCCATAATCAGGAGAAAAAGATAGGGTGAGAGAGGGTCACCCTGTCTTAACCCCCTCCTTCCCTCGAAGAAACCATGCAGATAGCCATTCATGCTGATAGAGAACCTGGTCGTCGTGCAGCACTCCATAACCCACCCAACAAAACTAGATGGGAAGCCCAAGTGGTCCAACAGTTTGACCAGAAAGTCCCAACTCACCGTGTCATAAGCCTTTAATAGGTCAATCTTCAAGGTGCATCTTGGGGGGGTAAGCCCCCTGTGGTAGTTCCTCATAATCTCCTGCAGCAGCAGGATATTATCAGAAATTGATCTCCCTTCCACAAACGCAGCCTGATTCGGACTAATGATGTTGGGGAGAAGAGGCTTGATTCTATTGGCAAGTACCTTAGAGATACACTTATAAATGGTGTTACAACAAGAAATAGGCCGAAAATCATGCATCCCATTGGGAGTGGTAACCTTTGGAATGAGGGCCAAGGCCGTGCAATTCCACTGATGGGGCATGTGACAACACCTAAAGAAGAATTTGATGGCCCTCAGAACATCACTCCCAACCACATCCCAGTTCTCTTTGAAGAAATGCGCATTGAACCCATCAGGTCCGGGAGACTTATCCGAACCAATAGCAAACATGGCCCCTTTAATTTCTTCATCGCTGAAAGGCCCAGTCAGAGCCGCTCTATCTACATCAGTAATTCTCTTGCAAACATTCGCATTAAGAACAGGAGCAGGGTCCACACAGGTGCTGCTACTACCAAGAAGGTTACTAAAATACTCAACTGCAATATTAGCCACATTCTGGGTTCCTTCCACTCTGTTACCATTCTCGTCGTTAACACTTACGATCTTTCTTTTGGCCCTAGCCTGGTTAGCCTTCTTGTGGAAGAAGGCATTGTTACCGTCACCCAGCTGAAGCCATCTAACCCTGGACTGCTGTTTATAGAAAGACTCCTCCGCATTACGAAGCTCCAAATAAATGGATAGCTTGTTCTTCTCATCCCTCTGCATGCTGATGTTATCCCCGTCAGAATCCAGCCTAGCCTGAACATCGTCCAGCTGATCTTTGGCTTCTTTGACTCTCGAAGAAAGATGATTGAAGAAATTTTTGTTGAACCCTTTAAGTTTAACCTTAAGACATCTCATCTTCATGCTCAATCTAGCCATGGGGTTTCCCTTAACTCTTTCGTTCCACGCATCATTAAGAATCTCCTTAAAATCGGCATGGGACGTCCAAAAGTTGAAGAATTTGAAAGGTTTAGGACCGCTAGGCTCATCATGGGAAAGAACCACAATGATTGGACAATGATCCGAAACACCGTGAGGTAATACAGTTGCTTGGGAATCAGGAAACCCCGCATTCCAAGCATCATTTTGGAGAACTCTGTCCAGCCTAGATTGAATATTATCCTCCCCCTCCTGCTTCTTATTCCACGTGAACCATAACCCCTGCGTAGTCATATCATCCACACGGATATCGTAGATACATTGGTTAAAAGCATCCGTTGCATCCTCATCAATGCCATGCAACCCCTTCTTCTCATCATGGGATCTCACAACATTAAAGTCCCCCATTAGCACCCAAGGTTGGTCGTTGACGACAACACTGTTGGATCTCAAAAACTCCCAAAGCGCGAGTCTACTACTCGGAAGGTTCTCTCCATAAATAAAGGTAGCCCAAAAGCAAGCATTCCTCCCCCCAACCTCCACCTTACACAGCATGGCTTGAGGGTGAGATTGAATCAACGTCACCGTGACACTACCCGGATTCCACCCCACCAGGACCCTAGCAACACCTCCTCCACTAGGACAATTGTCTAAGTACTCCCACTTAAAGAAGCAGTTACTCGTAACCATATTCAAATTATTAAACCTAACTTTGGACTCAAGTAAACACACCAAGTCAAGCTGATGGTCTCTAATAATCTTATTCACTTCCCGCTGTTTGTGAGGGGAATTAAGCCCTCTAATATTCCAAGACCCTATCTTGACCATTTGGTTTTATTCCCCTTCCCTTTCTTCTTGCTTCTCGTCCCGGTATGCCCCATACAAATCATCTCTCCTTTCTGTTTACTGACAAGTTCGTCAACAGCCAAAACTCTTCTGGCAAGGGCATTTGGCTCAGGAGTAGTCTCGCTCTCCAATTCATCATCCAACGCCAAAAACGCATTAACCAGCGGTAGGTCCACATGAGGCATCTGAGTACTCGGTTTTACAGCCTGGGCACTTTCCTTACGTTGGTCAACGGGAACAGGGGTAATCTCACCGTCTTCCACTGGGATCATAGCATCCTCCACGTAACCAGCCCAGACGTTAATAGGATCCATAGAGTCCGGTGTATCTTTGAGGGCTCCACTAGACCCCTCCCCTCCCTCAATAACTCTAGCTCCAGACGTCTCCCCCGTCTCAAAGGCCCCTTGGGGTTTGGATGTGCCCTTCCTGCTGACCGTCTTCCACTCGGCGTTCACCTGTGACGGCGCTTTCGCAGCCTCATTAGGGGCAGTCTGAGAACTCATCGTAACCTTAGATTTGGAGCATTTATTAAGCGTGTGCCCAAACTCAAGGCAGTGCGGGCATGAAGGTGGCTTAGCTTGGTATTCAATACGCACAGGAGCATAAGTTCCATCTTCCATGACTACGTTGATGCTGTCAGCGTAGGATTCCTTAGCTTCCACCTCAACACATATACGCGCAAACGAGATTCTATTCATTTCTTCTGTGACGGCGTCAGCGTACAACGGTAGACCCACCGAACTTGCGACGTAGCTTAGACCCTCCTCAGTCCAAAGCTGGACTGGGATATCATGTAGCTTAACCCAAATGGGTATTTTCTTCGCGCTTTCTTTGCAGAAGACGAAGTTGGGTTGCCACTTCTTCAGCATAATGGTCATGCCGGCAAAATGCCATGGCCCATTATCAAGAACCTCATCCCTACGGCAATGGTCCTCAAACATGAAGAAGAAAAAGCCATTATCGTGAGCCAAAACCTTGGTCAGTCCAAACTTGCTCCACATCCTCGTAGCAATATTTTTGACAAAAGTATATGGGAGTTTTTTCCCAAGAAAATAACCCACCATACTGTTCATCCATCTCCCATGACCCTCTCTTGTCACTTCAGCCGGCGGCATGACAGTGACAACGTTGTCAACCACAGAGGGTTGGTGAAAAGTGAGTCTGAGTTTCGTATTCCTCTTCTCAGCAGCAACAGAGCTCCAGGTCTTGTCATTGGGACCCCCGCTTTTGTTAGTCAGCTTCGTAGAACCATACCGACTATCAACTGACACCTTTAACTTGTCAGCCAAAACCTCGTTATTCTGGGAACCTTTCTGGCCGTCACCGTCAATAGCACCCCTATCCGGGTTGACCTCAGATGATGTCACCTGATCGGCCAGTGAGCGTTCACCGTCACCGCCCCTACCAGAGGCTTTGGAAAAGAGATCAACATCTTCTGGTGAGAAGCCTTTGCTTCTTAAGAACTCACAGACGTCATTAACATGACCCTTCTCATGGCCATTCTTACGTGCATCATCCTTCCCAACGCAAGGGGCGTCAATGGTTGGGGAGGCAACTGCGGGTGACTCATGCCTGTCCAGGCTAGGCAACGTCGGGGGTTCAGCCATGGCGGCAGTAGCGGGGAAGGACATAGGGTTATTTCGAGAAACTTGTTTCTCTTCTTGTGTGACCTCACTTAATACTTTCTTAACTTAACCCTCTCATTACTTCCTTCAGTGTCTGGTTTTGTAGGAAAAATGTAACCATTTTCAACAATGTCCCAGACATCATCTCCCAGAGTTCCTTGAATGAAAGCAATCATTCTTACTTTCCCGTAAGCAAAATTGGTTCCATCAAAGATAGGAGGTCTGGTCAAGTTACCAAATCTTTCATTTTTCTCGTCCATATTTGATTTTCAGAAAATAATTTCAGAAACACAGGATCTCTTTAAAAGAAGTTTTACAAAGCTCTGATACCAATTGAAATTCTGTTACTAAAGTCGTTGAATAAAATTAAATTATTTAAGTAACTCCGAACAGTTTTTTGAAGAAACTCTTTTCTTAAAAACCAAAACTTATTGAACACAAGATGTGTTTTATAAAAGTATGTACGAGATCTATTCAAGATTTGATCAACTGGTTTATAAAACAGTTTAAACAATCTTTAAACCCAGCACAACCAAGAATGAGATGAGAAGATGTGGGAAGATTAAGAACAAGATTTTTTTACGTGGTAAAACCTCACCCAACTGAGGAAACATCCACGACTCCCTCTACGGAGTAAAACAAAAATTCCACTATAAACAAATTTTAACAGTTACAAACTATATAACAAACATGCATACAACTCAGACCTATATAAGTTTAGGAATGTACCCTCTGGTGTCCTTATAACTTCTCTGCAGTTTTGATTGTTGATGTTGTTCTCCCAGTTTGTTAAATTCCAATTTGTTCAAGCTCTTTACGTCGACTCTTTTTCTCAAGATCTTATTACCAACACTTTTTGTGTGGTAGAGTGAAAGTGTTTGTGGAGGTTCTCTCTAACACATGCATGCACACACACACACTTATTATGTACAAATAGTCCTAACAAATTACATATAAGACTATATGTTGTGATTTTTCTTTTTCTCTCTTCTCACAAAACTTAACCTTATTTGACCTTTATAACAATCCCAGAATCCACGGCTATCTTGCTCAGAAGACGTATAAAGATCTTAATCAATCTCTGTTTTGAAAATTTTTTGAGATTGAAAATCACCAAGTGCGATTCCAAACTAGGTCAAAGGTCTTGTTTCAAGAGAAGTAGAAACTGAAAACATTATTGTTAATTTTAAAGTTAAAAACATTTACAGAAAGCAAATCAACAATATATTTCTCAAGCTGAGAAACAAAATATGTAAATTTAAGTGTAATGTAACATGAAGTACATAGATCTGAAATTTCTATAAAGCAGAAAATAGATCTAAGGCAAACTGTTTAAGTTGGACACAAGATCTAAAGAACAGAGAGGTTTCAACATCAAATCAACTACCAACAACAGCTCTCAAACACTCAAACACTCAAGGTGGTGTTTAGAATGTACAGGACTTGGAAAGAGGTTTTGATTTGAAAAAGGATTTGACGATTTAGGGTTAGAGATAGGGTTTCTAACTCTCTCTCTCTTCTGGTTTCTCTCTTCTCTCTGTTTTCTCTCTCTTCTCTCTCTACTCTCTGTTTTCCCTCAAAAGGACGAAATGGCAAAAGTCTTCAAGGCTGAGAGGAAGGGTCCTTTTATAGGAGGCTGAGAAGGTTCGAGAATGAGAACCAAAATCAAAGGTTCACATTGAGTCAAAATGGATTGACTTTAATCCAAGGGTTCACGATATGCGGTGATTAAAACCCTCCTGATTGGTTCAAATAGGGTTCACAGGGATTATGAAGGGGCGTATGCAGATCTTCGATAAAAATGATCTAAGGGTTGTAAACAGGCGCTAGTTTACACTCTATAAAGAAACACACTTTCCACCAATTAGAAAGCAACAAATGTTTGCCAATGAATAGAGATAAAACGCGCATTTGAAAATAATTAAAAGTACACCCTGAAGTCTCTGCCACTTTCGGATTCTACCCAAGGTAACTTTAAGGCAATATAACCGTTAATGTAAAATTGCAGATTGACCCCAAAAACTTTTAAAACCAAGTTTTAATTAATAAAAACTTATTTTAAAATGTTTATAAAATCCCCAAAAATATTTAAAAAGCAATATTATGGATTTAAACACACTCAACATATGTACACACACTTATATGCAATATGACATATCTATGATCCATTCTACCGTGTGTGAGTGTTGTTAATGAGGTCTAGATCACTTCAATCAAGAAAGATGAAATTGTAGTGCAAGCTCTGGGGTTCTTTGGATTCTAGGTTAGACATAATTTTGTCACAATTTCCAAACTAGATGAACACTTATACAATGTAGACTCAAGTGAGTCAAGAGTATAAGGTGCTTCAAAGTATTATGGGGTTAGTAAGTATGGTTAAGGTTTTAAGTGGCTATGTTACATTTAACATCCATGTTACCAAATTGGTAAAGTTAGTGTATTGGTGATGTTTTATAATACTACCATGTACTCTTTACCATATAATTCACAAAATATGTTTGGAAATATTTTGAAAACATATATACATATTATACGGTGTTACTTTAAGAATAATGTTGATGAATGTGAGAAAAAAATACTGATAGTGTCACTAAGGATCGGGGTAAGATTACGGTTGTAAAGTTATTGCACTACTAGAAAAAGGACAATTAAGGACAGAGGTATTAAGGACAACTCTGTCCTTTAAAAAAATGTATAAGGGACAGGAAGATTTAGCTGTCCTTTATAATAGTCGAAAAGGACAATAACATTTTATACGTACTTAATAACCGACTGAAAATAGTTTTTAGGACGGCAAAAATTACTGTCCTTTTAAAATAACTCTAAAAGGACATCACGTACTGTCCCTTAAAATAATTCATTTCCCTCTCTTATTTTTTCGTTCCCTCTCTTTTCAAAACGGACAACATTTTTATTAATGTCCCTTATAAGATAGTAAAAAGGGCAGAAATTTACCGTCCTTTAAAATAATTTATTTTTCACCTTTTTATTAATCAGAGCAAAAAAGGACAACATTTTATAACCGTCCCTAATATCACATCAAATAGGACAGCAATTTGAGGGTGTCCTTTTAAATATTCACTTCCCTTCTTTTAATTGGGTAAAATAAACAAATAACCCTAAAAGTACCGAACATAAATACACTCCCTCTCTCCCTCTTCCTTACAGTCGCTCGTCATCTCTCCCTCATAGCGCCTCCCAGCCGCTCGTTCCTCTCTCCCTTACCTAGCGCTCCTCACAGCCACTTGATCTCCGCCACACTCTGTCTAGAGCCTCTCCTCCTATACCAATCTGGCGCCGCTCTCCTCCACACTCAGTTCAAGGTTTGTCCTTAATTTTTTCATTTTGTTTTCTTTTTTTGATGTCACGAACTAAGTTGACCCAATTAAAAGAACTAAGTTGTTGTTATAACCGGAACTGCAGTGCAGGAAATACACTAAAGAAGAAATTATTCAACAGTATAACATTGAAAAACATATTATTCAAGCCTTATGAAAGAACAATTTCGTGTAGGTGAAATGCTCGTTGCACTGTTATTATCAACATCTTTGACACACAGCTCTATTGTTGTTGATATCTTAGGCACAACTCTTAGGATTTAACGATTAGGCAAGACTATTTATAAGCACGATTCGTATTTTCAGTATATTCTAAAATACATAGAACTCATAAAAACTTAATTTAGTTACACATTAAAGTAATTGTTCCATTTAGATAATATATATACACATTAAGATTGGGAAATGAAACTCTAAAATATAATTCCCAAGATAACTAAAATTAAAGTCAAAAGAGAGTCACTAACAAAGATTCAATCTATACATACATAATGAAAATTTCATGGTCTCGGCCTATCATTATGAAGGGTGGATTCGCTACACGCATTTAGTAAATACGGCAACACACGAGACAAAATAACGATGTACTTAAGAGAACAACTATTTAGAGAAGTTCAATTTAAAATCTGTAAGTGATAATATTGCTCCATATCATTAAAGAGTCCTTTTACAGTGACATGGAAGGAGGGTACGAACATGATTCCCATTCAATGAAGGATGTCTGGGGACTAATAGAGTGCTCATTAAAAATATTCCCTCAATAAAGTAGGTTAAAAACGTGTCATTTGGTATTTGAATTGGTTAATTACAATCACATATCTCATTATTTGTTAGGTAAGTGTGTCCATAAATAGTGGCTTGACTTTCATTTCAAGAACACGAATTTTGGAGCAGGGGTAAAATTCTTTTATTACCTATGTTTCTCTTATTTTTATCACATTCTTTTATTAGTATAATAACTAATCATATCTATTATTTTGTTGTAACAGATTCATTATGGTTAGATCCTCGTCTGCTAACAGTAAATAACAAGTGATTTATAATAGATCGTAGTGAGTAATATCAAGAGAATTACGTCATATCTCAACCACGAGTCGTATGCAAGCTATGTTAAGGTCGAGATAGGAATTTTTTGTTTACTGACTCGGATGGCGATTTCGATGTCACGATTGATTCCGAATGGGCCGAAACAGACGGAATAGGGTACTCGGGCATATTGATTGGGTCCCGAGACATTTTTAAATCAACCCGGCACTACGTAAGGGTGTTTTGGTCATTTGGGAGTTTAGGGTTGGCAAAACTTCGAATTTTATAGTTATATATCAGGCACCTGAGTGTAGAGGCTAGAGTTACAATACTTGGGAGAGAAGTGAGACCATAAGAGAGAGTAGGAGAAGGGTTCTTACGCCAACGTACACCATTTTTCACCATCGTGATCGTCGGAATCAAGAACGGAGCAAGGAGAAAATGCCACTATCATCTAGCAACAAAAATCAGACCACTCAACCCTAAGGCAAGTATTTAAACTTGCAATTCTTTTGAGCACTTATAATACCCATGATACTGTAGAGTTAATATTGCATGAAAACATGATTTTTGGAATGTATATTGAGATTTGATTCATGTTTTGCTAGAATATCATCTTAGAAATAAACTTCCTGTTAATGTAACACGAAATCTGAGATTTGGGTTTAAAAGAATGATAAAAATCTTAGTTCTTGGAAATGAACATGTAAGAAAAGTAACCTAGGACATATATGAATAAAGTGAGAATTTAATCTTGTTTAAAGTGGAATTCATGATGATTTGAGGATGTGATTACGTAGGAAACTGTTTAAACATTCCTATATGAAATCTGGTTAGTTTGGGTGGGCATTTGGGTGAGTTTTATGGAGGTTGGGTTGTGTAACAATGGGAGAAACACGAATCTGGAGAATACGATCAAAGCAGGTATCGATTCGTGTAATCGATCCATCCATCCATTTTATCGATCGATCGACAATTGTTGGAAATGGGATATTTGTTTATTTATTTTGTGTTCTCACCGATAATTATAGGGGACTTTGGTAATGGTTTATGAACTATATGACGTCTTGGGAATTCCAGTAGACCTATAGTTAAAGCTTCGGTTTAGTCATAAAGAGGGTAAAATGAGACAAAAGCCTATGATGTTAAACGATTATGTTGAATATCGAGAACTTAGAGGTGGTAACTAAGGTGAGTGATACTCGGAAAAACAAGAAAATAACATTAAGTGTGAATCATTAGTACGTTGGGTATTTGGGACATACGTAAAACATACGGGTTATATTTATAGGTTGTGTATATACTTATTGTGTGCATTTTATGTGTACAAGCATACCTACGCTGCCTGCCATCACGGGAGGTCACGCGCAGTGGACGATCCCACCTTGGTGATGCCAATAAGGTATTGATGTGTGCCTACAAACATAGAATTTAGGGCTTGACCATTATTTGAGTGTACGATAGTGTGTGACCGGTCATTTGGGAACGTTAGGTATGTGCGTAGCCCAAAGGCTTACGACTATGTCCGCCTCCATTACGTGTTTATTTGATTTATGGTTCGCGGGTGATTCCGAACCGGTAGTCCTTGATTTGGTACATGAGGTACATGAACTCGATAGCAGAGTATGCGTGCATCGCGGTTCTCGTTTCGGGGATGCTATATATATATATATATATATATATATACACGTGCGATTTTTTCTACTCTTGTGTGGTAGTAAAAGATATAGATAGTGTATACCTAAAGTAACTTAAGAGAAAATTAATTAATAGTTCAAATATAATATTCGGCTAATATTGATTATGGTTTTACGGTAGCCTATCGTATGGGCGGTACGGGTGAGCTAAGAGTATTAGTGGTAAGATAGATGCTTATTGTGACTAGTTAGACTGGGTAGCATAACTAGGTAGGTTTAGAAGGATACATTAAGTTCGCACAATAATTGAGAGGTCAGGAACTCCAGGGAGTACGCGTGAAACTAACGTGTGTATAATAACTGCTCTTACTGCATTTGAAATACTTGCTAAATATTTTTTAAGATTTTGGGCTCTGGCCCGTATTAAATCCATTTTCAAAAAATTTAGGTGTCAAGCCACAGGGACGCCAGGCATGATGTTTCAATCGAGGGATTTCTAGCTGCAGCGCTTGTGGAGGCATAAAGGACTTGAGTGGACGCTTCAATCATTTCGTTCCGAATCTAGAATTCATATTCAGTTATTTCCGTTGGGCATGTTGGTTGTTCAGTTCAGACATCTAGTTGGATTTATTCTTTTCATGATCAAACTTTGAATTTAGATTTATTTCATTTCAGTTAGATTTATGATTTGGATGTGGGATTTGGAGCCGATGGTTTATTTGGCATTTATTTATTTAATCACGTGATGTTCTAGTTATTGTGTGAATGGTATATATTACTTTTGTTCCGCCAATTGTTGTGGGTGTTGTTCGTTAATAAAAAGATAAAATTTGGGACTGGCTTTTTTTTTTTTTTTTGGGGAAGATTGAGTATATAAAAAAAAACTAAGAATTTACAGAGGAAAAAACCTTAACAAAAGAAAAAGAACCCCAGGGCATACCCCAAAGGCAAACAAAAGAACAAGAAGAGCCAAAAACTAGCCTACTCCATAGTACAGAAGACTATCTTCAGGAATGTTCCAGTACATACATGCCATCCAGTTTGCATAGTTCCTTCTGTCCTTTTTCCAAGTAAGCACTTTTGCTCGAACCATGTTTTCAATACCCTTCACAATGGAGTCAAGGGAATTGGAGACATGCTTGAAGCATCTAGCATTCCTTTCCATCCAAATACAGTAAATAGTAGTAGTAAAGGATAAGGATCTTATCTTATCGCATAGAGTCTTAGTAGAGTGGTTAATAGTAGCCTTATCCAACTCACTATTTAAATCCATGGAATCCCTATAGCATTGGTTTCTTAGCCACACCTCATGCCATATACTTTTACTAAGGCTGCACTGAGTGAACAGGTGGTCATAAGTCTCCCTCTCATTCCCACATAACTCACACAGGTCATCCACAGAAACCCCCCACTCATGTAGCTTAACTTTAGTGTTGATGGCCCTCCTAACCACCAACCAGGTAATGAAAGAGCATTTGGGGATGCAAACCTTACTCCACACAAACTTGCTCCAGTTAACCATAGGCTTATGTGCCTTTAAAAGATCCCAAGCAGAAGCTATGGTGAACTTCCCATTACTAGAGGGCAGCCACACAACAATATCATTAGCATCCTGAATAGTAGGAAGAATAGCATTCTTAACTTCATTCAGCTCCCAAGTCACAGTTGAAGGCCATCTCCACTCCAAGTGGTGGATAAAATCAGAAACTTTTGCTTTTAGATTACTAGCAGAGTCATACACAATGTTTCCCCCATATAAGGGGTGCAGCGGGCCATTAGGGTGCCAATTATCAAACCACATAAAAGCAAGATTACCATTCCCAATGATGGTCTTAATTTTGCTTCTAAACTTCTCTCTGCTCTTGAGGATTTTCCTCCAGCTCCATGATGAATCATTAGGGATACTCAGAGCCCAGATGCTCCTTCCTTTGATCTTATAAATGTTGCACCATTTGATCCATAGGCTGTCCTTCTTACTGCAAAGATTCCACAAGTGCTTAGCCATAGCTGCTCTGTTCCATGTCTCTAGACACTTGATATTTAGCCCCCCCTCATCCAGAGATACACAAATATCCTTCCAAGCAACTTTTGCCCCTTTGCTATTAGCCTCATCCCCTTTCCATAAGTAATTCCTCATAATCTGCTCAATTTTTTTAATGATGCTCTTGGGAAGGATAAAAATGCTTGCCCAATACACTTGGATGCTGAAAATCACAGTCTTCACAAGGAGGAGCCTACCAGCAAAACTCAGGAATTTATTAGTCCAACATCTGGTTCTCATAGTTATCCTTTCCACCAAGTGAGAGCAATCCTCCTTCTTCAACCTAGTTGTGATGAGAGGAACCCCCAGATATTTGAAAGGAGGGGAGCTGTGCTGTATTCCCAGAATAGAGGAGATCTCCTGAATCCCATCCCCATTAACCCCCGCTGTGAAGAGGCTGCTTTTCTCCATGTTGACCATAAGCCCAGTTAAAGAGCTAAAATTAGATATGGCCTCCTTCACAATGCTGCAAGACACCCTGTCCCCACCAGAAAAAACTATGAGATCATCAGCAAAACTAAGGTGGGTAAGGGCCATCTCCTTGCACCTAGGGTGATAACTGAACAGGTCAGATTCAGCAGCTTTAGAAATAATCCCTGAGAAAGCCTCCATCACCAGCAGGAAAAGATATGGAGAGAGAGGGTCTCCCTGCCTGAGCCCTCTTTTCCCATGAAAAAACCCATTCAGCTCCCCATTCAGACTAATGGAGAACCTGGTAGTAGTCACACACTTGGAGATCCACCCAATGACTTTGGGGGGGAAGCCAACATGAGTCAATAGCTGCATCAGGAAGTTAGGTGGTTAGTGATTTAAAAAGTTGCCGACAGTGACGCTAAGAGCATCCAAAATGGAGAGAGAAGAAAACAAGAGATTTTGTAACTTTACAGAATTTGACGCTTGTAGTGGTGGGTGAAAATGAACAAATTTTGTAGAAGAATTTGTAAGCGTTCTCCAAGTTTAGAGAATGGTTACAAATTCTGTAAGGGTTGCTGCGAACTTCATTTGATCGTAGCAATTGATACGAACAAATGAAGTTCGTAAGAAATATAAATAATCATTTTTATCATATTTTTGGGTTCTTACGAACAACAAAAGTCCGTTAGAATTCCTACGAACTTCTGTTGTTCGTAAGAAGTTGTAATTTTGTTTCCTACGAACTTTTATTGTTCGTAGGAATGATTTTACAAATTCTTACTTTTTCACCACTGTGAGAAGAGATAACTATGAAAGGGCAAAATCACTTTTCAATCTGTAATTTACCTTTCATGAGTCTCCCCCTTTGTGGATGCTCTAAGAATGAACCAAATGAGATTTCTGTTTATTTTGTTAAAGAACTGAGCACCCGTGATTAAAAAAGGCGAGGTGTCACATGCACCTCCCATCATTTTTTATAATAATCCTCGCAAGCAATGGTTCTTGCACTCAATGCTAAAAAATCTAGCGAAGAAAATGTATTAGCCTGATTGAGGGAAAATGAGAAAAATCAGACTGGCTAGTAGATATGCATCAAAGATACACCCTTATTCATTTCAATGTACATGTGCACAAAATGGGATACTTTAGACACGGATTTATTTTACTAGACTGTGATGAGATTAGAATGAAATCAATATCACATTACGAGAAAAGTAAAAGAAAAAAGATGGGCAGTGACCAGAAGATGTGTTATAAGACTCATAGCAACGTAGCGCTCCAGATATCCGGGAAAAAAATATTTTAGTGTTTTTTAAAAGACATATGAAATTGCAAAATATTTTTGGGTTTTTCAAAATAAAGACTATAAAAGTATATAAATATTTCCGAACTGAGAGTCAAAATAGAAAGATATGATACACGAGTTCAATTGACGGTTTATATATTGGAACAACCAGAATGAATAAAGAGATAATAGATCCTAATCTAGAATACGGGGACATCATAATTTATGGAGCAAACCCCCCGAAGGACTTCCTAAGGTTCTCGAACCTAAATGAGTCTAGGAGTTCGGTGACGATATCAGCGAATTGAACACCTATCTGAACATAACTAATGGAAATTACATTTTTCGCGTCCAAATCATGAATGAAACGAGGAAGAATACTGGTGTGCTTAGAGCGAGAGTGTTCATTGGATTTTTGAAATGTTTATAGCACTTGTATTATAACAATATGTAGTCATCGTCGCTTCATCTATTGCATAATCACAGAGCATTTGTTTCATCTAAACAAGTTGTGCGTAACAACTAACTGCAGCTATGTACTCGGCCTCGACAGTCAGCAATTAAAATTGGATATTGTTTTCTTTCTATGCCAGCACTAGCTAGATAAAAACAAACATTTTTTGTCCATCAGAAATCTCCGATCCAATCGCCATCGGAATAGGCAAATAAAGAAGCATACGTATTGGAAGAGGACAAAATTCCATAATCGAGAATCCCTACTCCCATACTTAATGACTCTCTTAACCATTAACAAGTGGAATTCTTTCGAACATACTTGAAAACGAGTGCATTCAGCTACACTTTATGCTATCAGGACGACTAGCGGCTAGATCTAATAGGCTACCTATCATACCCCTATAGAGTGTCCGAATGAGCGTGGGACACTCGATTATAGAATTTGGTAATCTTTCAACACGCTTGCTTCCTTATATGCTTACTCCAATTGTGATTCAGTGGAAAAAAATTACATGGACAAACAAGATGGGAGGAGAATAGAGGTTTGGAGAGTAAAAAAGGGTACATCCCTCTTAGGGTTTTAGAGAGAATGAACTGGTAAAGGAGAAAGTGTTGGGTTCTAAAAATTAAAAGGATACAAGCGTGTGGAGAAGAAAAGTACCGAAAAGGAAACCCAGGATTACCATAAATGGGTTAAGGAAGATGAGATGGCGCGGTGTTACATTTTGGCATCAATGTCAAATGTTCTGCAACATCAGCATAGGTCGATGGACCATGCCTATGACAAGATGCTAAACCTCAAAGATATGTTTGGGGGTCAGAATCGTGCTGCAAGGCAGGTTGCCATGAAAGAACTCATGAACACTAACATGGCTGAAGGGACCCAGTGAGGGAACATGGTTTAAGGATAATGTCTCTTCTCAATGATATTGATATCCTTGGAGCGGAAATCGATGGGAAACCCAGGTCGATATTGTTCTCCACTAACGGCCTGAGTCCTATAAGCAGTTCCGCCTAAATTACAGCATGAACAAACTTTCTTACCCTTTGGCGGAACTACTTTGTAATACCCCGTACTTTTGGCTATATTTATTTTTGGGATTAATTAATTAAATGCGTAATTAATTGGAAATTAATCCGGGTTATAAATACTAACGAGATGCGAGTTGGTATTTGATTATGTGCATACATGTTTTGATATATGTATTTGGTATTATAAAAGTTGTCGTGAGATTTATATACGGCGTTTTAGAAATTTTGTTGAGACGCGTGGGACCGCCGCGTCATGGTGTAATATTTTGATTATAAAAGTAAATTTAAAATCTATAAACCGTATGGTCGTTTTGAGTGCGCCAACGCATCCGGAAGGGTCGAGATAGTCAGAAAACACTAGCCGGGGGTGTAGTTTGGATTCCGGGGTATTTTTAGGCCATACCGGCAACTTAAAGGGTATTTTGGTAATTTTACTTTTTGAGGAATTAAAAGTGACGAAAATTGGGAGTTTTAATCTGATGTGGATTTAACCCACTAAACCCACTATCCAACCCACTTTAACCCTTTAAGCTACGGAGGTTATCAATTAGGTTTCCAAGTTCCCCAAAACAAACCCTAGCCACCTTAAGCCACCATTGAAGAAGGAGCTTGGAAGAGAGGAAATTCTGCAGAAAAACTCCATCAAACCTACACCAAAATCAGAAATCGAACCAAGGCAAGTGACCTTATTCCATTTAATTTCAGAGAATGTCTTTTCCATGTTAGAAATTGAAGAATATCAATTGTTCTTGAAAGATAATGAAAACCCATGTTAATTGAACTTAGAACTTGAAATCTTGAGGAGGATTTGCATGTAGAATGATAGGTAGATGTTCCTACTGATGATATTTATGATTGGGTGAAATTTAAAACGGATTTTATTGGGTTAATTCATGATTCAAAAGTTAGGGTTCATGTTCTTGAAATAATTGGGGAAAAAGTGTAGAGATTTATAATTTGATTGATGTTAGAGAGATTTAATCCTTGAAAACATGTTAGGAGATGACTTGAATATGTTTAGGATGATTTAGAGACCCTAAAACGTTGTTGGGATGAACTTTGGAAGAGATTAGAAGTGATAAAAATGGATGAAAACGAATTGGGGAAAAATTTGGGCCGAAACTGGTCAGTCGTTAGAAGCAATCCCCAGGTCGTTCGAACGAACTCGTTCGAACGAGCTTCTAACGAGTTGACCAGTCGCTTCTAACGAGAAGGGATTTCGTTCGATATCTCGTTCGAACGAGACATCGTTAGAAGGTACAGTTCGTTCGAACGAACTGGAATCTCGTTCGAACAGCCTCGTTCGAACGAGACTTCTAACGAGTAGACAGAGGAATCTCGTTCGAACAGTCTCGTTTGAACGAGACTTCTAACGAGTTGACAGTTTGGTCCTTTTTGGACTGTTTTGATTTTTGGAGTCCCGTAAACTTGTTCGAGGATATAGATAACCTTCCTTTGATGATGTAAGGATAGATTTGGGACTTTTGGGTTATTACGAGGAGTAAACTATATACGCGAGTTATATTAAATGGACGGTTTGGGTTGAGACGTGAGTGTCTACTACGACGTGAGAAAATTATGGCGCGTATGATTATAAACCGGAATAGTATAAATTGTGAGAATTATAGTTAGTACGAGAATGCGATATGTACTACGATAAAACTACGGTATTACTAAGACGTGTGTTAACTTAGTATTGGTATATGAATTGTGTGTATGACATACCTACCATACTTGCTATCACGGGAGGTTTGCGTTCGCTTAGGGCCCTCTAATCCTTGTGTTGCCCGGATTTAGACTGGTTACCTTGATGAACATAGGTCATAGAAAGACTTATTGGGATATTAATAAGTCCGCTGATCGTAGGAGCGTAGGTATGTGCGTGACCTATGTGATGTGACTGTGTTCGCCTCCATTATTTGTGATGTTGTTATCTGTGAACTATTCCTGAGAGATTCGGAATATGTAATCCTTATGTACGTGATGTACCGGGATGGATAGCAGAGTATGTGTGCACCACAGCTTAGTTCTCGGGGTGCTTGTATAGTATATTTATGATGTGAATAATATACACTTAATTAATGGGAACCTTCATGTTAATGTTGTGAATATAATTACGGTATTGTTTCGAGAAAAATAACGAGTTAACTTACGGTGATATATATTGCATATTGAGCTTCTGAGTACGTTAAACCCATACTTAATTACGAGCGTTATAATGTTAATAGAACCGAGTAATATGGGTAGGACCTATGATAGTCTAGCTAGAGATGATGTCACTTAGCTAGTGGTTTGCGTCGTTATAGATGGGTACTTACGTTAGGAGTGCACAGTTAGACGAGAGGTGAGAATATCATGTGAGTGCACGTCCTAACATGTACTTTGCATTTAATGTTTTAAATGTTTTTAAAGCACTTGCAGGTTTTTAAAATATAACTCCACATTCGGGCTCTGACCCGTTTGCTTTTCAAATCTTTTTCTTGTAAAACCATTTTAGGTGCCCAGCCACAAGGATACCAAGCATAGGATATTCATTCAGGTGACGAGTTGTAGTTGTTGTGGAAGCTACAGGGATTTGCTTGTAGACGCTTCTATCTTTTGGATTCCAGAGTCACTATCTATCAGTTGTAGGGCGTGTTGCCCATTTCTATCAGAGCATCTTTTACATTTCAGTTTTCAGACTTTAGTATGTATTGTTTCAGTATTCAGTTTACTTTTCAGTTGTGGGATTTGTAGTGAGGAGTTTTCCTCCAGACTTTATTTACACTATGTGATGGTTATTCGTTTTACTTCAGTATGGTGAATGGTGTTATTTATTTCTTCATTACACTTGTTGCATGTTAATCAGACTTTAAATAAAATTTGGCACTTACTTTTTATATACTAGGTGGTTAGTAATCATTAAAATGTTTTCGACAGTGATGCTATTAACTGAGCCAACTTGGCATTTTGAATTAATTTAATAAAGGAGTAGCTACCCGGTATTTAATTAGTCGGGGTGTCACATACTTAAAGAACTACAAGCAGCTGAGGGTTTCATTAAGAAGTCAATAAGTGCTTTTGTTGCTGAGAAAGGTTATACTTTTAAGCCTATGCGCAAGAATAAAAAGAAGAAGGCTCTGAAACAGGTTATGGTCTCTCAGGGAGGTATGAAAAAGCCCAGGGGCAAGTGTTTCCACTGTAAGTAATCAGGACACAACGAGGCTATCCAAGATAAAGATGCAGAACTTTGGCTTAAACCTATGAATTCTGAGATGGAATCTATGTATTCTAATCAGGTATAGAGTCTTGTAGATCCACCCGAAGGGATAAAACCCATAGGATGCAAGTGGGTCTATAAGAGAAAAAAAGGGATGGACGGGAAGGTTAAGACCTTTAAGGCACGGCTTGTTGTTAAAGGATTTACTCAGAAAGAGGGCATCGATTATGAGGAAACCTTCTTGCCTCGGAAGCCGCCACATATTCAGCTTCCTTGGTGGAATCAACAATGCAAGATTGCTTGATACTCCTCCGACTAATGGCTCCACCTCCTAGGGTAAACACATATCCAGAGCTAGACTTTCTGTATGCCTTTCATCTTCCCTATCTCATCAAGTGTCGTAGAATACTGATCCTTGGAAAGAGATATTCCATGTTTGAAAGGGAGGAACCCTTTCTTGGAATCTTTCATGATAAATCTGGCAAGAATGGAATCGATATAAGTCGCTTGTGATAAACCCAACATCCTATTCTTGCGATCAAGCATAAGCTGAATCCCAAGGATGTGACTAGCTTCTCCCAAGTCTTTCATATCAAATTGGCTGGACAACCACACTCTAACTGAAGACAACACTCTAATATCATTTCCAATGAGAAGAATGTCATCCACATATAATACTAAAAACACCACTACGTTTCCGTTACATTTCTTGTACACACGTGACTCATCTGGACATTGATTAAAACAAAAAGATTTGATTGCCTGATCAAAACAAATGTTCCAAGTTCTAGATGCTTGCTTTAGTCCATAAATGGACTTCTTAAGCTTACATAATTTATGCTCTTGGCCTTGGGCAATAAAAGCTGCACCATATAAATACACTCGTTAAGATTCCCATTAAGAAATGCAGTCTTGACGACCATTTGCCAAATTTCATAATCGAAATGAGCCGCAATGGATAAGAGAATTCAGGTGGACTTCATCATAGCTACAGGCGAGACCGTTTCCTCATAATCGATGCCCTCTTTCTAAGTAAGTCCTTTCACAACAATTCGTGCCTTAAAGGTCTCAATCTTCCCGTCCACCCCTTTTTTTCTCTTATAGATCCACTTGCATCCAAAGGATTCTATCCCTTCGGTTGGATCTACAAAACTCCATGCCTGATTAGAATCTATAGATTCCATCTCAGAATTCATAGCTTTAAGCCAAAGTTCTGGATCTTTATCTTGGATAGGCTTACAATGAAAACACTTGTCCTTGGGCTTTTTCACCTCCCTGAGGCTAACGAGCAGCCTGAGGGACCATAACCTGTTTTTGAGCCTTCTTCTTCTTTTTATTCTTGCCCATATGCTTAAAAGTATCTTCCACTGGTGGAGTTTGCCTATAATAACGCCTATCAGTTTACAATTGGCATGACACCATTCGAGGCGTTGTACGGTAGATCTTGTCGTTCGCCTGCTTTTTGGCTAGAGGTAGGGGACAACAAACTTCTCGAACCCAAGTTGATTCAGGATACCTCGGCAAAGAGAGCTGATTCGAAGTCGCATACGGATAGCTCAGGATCGACAAAAAGAGCTACCAGGTGCTGCTACGTGTATCTCCTATGAAGGCGATAATGAGGTTCGGGAAGAAAGGGAAGTTGGCACCAAGGTATGTGGGGCCATTTCCTATCATCGAGCGGATTGGGCCAGTTTCTTATAGACTCGGGTTACTGGAGTACTTGCATCGAATTCATGATGTGTTCCACATTTCTTCGCTGAGGAGATACCACCAGATAAGTTGTCTCACACTCGGATCACATTGGAGGAGATTGATTTACAGCCCGATATTTCATACGAGGAGAGGCCCGTTCCTATTCTAGACCATAGTGAGAGGAGATTGAGGTCGAAGGTAATTCCACTTGTACATGTTCAGTGGGGGCATCATAATGCCGATGAGTCAACTTGGGAGAGCGAGGATGAGATGCACGATAATCTCCAGGTATTTTCTGAATTTCGGGACGAAATTCAGTAATTAGGGGGGAGTATGTAACACCTTGTATTTTTAATGATTTTCATATGGAGATTAATTAAATTAAATTGGAAAATTAATCTGGATTAAATGAATATTAATTAACATGGCGATTTAAAGATTAACTTACGTTAGAAATCACTAATATATGTTAGTATAATGGTTGGTGTATTTGGTTTGGAGTTTGGGGTTAAATCATGGAGGTTTTGTCAGTTAACAATGGTGGAAAATCTTAACAGCGAGGAAGACGAAGTCCCAGGCACCTCGAACAGGTCCGCCCTACCCCTCAAATCGGTTCGAAGGTACATCCGAACCGGTTCGCCTATACCTCCAAACCGGTTCTGGGGACCTGACGGTTCTGGCTTTATTTTTTCTTAAATTTTAAAAGGTTAAGAGTTCGAATTTTCTCACGAATGAAGAGAGTTAAGGTTAGTAATCAGGGGGTATATTTTAATACTGATGGACATCACAAGAATTAGGATGGGCCACAGAGAATACGAGTGATCCATGGGTTTTATTTAGTATTAAATGATATCACGAGAATTAAACTTGGGTCACGAAGAGTACAAGCGAATCAAAGACCGGATCAGCAGTAAAGGGATATTATAACTACTGAAATGATCCTATGGGGTAGTTAGAATGCTTCGAGTAGTGGGAAAACACTCAGGAAATACGAATAGTATAATGGTAATTTGATGATACGTAGGATATTCGAGAGTTGTTTATATACTATATACGAGGTATACTATAGGTTATGTGTATACCTATACTAAATATATAAATGTAGGTTGTGTGAATACCTATTGTTTGATTTATTATGCGTAACGAACCTACCTACGCTGCTTGCTATCACGGGAGGTTTTACGTCGCGAACGATCTTGGGGGATTTTAGACTTGTACCTCAGAACATAGAAGCTAGGGATTGAGGAGCACTGCTCGAGTTTATAATAGTGTGACCGGTCATTTGGGTGCATTAGGTGTGTGCGTAGCCCAAATATTTATACCTTTGTTGGCCTCCAAGTTTATGTGAATTATGTCTTTACGGTTCGAGAGTGATTCCGAATCGGAAGTCCTTCATTTAGTACGTCATATACCAGGACTCGATAGCAGAGTACACATGCATCGCAAGTCTCAGCCTAAGGATGCCGTATTCGTATATATGATAAAAGTAATGTATAAATATATACGTGTGAATTATTCTACTGTGTGTATTAGTAGATGAGATAAATAGTGGCATCTAAGATAACTTAAGTATGTGGAAACTTAACATCTAATGGGAAATTCATAATTGGCTAAACGACATTGGGAATTTTGGGTAACGTATTGTATGGGTAATACGGGTGGGAACCACGAGTTAACATGAAGGAAGAGACTTGGTTCGAACTAGTTAGGCGGGGTAGCATAACTAGGACGGTTTAGGAGTATACGTTAACAGTGCACAATAGTTGAGAGGTGAGGATCCCAAGTGAGGGAAAGTGGAATTAACATGTATACAATGTCTGCTCTTATTGCATTTTAAATACTTGGAAATATTTTTCAACTGTTTTTAATCGGGCTCTGACCCGTTGCAAATCTATTTTTTTGTAAAAACCTTTTAGGTGCCGAGTCAGAGGGACGCCCAGCTTAGGAGTTCTTTCTTTTTTGACGTGCTGCAGCTGTTGTGGAAGTTGTAGGGCCTCGGTAGTAGAGGCTTCCACTTCTATCAGCTCCGTGATCATTTACTTATTTCAGTCGAGCATGTCGCCCATCTTTAGTTATCAATTATTTCAGAGACATTATACTTCCACATATTTTAGTTGTTAGACTTGGATTATTTATGGCTTTTTGTACTTGGATTTCAGTCTGGACAGTTTATTCCAGTTAGTTTCATTTATTCAGATGTTCTAGTATTTATTATGTTGTTATTTGGAATGGTGAAGATTAAAATTTTGACACCGGCTTAATTAACTAATAGGTAATTAGTAATTAATATGGTTTTCGACAATGATGCTAAGAACGAATCAAATGAGAAACCTCTTTTAATTAATAAAGGACTGATCACCCGGTATTTAATTGGGCGAGGTGTCACAGATGGTATCAGAGCATCAGGTTTTAGTGTCCTTAAGATCTGTACGGACTTATCACGTTCCCAGCGTAACGTTTTTTATATAAAGCCCTACTATTAGGACTCTTGTATTCACGATTGCGCATTTACGTCTTCAGCTATTTTGAGATTTATGAAATTGTGGACTTATAGAAATTCTCTCTCGTTTCAAATGCATCCCAGACGTGCACCATGAGCCGCCAGAACTGCACAGCCAGAGCCACAGCCAGCTCAAGCACAGGGGACTATGAATGTTGCCGAGGTTGTCGTTGCAGAGGCGGTTAATGCAGCCTTGACTACAGTTGCTCAGCAGGCACCACAGGTGCCACCTCAGCCGCAGGGTATGGCACCAGGTCAGGCACACTCATTTCCTTCTGCTTGGGAGCGAGTTAAAGATGCTCCTAGAAGGCATACCCTCCCGAGTTTCAGGGGAGCTCAGATGTTGTGGTCACTAGCCAATGGAAGGACATCCAGAGGCACTTACAGTGGCGGGAGTCTGTTACCACCGTACAGAAGAGAGATAGCATGTCCATTCAGGAGTTCTTGAAGCAATTCGACCGCCATCCAGACAGAGATGAAGCGGAAATTCTTAAACCTTTCCCCAAAAGGGAAGACATTGGCTGAATGAGGAAGAATTTACTCGGTTAGCTAACTTTGTGCCACGGGAGGTGAACAAGGAAGAGAAGAGAATACAGTTGTTTGTGGATGGTCACACCTGGAGGATCCGACAGCACATGTTGGGTAATCCCGCTTTGAAGACTTATACGGAGGTGTTGAATCCTGCTTTGATATGGTAATAGTAGTATATTTATATGACTGTGTTTATGCATATACTATATACGTGTGAAAACCATGCCCGCGCTACTTGCTATCCCTGAGGTTACCGCGCTGGGACAGTCTTATCTCGATGGGACCTTTATGGGGGATATTGACTCGTACCCTAGAAGATTGAGATCCTTTGGTACAAGCTAATCGGATCGATAGTCAGACGGCCTAAGAGACGTGGGGGCATGTGCTGACCTCTTAGAGACCGGGACTCTATGCTTCGCCTCCATTTGTATGTGTTTGTGTTAATGCAGTTCGAGAGTGATTCCGAACTAGCATTTCCCTTAGTATGTGTGATACAAGGACTTGATAGCAGAGTATGCCAGCACCATAGTTTTTATGTGGGGTGCCCTTAGTATATATGTATTATATGAGTGATTGGTGTATATATACTTATTTATGGAAACGTTGCACCATAGATTTTATGTGGGGTGCCGTTTGTATATATATTATATGTGTAACTAATATATATACGTGTACTGAGTAAAATAGTAGTTCAGTAAAGTATGAAATTCACCAACTTCACTATAAGTATTCGAAAACGTTATAACAATATGGAATTTTTCTAAATAACGTAAGAAATCTTGAAGAGATAGATGTTTCTAAAAGTGATTATCATAACCTTAATTTCACGAGTTAAGTCTTATGGAGAATAAGTTAGAGAGGTATATGGGATTCATAAGTACGGTAGACGTGCACACTAGATGAGAGGTGAGAATTCTCAAGAGAGTGTCGCATACTAATATGACTGTTGCATTAGCCGGTAAGCGTTTTAAATACTTCCTAAACTATTTTTAAAACTGTATTACATTCGGGCTCTGACACGTTTGCTATTACCTCTGCTCTCTTGTGTGTATATATATATATGTATTACAGGTGCCCAGCCACAGGGGCGTCAAGCTTAGGATTCTTTGGATGGAACGCGTTGTAGCTTTTGTGGGAGTTACAGGCAATTGCTTAGACGACCTCATTGTTGACTCTACTTCTAGTTCAATTTTATCCAGTGGGGGCATGTGTTGTCCTTTTCCATTATTTAGTTGGTATTGTCAGAGATTGTAATTCTTTTACTTTCAGCATCTTTATTTCGGGGTTTATTACTATTGGGATGTTTCCTCTTTAGTGTTTTAATGTTGGGATTTATTATTGATGGGTAAACGGGTCGTTCCGATAGAAAGAAATATCGAAGCAGCTTTGGTCTTCGATGGCTATGATCCCGATCGAATCAGGGGTCGAATAAGCGAAATAAGGGGAATCCTCTTTACCCACCCTACTAGGGTGCTCCTTCTGTCGGAACAGACCCTTGACAGCTATTTGCATGAAAACTCTTGAATGTTCATTTTTATTCTTATACTTATTGTGTGACTCTTAGAATGTAAATGGTTAAAGGTTTTATAATTGGATTTAATAAAATGGAAATAAGGTTTTAAATGGTTTTGACACTTAGCCTAATTATTTAGGGTGTTTAAATTGGAAAAGTATTTTTACGACAGTGATGCTAAGAATGAACCAACTGTTCACCTTGATTTTAATTTAATAAATGAGTAATCGCCCGGTATTTAATTAGGCGGGGTGTCACAGGAGATAGATACTTGCCTGGAAATTTGATCTCTGATTTGTGGAAGAAAAAGGTGTGGTTGTGATCCCCTTTGCGCGATCTACGAATTGGCGGTGACGGCGGTGCAACCGGAGGAGTTCATGGCCTAGAACCCTTGGAAAGCTCCTCCCCTTCCTCTCCAATGGCCGTCATTAGTTTTAGGTTGTGTTAACCCTAAGAGATAACAATTAACATATGATATAACCCTTGAAAATTCGTGGGTTTAATTACCCACAATTACGAAATGTCCAAAACGCCCTCCCGGGGTACTAATTAGGCCTAAAAACGCCCCGAGACCCAAACTAAACCCCCGGGTACACTTTTCTGACTATCTCGACCCTTACGGACACTTTGACGCACTCAAAAGGACCATACGAGCAACTTATAATTTATTCACTTTTTATAATAATAATTTAGTCCCCACACGACACAGGCGCGTCCCGACCTAAATTTCCATAATTGCCATTTTATTCACAAGTGACAATTTTTATAAAATAAATCTCATATATTACTATACTCATTCAGTAACATTCAACAATTTCAATAATTACTAACTCTCGTCACGCTAGTAAATATTTAAAATAACATTCCGGATTAAAATTAAATTAATTTATCTCAATTAAATTTAATAAATCCCTAAATTTAAAAGCCATAAAAATACGGGGTATTACATATGGGTCTTATGAGTTTCGGGTTATGCCATTTGGACTAACCAAGGCGCCAGCTGTGTTTATGGACTTAATCAATAGGGTGTTCAGAGAGTTCTCGGATTAGTTTGTCATTGTCTTCATTGATAACATCCTGATTTATTCTCAGACTGGGGAGCATGTCAAGCATCTGCGTAGGGTTTTGCAGACTTTGCGCGAGCATCAGTTGTATGCTAAGTTTGAGAAGTGTGGGTTTTGGCCGCATAAGGTACAGTTCTTGGGTCACATTGTATCTGACATGGGGATATCAGTGGATCCGAGTAAGGTGTTAGCAGTGAGGGAGTGGAGCCAGCCCACGACACCGACGGAGGTGCGCAGTTTCTTGGGGTTAGCTGGGTAATACCGATGATTTATTCGCGGGTTTTGGAAGATTGCGGGCCCGTTGGTCGACTTGACTAACAAAGGGGTACCGTTCACCTGGGATAACGCTGGTCAGTTAGCTTTCGATGAGCTAAAGGACAACTTGACTTCAGCACCAGTTTTTGCACTGCCCAAACCGGGAGTGGAGTACCATGTTTTTACTGATGCGTCCCTACAGGGACCTGGGGGTGTGCTTCAGCAAGAGGATCAGGCTATAACTTATGCTTCCCATAAGCTTAAGCTTCATGAGAGGAATTACCCCACCCACAACTTGGAGTTAGCGGCAGTCGTGTTTGCTCTACGGATTTGGAGGCACTATCTTCTGGGGGACAAGTTTCGCCTATTCACAGATCATAAGTCACTACAATATTTGTTCACTCAGAGAGAAAGTTGAACATGCGTCAGCGTATGTGGCTAGAGTGTGTGAAAGATTACCAGTTCGACCTCCAGTACCACCCGGGGAAGGCTAACGTGGTGGCAGATGCGTTGAGCCTTAGACCAATGGGGGAGGTGGCAGAAATTTGGAATGCGAAATGGAAGGAGCTGGGATTCAGTTGTCAGGTCATTCATGTCAATTATGACCGTTACAGCCAGTACGAGGGTCAAACAGGCACAAGCAGCGGATTCGTTTTGTCAGGAACGGATTCGATAGCTTCAAGCCGGGGGAGCAGAGTCTTACTCCGGGAGTTAAGAGGGAGGCTTGTGCTGGAGACTAATTGTCCCAGAGGGGATAAGTGTAATACCCCGTATTTTCTGCGTTATTTATTTTTGGGGATTAATTGAATTAAATGTTTATTAATTTGAAATTAATCCGGATAATAATATTAACGTGATGTGAGTTAGTATTTTATTATAATGTGTATACTTGGCATTATATGAATATTGGTAATATTGAAATTGTCGTGAGATTTATATACGGCAATTTGGGAATTTTACTTGACGCGTGTGACCGCCACGTCATGGTATTTTGTTATTAAATTAAAAAGTGAATTTTAGTTCCATTAACTGTATGGTCATTTTGAGTGCGCCAACGCGTCCGGAAGGGTCGAGATAGTCAGAAAACACTAGCCGAAAGTTTAGTTTGGGTCCCGGGGTATTTTTAGGCCATACCGGTATCATAAAGGGCATTTTGGTAAATTGTATTTTTGGGAATTAAAAAGTGACGAAAATGGGAATTACCATCTGACTATTTCCTCAACCCACTTAACCCACTAACCCCACTATATGTCATTATGGGCTACGGGAGAAGTTGATATAGCATTTCAACTTCCACAAACCATTACTCACCTCCATATTCCATTATCTTCAACCTTGGGAAAAGCTTGAGAGAGAGAGAGAGAGAAGGAAGAGAATTCTGCAGAAAAGTGAGAGGGAGAACAACTTGGCTATCAAGATTCAACACCAAATTCTGAGATAATTAAGGCAAGTGATTTAAACTCCTTTAATTCAAGATATGTTTCCATGTTTAGGAATTTTCGAAATTGATTTTTGGAGATAAATTAGACCAATGAATTGAAAGTTAAAAGCCATGATTTATGTAGGAATTGCATGTAGTATATTCTGGACGAATTTATATGTTGAAAACTGAACCTTGATGATCAAAATGTAGAATTAGAAGAAACTTAAGGATGTTCTTGAATGGAAGAAATCTGGGAATTAGTTTGATGTAGTTTTAATCCAAAGTAAGCCTTTAAATGATGAATTATGGAATTTAGAATGTTATTACTGATGTAGGATGTTAGTATAACGTTATAGTGACCTTATCTTGAAGTTTCATGCTTAAAAATGGTGATTTGGGACGAAACTGTAACTGCAAGACGAAGCAGCCCGTAACAGACCTGTGTAATCGATCGATCGACCACAATCGATCGATCGAAGGTCAAGGTCGATCGATCGACCTTCCCAGAATGAATAAAGTTTTCCTTAATTGAATTTTCATGACGATGACCCTTAGATAATATTATTGGAGACATTGTGATTACCCTAAATTTTAAGGAAGACCAGTAGGCATGATTTTGAGATTGGACATTAATTGGAATTTAATTTGAGGAATTATTCTAAATTAATGAAATTCGTTATGTGAGATAACATTTGGGTTAATAGTACAAATTTGAATAATTTGATGAAATAAGGTTTGGGGCAGAAGTAAGGACCTTAGGTATAGCGATGTTATATGAGGGAATTATGGGAACTTAATAGTCTATTCGAGACAGGTTTTAAGTTTAAGATATTACGACGTGAGACGTGTCGACTTTTAATTTATATATTGTCGGGACACTTGAAATATATGAATTGGGAATAATGGTATAATGATGTAAAGAATACCCTTATTAATATTGATATATCTAAGGTGTGTGAATGCTTAGTATGTAATCTTATGTGTATGACATACCTACCATACTTGCTATCACGGAGGTTACGTTCGCTTAGGACCTTCTTATCCTTGTGTTGCCCGGATTTAGATTGGTGCCTAGAGGACATAGTTCAAGAGAATGACTTATTTGTGAGTTAATAAGTCAGCTGACTATGGAGCGTAGGTATGTACGTGACCATGGATATGATTGAATTATGTTCGCCTCCATTTATGTGTGTGGTGTTGATTCCAACAATTCCTGAGAGATTCGGAATTTGTAATCCTTATGTACGTGATGTACCGGGATGGATAGCAAAGTATGTGTGCACCGCAGCTTAGCCTTTGGGTGCTTGTATTGTATATTTATGATGTGAAAAAAAATATACGGTTAATCGAGAAAGGATTTACTATAATAAATTGTGAGTATAATTATGATAATGTCTTGAAAGATAAAAAGAGATCTTTTATCAAATAAATGGTTTGGTTAATAATTGGGAACTTGAGAATTAAAGTAGAACTCTCTATTTAATTGTTAATGACGGAACTTATAACGTGAACCGAGTAGCAGTGTTAGAAGCCCCTTAGATAGTTATGAGATAACATACGAATGGGTACAGGAACGTTAGGAGTGCACAGTAAGATGAGAGGTGAGTATATCATGTGAGAGCACGTCCTAACATGTACTTTGCATATACTGTTTTAAATGTTTTTAAAGCACTTGCAGGTTTTTAAAATATCTCCACATTCGGGCTCTGACCCGTTTGCTTTCAAATCTATCTTTTTGTAAAACCATTTTAGGTGCCCAGCCACAAGGTCACCATGCATAGGATTTCCATTCTGATGACGAGCTGTAGCTGGTTGTGGAAGCTACAGGGATTTGCTTTTAGACGCTTATATCATTTGGATTCCTTATTCATTATTCCTCAGTTGTAGGGCATGTCGCCCAAGTTCTATTAGATACATTTCCATTTCAGTTTTCAGACGTTGGCATGTATTCATTTCAGTATTCAGTATTTCATTACTTACTTCAGTTGTGAGATTGTATTATGAGGAGTTTTTCCTCCAGTTTTATTTATAGCATGTTACGGTTACTCTATTACTTCATTATGGTGAATGGTGTTATTATTTCTTCATTATACTTGCATGTTAATCAGACTTTAAATTAAAATTTGGCACTTACTTAAAAAACATAGGTGGTTAGTAATAATAAAACGTTTTCGACAGTGATGCTGTTAACTGAGCCAACTTGGCATTTTGAATTAATTTTATAAAGGAGTAGCTACCCGGTGTTTAATTAGTCGGGGTGTCACAATAAGATGTACTCGGATATGAGATGGCAGTCTTGGTGAAGTAGAATGAAGAAAGATATTGTCGAGTTTGTCTCGAGATGTGCCACGTGTCAGCTAGTGAAGGTGGACCACCAGAAACCAGCAGTCTACAGCCGTTAGAGATTCCTATGTGGAAATGGGAGAGCATTTCCACGAATTTCATCACTCGGTTGCCTACATCTCAGAGGGGTCACAATTCTATATGGGTGAGAGTGGATCGGTTGACCAAGGTAACTCACTTTCTGCCAGTCCGGACGGATTATACTACGGGACAGTACGTCAAGATCTTCATCGCCGTGATCATGAGATTGCATGGGGTGCCATTTAATATAGTGTCCGATAGGGACAAGATCTTCGTGTCTTGTTTTTGGGAGAGTTTTCAGGAGGCCATGGGTACAGAGTCGCGATTGAGCACAACCTATCACCCCAGACAAATGGGCAAACTGAGAGGACAAATCAAATGTTAGAGGAAACGCTACGGATGGGTCTCCTTGATTTTTGCGGAGGTGGGGAGCAGTATTTTCCACTGGTGGAGTTTGCGTATAATAACTCCTCTCAGTTTACGATTGGCATTGCACCATTCGAGGCGTTGTACAATAGACCTTATCGTTCGCCCGCTTGTTGGCTAGAGATGAGGGACAACACACTTCTCGGACCAAAGTTGATTCAGGATACCTCGGCCAAGATGGAGCGGATTCGGAGTCGCATACAGATAGCTCAGGATCGACAAAAGAGCTATGCCGATGCCAAGCGGTTCTTCCTAGAGTTTAGTGTGGGGGACCATGTGCTGCTACGTGTATCTCCTATGACCATAATGAGGTTCGGGAAGAAAGGGAAGTTGGCAACAAGGTATGTTGGGCCATTCCCTATCATCGGGCGGATTGGGCCAGTTGCTTATAGATTCGGGTTACCGGAGTACTTGCATCGGATTCATGATGTGTTCCACATTTCTTCGCTGAGGAGATACCTCCGGGATGAGTTGTATAACAGTCGGGTCGCATCGGAGGAGATTGATTTACAGTCCGATATTTCATACGAGGAAAAGCCCGTTGGTCGAAGGTAGTTCCACTTATACGTGTTCAACGGGGGCATCATAATGCTGATGAGTCTACTTGGGAGAGCGAGGAGGTGATGCGGGACAAATAACCAGACTAATTTATTCCAGGTATTTTTAAAAATTTTCGGACGAAATTCAGTTATTAGGGGGGAAGTATGTAACACCCCGTATTTTTAATGATTTTTATATTGGGATTAATCAAATTGAATTGGAAAATTACTCCGGATTAAATGAATATTAATTAGCGTGACAAGGGTTAATATTTATTTGTACGAATCATATTGGGTATTACTTAGTGAACAAGTGATAAATTATTAAGAAAGCATTATAATTGTTGCGAGTGAAAAAATACGGCAGTTATAGTAATTTAGTCGGGACACGCATGTCAGTCGCGTCGGGACTTTATTTTATGTGCTAAAAGGTATTTTATTTATCGGTAAAACAAATGGTCATTTCGAGTGCGCCAGTGTGTCCGAAAGGGTCGAGATAGTCAGAAAAGTGTACTTAGGGGTTTAGTTTGGGTCCTCGGACATTTTTAGGCCAAACTGGCACCCCGAGAGGGTACTTTAGTCATTTGACCTTTTAGAGAATAAAGACCTACGAATTTCCTAAGTGTATATCATCTGGTAGGTTAAGGGAATTAGGGTTATAGGTTACCAAAACTAAGAGAGGCCACAGGAGGAGGAAGAAGAGAAGTTTCAAGGGTTCCTACACCATTCTTGCACCACCACCACCACCATAACCACCGTTGCATAGATCGGGAGGAGAGAAACACAACAATACCACTAATATGCAGAAGTTCAAACCTACATCTAGAGGCAAGTAGCTATCTTACTGAATTTTGAAAAGATATACCATCCATGTTAGTGTAGGATTATTTATATCGTGAATATACGAAAACTGGTGTTGATTTGGATGATTTAACTCATGATCTTGGGTAGCATCCATGCTAGGCTTAATCTCTTATACATGTAGAATGAATCTGGTGAATTAGCGTTATGAACTTGTGGAGAAATCTGAGTTCTGGAGTAAAAATGATAATCTAAGGTTTTTACGAAATTCAATGTTGAGTGAATTCTATTAGAAGGATTGATTGACGATTAAAGGATTAATTTACGTAAGAAATCACCGATATATGTTAGTATAATGGTTGGTGCATTTGGCTTGGAGTTTGGGGTTAAATCATGGAGGTTTTGTGGGTTAAAAATGGTGGAAAATCTTAACAACGAGGAAGATGAAGTCCCAGGCACCTCGAACCGGTTCGTCCTACCACTTAAATCGATTCGAAGGTACCTCCGAACATGTTCGCTTGTACATCCAAACCAGTTCGGGGGACCTGACGATTCTGGCTTGGTTTTTTCTTAAATTTTAAAAGGGTTAGAGTTGGAATTTTCTCTCGAATGAAGAGAATTAAGGTTAGAAATCATGGGGTATATTTTAATACTGATGGACATCATAAGAATTAGGATGGACCAGGGAAATATGAGTGAACCATGGGGTTTATTTAGTATTAAATGATATCACGAGAATTAAACTTGGGTCACGGAGAGTACAAGCGAATCAAAGACTAGACCAGCACTAGAGGGATATTATAACTACTGAAAACACTCGAGAAAATACGAACAGTAGTATTATGGTAATTTGATGATACATACGAGACTGCGGTGAACGCTATAAAATAGTCAAGTGAGATAAGAATGAAATCAATAACACGTTACGGGATGCGTAAAACTAAGTAGATTGGCAGTGACCATAGGATGGGTTATAAGACTCGTATAACAACATAGCGTTGCAGACATACAAAATACAAATATTTTAGGGTTTTTTAAAAGACAAATAAAATTGCAAAACATCTTTGGGTTTTTCAAAATAAAGATTATAAAAGTAGATAAATATTTCCGAACTGAGAATAAAAATAGAAAAAATAAATGTAAGAAGAAACATATTACACAAGTTCAATAGACGATTTATATATAGGAACAATTGGAATGAATAAAGAGATGATAGATCCTAATATAGAGTACAGGAACATCCTAATCTATGGAGCAAACCCCGATGGACAAGGTTCCCGAACCTAAATGAGTCGAGGGGTTCGGTGACGATATCAAACATATGTCTGAACATAACTACCAGAAATTACATTTTCCTCAACCAAATCTCAGATGAAATGATGAAGAATACCAGTGTGCTTAGTGCGAGAGTGTTCATGGGATTTTTGTAATCCTTATAGCACATGTATTATCACAATATATAGGCATCGACTCTGGATCTATTGCATAATCAAAAGGCATTTGTTTCATCCAGATAAGTTGTTCGCAGCAACAACTAACTGAAGCTACGTACTCTGCCTCGGCAGTGACAATTAAAATTGAATTTTGTTTCTTTCTATGCCAAAACACAAGTGCACAACCTAGATAAAAATAACCACTCTTTTTTACATCGGACATCTCCGACCCAATTGCCATCGGAGTAGACATATAAGGAAGCATATGTATTGAAAGAGTACAAAATTTTATAATCGAGGGTCCCACTCACATACTTAACAACTCTCTTAACTTCTAACAAGTAGAATTCTTTCGGACATGCTTGAATACGGGTGCATACGCCTACACTATATTCCATATCAGGACGACTAGTGATGAGATATAATAGGCTACGTATCATACCCCTATAGAGTGTCCGAAATAATATGAATGGGACTCTCGATTATAGAATTTTGTATTCTTTTAGCACGCATGCTTCCTTATATGCTTACTCCATTGGCAACTGAGTAGAAAAAAATTACATGGACGAACATGGGAGGAGAAAAGTGTACTTAGGGGTTTAGTTTGGGTCCCCGGACATTTTTTGGCCAAACCGGCACCCCGGGAGGGTACTTTAGTCATTTGACCTTTTTAGAGAATAACGACCTACGAATTTCCTAAGTGTATATCATCTGGTAGGTTAAGGGAGTTAGGGTTAGAAGTTACCAAAACTAAGAGAGACCACAGGAGGAGGAAGAAGAGAAGTTTCAGGGGTTCCTACACCATTCTTGCACCACCACCACCATAACCACCGTTGCATAGATCCGGAGGAGAGAAACACAACAATACCACTAATATGCAGAAGTTCAAACCTACATCTAGAGGCAAGTAGTTATCTTACTGAATTTTGAAAAGATATACCATCCATGTTAGTGTAGGATTATTTATATCGTGAATATATGAAAACTGGTGTTGATTTGGATGATTTAACTCATGATCTTGGGTAGCATCCATGCTAGGCTTAATCTCTTATACATGTAGAATGAATCTAGTGAATTAGCGTTATAAACTTGTGGAGAAATTTGAGTTCTGGAGTAAAAATGATAATCTATGGTTTTTACGAAATTCAATGTTGAGTGAATTCTATTAGAAGGATTGATTGACGATTAAAGGATTAATTTACGTTAGAAATCACCGATATATGTTAGTATAATGGTTGGTGCATTTGGCTTGGAGTTTGGGGTTAAATCATGGAGGTTTTGTGGGTTAAAAATGGTGGAAAATCTTAACAACGAGGAAGATGAAGTCCCAGGCACCTCGAACCGGTTCGCCCTACCCCTTAAATCGATTCAAAGGTACATCCGAACCGGTTCGCCTGTACATCCAAACCAGTTCGGGGACCTGACGGTTCTGGCTTGGTTTTTTCTTAAATTTTAAAGGAATCTTCTCCCGAATGAAGAGAATTAAGGTTAGAAATCATGGGGTATATTTTAATACTGATGGACATCACAAGAATTAGGATGGACCAGGGTAATACGAGTGAACCATGGGGTTTATTTAGTATTAAATGATATCACGAGAACTAAACTTGGGTCACGGAGAGTACAAGCGAATCAAAGACTAGACCAGCAGTAGAGGGATATTATAACTACTAAAAACACTCTGGAAAATACGATTAGTATAATGGTAATTTGATGATACATAGGATATTCGAGCGTTGTTTATATACTACGTACGGGGTATACTATAGTTTATGTCTATACATATACTGAATATATAAATGTAGGTTGTGTGAAAACCGTTTGTTTGATTTATTATGCGTAATGAACATACCTACGTTGCTTGCTATCACCGGAGGTTTTACGTCGCGGATGGTCTTATCTTGATGAGTCATCTTGGGGGATTTTATGTGACACCCCGACTAATTAAATACCGGGTAGCTACTCCTTTATTAAATTAATTCAAAATGCCAAGTAGGTCCAGTTAATAGCATCACTGTCGAAAACATTTTTATGATTACTAACCACCTAGTATTTAAAAGTAAGTTGTCATATTTTAATTTAAAGTCTGATTAACATGCAACAAGTGTAATGAATAATAATAACACCATTCACCATAACGAAGTAAATAGAATAACCATCACATAATGTAAATAAAGTCTGGAGGAAAACTCCTCACTACAATACCACAAACTGAAATACTAAACTGAATACTAAAATCAATACATGACAAAGTCTGAAAATCTGAAATGGAAAGATGTCTCTAATAGAAATGGGCAACATGCCCTACAACTGATAAATACTAAATCAGGAATCCAAATGGTAGAAGCGTCTAAAAGCAAATCCCTGTAGCTTCCACAAACAGCTACAGCTCGTCACCTGAATGAGTATCCTATGCATGGTGTCCTTGTGGCTGGGCACCTAAAATGGTTTTACAAGAAAAATAGATTTGAAAGCAAACGGGTCAGAGCCCGAATGTGGAGATATTTTAAAAAAACCTGCAAGTGCTTTAAAAACATTTAAAACATTAAATGCAAAGTACATGTTAGGACGTGCACTCACATGAAATTCTCACCTCTCGTCTAACTGTGCACTCCTAACGTAAGTACCCATCTAAAATGACACAAACCACTAGCTAAGTGACATCATATCTAGCTAGACTGTCATAGGTTCTACCCTTATTACTTGGTTCCCATTAACATTATAACGATCTCAATTAAATAGGGGCTTAACGTAAATTCAGGTCCTCATATAAAAGTGATACAACTCATTATAGATCAACCCTTTTATGTTATTCCATAGTTACACACAATACCATATGAAAGTTCTCAGTTTATTAAGTGTATATTTTCCACAACATAAATATACAATATAAGCACCCCGAGACTAAGCTGCGGTGCACACATACTCTGCTATCCATCCCGGTACATCACGTACATAAGGAATCACGTATTCCGAATCTCTCAGGAATCGTTCAGATAACACAAATCACAAACAGTGGAGGCGAACACAGTCACATCACATGGGTCACGCACATACCTGTGCTCCCACGATCAACAGACTTATTAACATCCCAATAAGTCCTTCTCTGACCTATGTTCATCGAGGTAACTAGTCTAAATCCGGGCAACACAAGGATTAGAGGGCCCTAAGCGAACGTAAACCTCCCGTGATAGCAAGTATGGTAGGTATGTCATACACACAAATCATATATCAATACTAAGTAAACACGCACCTTAGTAATCACCGTAGTTTAATTGCAGTACTTATCGCATTCTCGTACCAACTTAATATATATACAACTTATATAATCCCGGTCCATATTTATACGCGCCATAATTTATTCTCACGTCATAGTAGGCACTCACGTCTCAATCCATAATGTTCATTTGATTCGATTCACACTTATATAATTTACTCCTCATTATATCCCAAATGTCCCAAGTATACTAATACACCATCAAAGGAATGTTTTCTCTATCCTCGAACAAGTTTACGGGACTCCAAAAATCAAAACAGGCCAAAAAGGCCTAAACTGCCAGCTCGTTAGAAGTCTCGTTCGAACGAGGCTGTTCGAACGAGATTTCGTTCGAACGAACTGGGTTATCTAACGAGATCTCGTTCGAACGAGATTATCGAACGAACATCCCTCTCGTTAGAACCCCAAACTGTCAACTCGTTAGAAGCTCGTTCGAACGAGTTCGTTCGAACGACCTGGGTAGGTCTTCTAACGAGTGACCAGATTCAAGCCCAGAAATTCTATCTCGTTTTTCGCCAATTTCTACACCTCAAATCTCAACCAAAGTTCGTCCCAACAATGTTTTAAGGTCTCCAATCATCCTAAAACATACTAAGGTCGCATACTAACATCTTTTAAGAAATTAATACATCCTAAACATCATTACTTCATCAAATCTCTACCCTTTTCCCCCAAATTTTCAAGAACATAAACCCTAGAATTTATCATCATCAATTCCCAGAATTTAATCCGTTTTTATATCACATAAATTAGTATTTCTCTTAATGCAATCTTCCAATAACGTTTCTACATGCAAACCTATACCCAAAATTAAACTAACAACTTCCAATTTCATGGGTTTTCCTTTATCTCTCAAACAAGAATGATTATTAAGATTTCTAACATGGAAGAAACATTTACTGCATAAAAATGTAATTTAAACCACTTGCCTTGATTCGATCTCTGATTTTGATGACGATTTCCTCTCTCTTTTTGCAGAATTCCCTCTCTCTCTCTTTCTCCAAGCTTTCTTCTCCAATGGCTATGGTGGCTAGGGTTTTGTTTTGGGAAAATATTGGAAACCTAATCTAATAACCCCCGTAGCTTAATGGGTCAATAAGGGTTGGTTAGTGGGTTTAGTGGGTCAATTTCCAATCAGATAAAAACTCTTAATTTTCGTCATTATTAAATCCCAAAAATACAATATTACCAAACTACCCTTATAAGATGCCGGTATGGCCTAAAAATACCCCGGGACCCAAATTAAACCCCCGGCTAGTGTTTTCTGACTATCTCGACCCTTCCGGACGCGTTGGCGTACTCAAAACGACCATACGGTTAATAGAATTTAAATTCACTTTTATAAATAAAATAATTATATCCTGACGCGACTGTCACACGCGTCCCAATAAAATGACCAAATTGCCGTATATCAATCTCACGACAAATTTCATAATTCAATATTCATATAACATCATATATACTCAATATAGTCAAATACCAACTCACATCTCGCTAGTATTTTATCCGGATTAATTCCCAATTAATTCTCATTTAATTAATTAATCCCAAAAATAAATATCGCCAAAAATACGGGGTATTACATTTTAGACTTGTACCACAGAACATAGAACTTAGGGATTGAGCTTATGATAGTGTGACCATTTATATGGGTGCGTTAGGTGTGTGCGTAGCCCAAAGACTTCTTTACGATTCGAAAGTGATTCCAAATTGGAAGTCCTTTACTTAGTAGTG
This sequence comes from Sambucus nigra, assembly GCA_949130495.1. Lineage (NCBI taxonomy): Eukaryota > Viridiplantae > Streptophyta > Magnoliopsida > Dipsacales > Adoxaceae > Sambucus > Sambucus nigra. Next base: position 404,217,998 of record OX422211.1, read on the forward strand.
TGATGTACTATGACTCGATATCAGAGTACGCACGCATCGCAGGGTTCAACCTAGGAATGCCTTATTCGTATATATGATAAAAGTAGTGTATAAATATATATGTGTGAATTATTCTACTGTGTGTGCATTAGTAGATGAGATAAATAGTGACATCTAAGATAACTTATGTGGAAACTTAACATTTAATGGGCAATTCATAATTGGCTAAACGACATTAGGAATTTTGGGTAACGTATTGTACGGGCAATACGGGTGGGAACCATAGTTGTCAAAATCGTCCGATTCGTGAGTCGAATCGTTCGATTCGATTCATAGGTAAAACGATTCGAATCAGTAAGTGAATCGTAAATGGTTAAAGAATCGATCGATTCGGGTGAGAATCGTCCGATTCGAGTTAGAATCGGGACTCGGTTTCAAAAACGATTCAAGAATTGCAGTTTTAAAACTCACGTGCTTCTGTTTTTGAACTCACGTGATACAAGAAATGTTTTTGTTTAACTTTCGAAGTGCCCTTTTCGCTAATCGAAGGGTGTTTTCAAAAATTAAAGGCCAGAACTCGGCCGTTTTTGCAAATCAACATGTGCAGTCCTGTTCTTGCAGTTCGAAGCCCTTTTCTTGCAGTTCGAAGCCAATACAGTATGTTCTTTTGCTGTTTTTTTTTTGTTTGTCATAAAACCTTATTATTTGTTATAAAAACTTTGATTAAGGCTGTTTTAGATCAATATATTTTACTGTTTGTTATAAAACCTTTTTATTGTTTGTTATATTTTACTGTTTGTTATAAAACCTTTTTATTTGTTACTCATTAAGGTTGTTTTTGTTATAAAACCTTTTGTTATTTTAAATCAATATATTTTACTGCGTTAAATCAATAGTAAGGTTGTTTTAAATTAATATAAGGCAGTTTTAAATTAATGGTGTTTTATAGATATTCTTAGTATTAATTTTATCGTTTTAAATTAATATATTTTACTGTTTTAAATTAATAAATTTTACTATTAGTAGGCAGTTTTAAATTAATATATTTTTGTTTTTTATATTTTTACCCATAAAATGAATGACAACATGTCTACGTTTAATTTTTGTGATATATTTTGGTATATTATGACGTGCTACAATTAGTTTTTTTTTATATCATGCTTAATTACGTATGTTTTACTACATTATTATCATTTGGTTTCAATTCGATTCATGATTCGCGATTCGAGGGGTAAACGATTCTCAATTTTACAACTATAGTGGGAACCACGAGTTAACATGTAGGAAGAGACTTGGTTCGAACTAGTTTGGCGGGGTAGCATAACTAGGACGGTTTAGGAGTATACATTAGGCGTGCACAATAGTTGAGAGGTGATGATCTCAAGTGAGGGCACGTGGAATTAACATGTTTACAATATCTGCACTTATTGCACTTTAAATTCTTGCAAATATTTTTCCGCTATTTTTACTCGGGCTCTGACGCGTTGCAAATCTATTTTTTTGTAAAAACCTTTTAGGTGCCCCAGAGGGACCCCAGCTTAGGAGTTCCTTCTTATTTGACGTGCTGCAGCTGCTATGGAAGTTGTAAGGCCTCGGTAGTAGACGCTTCCACTTCTATCAGCTCCTTGATCATTTACTTATTTCAGTCGGGCATGTCGCCCATCTTTAGCTATCAGTTATTTCAGAGACATTGTACTCATAGCTATTTTAGTTGTTGGACTTGGATTATTTATGGCTTTTTGTATTTGGCTTTCAGTATGGAGCGTTTATTCCGGTCACTTTCATTTATTCAGATGTTATACTATTTATTATGTTTTCTTTATTGCGAAAAACCAGATAATTGTTCTTCTAGTGTCCTAACTGCTTAGAAGTGGAGGCACTTACAATTTGTGAATCTTGTTTAGAAGGTAAAATGACCAAGTGTTTCCACTGTAAGCAGTCAGGACGCTGGAAGAACAATTGTCCGATTTTCAGCAATAAACTGAACAACGCAGGTAAATTCCATTTATTTGTCGTTGAATCATGTTTTGTGTTTCGTACTACCTGTACCTGGTGTGTAGATACAGGAGCCACTAATCATGTATGCAATTCTTTCCAAGGGTTACAGGAAACCAGGCGATTAAGTGATGGAGAGATTTATCTGACTATGGGAGATGCTACGAGAGCAGCGGTAATTGTTGTCCGAGACGTTCATTTAAGCTTTAATAATGATAGGAGTTTACTTTTAAAAGATTGCCTTTATGCACTATCTATTAGGAGGAATTTGATTTCAGTTTCTTGTTTAGCCTTTTATGGATATTCAATTTCTTTTAATAAACTCGTGGTAATTAAGAAAAATAAATCTTTTATTTGTTCTGGAACATTAGTTGATGATCTTTATATTGTTAATATTTTCTCTCCCAAACAACAAATCAATATTTTGCATAATTCAATTGGACCAAATTTAAAGAGAAAGGAACCCTCCTTAGTGAACCAAACGTATCTTTGACACTCACGCCTGGGTCATATTAATCTAAAAAGGATTCGTAAACTGGTAGAAAGTGGGCAATTAAGCTCATACTGAAGGTATGGGTACGTTTACCTAATGCACCATAAGTCCGAAGCCTTTGGGAAATTAAAAGTTTATACGGCAGAAGTGGAGAAGCATCAAGGTAAAAGTATTCAAACACTACAATTTGATCGTGGTGGCAAGTACCTCTTAGGAGAGTTTAGGCAATATCTAGAAAAATCGAGGGATCACATCCCAATTGTCTTGCACCTGGTATGCCTCAGCAAAATGGTGTAGCATGATTAGGTCCATGTTGAGTTATACAGATCTCCCAGATTCCTTTTGGGGACATGCTATAAAAACAAACACTTATTTACTGAACTTGGTACCTTCAAAGGCGATCTCTACTACACCTAAGGAATTGTGGATTCGGCACAAGCCTAGTATGAAACATGTTCGGATCTGGGGTAGTCAAGCACATGTGCTGAAGAGAGTTCCTAGTAAGTTGGAATCAAGATCAGAAGTTTGTTTCTTTGTAGTCAATTGACTATCCGGCATAGACTAATTTAGTAGCGTATTGTATGGGCGATACGGGAGTACTATGGGTGAATGTAGGTAGTGATAAATTGGGCTTGGACTAGTTAAGTAGAGTAGCATAGCCAGTATGGGTTGGTAGTTACGTTAAGTGTGCACAATAGATGAGAGGTGACAATCTCATGTGAGAGTTCGATATCTAACATGCACATAATACTTGCTTTATTGCAGTTTTAAAAACTTGCTAAATAATTTCTAAAACATCGGGCTCTGACCCGTCTCTTGCAATTCTTCTCTCTTTGCTATATATATATGTATTCTAACAGGTGCTCAGCCACAGGGACACCAGATATAGACACTCAGAGTACTTGGCGACTGCAGCTGTTGCGGAAGCTGTAGGTTATTGAGATTAGATTCCTCTACCATTTCATTCAGTTCTATCTAGACATTTCATTTAGCGCATGTGTCGCCCATTCTCAGTCATTTTATCAGAGAGATTGTACTCAGCTTACTTTGTAGTTCTTTTCAGTTCATTTGAGTATTATTATGTTTTATTGGTTAGAGACTTTGAACTGGAATGTTTTATCCAAGTCTTATTTATTTCAGTAGTTGGTTCATATCCAGTATTTACTATATTCATGTGTATGGTGTATAGCTTATGTCTTAACTCATAGAATTTATAAATGAATGACTTGGTAACTTTAAATGAAAAATATTTTGACAATAGCGTAATTAATTATTACGTGATTATATTGGTTAAACGTTTTCGATAGTGACGCTAAGAATGAACCAACCGACCATTCTGTTTTAAATGTAATAAAGGACTGATCACCCGGTATTTAATTGGGTGGGGTGTCACAGGTGGTATCAGAGCATCAGGTTCTAGAATCTTTTAGCATCTGTGCGGCTTATTACGTTTCAGCGTAGCGTTCTTTGATGTAGTGCATTTAGGGCCGTGTTTTTTTTCCGAACATTCCGATTTTTCCGATATCCGATCTGATATTTTGCCGATTTCCGATTTTTTGATTTCTGATTTTTCCGAAAAAAATCGGATCTAAAATTGGAAATAATTCTGAATTTCCGATTTTTTTCGATCCGGATCGAAAATAGTTGAGGTTGTAAAGTATATTCAAGGATGATGACCATAGTTAAGGTCACCCCTATTATGGCACGAGAAGATAGGACCTTAAAGATGGCTAGGGCGCAGCCTATGATTTCCATGTGCTGCTATAGTCGAAAGAGGTGCAAGAGTAAACTCACCAAACGTGGTACGACTGGGAAAAAGTCAGACGAAACATTGACGAGAGCTGTCAGTGGGAATTTTAGAATTTCGAAAATCGTGTGTGTTAGCCAGAGGAGGTAAAGCATCCAAAGGTTTGGACATAGGACGGAGTGTGGCTAATTGAAAGTGGAAATTTGGAGAAAATTTTTCTCGACTTGTAAGAACAAAGCTATCATGGTGGGAGTCAGCCACCACTTTTAGAAGTGGAATGCTATGTCTATAGAAGAATCTTAGGTACAGTTTGACCGCATGTTCCTTTATCAGTTGCTCAGAATAAGATGTGAACGTTGTCCTGAACTCATCACAGGAGGGTCGGATAGAGGTTCATTTGTGAATATGAGTCTAAACTGTTAGCAAATCTTGTATCGGAGAATGTAGATGCAAATGTTGGAGAGGATTCCAAGTGGGAGGTCGACTCGTAAAAATGGTTAATACCACTTAAAAAGGAAATTCTGTTGGACAGTCGATCCATATGGCAACAATGTCATGCATTTTTCGTCGAAATGTTAACACTCTTATGTGAAGGGAGTTATAGAAATCGAAAGATTTATCGTAGAGTGAGACTAGGTGAAACGCAGTTAGCAATGCACTGCAAGGCGGAGACCCATCAGGGGGCTCATTTAAACGATTCGGATAACTGAATCCTTACCATTATAGATCATGAACTCAGTAAGAACTGTAGTAGCCAGTCGCATGTTCTTTATAGCCGACAAGGCTTAGGGAACAAAGGGGGTAGCCATTAGGAATCGAGCCTACCAAAGTTCGAGAGAAGGACAATCCTAATATGTTTAGTATGACATGTGATAAGTAGATTAGGCGTTGAGGTAATTTGTGGAGAGTGAAATCACGCTCTAGATTTTTTTCCCGAAGCGAGTATAGGGGACAAGAGTATGGTGCCTAATAAAGAACAACGATTAAAGTAGTTTTGTTTTGGTTTAGACATGTGTGTCACGTCCGGAGACCATCTGTGCAGTCAAGACGATTGGCAAGGAAGAAGTATGAGTTTTATCCTCGAAGGATGAGGCGTGTTTTATGTGACACGATCGAGTCACTATATTTTGTTCAATGCTAGATTAGCATGTGAGACGAGTTTAATGCGTATAACTACAAACGATATTATTATGTGAATATTTTTCCTAGTGTAGCGGGATTATCTCTAGTGCTATCCGCGGAGGATGAATGGGTATATTAATAGTGTTATATACTTTATTGAAATTACTCGTTTTAGGGATGTGATATACGAGTATAATATTGTATTGATTACAACTTTATAGTAACGGTTAGTACGATAATTGGCAGTTGTTGCAAGGCTATCGGGGTGGTTGCCGTAGTACCGCATGTTTTGTTCTGGCAAGGCCTCACCTGCGAAAGGGTCGGACTCACACTTATATTATCTATCTTAGAGACTTCGGAGGGAATGGTGGACTCGAGATATTGATCCCGGTGTGTGTAGGGACTTTGTTGTTATGATTCAATATGTATCGGGTTTACTGTTGAGTGAAAAGATTTAACTCAGTATTATGTTTAGCGCTCAGGACTTGGTGATATGAATAGCGCATTGTTATATCTATCCTTTAAAATGTGGGAGTTAATCGTTAGACTCGCGTGTTTGGGGACAGGATTTCGAGAGTCCTGATTGCATGTATTCGAGATTTATGGAATGTGATTACCACCAATACTGAACAATAGTTCAATCGGCGAAATGTTCCTTGTTAATTGTCATTACGGGAGGAGATGTAACTTTTCTGTCAAGAGACGGAATAAAGGGGTACATGCTATGGACGGAGGGCCTAACGGATTTCGATAACTGACAATGCTAGGTAGTAGTGTATCAGGGGGTTCCTTATTTGGATTTCGCTTTGTGAGACATCCCACGCATGAAACTTAGCGATATGTTGGAAATAGGGAGATGTTTGGTCATTAGTCCATAAATTCGGTACCTCGGACGTACTAGGAGCAGGTAATTATATCTGTAAGTTGGAAGTAGAATTATGATTTAAGGCGCGTGGAGCCGGTTGTGTGGAAAGAAAGCATTGAAAGTTTTTTTTTATCACCACGAGTTGAGGGGTGGAACGATGATACGAAGGATTTGAAAATTTCAACTTCTAGGGTGATTGAGAGTACCCAAGTGTTGAAACGGCGTTCGGAACACAAGGGAAATAGAGAGTTGGGATGATTTTTGCGTGGATTATCTGGGAAGAATTTTTATTACAAGAGAGAAGACTTGTATTTATTTTGATGTATAGAGCATTAGTGAGTTATTTTAGTTATTGTAATTATTCGAGAGAATTGTTGTACTTATCTGAAGAGATTTGAGATTAGCGGCTCCTCCTTTGATTGTTATGGGGTTTAGATGCTCTATTCCTTGTATTTTGGTGGATTTGGGTAATTGTATCGATGAGTAGCGCACCGTTAGATCTCCCCGGGCAGTCGGGGTGTTACAAAATGTGGGTATCCTGCTTAGCTGATGTCAGAATCGTCCGAGTTGAAGGGACGTGAAAATAGACGTGTGGAATTTATGTTTGTGGGACTAGCATAACGAGGTGGAAGTGGTAGAGTGGATTAAGCGTCCCATGAAGAACAATAATCCATATATACGTGTGCGACTAGAGTAGCACACCCGAACTTGGGTAGGACGCTGTGGGAAGCCATTTAAAAAGGGGTATTCCTTGATAAGGGTAGAATTTAATTATTATGAGAACACTCGGTGCAGAGTTGTAATTGTTAAAATGGGAGAGCGACTTGCGCATACAAAGAGTGATGATGTTAGTATGGTATAAAAGGTCCCGAAGTGCACATCGTGGAGAAAAGTGCACGGGTCGGAACTTTCGGTATACGCCAAGGAAAGAAGGGGAGTATTAAGTGTCACTTAACGTAAGACATTTCAAGTAAAAGTCGATGTTTAGCGGGACAGAGTGAGTAGTCTCTGCATGCACCACTCATAGATAGAGATCGGTTGGAATAAGAGGACCAACCAGAGAAATTGTGGGGCTATCGAAAATTCCTGTAATGGAGGAGGCCGGTAAAGTCAGTAAAATTTTATTGGATGGGTTGCCATCCTCAAGATGAAATCAAGAGTCCATTCGAACATGTGGGACAAGTCGCCCAAGAGGGAAGTGATTGATGTTACTTTGGGGTGATTTACAATATTGACTAGTGTGCCCCAGTCTTCCTTTGAAAGGAAGGATCGCGTCGGTACGTGATCCTACACGGTAGTATTTTCTGGATCGGGATGAGATTTTTTTTTATCCCACCTTCAATATGGGATTTCAGGAAGCAGCGGGGGTAACGTTTCGATTTGAGTAGGATGTATCACCCATAGCCGGGGAATAGGCACACGGTGATTAACGATTAGTGGAGCCGCGTGAAAGAAATTTTGGATTCATTGTGATCGTTTCACTTCCGCAACGGTTATAACTAGCAAGTGGAGTATAGTACGATAATTGGGGGATGATATTACCTAATGGTAGGGTTCTGTGGGAGCACGTGTACCTGTTTATTGTGAACATGATGCTTATTGAGGTTTTGATGTGGGAAAAACCTTAACTTTCTCACTCTGAATGTTAAGAGATGGGCGGATAATCTGAATTTTGGATTGGTTGAGTTAGAGTCTGATGACTATGGTAAAATTCCACGACTGTTTTAGGCGAAATAATGGGATTAATAATATATAGGCATGTCTTATGCGAATGATGTCGGATAGGAGCACAATGTGAAGTGTCTTTAATGAGAATGTTAAACAAGCTTGCTGCGAGGCGGGGGCTATAGTAATTGAACACCTTACTATGTAGATTGTTTGCGTACTGATAAGGTATCCAGATTTGTTTTACCAGGTAGGCCTTATTTTTCCGAATTTCGGGACGAATTCCGTTATTAGGGGGGAAGTATGTAATACCCCGTATTTTTGTGGCTTTTAAATTTAGGGATGTATTAAATTTAATTGAGATAAATTAATTTGATATTAATTCGGAAAATTGTTTATTATTACTAGCGTGACGAGAGTTAGTAATTATTGGAAATTTGTCGAATATTACTAAATGAGTAAAGTAATGTATAAGATTGTTTTTATAAAAATTGTCACGGGTGAATATAATGACGATTATGGAAATTTAAGTCGGGATGCGCCTGTGTCGTGTCAGGACTAAATTATGATTATTAAAAGTGAATAAGTTATAAGTCACTCGTATGGTCGTTTTGAGTGCGCATTGTCCGGAAGGGTCGAGATAGTCAAAATAATGTACCCGGGGGTTTAGTTTGGGTCTCGGGGCGTTTTTACGCCTAATTAGCATCCGGGAGGGTGTTTTGGACATTTCATATTTTTGGGTAATTAAACCCACGAATTTACCAAGGATATGTAACAACCCTCGATTTTGGAGACTGAGAAATTTAATTTTGGGAAAATAAAAATTTAATTAAATTGGAGAATTTCAAAATTGGGGAGTTGAGGCCCAAAATCGAGAATATTTCAAAGTATTCCGGATGATATTTTTGAGGGTACCATCGATCCCGGAAGGGTCGAAATGGTCAAAATGACTGTCATTGGGTTTTATTTCGGCTCCGGAATATTTTTATGTCAGTTTGACTCGAATTAGAGTAAACGAGTCATTTAAAGTGTGTATTAACATTTAAAACTGGGATTGTTGTTTTATAGGATTTAAGGCTTACGGATGAAGCCTTCTCCAATAGAGAAAGAGAAAAAGAAAAAGGAAGAAAGAAAGGAAGAAGGAAAAGAAGAGAGAGAGGAAGAAAAAGCTTGGGATTTCCGGCCCAACCGCGACATCGAGGATGATCCAACCTCTACAAATCTGAGGCAAGTGTTTAATCTTGCTAAATAGCTATTTGTGTATTTTATTTCATAATTTGTGGGGTAAAGAAATGGTTTTTGGGTATTAATGTCAAAACCTAGATTTTTAGGTTTAATCTTGAAATCAATGTTTAAATTGAGAATTAATGACATATAAATGATTGGGATCGACTTTGGGTTGGTTAATGGGCTTAAAATCATGATTTGATGAAGGAATGGGGGTTGGAATGAGAAATTTAGGGTTTAGAATTCGTGGGTTTTGAAGAAACAGATGAAACCTTCTAAAATTGCAGGTCCGAATCGATTCGCCCCCTCTAGCGAATCGATTCGGTTTAGTGAAATTGGCAGGTCTGCATTGACCGAATCGATTCGGACCCCAAGCCGAATCGATTCGGCCTATTGCAGAAGCCCAGGTCTTTGGACCCGAATCGATTCGCCTTGGAGGCCGAATCGATTCGGAAACAGGGCATTTTGAGGTATTTTTCTCCATAGTGAATTCAAACCCTTTTTGGTTGGGTTTATTGATTTGGGGCCTTCTCTTATGATGTAAGAGACATGTTCTTGGAGACACATAAGGAGTTTCTCACACATTAGAGTTTTGGGGACTCCTTAGGGTAATTTGGGAGAAATGTATCCATGTATGTATTTGGAGTTACGTATAGAGATTTTGGGAAAACCCTTTGGGATTGGGAATCCTAATTGTAGATTAAAAGTAAGTGTAGATGTGATGTGAGGCTAAGAACTCTTAGAGAGATCTTAGATTAGGGTATTCACAAAAGTGATCGAACCATAGTCGAAATCGAGGGAAATGAGATTATTTGATGATTGAAAGAATGAGCTTGAGGCTGATAGACTATTAGTTATATGTATACCGATAGTCAAAATGATTACTAGATTCTTTAATGTACTCGGAGATATAGATGATATGTGTAGTGAAAGATTCCTATACAAACTCTTGGGTGATAGCCCTAATGTTGAATATATATAGGTATAAATATATACATATGGTTTTGGGAGACTATTCATCATAGGAAAATGATCGAATATGTTTCAAGTATGGGATTATATTCACGTATCGAGGTAAATTAAAGGAATTGTGGTGACGGCTTGTATATTGAGGACTATGTATACTTATAGCCAGGTATATATATATATTATACATATGAACGAGAATTAGTTTATATATATAGGTAAGGATATGTGAATATGTGTTGATATATATATATATATCTGTATGTATATAGATATATGGATATCTTTATGTTGTGGACATACATGGTATGGATATTTAAACCGTATATGATGGTTTATTACTTGATCATATGATTGGATCATATGGATTATATATTATGCATGTAAATGATATATATACTTAATTGGTTAAGCATACCCCGCTCATGCTATCATTGGGAAGTTGCGCGCGTAGAGGGTGAGCATCCTGGCTAGAAAAGCAGGGTGTGGATATTCCCCAGGTCATAGTCGTCCCGTGTGTTACTATATGATATATATATTTATTTTGGGATGAGACGTGATGGGTATGTTTCGTCTCATTGCCGGTTTGGAGCTATGACCGCTTCCCGGGACGTCGTGTGCGTGAGTTTACCACGAGATGGGTGTCGTTTAGTCCCACCATGGTGGCCCCAGTTTTGCTACGTGAGCCGGGCACTGGGAAGATGATAGCATTGATGCAGTTTATCGGCGATATATATAGCCGGGTATATTATGTGCATGGCCTTGTACATCATATGTAGTATGTACACTTGGCTATTGGATTGATGATGATATATATACGGTTAGAAATAAATACCTATATATATATATATTTATATATATATCCTATAGATGAAAGGATATGGACTTTATGAAGTACATCTTAGATGATTATGGTGTACTAGATTGATGGGGGTTGATGTATCGCACATAAGGTATTATTCGGTTACATCATCCCAAGGATATGATTGGAGATTCTTTTATTTTATTTCTTTTGTTTTCTTTTTCTTTCTTTCTTTCTTTAGGTGTTATAGTTAGTAGTAATGGTAGTATTAACTTGTATGTTGAGGATTATGGATCTCTAGGATCGACATTGCCCAGGAGTAGTGTAACGAGGTGGTTCCTTGTTTGGATTTCGCTTTGCGAGACACCTCACGCACAAAACGCAATGCCATGTCGAGATTTGAGAGAAGTAATTCCATAGGTGGCATCACGGATCTCTGGTCTTGACCTTGTCAGGAGTAGTGTAACGGGGCGGTTCCTTGTTTGGATTTCGCTTTGCGAGACTCCCCACGCACGAAACGTAGTACAATTTTGGGATTAGAGAGAAGTCTTGCCAATATTCCATGTGCATATTATTAAGTATATTAATTCTTACGTTTTTAGCCTATATAGGTATATATATATATATATGTATATGTATAGGGGTAATGTTTTAGGAATTATGATAATTATAATTCATGAGATTATTAATCGGAATTCATTAAGCCTTTTATGGCATAATTGTTGTAATCATAATCTAATAGGATTAGAAATGGGTGGATCCTTAGATTATGACAGGAAGGTAGCTCTCGTGGATATAGGCTAGGCCTGATAAGTTAGGTTGTCCTAAAATCAATGGGGGTAATTTAACTAAAATTTGAGGACGCGAATAGGTGCGCGCCTTTAGATGAGAGGTGAGTTGGGGTTGCATGAGAGTGCGGTCTCACTTATTTCTGAAATTAAGTACACCGTTATTTATTATGCACGGTTAACACACTTGCTAAATATTTTACACATTCGGGGCTCTGACCCGTTTACTTTTCTCTCCTCCTTGTATATATATATGTTACCACAGGTATCCTACCGCATGGATGCCGGATGACCTTCTATCCTGAGTCTTGGGAGCCGTGACAGGTGCGGACTGTTGCGGGATGTTTCATGTAGCCGCTTCCTACTTCTTTAAAATTCTAGGTAGGATTCATGTTGTATATCGGGTTTGTACCCAAGGGATATTTATATATATGTTTATATTCATTCCATTTCAGTTATTGTATTTGCTGTGATCCGACAGCTTATTCGGGTCTACTTTTTGTAGTACATTCGGTTGTATTTAATTGGTTCATTTTATTTCTAGCATTTTATTTATTATAGTTCTTTCCTGCATCTCTCCTATTCATTAGTAGTTTTACAGTGTTGGGTTGTTGTATGTTGCAAGTTTTAAATTTTTATAACATCTCGCTTATATGATTTCGGGTAGTTAGTCCTATATTATATTGTACCGTTAGTTGATGTTGAGACTGGACCGTCTGGAATTCCTGATTTAATATAGTATAGGGCTGGCCACCCGTTATTATTTTAAGCGGGGTGTTACAGATGGTATCAGAGCATCAGGTTCTAGAGTCCTTAGGATCTGTGCGAGTTTCTGCATTCTTCCGTTAACGTTCTTGACATAAAGCCCTATAATTAGGACTGTTGTGTTCACCGCGTTGTTTTCTTCTGTGAAGTATATTCACTTGATTGACGTTCTGATAACAGTTGCTTTTGTGTCGTTTCAGACGTCGCCTAGATTTTTGTCGTCTAGGAAGGGATAGGATTAGAAGTACAATACCCATGGCATATTTTGGGTACGCTTTGATCGGGGGTAGTTGTCTTCCCCGATTCTGGAGGAGTTATTGAGGAGATTTCTAGCAATGGTTTGAGGTGATTTGTCGGCAGTTGAGTAAGAAAGGAAAATTTACTCGAATGGCGAATCTTGGTCTTAGTAAGGAAAGTCCGAGGAGAGGTATGTAGTGTAGTCCTTGGGAGGTTTAGATTGAGAATCTGTTAACCTTAGTTAGGAAACTTGGTTTTGGTGACTCTTACCGATGTGAGGTAGGTGGAGTTGTCCCAATATTGGGAGTATTGCCTTCTGGGAAGTGGGAGTAAGAAATTTGGAGACTCAGTTTCGTTGTGTAGGACTGAGGGAGTTTTTGGTTGTCGCCATCGTGTTTATCCTTCAAAATGGTTAGGAAGGATTTTGAGGAAGATGTTTCTTTTGTGAAGAAATAGGCTTAGGGATAATGATTTTCCTGGAAGGAGTTGAGGACCCTGAGTTGAGATTCTAGGGTGAGGGGAAACCATTAGGTTATGGAAATGTAAGGTAGAATACCTTTCTTTGGGTTCAAGTTACGCTTTGTGCGATATTGGGAACATCGCGCTTAAGGCATGATGGGTAGTTAGCCGCTACACCGCTAGGGTGTATGGAATTTTCCTAGAGGAGGAAGTGAGCAAGTGTGGCCTTGGTATGGCATCTTTGGAGAAGATACACCTTTTCATAACTGAGAGGTTCAGGGTTTGGTAGATTTATGAGGAGCGGATAGTTTAGCTCATAGTTGTGCTAGTATTAAGAACTAGATATTGGTTAGCAGTATGGTATTCTGTTGAGGCCTTGTGTCCCAAACATAAGGTGTTTGTTTGGCGTGTCGAAAGACGCGGAATATATTTATATTGTATTATTGTATAGGCCCTCGGGCAATATCTAAAATATGAAAGAAAATCTTTTTATAAAACCTTAACCCTGGTTCAACTAATCTCAATCCCCGACCTAGCTACGCAGTAGTGTATTGGGAGGGTTCCTTGTTTGGATTTCGCTTGCGAGACCTCCCCCGCACGAAGGTGGCTAGCGTCAGGAATTGAGGAGAGTTCAACCAGTGGAAATTTTCAAACTTTTATATATTTAGTATATTGTTATAGATTATATTACCGAGGGTTATCTTACAATTTTGAGGCTAATGGAGTCTGATTAAAATTCTGCGAGTGGAGACTCAGGTACGGGGTGTATGGGCGCCCTGAGTAGTTAGTTGGTTTTTAAGGCTATATGGTTCGATGTGAGAACTAGAAAGGATCGGCATAGTGATCTTAGGGATTGATGTAGGGACTAGATGATATTGAGGTCCTAGGCTCATCTTAAATTTCGCGGACGAAATTTCTATAAGGGGGGAAGTATGTAACAACCCTCGATTTTGGAGACTGAGAAATTTAATTTTGGGAAAATAAATTTTTAATTAAATTGGAGAATTTCAAAATTGGGGAGTTGAGGCCCAAAATCGAGAATATTTCAAAGTATTCCGGATGATATTTTTGAGGGTACCATCGATCCCGGAAGGGTCGAAATGGTCAAAATGACTGTCATTGGGTTTTATTTCGGCTCCGGAATATTTTTATGTTAGTTTGACTCGAATTAGAGTAAACGAGTCATTTAAAGTGTGTATTAACATTTAAAACTGGGATTGTTGTTTTATAGGATTTAAGGCTTACGGATGAAGCCTTCTCCAATAGAGAAAGAGAGAAAGAAAAAGGAAGAAAGAAAGGAAGAAGGAAAAGAAGAGAGAGAGGAAGAAAAAGCTTGGGATTTCCGGCCCAACCGCGACATCGAGGATGATCCAACCTCTACAAATCTGAGGCAAGTGTTTAATCTTGCTAAATAGCTATTTGTGTATTTTATTTCATAATTTGTGGGGTAAAGAAATGGTTTTTGGGTATTAATGTCAAAACCTAGATTTTTAGGTTTAATCTTGAAATCAATGTTTAAATTGAGAATTAATGACATAGAAATGATGGGGATCGACTTTGGGTTGGTTAATGGGCTTAAAATCATGATTTGATGAAGGAATGGGGGTTGGAATGAGAAATTTAGGGTTTAGATGTAATACCCCGTATTTTCTATGATATTTATTTTTGGGGATTAATTGAATTAAATGTCTAATAATTGGAAATTAATCCGGATAAAAATATTAACGAGATGTGAGTTAGTATTTTATTATAATGTGTATACTTAGCATTATATGATTATTGGTAATATTGAAATTGTCGCGTAATTGAAATACGTCAATTTGGGAATTTCGCTTGACGCGTGTGACCGCCACGTCATGGTATTTTGTTATTAAATTAAGAAGTGAATTTTAGTTCCATTAACCGTATGGTCGTTTTGAGTGCGCCAACGCGTCCGGAAGGGTCGAGATAGTCAGAAAACACTAACCGGAAGTTTAGTTTGGGTTCCGGGGTATTTGTGGGCCATACCGGCATCAAAAAGGGTATTTTGGTAAATTGCATTTTTGGGAATTAAAAAGTGACGAAAATAGAGATTACAATCTGACTATTTCCTCAACCCACTTAACCCACTAACCACACTATGTGACAACATGGGCTACGGGAGAAGTTGATATACCATTCCAACTTCCAAAAACCATTACACACCTCCATACTCCATTATTTTCAACCTTGAGAAGAGCTTGAGAGAGAGAGAGAAGGAAACCTTGGGAAGAGCTTGAGAGAGAGAGAGAAGGAAGAGAATTCTGCAGAAAAACAGAGGGAGAACAACCTAACTTCAAGATTCTACACCAAATTCTGAGATAAATTAAGGCAAATGATTTAAACTCTTTTGATTCAAGATATGTTTCCATGTTTAGGAATTTTCGAAATTGATTTTTGGAGATAAATTAGACCCATGAATTGAAAGTTAAAGGCCATGAATTATGTAGGAATTGCATGTAGTATATTCTGGACGAATTTATATGTTATAAACAGAACCTTGATGATCTAAAAGTGGAATTAGAAGAAGTTTGATGATGTTCTTGAATGGAAGAATTCTGGAAATTATTTTGATGTAATTTTGATCTGAACTAAGCTTTTAAATGATGAATTATGGGACTTAGAATGTTAATACTGCTGTAGGATGTTAGTATAGTGTTAGAGTAACCTTATCTTGGAGATTCATGCTTAAAAATGGAGTTTTGGGTCGAAACTGTAACTGCAAAACGAAGCAGTCCGTAACCATACCTGTACAATCGATCGATCGACATTCATCAGTCGATCGATCGACCACCATCGATCGATCGAGGTTCAAGGTCGATCAATCGACCTTCCCAGAATGAGTAAAGTTTCCCTTAATTGAATTTTAATGATGATAAACCTTGGATAATATTATTGGAGACATTGTGATTACCCTAAATGTTAAGGAAGACCAGTAGGCATGATTATGAAATTGGACTTTAATTGGAATTTAATTGAGGAATTATTCTAAATTAATGAAATTCGTTATGTGAGATAATCTTTGGGTTAATAGTACAAATTCAAATAATTTGATGAAATAAGGTTTGGGGCAGAAGTAAGGACCTTAGGTTTAAAGATGTTATATGTGGGAATTTTGGGAACTTAAAAGTCTATGTGAGATAGGTTTTAAGTTTAAGAAATTACGACGTGAGACGTGTCGACTATTTAAATTATATATTATCGAGATACTTGAGATATATGAATTGGGAATAATGGTATAATGATGTAGAATATACCCTTGTTAATATTAAGATATCTAAGATGTGTGAATGCTTAGTATATAACTTTATGTGTATGACATACCTACCATACTTGCTATCACGGGAGGTTTACGTTCGCTTAGGGCCTTCTTATCCTTGTGTTGCCCGGATTTAGATTGGTTACCTCGATGAACATAGGTCATAGAAGGACTTATTGTGATATTAATATGTCTGTTGATCATGGGAGCGTAGGTATGTGCGTGACCCATGTGATGGTGACTATGTTCGCCTCCACTATTTGTGATGTTGTTATCTGAACAATTCCTGAGAGATTCGGAATGTGTGATCCTTATGTACGTGATGTACCGGGATGGATAGCAGAGTATGTGTGCACCGCAGCCTAGTCTTTGGGTGCTTATATTGTATATTTGTGTTGTGAAAATATACGGTTAATTGAGAAGGAATTTACTATGTTAAATTGTGAGTATAGTTATAGTAATGTTTTGAAAAGATAAAGAGAGAGGACTTTTATCAATAAATGGTTTTGTTAATAATTGGGAATTCGAGAATTAAAGTAGAACTTTCTATTTAATTGTTAATGATGGAACTTATAACGTGAACCGAGTAGAAGTGTTAAAAACCCTATAGGTAGTTATGAGATAACACATGAATGGGTACAGGAACGTTAGGAGTGCACGGTTAGACGAGAGGTGAGTATCTCATGTGAGAGCACGTCCTAACATGTATTTTGCATATACTGTTTTAAATGTTTTTAAAGCACTTGCAGGTTTTTTAAAATAACTCCACATTCGGGCTCTGACCCGTTTGCTTTCAAATCTATCTTTTTGTAAAACCATTTTAGGTGCCCAGCCACAAGGTCACCATGCATAGGACCCTCATTCTGATGAGGAGCTGTAGCTGCTTGTGGAAGCTACGGGGATTTGCTTTTAGACGCTTATATCATTTGGATTCCTTACTCAGTATTCCTCATTTGTAGGGCATGTTGCCCAAATTCTATTAGATACATTTCCATTTCAGTTTTAGACTTTGGCATGTATTCATTCAGTATTCAGTATTTCATTATTTACTTCAGTTGTGGGATTATTGTTATGAGGAGTTTTTCCTCCAGATTTATTTATATCATGTGACGGTTATTTATTTATTTCATTATGGTGAATGGTGTTATTATTATTATTTACACTTGTTGCATGTTAATCAGACTTTAATTAAAATTTGGCAACTTACTTTTTAAATACTAGGTGGTTAGTAATAATAAAATGTTTTCGATAGTGATGCTATTAACTGAGCCAACTTGGCGTTTTGATTTAATTTAATAAAGGAGTAGCTACCCGGTATTTAATTAGTCGGGGTGTCACAGGTGGTATCAGAGCATCAGGTTCTAGTGTCCTTTAGGATCTGAACGGCTTATTATGTTTCCGATGAGCTTTCTTTGATATAGAGCCCTATATTTTAGGACTGTTGTATTCTTTTGTTTATGCTACGTTCTTCAGCTATTTTAAAGTTTATAACTGCGAACTTATAGACTTTATTCTTATTTCAGAATGCCTCCACGACGTGCACCACGAGTTCCCAGGAATGCGGCTCCAGAACCACAGCCCGCACCGGTCCATGGCATGATGAACGCCGCTGAGGTTGCAGCTATCGTAGCCCAAGCGGTAAATGCCGCCATTGCAGTAGTTCAGCAGGCACCGCCTCAGGCGCCGGTTGCCGCGCCAGTACAGACTAATGCAT
The DNA here is from genome assembly GCA_949130495.1 of Sambucus nigra. Taxonomy (NCBI): domain Eukaryota; kingdom Viridiplantae; phylum Streptophyta; class Magnoliopsida; order Dipsacales; family Adoxaceae; genus Sambucus; species Sambucus nigra. The sequence continues at coordinate 404,236,099 of OX422211.1, forward strand.
TCCCATCTGCTTGGGAACGTGTACGTGACGCTTTTCAGAAAGCGCATCCTCCAGAGTTTGCTGGTAGCTCAGATGTAGTAGTCTCGAGCCAATGGAGGAAAGATATACAGCGGCACTTAAGGATGTATGAGTGCACGGATGTTCAGAAGCAGGTACTAGCTACTTTCAAGCTAGTTGGATCTGCATTGCAGTGGTGGGAGTCTATTACCACCGTAGAGGAGAGGGATACTCTCACTATTCATGATTTCTGGGTGCGGTTCGACCGCAAGTACTTTCCGTCAGCTGTTCATACGGAAATGAGGAGGAGATTGATGAGTTTGAGGCAGGAGGGCAAAACAGTGGCCGAGTATGAGGCCGAGTTCACTAATCTGTTGAATATCGTTCCTGATGAGATACCAACAGAGAAAAAGAAGATTGAGAAATTTACCGACGGGTTGACATGGAGGATCCATCAGCATCTGCTAGGGAACCTTTCGTTGGCCACTTATTCTGATGTGGTTAACGCTGCTTTATTACACTGCCAGGATCACCGCTTTCATATGGCGAGGGCAAGAGATCGGGAGAGTCTAGCCATCAGGGCAGGACTGGAGGACATGGTGCCGGTGGGGCACAATCTTCTCAGGGGCAGAGGCAAGTAGAGCAGGGTTCTCAGCAGGGGGATCATAAGAGGTTCCGTTCAGGAGGTTTCAGGAACGGTCAGGGAGGATTTCGGAATGGCCAGCAGGGTCATAACAGCCATCAGGGCCAGCAGGGTCAAAATGGTCAACATCAGCAGTTTCAGCAGGGCCAAGGGAGGAACGGTAACGGCCACCAGGGCCGGGGTCAGCAAGGGCAGAGAGGAGGTAACTTCCCGGGGAAGTGTTTCGTTTGTGGCAAGACTGGCCATAAACGCCAGGACTGTACTGATAAGGGCAGGGCCCCACAGCAGCAGCAGCAGGGAGCTCGCCAGGAGCCACAGAGGCCTATGTTTCCCGCCGCTCTTCCCGCACCGCCACAGATGGCAGCATTGCCACCCATTCCAGCAGTTCCGGCTCAGCAGGGACAGCTACAGTATGGACGTGTCTACAACGTCCACCAGGCAGCAGTCCCACAGGCACCGCCCGCGATTGAGGGTACGTTTTCTATCCATGGCACTATGGGTCGGGTACTGTTTGATACGGGGGCTACACATTATTTTATAGCTACGCATTTCGCGAAGGCTTTAGGGTTGTTAGCCACAGCAGAGAGCACAGTTACGTGTGTCGACTCACCTTTGGGGAGTGGGTCACTTATATTCTTTATATGTCGGGGAGTGGGGGTAGAGATTGGTGGTTTGGTATTACCTGCGGACATGTTGGTTTTAGATATGCATGTTCACGATGTGATTATTGGTATGGATTGGCTCGCTGATTATAGAGCCATGATAGATTGCTTCGCTGGGAGCATTGTTTTTGCCATTCCAGGGCAAGAGATGTTTGTAGTGGCGATGCCTCGCCCAGAGGGAGGCTCGACCGCTCATTTATATTACATTGAGGAGGATACCTCTAAGGAGGTTATGATTCCTTTAGATTCGATCCCAGTCGTCAGGGAGTATTCTGATGTGTTTCAGGAGATACCAGGCCTACCCCCAGTCGAGAGATAGATTTCGTTATAGACTTGTTACCTGATACGAGACCTATAGCACGCGCACCGTACCGTATGGCTCCAGCTGAGATGAGGGAGTTACGGGATCAGATTGAGCAGTTACTGGGTCAGGGGTTTATTCGGAGGAGTACTTCACCTTGGGGTGCCCCTGTGTTGTTCGTGAAGAAGAGAGATGGTTCACTGAGATTGTGTGTGGACTACCGGGAGTTAAACAAGGTCACGATACGAAACAAATATCCGTTGCCTCGAATCGATGACCTATTTGACCAGTTGAGAGGAGCTTCTTACTTCTCAAAGATTGATTTGCGATCTGGTTACCATCAGTTGCGTATCAGGGAGGAGGACGTCTCGAAGACTGCGTTCTTATCGAGATATGGTTCCTACGAGTTTCGGGTTATGCCATTTGGTTTGACCAACGCTCCAGCAGCATATATGGACTTGATGAATAGGGTATTCAGGGATTACCTAGACCAGTTTGTCATTGTCTTCATCGATGATATTTTGGTTTACTCCCAGACAGAGGAGGAGCATGCCGAGCACTTGAGACTAGTTTTGCAGACACTGCGCCAGAATGAGTTGTATGCAAAATATGAGAAGTGCGGGTTTTGGCTGAAGGAGGTTCAGTTTTTGGGGCATATTATTTCCGACCAGGGAATATCGGTTGATCCGGGGAAGGTATCCGCGGTGAGGGAATGGGGACAGCCCACGACACCGACAGAGATCCGTAGTTTCTTGGGCCTAGCAGGATACTACAGGAGGTTTATTCGGGGTTTCTCCACGATAGCGGGTCCCATGACACATCTTACCCGAAAAGGTGTGCCGTTCATTTGGAGTGATGCCTGTCCATTTGATGAGTTGAAAGACAAGCTAACCTCAGCACCTGTATTAGCATTGCCGAGACCGGGAGTTGAGTATCTTGTTTACACCGATGCGTCCTTACAAGGACTTGGAGGCGTACTGCAGCAGGAGAGTCAGGCCATAGCTTATGCTTCCCGTAAGCTTAAGACTCACGAGAAGAATTACCCTACCCATGACTTGGAGTTAGCGGCAGTGGTGTTTGCCCTTCGTATTTGGAGACACTACCTGTTGGGGGAGAAGTTTCGATTGTTCACGGATCACAAGTCCCTACAGTACCTATTCACGCAGAAGGAGTTGAATATGCGGCAGCGGAGGTGGCTTGAATTCGTGAAAGATTATCAGTTCGATATCCAGTATCACCCGGGGAAGGCTAACGTGGTGGCAGACGCGTTGAGCCGTAGACCGGTAGATGAGGTGGCAGATGTGTGGAAGGCCAAGTGGAAGGAATTGGGACACCAGGATGCAGTGACCCGATCATTCATGTCCGTGATGACTGTTACACCGCAGATTGTCATGAAGGTAGTGAAGGCACAGGCAAATGACTCGTTCTGTCAGGATCAGATAGTTCGATTATTAGCAGAGGGAGCCGAATCCTATACCGTTAGCTCAGACGGGGGATTACGCTTCAATGGGAGATTGGTAGTTCCGGAGGGGGAGGAATTGCGGCATGAGGTGATGGCAGAGTCGCACGGCTCACGGTTCGCGGTACATCCCGGAGGGGACAAAATGTACCAAGATATGAGACGCCAGTATTGGTGGAGCGGGATGAAGAGGGATATTGCCGAGTTTGTCTCAAAATGCGCCACTTGTCAGCTCGTAAAAGTGGATCATCAGAGACCGGCAGGACTGCTACAGCCTTTAGAGGTCCCGATGTGGATGTGGGAGAGCATCTCTATGGACTTTATCACGGGGTTGCCTACGTCGCAGAGAGGTCACGACTCCATTTGGGTGATTGTAGACAGGTTGTCAAAAGTCGCTCATTTTCTACCCGTACGGACAGACTACACTGCGGGACAGTATGCCCAGCTCTTTATTGCAGAGATAGTGAGACTTCACGGTGTGCCCTTAAATATCGTGTCGGACCGAGACAAGATATTCGTTTCACGGTTTTGGGAGAGTTTTCAGCAGGCCATGGGCACGGAGTTGAGGTTGAGTACAGCGTACCACCCGCAGACCGACGGGCAGACCGAGCGCACAAATCAGATGTTGGAGGACATGCTACGTATGTGTACCATTGACTTTGAGGGAGGATGGGAGCAGTATCTTCCACTGGTGGAGTTTGCCTACAACAACTCCTATCAGTTCACCATTGGCATGGCTCCATTTGAGGCATTGTACGGTAGACCTTGTCGTTCCCCAGCATGTTGGTTGGAGGTGGGGGACAACAAACTACTTGGGCCGGAAGTGATTCAGGATACTTCGGCAAGGATAGAATTGATTCGCAGTCGCATTCGGGTGGCTCAGGACAGACAGAAGAGTTATGCTGATGCGAAGAGATTCTTCAGAGAGTTCCAAGTGGGGGACCAGGTTTTGCTCAGGGTTTCTCCTATGAAGAGGATTATGCGTTTCGGGAAGAAAGGGAAGTTGGCACCGAGATATGTGGGACCATTTCCTATTATTGAGCGGATTGGGCCAGTTGCGTATAGACTTGGGTTACCGGAGCATTTACATCGGATTCACGATGTGTTCCATATTTCCTCGCTTAGGAAATATCTTAGAGATAATTTGGCTCATTCTCTCATTGCTGTGGAAGACACTGATCTCCAGCCGGATAGCTCCTACGAGGAGGGACCGATTGCTATTCTAGACCAAAGTGAGCGGAAACTGCGGTCAAAGATAGTCCCGTTAGTGCGTGTTCAGTGGCGATATCATAATATCGAGGAGTCCACATGGGAGCGCGAGGATGAGATGCGCGAACGTTACCCAGAGTTATTCGTACCAGGTACTTTCTAGTTCCGAATTTCGGGACAAAATTCAGTTATTAGGGGGGAAGTATGTAATACCCCGTATTTTCTATGATATTTATTTTTGGGGATTAATTGAATTAAATGTCTAATAATTGGAAATTAATCCGGATAAAAATATTAACGAGATGTGAGTTAGTATTTTATTATAATGTGTATACTTAGCATTATATGATTATTGGTAATATTGAAATTGTCGCGTAATTGAAATACGTCAATTTGGGAATTTCGCTTGACGCGTGTGACCGCCACGTCATGGTATTTTGTTATTAAATTAAGAAGTGAATTTTAGTTCCATTAACCGTATGGTCGTTTTGAGTGCGCCAACGCGTCCGGAAGGGTCGAGATAGTCAGAAAACACTAGTCGGAAGTTTAGTTTGGGTTCCGGGGTATTTGTGGGCCATACCGGCATCAAAAAGGGTATTTTGGTAAATTGCATTTTTGGGAATTAAAAAGTGACGAAAATAGAGATTACAATCTGACTATTTCCTCAACCCACTTAACCCACTAACCACACTATGTGACAACATGGGCTACGGGAGAAGTTGATATACCATTCCAACTTCCAAAAACCATTACACACCTCCATACTCCATTATCTTCAACCTTGAGAAGAGCTTGAGAGAGAGAGAGAAGGAAACCTTGGGAAGAGCTTGAGAGAGAGAGGGAAGGAAGAGAATTCTGCAGAAAAACAGAGGGAGAACAACCTAACTTCAAGATTCTACACCAAATTCTGAGATAAATTAAGGCAAATGATTTAAACTCTTTTGATTCAAGATATGTTTCCATGTTTAGGAATTTTCGAAATTGATTTTTGGAGATAAATTAGACCCATGAATTGAAAGTTAAAGGCCATGAATTATGTAGGAATTGCATGTAGTATATTCTGGACGAATTTATATGTTATAAACAGAACCTTGATGATCTAAAAGTGGAATTAGAAGAAGTTTGATGATGTTCTTGAATGGAAGAATTCTGGAAATTATTTTGATGTAATTTTGATCTGAACTAAGCTTTTAAATGATGAATTATGGGACTTAGAATGTTAATACTGCTGTAGGATGTTAGTATAGTGTTAGAGTAACCTTATCTTGGAGATTCATGCTTAAAAATGGAGTTTTGGGTCGAAACTGTAACTGCAAAACGAAGCAGTCCGTAACCATACCTGTACAATCGATCGATCGACATTCATCAGTCGATCGATCGACCACCATCGATCGATCGAGGTTCAAGGTCGATCAATCGACCTTCCCAGAATGAGTAAAGTTTCCCTTAATTGAATTTTAATGATGATAAACCTTGGATAATATTATTGGAGACATTGTGATTACCCTAAATGTTAAGGAAGACCAGTAGGCATGATTATGAAATTGGACTTTAATTGGAATTTAATTGAGGAATTATTCTAAATTAATGAAATTCGTTATGTGAGATAATCTTTGGGTTAATAGTACAAATTCAAATAATTTGATGAAATAAGGTTTGGGGCAGAAGTAAGGACCTTAGGTTTAAAGATGTTATATGTGGGAATTTTGGGAACTTAAAAGTCTATGTGAGATAGGTTTTAAGTTTAAGAAATTACCACGTGAGACGTGTCGACTATTTAAATTATATATTATCGAGATACTTGAGATATATGAATTGGGAATAATGGTATAATGATGTAGAATATACCCTTATTAATATTAAGATATCTAAGATGTGTGAATGCTTAGTATATAACTTTATGTGTATGACATACCTACCATACTTGCTATCACGGGAGGTTTACGTTCGCTTAGGGCCTTCTTATCCTTGTGTTGCCCGGATTTAGATTGGTTACCTCGATGAACATAGGTCATAGAAGGACTTATTGTGATATTAATATGTCTGTTGATCATGGGAGCGTAGGTATGTGCGTGACCCATGTGATGGTGACTATGTTCGCCTCCACTATTTGTGATGTTGTTATCTGAACAATTCCTGAGAGATTCGGAATGTGTGATCCTTATGTACGTGATGTACCGGGATGGATAGCAGAGTATGTGTGCACCGCAGCCTAGTCTTTGGGTGCTTATATTGTATATTTGTGTTGTGAAAATATACGGTTAATTGAGAAGGAATTTACTATGTTAAATTGTGAGTATAGTTATAGTAATGTTTTGAAAAGATAAAGAGAGAGGACTTTTATCAATAAATGGTTTTGTTAATAATTGGGAATTCGAGAATTAAAGTAGAACTTTCTATTTAATTGTTAATGATGGAACTTATAACGTGAACCGAGTAGAAGTGTTAAAAACCCTATAGGTAGTTATGAGATAACACATGAATGGGTACAGGAACGTTAGGAGTGCACGGTTAGACGAGAGGTGAGTATCTCATGTGAGAGCACGTCCTAACATGTATTTTGCATATACTGTTTTAAATGTTTTTAAAGCACTTGCAGGTTTTTTAAAATAACTCCACATTCGGGCTCTGACCCGTTTGCTTTCAAATCTATCTTTTTGTAAAACCATTTTAGGTGCCCAGCCACAAGGTCACCATGCATAGGACCCTCATTCTGATGAGGAGCTGTAGCTGCTTGTGGAAGCTACGGGGATTTGCTTTTAGACGCTTATATCATTTGGATTCCTTACTCAGTATTCCTCATTTGTAGGGCATGTTGCCCAAATTCTATTAGATACATTTCCATTTCAGTTTTAGACTTTGGCATGTATTCATTCAGTATTCAGTATTTCATTATTTACTTCAGTTGTGGGATTATTGTTATGAGGAGTTTTTCCTCCAGATTTATTTATATCATGTGACGGTTATTTATTTATTTCATTATGGTGAATGGTGTTATTATTATTATTTACACTTGTTGCATGTTAATCAGACTTTAATTAAAATTTGGCAACTTACTTTTTAAATACTAGGTGGTTAGTAATAATAAAATGTTTTCGATAGTGATGCTATTAACTGAGCCAACTTGGCGTTTTGATTTAATTTAATAAAGGAGTAGCTACCCGGTATTTAATTAGTCGGGGTGTCACAGGTGGTATCAGAGCATCAGGTTCTAGTGTCCTTTAGGATCTGAACGGCTTATTATGTTTCCGATGAGCTTTCTTTGATATAGAGCCCTATATTTTAGGACTGTTGTATTCTTTTGTTTATGCTACGTTCTTCAGCTATTTTAAAGTTTATAACTGCGAACTTATAGACTTTATTCTTATTTCAGAATGCCTCCACGACGTGCACCACGAGTTCCCAGGAATGCGGCTCCAGAACCACAGCCCGCACCGGTCCATGGCATGATGAACGCCGCTGAGGTTGCAGCTATCGTAGCCCAAGCGGTAAATGCCGCCATTGCAGTAGTTCAGCAGGCACCGCCTCAGGCGCCGGTTGCCGCGCCAGTACAGACTAATGCATTCCCATCTGCTTGGGAACGTGTACGTGACGCTTTTCAGAAAGCGCATCCTCCAGAGTTTGCTGGTAGCTCAGATGTAGTAGTCTCGAGCCAATGGAGGAAAGATATACAGCGGCACTTAAGGATGTATGAGTGCACGGATGTTCAGAAGCAGGTACTAGCTACTTTCAAGCTAGTTGGATCTGCATTGCAGTGGTGGGAGTCTATTACCACCGTAGAGGAGAGGGATACTCTCACTATTCATGATTTCTGGGTGCGGTTCGACCGCAAGTACTTTCCGTCAGCTGTTCATACGGAAATGAGGAGGAGATTGATGAGTTTGAGGCAGGAGGGCAAAACAGTGGCCGAGTATGAGGCCGAGTTCACTAATCTGTTGAATATCGTTCCTGATGAGATACCAACAGAGAAAAAGAAGATTGAGAAATTTACCGACGGGTTGACATGGAGGATCCATCAGCATCTGCTAGGGAACCTTTCGTTGGCCACTTATTCTGATGTGGTTAACGCTGCTTTATTACACTGCCAGGATCACCGCTTTCATATGGCGAGGGCAAGAGATCGGGAGAGTCTAGCCATCAGGGCAGGACTGGAGGACATGGTGCCGGTGGGGCACAATCTTCTCAGGGGCAGAGGCAAGTAGAGCAGGGTTCTCAGCAGGGGGATCATAAGAGGTTCCGTTCAGGAGGTTTCAGGAACGGTCAGGGAGGATTTCGGAATGGCCAGCAGGGTCATAACAGCCATCAGGGCCAGCAGGGTCAAAATGGTCAACATCAGCAGTTTCAGCAGGGCCAAGGGAGGAACGGTAACGGCCACCAGGGCCGGGGTCAGCAAGGGCAGAGAGGAGGTAACTTCCCGGGGAAGTGTTTCGTTTGTGGCAAGACTGGCCATAAACGCCAGGACTGTACTGATAAGGGCAGGGCCCCACAGCAGCAGCAGCAGGGAGCTCGCCAGGAGCCACAGAGGCCTATGTTTCCCGCCGCTCTTCCCGCACCGCCACAGATGGCAGCATTGCCACCCATTCCAGCAGTTCCGGCTCAGCAGGGACAGCTACAGTATGGACGTGTCTACAACGTCCACCAGGCAGCAGTCCCACAGGCACCGCCCGCGATTGAGGGTACGTTTTCTATCCATGGCACTATGGGTCGGGTACTGTTTGATACGGGGGCTACACATTATTTTATAGCTACGCATTTCGCGAAGGCTTTAGGGTTGTTAGCCACAGCAGAGAGCACAGTTACGTGTGTCGACTCACCTTTGGGGAGTGGGTCACTTATATTCTTTATATGTCGGGGAGTGGGGGTAGAGATTGGTGGTTTGGTATTACCTGCGGACATGTTGGTTTTAGATATGCATGTTCACGATGTGATTATTGGTATGGATTGGCTCGCTGATTATAGAGCCATGATAGATTGCTTCGCTGGGAGCATTGTTTTTGCCATTCCAGGGCAAGAGATGTTTGTAGTGGCGATGCCTCGCCCAGAGGGAGGCTCGACCGCTCATTTATATTACATTGAGGAGGATACCTCTAAGGAGGTTATGATTCCTTTAGATTCGATCCCAGTCGTCAGGGAGTATTCTGATGTGTTTCAGGAGATACCAGGCCTACCCCCAGTCGAGAGATAGATTTCGTTATAGACTTGTTACCTGATACGAGACCTATAGCACGCGCACCGTACCGTATGGCTCCAGCTGAGATGAGGGAGTTACGGGATCAGATTGAGCAGTTACTGGGTCAGGGGTTTATTCGGAGGAGTACTTCACCTTGGGGTGCCCCTGTGTTGTTCGTGAAGAAGAGAGATGGTTCACTGAGATTGTGTGTGGACTACCGGGAGTTAAACAAGGTCACGATACGAAACAAATATCCGTTGCCTCGAATCGATGACCTATTTGACCAGTTGAGAGGAGCTTCTTACTTCTCAAAGATTGATTTGCGATCTGGTTACCATCAGTTGCGTATCAGGGAGGAGGACGTCTCGAAGACTGCGTTCTTATCGAGATATGGTTCCTACGAGTTTCGGGTTATGCCATTTGGTTTGACCAACGCTCCAGCAGCATATATGGACTTGATGAATAGGGTATTCAGGGATTACCTAGACCAGTTTGTCATTGTCTTCATCGATGATATTTTGGTTTACTCCCAGACAGAGGAGGAGCATGCCGAGCACTTGAGACTAGTTTTGCAGACACTGCGCCAGAATGAGTTGTATGCAAAATATGAGAAGTGCGGGTTTTGGCTGAAGGAGGTTCAGTTTTTGGGGCATATTATTTCCGACCAGGGAATATCGGTTGATCCGGGGAAGGTATCCGCGGTGAGGGAATGGGGACAGCCCACGACACCGACAGAGATCCGTAGTTTCTTGGGCCTAGCAGGATACTACAGGAGGTTTATTCGGGGTTTCTCCACGATAGCGGGTCCCATGACACATCTTACCCGAAAAGGTGTGCCGTTCATTTGGAGTGATGCCTGTCCATTTGATGAGTTGAAAGACAAGCTAACCTCAGCACCTGTATTAGCATTGCCGAGACCGGGAGTTGAGTATCTTGTTTACACCGATGCGTCCTTACAAGGACTTGGAGGCGTACTGCAGCAGGAGAGTCAGGCCATAGCTTATGCTTCCCGTAAGCTTAAGCCTCACGAGAAGAATTACCCTACCCATGACTTGGAGTTAGCGGCAGTGGTGTTTGCCCTTCGTATTTGGAGACACTACCTGTTGGGGGAGAAGTTTCGATTGTTCACGGATCACAAGTCCCTACAGTACCTATTCACGCAGAAGGAGTTGAATATGCGGCAGCGGAGGTGGCTTGAATTCGTGAAAGATTATCAGTTCGATATCCAGTATCACCCGGGGAAGGCTAACGTGGTGGCAGACGCGTTGAGCCGTAGACCGGTAGATGAGGTGGCAGATGTGTGGAAGGCCAAGTGGAAGGAATTGGGACACCAGGATGCAGTGGCCCGATCATTCATGTCCGTGATGACTGTTACACCGCAGATTGTCACGAAGGTAGTGAAGGCACAGGCAAATGACTCGTTCTGTCAGGATCAGATAGTTCGATTATTAGCAGAGGGAGCCGAATCCTATACCGTTAGCTCAGACGGGGGATTACGCTTCAATGGGAGATTGGTAGTTCCGGAGGGGGAGGAATTGCGGCATGAGGTGATGGCAGAGTCGCACGGCTCACGGTTCGCGGTACATCCCGGAGGGGATAAAATGTACCAAGATATGAGACGCCAGTATTGGTGGAGCGGGATGAAGAGGGATATTGCCGAGTTTGTCTCAAAATGCGCCACTTGTCAGCTCGTAAAAGTGGATCATCAGAGACCGGCAGGACTGCTACAGCCTTTAGAGGTCCCGATGTGGATGTGGGAGAGCATCTCTATGGACTTTATCACGGGGTTGCCTACGTCGCAGAGAGGTCACGACTCCATTTGGGTGATTGTAGACAGGTTGTCAAAAGTCGCTCATTTTCTACCCGTACGGACAGACTACACTGCGGGACAGTATGCCCAGCTCTTTATTGCAGAGATAGTGAGACTTCACGGTGTGCCCTTAAATATCGTGTCGGACCGAGACAAGATATTCATTTCACGGTTTTGGGAGAGTTTTCAGCAGGCCATGGGCACGGAGTTGAGGTTGAGTACAGCGTACCACCCGCAGACCGACGGGCAGACCGAGCGCACAAATCAGATGTTGGAGGACATGCTACGTATGTGTACCATTGACTTTGAGGGAGGATGGGAGCAGTATCTTCCACTGGTGGAGTTTGCCTACAACAACTCCTATCAGTTCACCATTGGCATGGCTCCATTTGAGGCATTGTACGGTAGACCTTGTCGTTCCCCAGCATGTTGGTTGGAGGTGGGGGACAACAAACTACTTGGGCCGGAAGTGATTCAGGATACTTCGGCAAGGATAGAATTGATTCGCAGTCGCATTCGGGTGGCTCAGGACAGACAGAAGAGTTATGCTGATGCGAAGAGATTCTTCAGAGAGTTCCAAGTGGGGGACCAGGTTTTGCTCAGGGTTTCTCCTATGAAGAGGATTATGCGTTTCGGGAAGAAAGGGAAGTTGGCACCGAGATATGTGGGACCATTTCCTATTATTGAGCGGATTGGGCCAGTTGCGTATAGACTTGGGTTACCGGAGCATTTACATCGGATTCACGATGTGTTCCATATTTCCTCGCTTAGGAAATATCTTAGAGATAATTTGGCTCATTCTCTCATTGCTGTGGAAGACACTGATCTCCAGCCGGATAGCTCCTACGAGGAGGGACCGATTGCTATTCTAGACCAAAGTGAGCGGAAACTGCGGTCAAAGATAGTCCTGTTAGTGCGTGTTCGGTGGCGATATCATAATATCGAGGAGTCCACATGGGAGCGCGAGGATGAGATGCGCGAACGTTACCCAGAGTTATTCGTACCAGGTACTTTCTAGTTCCGAATTTCGGGACAAAATTCAGTTATTAGGGGGGAAGTATGTAATACCCCGTATTTTCTATGATATTTATTTTTGGGGATTAATTGAATTAAATGTCTAATAATTGGAAATTAATCCGGATAAAAATATTAACGAGATGTGAGTTAGTATTTTAGTATAATGTGTATACTTAGCATTATATGATTATTGGTAATATTGAAATTGTCGCGTAATTGAAATACGTCAATTTGGGAATTTCGCTTGACGCGTGTGACCGCCACGTCATGGTATTTTGTTATTAAATTAAGAAGTGAATTTTAGTTCCATTAACCGTATGGTCGTTTTGAGTGCGCCAACGCGTCCGGAAGGGTCGAGATAGTCAGAAAACACTAGCCGGAAGTTTAGTTTGGGTTCCAGGGTATTTGTGGGCCATACCGGCATCAAAAAGGGTATTTTGGTAAATTGCATTTTTGGGAATTAAAAAGTGACGAAAATAGAGATTACAATCTGACTATTTCCTCAACCCACTTAACCCACTAACCACACTATGTGACAACATGGGCTACGGGAGAAGTTGATATACCATTCCAACTTCCAAAAACCATTACACACCTCCATACTCCATTATCTTCAACCTTGAGAAGAGCTTGAGAGAGAGAGAGAAGGAAACCTTGGGAAGAGCTTGAGAGAGAGAGAGAAGGAAGAGAATTCTGCAGAAAAACAGAGGGAGAACAACCTAACTTTAAGATTCTACACCAAATTCTGAGATAAATTAAGGCAAGTGATTTAAACTCTTTTGATTCAAGATATGTTTCCATGTTTAGGAATTTTCGAAATTGATTTTTGGAGATAAATTAGACCCATGAATTGAAAGTTAAAGGCCATGAATTATGTAGGAATTGCATGTAGTATATTCTGGACGAATTTATATGTTATAAACAGAACCTTGATGATCTAAAAGTGGAATTAGAAGAAGTTTGATGATGTTCTTGAATGGAAGAATTCTGGAAATTATTTTGATGTAATTTTGATCTGAACTAAGCTTTTAAATGATGAATTATGGGACTTAGAATGTTAATACTGCTGTAGGATGTTAGTATAGTGTTAGAGTAACCTTATCTTGGAGATTCATGCTTAAAAATGGAGTTTTGGGTCGAAACTGTAACTGAAAAACGAAGCAGTCCGTAACCATACCTGTGCAATCGATCGATCGACATTCATCAGTCGATCGATCGACCACCATCGATCGATCGAGGTTCAAGGTCGATCAATCGACCTTCCCAGAATGAGTAAAGTTTCCCTTAATTGAATTTTAATGATGATAAACCTTGGATAATATTATTGGAGACATTGTGATTACCCTAAATGTTAAGGAAGACCAGTAGGCATGATTATGAAATTGGACTTTAATTGGAATTTAATTGAGGAATTATTCTAAATTAATGAAATTCGTTATGTGAGATAATCTTTGGGTTAATAGTACAAATTCAAATAATTTGATGAAATAAGGTTTGGGGCAGAAGTAAGGACCTTAGGTTTAAAGATGTTATATGTGGGAATTTTGGGAACTTAAAAGTCTATGTGAGATAGGTTTTAAGTTTAAGAAATTACGACGTGAGACGTGTCGACTATTTAAATTATATATTATCGAGATACTTGAGATATATGAATTGGGAATAATGGTATAATGATGTAGAATATACCCTTGTTAATATTAAGATATCTAAGATGTGTGAATGCTTAGTATATAACTTTATGTGTATGACATACCTACCATACTTGCTATCACGGGAGGTTTACGTTCGCTTAGGGCCTTCTTATCCTTGTGTTGCCCGGATTTAGATTGGTTACCTCGATGAACATAGGTCATAGAAGGACTTATTGTGATATTAATATGTCTGTTGATCATGGGAGCGTAGGTATGTGCGTGACCCATGTGATGGTGACTATGTTCGCCTCCACTATTTGTGATGTTGTTATCTGAACAATTCCTGAGAGATTCGGAATGTGTGATCCTTATGTACGTGATGTACCGGGATGGATAGCAGAGTATGTGTGCACCGCAGCCTAGTCTTTGGGTGCTTATATTGTATATTTGTGTTGTGAAAATATACGGTTAATTGAGAAGGAATTTACTATGTTAAATTGTGAGTATAGTTATAGTAATGTTTTGAAAAGATAAAGAGAGAGGACTTTTATCAATAAATGGTTTTGTTAATAATTGGGAATTCGAGAATTAAAGTAGAACTTTCTATTTAATTGTTAATGATGGAACTTATAACGTGAACCGAGTAGAAGTGTTAAAAACCCTATAGGTAGTTATGAGATAACACATGAATGGGTACAGGAACGTTAGGAGTGCACGGTTAGACGAGAGGTGAGTATCTCATGTGAGAGCACGTCCTAACATGTATTTTGCATATACTGTTTTAAATGTTTTTAAAGCACTTGCAGGTTTTTTAAAATAACTCCACATTCGGGCTCTGACCCGTTTGCTTTCAAATCTATCTTTTTGTAAAACCATTTTAGGTGCCCAGCCACAAGGTCACCATGCATAGGACCCTCATTCTGATGACGAGCTGTAGCTGCTTGTGGAAGCAACGGGGATTTGCTTTTAGACGCTTATATCATTTGGATTCCTTACTCAGTATTCCTCAGTTGTAGGGCATGTTGCCCAAATTCTATTAGATACATTTCCATTTCAGTTTTAGACTTTGGCATGTATTCATTCAGTATTCAGTATTTCATTATTTACTTCAGTTGTGGGATTATTGTTATGAGGAGTTTTTCCTCCAGATTTATTTATATCATGTGACGGTTATTTATTTATTTCATTATGGTGAATGGTGTTATTATTATTATTTACACTTGTTGCATGTTAATCAGACTTTAATTAAAATTTGGCAACTTACTTTTTAAATACTAGGTGGTTAGTAATAATAAAATGTTTTCGACAGTGATGCTATTAACTGAGCCAACTTGGCGTTTTGATTTAATTTAATAAAGGAGTAGCTACCCGGTATTTAATTAGTCGGGGTGTCACATTAGAATTCGTGGGTTTTGAAGAAACAGATGAAACCTTCAAAAATTGCAGGTCCGAATCGATTCGCCCCCTCTAGCGAATCGATTCGGTTTAGTGAAATTGGCAGGTCTGCATTGACCGAATCGATTCGGACCCCAAGCCGAATTGATTCGGCCTATTGCAGAAGCCCAGGTGTTTGGACCCGAATCGATTCGCCTTGGAGGCCGAATCGATTCGGAAACAGGGCATTTTGAGGTATTTTTCTCCATAGTGAATTCAAACCCTTTTTGGTTGGGTTTATTGATTTGGGGCCTTCTCTTATGATGTAAGAGACATGTTCTTGGAGACACATAAGGAGTTTCTCACACATTAGAGTTTTGGGGACTCCTTAGGGTAATTTGGGAGAAATGTATCCATGTATGTATTTGGAGTTACGTATAGAGATTTTGGGAAAACCCTTTGGGATTGGGAATCCTAATTGTAGATTAAAAGTAAGTGTAGATGTGATGTGAGGCTAAGAACTCTTAGAGAGATCTTAGATTAGGGTATTCACAAAAGTGATCGAACCATAGTCGAAATCGAGGGAAATGAGATTATTTGATGATTGAAAGAATGAGCTTGAGGCTGATAGACTATTAGTTATATGTATACCGATAGTCAAAATGATTACTAGATTCTTTAATGTACTCGGAGATATAGATGATATGTGTAGTGAAAGATTCCTATACAAACTCTTGGGTGATAGCCCTAATGTTGAATATATATAGGTATAGATATATACATATGGTTTTGGGAGACTATTCATCATAGGAAAATGATCGAATATGTTTCAAGTATGGGATTATATTCACGTATCGAGGTAAATTAAAGGAAGTGTGGTGACGGCTTGTATATTGAGGACTATGTATACTTATAGCCAGGTATATATATATATTATACATATGAACGAGAATTAGTTTATATATATAGGTAAGGATATGTGAATATGTGTTGATATATATATATATATCTGTATGTATATAGATATATGGATATCTTTATGTTGTGGACATACATGGTATGGATATTTAAACCGTATATGATGGTTTATTACTTGATCATATGATTGGATCATATGGATTATATATTATGCATGTAAATGATATATATACTTAATTGGTTAAGCATACCCCACTCATGCTATCATTGGGAAGTTGCGCGCGTAGAGGGTGAGCATCCTGGCTAGAAAAGCAGGGTGTGGATATTCCCCAGGTCATAGTCGTCCCGTGTGTTACTATATGATATATATATTTATTTTGGGATGAGACGTGATGGGTATGTTTCGTCTCATTGCCGGTTTGGAGCTATGACCGCTTCCCGAGACGTCGTGTGCGTGAGTTTACCACGAGATGGGTGTCGTTTAGTCCCACCATGGTGGCCCCAGTTTTGCTACGTGAGCCGGGCACTGGGAAGATGATAGCATTGATGCAGTTTATCGGCGATATATATAGCCGAGTATATTATGTGCATGGCCTTGTACATCATATGTAGTATGTACACTTGGCTATTGGATTGATGATGATATATATACGGTTAGAAATAAATACCTATATATATATATATATATTTATATATATATCCTATAGATGAAAGGATATGGACTTTATGAAGTACATCTTAGATGATTATGGTGTACTAGATTGATGGGGGTTGATGTATCGCACATAAGGTATTATTCGGTTACATCATCCCAAGGATATGATTGGAGATTCTTTTATTTTATTTCTTTTGTTTTCTTTTTCTT
This sequence comes from Sambucus nigra, assembly GCA_949130495.1. Taxonomy (NCBI): domain Eukaryota; kingdom Viridiplantae; phylum Streptophyta; class Magnoliopsida; order Dipsacales; family Adoxaceae; genus Sambucus; species Sambucus nigra. The sequence continues at coordinate 404,253,155 of OX422211.1, forward strand.
TCTTTTCTTTCTTTCTTTCTTTAGGAGTTATAGTTAGTAGTAATGGTAGTATTAACTTGTATGTTGAGGATTATGGATCTCTAGGATCGACATTGCCCAGGAGTAGTGTAACGAGGTGGTTCCTTGTTTGGATTTCGCTTTGCGAGACACCTCACGCACGAAACGCAATGCCATGTCGAGATTTGAGAGAAGTAATTCCATAGATGGCATCACGGATCTCTGGTCTTGACCTTGTCAGGAGTAGTGTAACGGGACGATTCCTTGTTTGGATTTCGCTTTGCGAGACTCCCCATGCACGAAACGTAGTACAATTTTGGGATTAGAGAGAAGTCTTGCCAATATTCCATGTGCATATTATTAAGTATATTAATTCTTACGTTTTTAGCCTATATAGGTATATATATATATATGTATATGTATAGGGGTAATGTTTTAGGAATTATGATAATTATAATTCATGAGATTATTAATCGGAATTCATTAAGCCTTTTATGGCATAATTGTTGTAATCATAATCTAATAGGATTAGAAATGGGTGGATCCTTAGATTATGACAGGAAGGTAGCTCTCGTGGATATAGGCTAGGCCTGATAAGTTAGGTTGTCCTAAAATCAATGGGGGTAATTTAACTAAAATTTGAGGACGCGAATAGGTGCGCGCCTTTAGATGAGAGGTGAGTTGGGGTTGCACGAGAGTGCGGTCTCACTTATTTCTGAAATTAAGTACACCGGTATTTATTATGCACGGTTAACACACTTGCTAAATATTTTACACATTCGGGGCTCTGACCCGTTTACTTTTCTCTCCTCCTTGTATATATATATGTTACCACAGGTATCCTACCGCATGGATGCCGGATGACCTTCTATCCTGAGTCTTGGGAGCCGTGACAGGTGCGGACTGTTGCGGGATGTTTCATGTAGCCGCTTCCTACTTCTTTAAAATTCTAGGTAGGATTCATGTTGTATATCGGGTTTGTACCCAAGGGATATTTATATATATGTTTATATTCATTCCATTTCAGTTATTGTATTTGCTGTGATCCGACAGCTTATTCGGGTCTACTTTTTGTAGTACATTCGGTTGTATTTAATTGGTTCATTTTATTTCTAGCATTTTATTTATTATAGTTCTTTCCTGCATCTCTCCTATTCATTAGTAGTTTTACAGTGTTGGGTTGTTGTATGTTGCAAGTTTTAAATTTTTATAACATCTCGCTTATATGATTTCGGGTAGTTAGTCCTATATTATATTGTACCGTTAGTTGATGTTGAGACTGGACCGTCTGGAATTCCTGATTTAATATAGTATAGGGCTGGCCACCCGTTATTATTTTAAGCGGGGTGTTACAGGATATATCAGATGTTAGGGGTTGTCATCTAGGGTTAACATAAGCAAAACCAAAGAACGGCCATTGGAGATGAAGTGGAGAAGCTTTCCAAGGAGTTCTAGGCCAAAAACTCCATCGTTTGCACCGCCGTCACCGCCCAATTGTAGATCGCGCGACGAGCAACACAACCAAACCACTTTCTTCCACAAATCAGAAACAAAATTTCCAGGCAAGTATCTATCTTGCTGATTTCTAGTTAATGTTCCTTCCATGTTATAATCATATGTTTTAATTGAAGAATTTTATGTTTTAGAAGAAAACTCGTATGTGTTGTAGGGAGAATCTACGAAGCCTGAATTTTGATCGTATGTAGAGGTTTTATCACGAAATTGGAAATAATACTGATGAACGAATTGGGGTTGGTTAGGTTCTTTAATTGAAAATTTGGAAATTAGGGTTCTTATTAATTAATTTTTGGATTTCATGTAATCTTAATGATTTTTTACGAGTTGATGATCCTAGGAGGTTATGAATGATATATAACCTTGTTATTATTGATTGGGATTGAAGATGAGACGTTGGGGATTAAACTGTAGAGGTTTTTAAGCTTAAGAATGATGAAAAACGAGGCTGCCAAAGGTTGAAGACGAAACATTCCAGTTCGCGCGTAGTCGCGCGAAGTCGTTCGAGCTAGCTGTCAATGTCGCGCGAAGTCGTTCAAGCGACACGAGGAAGTCGTTCGAGCGACACGTGGAAGTCGTTTGAGCGAGATCCATTCTGGTTGCGAGATTTCAAATTTTTAGGGAATTTCCAATTTTGTCCCTATTTCAGTGAACGGTTAATTTGAGTGAGGAAAACCAGTATCTGAGGAACCCAGAATAGTACAAAATTATTGGGAGTTGTTTAGGTGTAATGATTTAAATATTTGGGACGATGAGTTTACCCTGAAGATCACGAGAGTGAGATAATCGTAAGTAGGATTTATACCATAAGGTAAGTGAGAGTATACCTACTGAAATTATACTTAGTGAGATAGAATACTTCGAGAGATGAGAAGTAAGTATGAAATAAATTATAAATGAGAATAAAAGAGACGAATCCGTTATGCGAGATAATTGAGTAATATGTGCTAAGAACGGATAATTATAATTATGGTTGTGGGCGCACCTAATTTAGAAATGTGAATAGTTATATATATGACTGTGTGACTGTGCATATATTATGTATCTGTCTAAAAATCATACCCGGGCTACTTGCTATCACGAGGGGGTTCCGCGCCGGGACAGTCTTATCTTGATTGGGCCTTTATGGGGGATATTGACTCGTACCCTAAAAGATAGTATTCCTCGATACAGGCTATCTGAAAATGATAGTCAGATGTTCTAATAGACGTGAGGGTATGTGCTGACCTCTTAGAACCTAGAACTATGTTTCGCCTCCATTTGTATGTGTTTTGTGTTAATACAGTTCGAGAGTGATTTCGAACTAGTATTTTCCTAAGTTTGTGTGATACGGGGACTTGATAGCAAAGTATGCCAGCACCATAGATCTTATGTGGGGTGCGGTTAGTATATATATTATATGTGTGTCTAATATATATATGTATATTTATATGGGAACTTTCTACTATGCGTATAAGTAGATAAGTATTGAATAAATGCTTCAACTTTATTATAAGTGTTCAGGAACTTTATAACGATAATGAGTTGTTTTAAATAACGTAAGAAATCTTGAAGAGAATGATTTCCTAAAGTAAATATCATAACCTCATGTCATAACAATTATTAAAAGTAAAAAAAAATGCTCTCCCTTCTCACTAAAAAAACCCCAACCAAACACGACCCTAAATTGAGTACCCCCGCCGGCGAGTCGCCGCCTTCCTAAATCAACCAGCTCCGACTTCCAATCGCCATCTACTATGCCTCCCCTACCTCCGGCCACTTGTGGTAGTGGCTCTCCTGGTTTGGAGGGTGGAATGAAGACTGGTCCGGTAGGAGTTTGTTTTGTAGATGCGTGCGAATCTGAGGAGCTTGAAGAGGGGCAAGTAACTGCTTCGGAAGATAGCATTGCAAGGGCTAATGCTGATGTTTCTAGAATTAAGGAGTTAAATGAAGAAAAGGATGTTTATAAAAAATTTCTCGAAGAAAAAGGTTTCACCCAAGAGGACTTTTTACAGTTCAGGGGTGCCATACTCAAAGATGAGGTCTCCTTCACTGAGGGATGTAAGTTAGTGGAGGTAAAGACTACGAATCCTATGATGGATATTGAAAAAGATGGCCCCTTAGCTTCCCCTCCCCTGGCCAAGGTGGAAAAATCTTGGAAAGAAGTTGTAGCGGATAAAAGACAGACCAAGCTAAGATTTACTTACCATGCTCCCTCTATTGTAGATAATAGAATCACAGTCTCCCCACCTCCAGAGGTGGCAAAAAATGGCTATGCTAAGTGGGAAAGCAGTATGGTAGGGTGTTTTCTGGGGAGAAGTTTGCCTTACACCTTGGTTTGCAGTATAGCACATAGGCTTTGGGATAAATTTGGCCTCAATCAAATAGTGGGACACAATAATGGAGTCTACTTCTTTATGTTTGATAATGCTAATATGAGGGATGAGGTAATTGATAATGGACCTTGGCATTTTGTGGGGAACCCAATTATTATCCAAAAATGGACACCAAACTTCTCTTTCAGCAAAGATTCAACCTCAAAGATACCTGTTTGGGTGAAATTCCATAACATACCTGTCCAATTATGGACAGAGGAGGGGCTTAGCTATGTTGCTAGCTCAGTGGGAGTTCCTATGTATGGTGATACAGTTACTGAAGGTATGAAGAGAATCAGTTTTGCAAGGATTTGTGTGGAGTTAAATGTCAGGGCAGAATTCCCAAATAACATTGATGTCACCATGGAGGATGGATCCATTGCAGTAGTTGGAGTGGAATACCAAGAGAAACCTCCATCTTGTGTCCATTGTGGAATATTTGGTCATGCCCTGATCAACTGTCCTAAGGGGAAGAAAGCTTGGGTGGCAAAAAATAATAAAGCAGAGGTATATCCTATCTTAGGCCAAGCTGAGATTCAAAAGGCCTTGGAAGAAGGCTGGACCAAAGTGCAAACTAAAGCCTATAAGCCATCCAAAACTGTTGAAACAATTGATTTAGTCAAGAGTGGGATGGAAATAGATGGTATGACTAGTGAGATAGTGAGTACAGGTAAGATTGAAGATGGAGAGAATAATACAAACTTGGTTACAACCTCTAATCAGTTTGGTATTCTAGATGATGTGGAGGACTCTCCTCTTGTTACAACCCCTGCCCCTACAGGGCTGACCCTTAAAATTAAAGCAGTGGATGAACTTGATCAGGGGAGGTTTGGAGATGTCATCAGAAGGGATGGGAAAGAGGTGTGCAGTAGCAACAACAAGGTGAAGAAGAGTTCGGGCAGCAAATACAAAAAGTTTAGATGACAAGGATGGGTACTTGGAATATAAGGGGTCTTAATGCTCCCCACAAACAGATGGAGGTGGTTAAGCTAATTAGAGATAATAAATTAGACCTTATTAGTCTTGTTGAAACTAAGATTAGAAGGAACAACATGGTAACTGTCATGAATATGTGCTTCTATCATTGGGAGTATATTCACAACTGCCCTTTGGATGGGGGAGTGGCTAGAGTAATTGTGGGATGGAACCCCAATAGTTTGAAGATTGATGTGATTGCTTCTCATAGACAAGCTATTTTCTGCCTTGTAAATATCGTTGGTACTAGTAACTCTTTCTATGCGACTTTCATATATGGTGATAACCTGCCTGAGCAGAGGAGGTGTTTATGGACATTCCTTTATGCAAATAAGAGGGTGATCAATGATAGGCCTTGGTTACTCATGGGGAATAGAGAGGTATCCTTGGCCACTGTTAACCACTCTACAAAATCCTTATGTGACAAGATTAGATCCCTTTCTTTCACTACTACGATCTACTGCATCTGGATGGAGAGGAATTCGAGGTGCTTTAAGCATGTCTTCAATTCTCTAGACACCATTGTGAAGGGTATTGAAAACATGGTTAAAGCCAAAGTTCTTACTTGGAAGAAGGATAGAAGAAATTACACTAACTGGATGGCCTGTATGTATTGGAACATCCCTGAAAATAGGCTGTTGAGCTAATCTTTTGTTTGATTTTTGGTTGGCTCCGGGGTATGCCCCGGGGTCTTTTTGATCTTTGAGGTTCCTTCCTCTGTGTTTTCTTCTTTTTTTATATACAACTAATTTCCCAAAAAAAAAGGGAAAGTGGGAGGAAGAATTTCTTTTATTAACTATTAAGTAAAAGGTAAGTTTATTAAGATAGAAAAACGAGATTAAAGAGTTTTAGTTTAAAGACACAAGTTTGACGAGGTAAAGGGGTTTATATTGAAAAATAAATTCTGATAAGAAGTGAGGGGGAACGGTAAGATTCTTTTTTTTTTAAAGATGTGATCTCACGGCTGCAGGGGTATGTGGGAAAAGAGGATGTAATAATCAGAGTATTAGAGAAAGGACGGAGACAGATATATTGTGGAACCCTGTTAAGAACTAAATTAATAAAGGGCATATATGATTATCAAATTTTTAAAGAAAATTAAAAGTATAGGAGTATAGGATAATAGATTGAGAATTTTTATTGCAAAATAACTTTTAATATAAATATATAGGGAAATGTAAGGGTATAAAAATGAGAGTTAAAGAGGAGGGCTAAAAAAACAGACGAGTATATCTGAATTTAGCTGACTTTAGCAAATTTAAATAGACGATTAAGGTCCCTGGGACACCGGACTTCTTATACAAAGAGTTTAGAAGATAAACAACATATTTTAGAAATTAGTACCATAAACCTTAATTGATTATTACTATTTCAGATTTTGGTATCATGTCTACCAAAGACTTTGGTTGAAAATATGCGTACTTTAAGGAGGGCAAAAAGGGTCTTAGTTGTAAATTTGGTGACCACAAGTCAAGTGGAGGTATAACTTGGCTAAAAGACCACTTAACGCATACCCACAATGGTATTACAGCTTGCAAAAAAGTTTCCAGATGTAAAAGCTAGCTGAATGTTATGCTACCTTGAATAATTACAAGCAAGTAAAAGCTAAGCAAAATAATTTGTTGGGGGAGACGGGTGATCATTCGGCAAAGAGTTCGAGTTATGGTGTTAAGGAAGAAGTCCCAAGTAGTGGGGCTGGTAGCAATCAATTTAGTGGTCCAATGAACAAGGTTGTTGATTCCAAAGTTACGCAAATTGCAGCCAACACAACAATATCTCGTTTTTCTACGGCATTTCTCACTCTCCAATGTCTTTACAAGCATAAAAAAGCATAGATATTATGTTTTCTTGGGGCAGAATTTTCTCAAGCAAAGAAGCCGAAGGGAAATTTGGGAAGAGAATTATGGTGAAATACCTAAAATTTTGGTTGCGTGTAGCTTCTAGTTAGAAGACCATTGTTTCACTTGTTAGTCGTTTGATTATGAGAAGTCGGCTCTCCCATTGGATAATGGTTGACTTTTGAAGGACCAATTAGGGGCGGGTTTACTTAAGGTTCTGTAGGGGACCGGTTAACTATTTTTGGTAGCATAGTAGCTGGTTGACTATTTAAGATCGCATATGAAATCGGTTAACTATTAAGGTCGCATATGAGACCGTTTGACTAATTAAGGTATAATTGGAGAAATGTTCACTATTTAAGGTCCCATTGGGGACCAATCGTCATATAGGGGATTGGTAACTATTTTAATCCGCACAGAACCAGTTGACTATTAAAGGTTGCATTGCGGATCGGTAAACAATTTAGGGTGGCATACGGATTTTTTGACAGTTAAAGGTCGCTTATGGGCCGGCTAAATGTAACACCCCGTAATTTTATTGATTTTTATATAGGGATTTAATTGGGATTAATTAAAATTATTTGGAAATTAATTCGGTAAAATAAATATTAATTAGCGACATACGGGTTAATATTTATTTATATTGAATATTACTTAGTGAATAAGTAATAATAATGATAAGGTAATATTATAATTTTCGTGAGTGAGAAATACGGCAGTTACAGTAAATTTAGTCGGGACGTGCGTGTTAGTCTTGTCGGTACTTAATTTAGGAAATAAAATATAATTTCACTTTTGATATTTCATAGTCATTTTGAGTGCGCCAGTGTGTCCGGAAGGGCCGAGATAGTCAGAATAGTCTACCCGAAAGTTTAGTTTGGATCCCGGGGCACTCTAAGCCCAAACCAGCACCCCGGAATGGTATTTTGATCTTTTGAAATTTTGGAGGATTATATCAGATGAACGTAAAGGAAACTAAGGTTATCAGTTTCCAAACCAAGGGAGAGTCACGGGAGGAAGAAGGAGAGCCATTCCTAGGGTTCCAAGGCCAAGAACCACCTTTTTGCACCACCACCACCACCGGATTGTAGATCAGGACGAGGAGAACACCAATCCTATCACCTATTCTGCAGAAATCAGACTTCACATTAAGGCAAGATTTTATCTTGCTGACTTTTGATTTGATATATCATCCATGTTAGAATAGGATGACTTCTTATGAGATTTATGAACTTTGATCTTAAAATTGGAGATATAATTCATAATCTTGGGTATGAATGATAATATAATTGATCCCTGATTTATGTAGATGAATCTTGATAAGGAATATCATGACATTTTGGAGGACATCTGAAATTATGTTGAAGTTCTTGAAAATGAATAATAAACTAGGGTTTTTCGAAATTATCTTGATTAAATCCAATTTGGAGTTGTTATACAGGGATTTTATGATTCATATACGTTAAAAAATCATTGATACACGACACCATAACGTTAGAAATCTTTAGTTGGGAGTTTGGGATAGTGTAATGTTGGTTTGATCGCTTAACAATGGTGATTTCTCGTAACAGTGTAGGGAAGAAGATGACAACTACTACTACGACGAATCGATTCGGCTCCTTGGCCGAATCGATTCGGAAAGCGAATCGATTCAAACCAAGGCCGAATCGATTCGGTTTCCCAGAATTGCATAGTTTTTCCCCTTTTTACATAGAACTCATGGAAAATGTTTGGGTTGACCCTTGAATTAATTGTAAGACTCTCTTAAGAGATAATTCTAATTACCACTAGGCTAATTTGGGTTTGAGGTTAGTATCACGAGGAGGGTTAGACTAATAATTGATTTAGCTTAATGGGTAATAAAAGATTATTCGGATATTGATTTCTTAGTATGGAAAATTAGGGGAATGTAGGACCAAGACCAGTAGGCCTTGAGTGGGATTACCTACTGAATTTATTTAAGGGACACTTGGCAACCTTTAGGTTATTGGGAAACACTTAAGATTTTACTACGAGGAGTAATACGCTATGTAGAATATTCGAGAGATACTATCCTACGTACGAGGCATATGATATAAGTTACATGTATACCTATGATGACATTACACATATATATATATGGGTGATGTGTATACATATTGTTTGCTTTGTATGTGTAATCATACCTAGGCTACTTGCTATCACGGGAGGTTTCACGTTGTCGACAGTCTTATTCTGATGAGCCCATATGGGGGGATATTGACTTGTACCTCACGACATAGACCTTAGGGATTGAACACCACTTGTGTGAATGAGGGTGTGGCCGATCATTTGGGTGCGTTAGGTATGAGCGTATCCCAAAGGCTTAGAGCTATGTTCGCCTCCAATATTGTGTGATTTAATTTATGGTTCGAGGGAGACTATCCGAGCCAGTGTCCTTAATTAGTACGTGATGTACTGGGACTTGATAGCAGAGTATACCCACACCGCAGGCCTCCCCCTAGGGGTGTTGTATACGTATATATATGATAAGAGTGATGTATATATGCACGTGTGATTGATTCTTCTACGAGTATGTTAGTAAATAAGATAGATTGTGATATCTAAATTATTCAAGTGTATGAGAACTAAATCATTTAGTAGAGATTCCTAATGAGTATAAAGAATTGGTAAAATGTAGTAACGTATTGTATGGGCAATACAAGTGGGCACTGAAATTGATTAGATGCGAAGAGATGCAAGCCAGACTAGTTAGGCGGGTAACATGACTAGGTGGGTTAGAGTCGTACGTTAGGCGTGCACATTATTTGAGGGGTGAGGATCTCATGTGAGGGCACGCAGTACTAGCATGTATTTAATATCTTATCTTATCGCATTTTAAACACTTGCTAAACTTTTTCAAACTGTTTCACTTGGACTCTGACCCGTTTCAAATCCTTTTTGTAAAAATCATTTTAGGTGTCCAACCATAGGGACGCTGGATAGAGGAATTCCCACATTTGACGTGTTGCAATTGTTGTGGAGGTTGCAGGATCTTGCTATTAGACGCCTCCATATTTATTTCAGTTTTGATGCATCCTTATTTATCTCAGTTTTGATGCATCCTTATTTATCTCAGTCATGCAGGTCGCTCATTCTTAGTTGGATACTATTTTCAGAGACTTTGTATTTCCGTTTATTTGCGATATTGATTTAGACTTTACTTATGGATGACTGTATTTAGATTTTCTCTCGAGTGTTATTACGGACTCAGTTATTTACTTATTTCATTATCCTATTATTCATTGTTATGTGCATGGAAATGGTGAATGATATATTTATTCCGATTTATTTATTTCATGCTATTAATTAAGATTAAAATTTTGACACTGGTCTGTTAGGATATTAGTAATTAATTTGAAATTCGAGAGTGATGCTAAGAATGACACCATTAATGATTCCTGTTTAATTTAATAATGGATGGTACCCAGGATTAGAATAGGTGGGGTGTCACACTAAATATTCAAGTGGGTTTAAGGTCCAATGGGGCTTCAACTGACTATTTAAGACTGTTTAAGATCAAATAGGAATCGGTTGACTGTTTAAAGTTGTATAGGGATCGGTTGACTATTAAAGGCCACATCGAGGATCGTTGGTTATTTAATGTCACATTAGAGAACGTCCTATATTTTACATCCCGAAGGAAACAAATTGATTTTTTAAGGCGACATAGGGACCAGTTGACAGTTGAAGGACCCGTACACTACAAATTTACTATTTAAAGTCGCATATGTGACAGATGGTGTATTTAAGGTCGCATAGAGGAACAATTGACTATTTAAGGTTGCATTTGGGAAATGACTATTTAAGATCTTGTTGCGGACGGGTTGTCTATTTAAGGTTTTATAAGGAACATGCTCACTATTTATGAACGCTTTACTATTGAAGGCAGCATAGTGAGCGGCTGACTATCTAAGGTCGCATAAACGATCGGTTGACTATTTAAGGCCCTTTAGCGGATCAGTTGAGTATTTAATGTTCAAAATGAACGTGTTGACTATTTACTGTCCTATAGGAGACCAGTTTACTAGTTAACGTCACATTGGAGTTAATTGGCTATTTATGGTAGCATATGGGGCCCGTTGACTATTTAAAGATTGCATGGGGGAGTGACCGACTGTTTAAGTTGCCATATTGACTATATAAGGACACTTAGCGAATGAATTGACTATTCAAGGTTGCAAAGAGGACAAATTAACTAATTAAGGTCACAAAGGGTACTACTTGACTATTTACGGATTCTTAAGGAACGATAAACTATTTACACTCACATAAAGGGCCGGTTAATTATTTAAGTCCATGGGAGACCGGTTGACTATTCAAGGTCATAATGGGGACTTTTTAAGGTCGCTCAGAAGACGGTATGACTATTTAAGGTCCCGTAGGGGACAGGTTGATTATTTAAGGTGGCAACGGGAGGTAATTGACTATTTAAGATCCACTGGGAGATTTGTTGATTATTTAAGATCGCATAACGAAATGATTGACTATTTCTGGTCACATTAGGAACCGACTGACTATTCAAAGTCCCACACTGACTATTTAAGGAACATGAGAGACCAATTGATAATTTAAAGCTGAATAGGGGATCGATTTGACTATTTAAGGATGCATAAGAGACCATTTAACAATTTAAGGAAACTTTTATTAAAAAAAACTTTGTCAAGAAAAGTTCAAAGAGGGGTAAGAAGGGCCCAACTAAAAAACAAATTCTTTTACAAAAAGTAATTTTAATCGTAAAGGAGAAGTTTAAATCATGTTTTTGTTAGAAAGTAAAGAATTCTAGTGTAGATTTTCTCTATTCGAACTAAATTACTTTTATTCTTTTATTAAAATTAATTTTATGGGCACAACATAAAGATGAGTTGAAATTGTTTGTTAATATGTTAATTTTATTTGGAAAGTAGGAAAATTGAGTTTTCAGTGCAAACATATATTTTGTCGAAAGCGGGAGGAATATAGGAAAAAAAAAAACAAGCTATAATTAGGGAGGAAGGGAAGTTTATTTCAAAACTTCATTTGTATATAGAAAATGGGGTAAATATTTTTAATTATGAAAAGCGGAGGTTTAATTAAATTGGTTGGTCAAAAGAGTATGACTCATTTATTTAAGAGTAGTAGTAAACTTACATACACTAACGAACTACAAAGTACCAAATGTGTTTCACATTCGTTGCAATATGGTGGGGCCACACACCATGTTACAACTGTTGTAACAAAAGATTTGGGGCTTTATATGCACTATGTATGTGTAAGAGAAATTTGATTCTATTCATAAATAAATTTTATTTAAAATATATGGAAAGTGGGAGGAAGAATTTCTTTTACTAACTATTAAGTAAAAGGTAAGTTTATTAAGATAGAAAAGCGAGATTAGTGAGTTTTAGTTTAAAGATACAAGTTTGACGAGGCAAAGGGGTTTATATTGAAAAATAAAATTTGACGAGAAGTGAGGGGGAACGATAATATTCTTTTTCAAAAAAATAAAAGATGTGCTTTCACGGCTAGAAAATTATGTGGGAAAAGAGGATACAATACAAAGAGTATTAGAAAAAGGAAGGAGACTGATAGATTACGGAACAGTGTTAAGAACAAAATCAAATACATAAAGAGTAGATATGATTATAAAATTTTAAAAGAAAATAATAAGTATAGGAGTATACGATAATAAATAATGGATTTTATCTTTAAAATAGTTTTTAATATAAATATATTGGAAAATGTGAGGGTGTAAAAACGAGGGTTGAAAGGAAGGGCTAAAAAATAGACAATTATAACTGAATTTAGCTGACTTTAGCAAATTCAAATAGACTATTAAGGTCCCCGAGACACCTTACTTCTTATACAAAGAGTTTACAAGATAAACAACATATTTTCGAAATTAGTACATAAACCTTAGTTGATTATTACCATTTCAGATTTTGGTATCATGTCTACCCCAAAGACATTGGTTGGAAATATGCATACCGAAAGGAGGGCAGAAGGGGTGTTAGTTATAAATTTGGTGAGCACAAGTTAAGTGAAGGCATAACTTGGCTAAAAGATCACTTAACGCATACCCGCAATGGTATTATAGCTTGCAAAAAGGTTACAAAAGATGCAAAAGCTGAAAGTTATGCAGCCTTCATAAATTCCAAGCAAGTAAAAGCTAACCAAAACAGTTTGTTGGGGGAGACGGGTGCGGGTTCCGCATAGGGTTCGAGTTATGGTGTTAAAAAAGAAGCCCCAAGTAATGGGGCTGGTACAATCGATCTAGTGGTCCAATGGACAAGGTTGTAAATTCCAAAGTTATTCAAAGTGCACCAAACACAATAATATCTCGATTTTCTACGGCTTTTCTCACCCTCCAATGCCTTTACAAGCATAAAAAAGCACTAGAAATTATGCTTCTTGGGAAGAATTTTCTCAAGAAAGGAAACCGAAGGGAAATTTGTGAAGAGAATTGTGGTGAATGGCCTAAAATTTTGGCAACGTGTAGCCCGTTATTTGAAGACCGTTGTTTCACTTGTTAGTCAGTTAAGAGCGGTCGATCACGAGAAGTCATCTTTCCCATTGGATTATGGTTGTCTTTTGAAGGACCTATTAAGGAAAGGTTTGCTTAAGGTTCCATAGGGACTAGTTAACTATTTACGGTAGCTTAAGTAACTGGTTGACTATTTAAGATCGCATATGAGATCGGTTAACTACTACGGTTGCATATGAGACCGGTTGACTATTTAAGATCCCATTGGGGACCAGTTAACTACTTCAGGTAATATAGGGATTGGTAACTATTTAGGGTCACACAAGACCAGTTGATTATTACAGGTTGCATGGTGGACCGATTAACAATTTAGGGTCGCATACAGATTTTTTGACAATTAAAGGTGGCTCAGGAGACTAGCTAAATATTCAAGGTTGGAAAGGTTGACAGTTGAGGGTTACATGGGAGCGGTTGACTATTTAAAGTTGAATGGCGGTTCAGTTGACTATTTACTATTTAAGGTCAAATCGGGGATCGGTTAACTATTAGAAGTTGTATAGGGGTCGATTGAATATTAAAGGCCACATCGAGGATCGTTGGTGATTTAAGGTCACATTGGAGAACGTTCAACATTTTACATCTCGTAGGAAACAAACTGATTTTTTAAGGAGACGTAGGGACCAGTTGACAGTTGAAGGTCCCATATAGTACAAATTGACTATTTAAAGTCGCATATGTGACGGATTGTATATTTAAGGTCGGATAGAGGAACAATTAACTATTTCAGGTTGCATTTGGGAAATGACTATTTAAGATCTTGTGGGGGATGGGCTGTCTATTTAAGGTTATATAGGGAACATGCTCACTATTTAAGAACGGATTACTATTTAAGGTTTAATGTTGAGCAGCTGACTATCTAAGGTCGCATAAACAATCGGTTGATTATTTAAGGCCCTATAGCGTATCAGATAATGTTCCAAACAAACATGTTGACTATTTATAACCTATAGGAGATTACTTGACTAGTTAAGGTCGCGTTGGAGTCAGTTGGTTATTTATTGTAGCATATGGGACCCGTTGATACGTATAATATATAATATATGTTAAAATATATAATATATATCCAAATATATATATATTAATTAAATAAAACAAATTTTTTTCCATAAAATACATTATTAGAGCATTCTTAACATTAGAAATCATAATAAAGTATAATCATAATCACATAAGAAAAAAAATTAAAAAAAGTGTCCTTTTTACGTGTCCCAGTGTGTCGGCAACGAGTCCGAGCGTGTCGGCCACGTGTCGGAGCGTGTCGCGTGTCGAACTCGTGTCAAAGCCGACTCGTGGCTTCCGGGAGAGTGTCGGTGCTACATAGGTGGTGATTGACCCAAAATTTTGGAAACGTGTAGCCTGTTGTTTGAAGACGGTTGTTTCACATGTTAGTCTATTGACAGAGGTTCATAATGAGAGGACGACTATCCTATTGGATAACAGTTGACTTTTGAAGGACCAATTAGAGACGGGTTTACTTAAGGTTCCATAGGGGACCGGTTAAATATTTACGATAGCATATGCAAATGGTTGACTATTTAAGATCACATATGAGATCCGTTAACTACTAAGGTCGCATATGAGACCGGTTGATTATTTAAGGTCGCATAAGAGACCGGTTGACCATTTAAGGCATAATGGGGGATATGTCGACTATTTAAGGTCCAACTGGGGACCAGCTAACTACGTAAGCTCATATAAGGGGATTGGTAACTATTTAGGGCCGCATAGAACCAGTTGACTATTAAAGGTTGCATGGTGGACCGGTTAACAATTTAGGGTCGCATACGGATTGTTTCACAATTAAAGGCCGCTTAGGGAATTGGCTAAATATTAAAGGTTGCACAGGTTGATAGTTAAGGGTCACAATGGGAGCGATTTACTATTTAAGGTCCAATGGGGGTTCAATTGACTATTTAAGACTGTTTAAGGTTAGTTGACTATTAAAGGCAACATTGAGGGTCGTTGGTTATTTAATGTCAGATTGTAGAACATTCTATATTTTACATCCCGTAGGAAAAAAATGATTTTTTAAGGCGACATAGGACCAGTTAACATTTGAAGATCCTGAATCTATGAAGCACGGATGCGGATACGGGGTGCGGGTGCGGCGATTCGAAAATTCTCAAAAAATTAGGATACGGGTGCGGCGATATATAATATAATAATATAAATTATGTTATGTTATTTTTAAGTAGTACAAATAAGTTCCATCATTATTATGATTCTCAAAAATTTATGATACGGGTGTTTGTTATTTTTTAACACATTGACAATATTAAAACAGTGCACTCTACCATCAATGTCACATATATTATAATAATCTACTAAAACCCATTAACCATTAAACTATAAAAGCAGAATTCAATATAATATAATATAATAAAAAACAACTAACTTCACAAAACTCATTTAACATTAAACTAAAAACAAACATTCGAAGTCGTTAAGAAACCTACTTATCTATTAGCTTTCACATATATTATAATAATCCACTAAAACCCACTAACCATTTTTTTTATAAAAGTAGAATCCAATATAATGTAATAACAAGCAGTTAATTTGGGCCACAAAACCGTTTTAACATGAAACCAAAAACAAATATATAAAGTTGTTAAGAAACTAAATTATCAGTCTTCACATATATTATAATAATCACCCACAAATCATTAAACTATAAAAGTAGAATCCAATATAATATAATGACAAACACTTAACTTGGGTCACAAAACCCATTAAACATTAAAACATTAAACTAAAAACAAACACAGGAAATTGTTAAGAAACCAGTTAACTTCGTATATGTTGAAGGAGAGTAAGAAGAGAGAGAGAGAGAGAGAGAGAGAGAGAGAGAGAGAGAGATGAAAATGGAAAAAAAAATCAGAATCGTGTTTTTTTGGATTCTTTACGAATCCCATCAAAACCAGCAAAGTCCTTACCGAATCCTTCCCGAATCCAGAATTAATTTATTTAATTAATATCTTATTCTTCTTTGGGTACGAATCGGGGCCGAATCGCACCCGCACCCGACTCGCGTGAGATTCGGATTTTTCAGGCATTTTGAAGAATTCGTGCTTCATAGTCCTGAATAGTACAACTAACTACTTAAAGTCACATATGTGTTTTCAGATTGTAAATTTAAGGTCGCATAGAGGAACAATTGACTATTTTCGGATGCATTTGGGAAATGACTAATTAAGTTCTTGTGGGGGATAGTACACCGATTGACTAGATAAGGTCACACTGGATTCAGTTGGCTATTTATGGTCGCAGATGGGACCTGTTGACTATTTAAGGTCGTATAGGACCAGCTGATTATTTAAGATTGCGTGACAAGTTAACTAAATAAGGTCACATATGGTACTAGTTGACTATTTACGGATCCATAATGAACAGGAAAATTATTTACACTCGCATAAGGAGCCGGTTAGTTATTTAAGGTCCATGGGAGACCGGTTGATAATTTAAGGTCACACTGGGGACCCTTTTAAGGTCACTTGGGAGACGGTATGAATATTTAAGTTCCCACGAAAGGAAGGTTAATAATTTAAGGTGGTAGCGGGAGGTGATTGACCAGTGTGAAGTTGCTCTATTCGAACTAAATTATTTTTTCTCTTTTATTAAGATTAATTTTTTGGGCACAACATAACGACGACTTGAAATTGTTTGTTAATATGTTAATTTTATTTGGAAAATAGGGAAATTGAGTTTTCAGTGCAAAAATAAATTTTGTCGAAAGCGGGAGGAATATAGTAGAAAAAAAGAAGCTATGGTTAAGGAGGAAGGGAAGTTTATTTTAAAAACTTCAGTTGTATATAGAAAATGGAGTAAATATTTTTAATTATGAAAAATAGAGTTTTAATTAAATTGGTTGGTCAAAAGAGCATGGCTCATTTATTTAAGAGTAGTAATACACTTATATACACTAACGAACTACAAAGTACCAAATGTGCTTCACATTCGTTGTAATATGGTGGGGCCCACACCATGTTACTACAGTTGTGACAAAAGATTTGGTACTTGGTATGCACTAAGTATGTGTAACAGAAATTTGATTCTATTCACAAATAAATTTTATTTAAAAGAAAAGAAAAGCGGGAGGGAGAATTTCTTTTATTAACTATTAAGTAAAAGGTAAGTTTATTAAGATAGAAAAACGAGATTAGTAAGGTTTAGTTTAAAGATACAAGTTTGACGAGGCAAAGGGGTTTATATTGAAAAATAAATTTTGATGAGAAGTGAAAGGAATGATAAGATTCTTTAAAAAAAAAAAGATGTGCTTTCACGGCTAGAGGATTATATGGGAAAAGAGGACATAATACAAAGAGTACTCGAAAAAGGAAGGAGACTGATGGAGTACGTAACCCTGTTAAGAACTAAATCAATTACAGAAGGGGTAGATATGATTATCAAATTTTAAACGAAAAATGAAAAGTATAAGAGTACGATAATAAATTAAGGATTTTTACTCCAAATAGTTTTTAATATAAATATGGAGGAAAATGTAAGGGTGTAAAAACGAGAGTGGAAAGAAAGGGCAAAAAAAATAGACAATTATAACTGATTTAGCTGACTTTAGCAAATTTAAATAAACTTTTAAGGTCCTCGGGACACATTACTTCTTATACAAAGAGTTTACAAGATAAACAACATATTTTAGAAATTAGTACATAAACCTTAGTTTATTATTACAAGTTCAGATTTTGGTATCATGTCTACCCTCAAGGATTTTGGTTGGAAATATGCATACCGAAAGGAAGGCAGAAGGGGTGTTAGTTGTAGATTTACCCCAAGTCAAGTAAAGGCATAACTTGGCTAAAAGACCACTTGACGCATACCCCACAACGGTATTACAGCTCAGAAGATGCAAAAGTTGAATGTTATGCAACCTTGACAAATTACAAGCAAGTAAAAGCTAAGCAAAACAGTTTGTTGGGGGAGACGGGTGCTGGTTCGGCAGAGGGTTCGAGTTATAGTGTTAAAGGAAGAAGCCCCAAGTAGTGGGACTGGTAGCAATCGATCCAGTGGTCCAATGGACAAGGTTGTAAATTCCAAATTATTCAAAGTGCGCCAAACACAACAATATCTCGATTTGCAACGGCATTTCTCACCCTCCAATGTCTTTACAAGCCTAAAAAAGCAATAGACATTATGTTTTCTTGGGCAGAATTTTCTCAAGCAAAGAAGCCGAAGGGAAATTTGTGAAGAGAATTGTGGTGAATGGCCTAAAATTTTGGCCACCTGTAGCCTTTTGATGAAGACCGTTGTTTCACTTGTTAGTCTGTTGAGAGAGGTTGATCATGAGGAGAAGTCGGTTGTCCCATTGGATAATGGTTGACTTTTGAAGGACCTACTCGGGACGGGTTTACTTAAGGTTCCATAGGGGACCAGTTAACTATTTACAGTAACATAGGTAACTTGTTGACTATTTAAGATCGCATATGAGATTGATTAAATATTAAGGTTGCATATGAAACCGATTAACTATTTAAGGTCCCATATGAGGTTTGTTGACTATTTAAGGTATAATTGGAGAAATGTTAGACTATCTAAGGTCCCATTGGGGACCAGTTAACTACTTCAGGTCATATAGAGGATTAGTAACTATTTAAAGTCGCACAGACCGGTTAACAATTTAGGGTCACATACGGATTGCTTGACAATTAAAGGTCGCTTAGGGGACTGGCTAAATATTCAAGGTTTCGCAGGTTGACAGTGAAGGGTCCATGGGAGTGGTTGACTATTTAAGGTCGAATGGGGGTTCAATTTACTATTTAAGGTCAAACAGGGGATCGATTAAATATTTAAAGTTGTATAGGGATTGGTTGACTATTAAAGGTCACACCGATAATCGTTGGTTATTTAAGGTCACATTGGAGAACGTTCTATATTTTACGTCCCGTAGGAAACAAAATGTTTTTTTAAGGCGATATTGGGCACCAGTTGACACTTGAAGGTCCCGTACAATACAAATTGACGATTTAAAGTCGCATATGGGACGGATTGTATATTTAAGATCGCATCGAGGAACAATTGACTATTTCATGTTGCACTTGGGAAATGACTACTTAAGATCTTGTGGGGGAAGGCTTGTCCATTTAAGGTTTTATAGAGAACATGCTCACTATTTATAAACAATGTACTACTTAAGGTTGCATGGTGAGCGGCTGACTATCTAATGTCGCATAAACGATCGGTTGACCATAAAAGGCGCTGTAGCGGATTAGTTGAGTATTTAATTTTCGAAACGAACATGTTGACTATTTACTGTCCTATAGGAAACCGATTGACTAGTTAAGGTCGCATTGGAGGCAGTTGGCTATTTATGGTGGCATATGGGACCTGTTGACTATTTAAGGTCGTATAGGGGACTAGTTGACAATTTAAGATTGCGTGACATGTTTACTAAATAAGGTCACATATGGTACTAGTTGACTATTTATGGATCCATAAGGAACTAAAAATATATACACTCGCATAAGGTGCCGGTTAGTTATTTAAGGTCCATGGGAGACCGGGAGGTGATCGACCAGTGTAAATTTGATCTATTCGAACTAAATTATTTTTTTTCTTTAATTAAAATTAATTTTATGGGCACAACATAAAGATGAGTTGAAATTGTTTGTTAATATGTTAATTTATTTGGAAAATTAGAAAATTGAGTTTTCAGTGCAAAAATATATTTTATCGAAAGCCAAAGGAATATAGTAGAAAAAAGAAGCTATGTTTAAGGAGGAAGGGAAGTTTATTTCAAAAACTTCATTTGTATATAGAGAAGAGTAAATATTTTTAATTATGAAAAATGGAGTTTTAATTAAATTGGTTGGTCAAAAGAGCATGGCTCGTTTATCTAAGAGTAGTAAAACACTTACTAACAAATTATAAAGTACCAAATGTTCTTTACATTCGTTGTAATATGGTGGGGCACACACCAAGTTACAACAGTTGTGACAAAAGATTTGGTACTTGATATGCACTAAGTATGTGTAAGACAAATTTGATTCTATTCATAAATAAATTTTATTAAAAATAAAAGGAAAGTGGGAGGAAGAATTTCTTTTATTAACTATTAAGTAAAAGGCAAGTTTATTAAGATAGAAAACAAGATTAGTGAGTTTTAGTTTAAAGATACAAGTTTGACGAGGCAAAGGGGATTATGGGGGAAAAGAGGGCATAATAAAAAGAGTATTAGAAAAAGGAACGAAACTGATAGATTACGGAACCCTATTAAGAACTAAATCAAATACAGAAAGGGTAGATATGATTATAAAATTTTAAAAGAAAATGGAAAGTATAGGAGTATTCGATAATAAATTAAGGATATTTACTGCAAAATGTTTTTAATATAAATATAGAGGAAAATGTAAGGGTGTAAAAACTGAGAGTTGAAAGGAAGGGCGAAAAAAATGGGCAATTATAACTGTATTTAGCTGACATTAGCAAATTTAAATAAACAATTAAGGTCCTCGGGACACCTTACTTCTTATACAAGGAGTTTACAAGGTAAACAACATATTTTAGATATTAGTACATAAACCTTAGTTGATTATTACTATTTCAGATTTCGGTATAATGTCTACCCTCAAAGACTTTGGTCGGAAATATGCATACCGAAAGGAGGGCAGAAGGTGTGTTAGTTGTTAATTTGGTGATCACAAGTCAAGTGAAGGCATAACTTGGCTAAAAGACCACCTAACGCATACCCCCAATGGTATTACAGCTTGCAAAAAGGTTTCAAATGATGCAAAAGCAGAAAGTTATGCAGCCTTGATAAATTTATTTTACTTATGCTGAAGGGTAAATTTATTTTACTTATACGATCTATCCTTAAAGGTCACAAGGAGCTGATAACTTTCATCACTACGTTGCTACCTTCTATATATGCGCTTTCACTACTCAATAAGGTTAAATTGGTTCTTGCTACCTTCTTTGTTTTTTCATGCGAGAACCAAATATTATTAAATTACTAAATACAGAGAAATGCATATTTCGTTTAACTCGTAATTTTGAATGCTAATTAGATAAATCAACAGGTCCAGTGACTCTCTCCATCTAACAATAGAGGGATGGATGGAACAATGAAAAGTCTTATTATGGTTGTATAAAAGCAATGATGGAAGCAATTATTTTCAGGGTTGAGCATCAATTAGCTTAAGGTGATGATAGTCTTATTTGACTCTTTTTAATGTGAAACACAACGGAAATATCAATGTGTCAATGGTTTAATTGGGCGGGGTGTCACAGGTGGTATCAGAGCATCATGTTCTAGTGTCCTTAGGATCTGTGCGGCTTTTCACGTTTCAGCGTAGCGTTCTTTGATGTAGAGCCTTATTATAGGATTGTTGTCTTCCCTTACATATGCGACTTACGTTCTCCTGCTAGGAATTATAATGGATGCGACTCATTATACGAAATCGTGTGTGTTTCGAGCACCGAACATTATAGGACGACCAGGGAGGGCCATAAGAAGCGCTGCAGGAAAAGAAGCCCGACAGAAGACAGAGAATAATCTGGGAATGGCGATCGTGACCTTCACCGTGAGTAATATTTAAGCAAGTGAAAATGGAATTGTCACTGGGGAACAGTGGGATCCCCGGGAACAGTCGTACATAACGGTGGAGCGATTTCAGGATCACCTAGCTTAGTCGATAAAGGGGTAATCAAAGGAACACTTTGGAAAAGTCATCGGGGAAGATGCGGAGAAGAAAGAGAGAAAGTGTAACAGACCGATGGAAGTAGAAAATTCGAAGGCAATTGTGTAGATTAGAGTGCCGCGACACTCAAAATTAAATTTGGAGTTAAAATTATAACTCTTAAGAGCGACATAAAGTGATTAGAGTCAATCACTACATATAAAGAAGTGTGTTTGAAATTTAAAGAGAAATTTGAGTACGATTGGACCGTGAAGTCTTCCATTCGATGTTATAACAGAGATGCAAGTAAAATTTTGAAACTTAGCACAGTGAGTAAGCTAGGGACCGATCGTGAGAGAAAGGTCGAATTGCATAATGAACTTCGTACTTCGAAAAGGGGCATAGTATATAAAAGGGTCTACAGTTTATAAAGGACCGTGTGTAGAATACAAGGATGGATGAGAAATACAGTTAGGATAACTAATTTTGATGTTGTCAAGGTTATACGTTTGCAAGTTATTTCAGCGCTTCCAAAAGAAGTGAGCCAGGAGGGTTGGAGAATTTGACCGAAAAGCAAAACTGAACTTAATGGTGTTAGTGAAACACCATATGAGAGTATGCCCAATAGGGAACTCATTTAGATAATTTTGATTGATTAGCTTCCTATAAAGTACCGATGAAGTCAATCAGGGTTGTAGAGGCCAACAATAGTTCCGAAAGCCCCGCATAGCCAAAGGGACAATTGGAGGACAGTTGGGAGCTAAGATTCCCCGGTCCGAGGGAAGGACATTCCAAAAAGGTCAGTGGGACCGGTGACGGGAAATTGTTCGGGAATTTTCCCTGTGTGTAAAGAATGGACTACCAGTGTTGAATATGTCCCCGTTGAGAAGTGAGACCGATAAGATTCCATGCCAGTTAGGCATAACAACTAGAGGAGTGAGATTTCAAGAGGAGGAATAGGGTCAAGAGAATTACGCCCAAGAAGTTACAACCCGAGAGTAGTGGGTTTAGGCAGGACCAGTGGAGTCCTCGGTAATAATAGCATATTAATCCTCAGGGTCACTGAAGCCCAGGAAGAAATAGGATGGCCAGTAAAGCCATAAGTGAGACCTAGAGATGTTAGGCCAACATTTCAGTGATGGGTGTGTATTGGATAAAATCCTAGATGTATAACGAGTGCAAGTCATCATGGGTTGTTTTGACCGCGAGAAGTGCACGTAAGAACCATACGATTAGGCGAAATTGGTGAGGTTTTGCTTTATCCTTGTAAGTAAAGGATTAATTCAAGTGACATGGTGTGTCACAGCTTATATATAAATTGTAAACCCTAAAATTCGCGTGCGAGTCGAGTTTAGTGGGAACGTTAGTTTTAACAGTTTTGTTACAAACCTATTACTCATTGATAACGGGGCTTTTGATGCCGCCCTGAGCGAACCGAGAGGACCCTAAGAGTATATGTTGTTATTACAAGTTACATACTTATAGTAGAGTTTATCATGGTAATGTGGAGTGATTAATTACCGAATGCTTGAACGGTAGTAAATTGAGTGATAAGACTATCGTGTTGAATACTCCGGGGGGAGTAATAATAATTTTGTGCAGCGCCACCTAATATAGGGTTGGGCCCATATATATATGTACATATAAAAATTTCATGGTATCATAGACCTCAGCAAGTATGTGTCTAGTTATACGTGATCCTTGTGACTTAGGATGCATTGTGTTTTT
This sequence comes from Sambucus nigra, assembly GCA_949130495.1. Lineage (NCBI taxonomy): Eukaryota > Viridiplantae > Streptophyta > Magnoliopsida > Dipsacales > Adoxaceae > Sambucus > Sambucus nigra. The sequence continues at coordinate 404,276,733 of OX422211.1, forward strand.
ATCAAGCAGCGAGACATCCCACGCATGAAACTGGCGAACCTCGGGAGTTGGAGAGAAGTTTGGTCTATAGTACATGGGTTTCGAACCTTGGTTATTGTAAATATCTGAGAATATAATTGAGAGTTGATAATTCTATTATGACTTAAGGCCAGTAGAGCCGCCTAGTCCAGATATCATTATAAATAGAATAATAACGCCACTGAAAGAGTGATTAAGTTATATGACTAGTGGGGTGGTTGAGTACACCCCTACCTTATTAGCATGTCGAGTGCGCGAAGATTGATTTTACCGTAGTATATTTCATTTGTACATTAATGCGTGAGATCTAGGGTGTATGGGCACCCTAGGCAATTGAAAATATTGTTTCAGGCAGTAGATTATGATTGTCATGTGAATTCGACAACATTTAGCGGGGGAAGTTGAAGCTTATTCCGTAAGATCTAGCAAAGGCCTACGTTTCTGAGAAACTGATTTTTGAGCGGGGGAAGGACCTGTGACACGTAGTGAGGCAAAGTCACATAGATCACGGTTAGAGGTACATTTAAGACAATATAAGATGTGTCATGTCATAAATGACAGTGGTGATGGGATTTAATGAAGTTAAATATTGCTAAATTCGTTTATCAATGGTCACCTGTCCGTTGGAAAAGGGTGGACCACCTGAAACCAGTAGGGGTTTCTTCAACCATTAGGGATTCCGAAGTAGTAATGGGAGAGTATTCCCAAGGATTTTATCACGAAGGTAACTACTTTCCAGAGGGGTTACGGTCCTATAAGGGTGATAGTGGATCGATTGACCAAAGTAGCTCACGTTATGGCAGTTAGACCTGATCATACTTGGGGATAGTATGTGTAATACCCCGTATTTTAACGTATATTTACTTTATCATGAAATTATGGAAATTGGGATTAATTAACTTAAAGGGAGAAAATTTAAATTATAATTAATCCGATTTAATGTAATAATTCTAGCGTGACGAGATTTGGTAGTTATCGAAAATAATAAGGTTGAAATCATGTTGAGTAATAACTATGTCGAACATTACGTAGTGAGTAACGTAATAGATGGTTTCGGAAATAATAATATGGATGGGGACGAGATACACGGCAGTTAAGATATAATTAATTCGAACGCGCATATGAGTCGAGTCACTATTCTATATTTGGGGGTTAAAAAGGTAATTAATTTTATATAACTTGAATGACTATTTTGAGTGCGCCAGTGTCCGGAACGGTCAGAAATAGTCTGAAAACACTACTCGGGTGTTATATTCAGAATCCGGGGCATTTTAGCCCAAAATGAAACCCCTGAAGGGGATTTTATTATTTTTTTTTATTTTTGAGTAATTAAATGGACGAAAATTAGGATTAAAATAAAAGCTACGTTGGTTAGAGGTTACTGTCAGTTTCAACCCACGTGAAAGAGAGAGAGAGAGAACCAAGGAGGAAGAAGAACCCCATAGGAGCCCTAAGCCAAGAACTCTAAGTTCTCACACCAAGAATCACACCAGCGCATAGATCGTGTCAAGAGGATCATTCCTATACCAGTTGCAGTCAGAGATTAAGAAATCCATAGAAAGGCAAGTGTTTATCTTGCTCCTCTTTTAGCATATATTGTTCAGTTAATCTAGGTTTGGTGATATAAACTTGGTGAATGTCTAGTTGGACGTGTCGTCCCTTCCTATTTTATATTCAAAGATTTAAAGGCTTTATTCTGTTAGTAGAATTTTATTTCATGACTTTGGATTATTGTATGGGATTTTGACTAGAAGTATTTACTCCAGTTCTTTATTTTAATTCAGTTAGTTCTTTCCTTACACTATTGTGATTTATGGTGATGATTCAATATTTTCCTTTAATGATGATGGTTAATACCAAGATAAAATTTTGACACCAACTTTTTTTAAGTATTAGGTGGTTAGTTTTCAAATAAATTAAAAATTTGAGTTCTTCGACAGTGATGCATTTATCTGAACCAACTTGATATTCTGAAATTAATTAATTAAGGACTGATCACCTGGTAATTAATTAGGCGGGGCGTCACAGGTGGTATCAGAGCATCAGGTTCTAGTGTCCTTTAGGATCTGTGCGGCTTATTATGCTTCCAGCGTAGCTTGATATAAAGCCCTATGTTTAGGATTGTTGATTTCTTTGGTGAAATTTCGTTCTCCTGCTATATCGTATATATTAGTGATCCTTATTTGCGTTCGAGTGTGCTCGTGTGTCGACTCACCATTAGGGATTGTTAGCGACGGCAGAGAGCACAGTGACATGTGTCGACTCACCATTAGGGAGTGGGTCACTTATTTTCTTTATATGCCGGGGAGTGGGGGTAGAGGTTGGTGGTTTGGTATTACCTGCGGACATGTTAGTGTTAGACATGTACGTTCACGATGTGATCATCGGTATGGATTGGCTCGTAGCATATAGGGCCATGATTGATTGCTTCAGCGGGAGCATTGTTTTTGCCATTCCGGGGCAAGAGATGTTTATAGTGGCGATGCCTCGCCCAGAGGGAGGATCGACCGCTCATCTGTATTACATAGAGGAGGATACCTCTAAGGAGGCGAGGGCCGTTAGGCGGACGGCAGGAGGCAGAGCTCAATTGAGGTCATAGGAAATATTCAAGAATGATGACCGTAGTTGAGGTCACCCCGATTATGGCACGGAAGCCAAGATGGTAAAGACGGCTAGGGCACAACATTTGATTTCATGTACTGCTATAGTGGGAAGTAGTGCCAAATTAGACTCACCCAACGTGATTGGATTGGGAGGGAGTCAGACGAAACATTGAAGAGAACCATCGGTGGAAATTCTAGAAATACAGAGGTTGTGTGTTAGCCAACGGAGGTTAATATCCAAAGGCTTGGGCATATGGCAAAGTGTGATTAACCGGAAGTGAAAATTTGGAGTAAAATTTTTTCATGGCTCGTCGGAGCAAAGTTATAATGGTGAGAGTCAGCCACCACATTTAAAAGTGGAATGCTATGTCAATGGAAGGATCTTAGGTACAGTTTAACCGCAAGTTCCTTCATCAGATGTTCAGTATAAGATGTGAACGTTGTTCTGAACTCATCACAGGAGGGCCGGACAGAGGTCCATTTGTGAAAATGAATTCAATTTTTAGCGAATCTTGTACCGGAGGAAGTAGATACAAATGGAGAAGAGGATTTCGAGTGGGAGATCGACTCGTGAGAAAAGTTAACAACACTTAAAGGGAATTCTGTTGGATGGTTGATTCAGATAGTGACAATGTCGCGCTTTGTCCATGAAGAAGTTAACGCTTCTTTGTGTGAGAAGCTCAAAGCATCGAAGAATTTAGTCAGAGGGTGAAACGGTGTTAGTGAAGAACCACAAGGGGGAGACCCATCAGGGGACCCATTTAAATGATTTGGATAGCTGAATTCTTGCCAAGCGATGGTGAATTCCGTAAGGGCTTTTGAAGCAGTAGCATGTTCCTTAGGGACAACAAAGCTACGGGAACAACAGGGGTAGCCCTCAGGATTGAAACTACCAAATCCGAAAGGAGGACAATACGAACATTGTCAGTATGACAGGAGATAGGTGAATTAGGTGCTGACGTATTTTGTGGAAGAGTAAAACAACATGCGTTAAATCTTTCCCCGAAGCGAGGAAAGGGACAAGGGTATAGTGCTTGCAAGGGCTATGGCTAATGTAGTTTTTCTTTTGATTTCGTTCGGACAGACGTGTTATGTCCGGGAAACCATTTGAACAGCCAGGACGATTAGCAAGGTAGAAGTATGAGTTTTATCCTCAGAGGATGAGGCGTATTTTGTGTGACACGAGCGAGTCCCTACGTTCTGCGTATTGCGAGATTCGCATGAGAGACGAGTTTAGTGCATATATCGACAACGTTATTATTATGTGTATGTTTATTTCCCTGGTATAGTAGGGTTATCCGCAGAGGATAAATGGATGTATTGTTAATGGTATATACTTTATTGAGATTACTCGTTTTAGTGATCTATTGTACGATTATGATATTATCCTGGTTACTACCTTATAGGAAATGGTCAGAACAATAGTGGGCAAGGTTACGGCCTTATAAGAAATGGTCAGAACGATAGTGGGCAGTTATTGCAAGGCTATCGTGGTGGTTGCCCTAGTGCAGCATGTTTTGTTATGGCGAGACCTCACCTAGGAGAGGGTCGGGCTCGCACTTGTACTATTTATTATAGAGACTTCGGAGGGTATAGTGGTCTCGAGATATTCAATACCGGTATGTGTGGGGACTTCATTGATATCATTCGTACTGTATTGGGTATACCGTTGAGCGGAAAAATTTAGCTCGTTATTAGGTTTAACGCTCAGGACTTAGTAATAGGAGAGCGCATTGTTATATCACTCCTTTAGAGACGGGGGAGTTAAGACTTGAAGTTATATGTCTGGGGACAGGATTTCGAGAGTCCTGATTATAAGTGTACGAGGCTTATAATAATGCCTTTGGTAAGGAATGTTTCTCATTTAAAGGTAATTAAAGAAAGAGATATAGCTTTTACGTCAAGAGATGGGAATATAGGGGTACATGTTATGGACTGAGGGCCTAACGGATTTCGACGAGCGACAATGTTAGGTAGTAGTGTATTGGGGGGTTCCTAGTTTGGATTTCGCTTTGCGAGACATCCCACGCATGAAACTTAGCGTAAGATTGGAAGTAGAGAGATGTTTGGCCATTCGTCCATGAGTCCGATACCTCGGTTGTTATAGAAGTATGTAGATATAACTGTAAGTCGAAAGGTAAATCCCGATATAAGGCCAGCGGAGACGGTAGTGCAGTGAGGATGCATTGAAAATTTTATCTTATCAGCACGAGTTGAAGGGTGGAGCGATGTTAAGGAGGATTTAAAATTTTGAATTCTGGGGTGATTGAAAATGCCCAACTGTTATAGCCATGTTGTGAATACAGGGGCAATAAAGAATTGGGAGATATGTGTGAAGCGTATGTGATGTTTACGCCAGTATGCACGGTTTATTGAGTGTGTGGGAACCCTGGTTAGCTGATGTCAGAATATCCCGGGTTTAAGGGGTGTGGGAATAGATGTGTGAAACATATGCTTGTGGGACTAATATAACAAAATGGAAGTGGTGGAGTGGACTAAGCGTCGAGTGAGAAGAACAATAATCCATGTATACGGGTGTGATCGGATTAGCACGCCCGAACTTGGTTGAAAGGCTATAGAAAGCCATTTAAAAAAAGGGATATCCCTTGAGAAGACTAAAATTCAACTATTATGGAAATTTGGAGCAGAGTTCTACCCAGTAGAATGTTGAGAATGACTTGCACATGAATAGAATGGTGATGTCAATAAGGTATAAAGAATCCAGAACTACATATTGCGGTGAAAAGAGCACGGGTCCAAACTTTTGTGATACGCCGAGGGAAGAAGAGGAGTGCTAAGTACCACTTAATGTGAGATGTATTAAGGGGAAGTCGGTGTTGAGCGGGACATAGCGAGTAATCTCCGCGTGAACCACTTATAGATAGAAACTAATTGGAACAAGATGATTAACCAGAAAATTTGCATCAAGCCGACGGTTCTAGTAATGGAATATCGCAGTCAAGTTGGAAATTTTTTTTGATGGGTGCCAACCTCAAGTTAAGGTCACGAGTTCCTTCGAATGTGTGGAACAAGATGACCAAAAGAAACGGTAATTGTGATTACGTCGACGTGAGTACACTAGTAGATAGTATGCCCCGGCCTTTCTTTGAAAAGAAGGATCGCGCTGGTACGTGGTCCAGCCCAGTGTTGTTGTGAACTAGGATGAGATCCTTAAACCCCACCTTCAATACGGGATTTCAGGAAATAGTGGGGACGACGTTTCGTTTTGAGCAGGTCGTATCACCTATAACCCGAGGAGTAGGCGAATGGTGATTGATGACTAGTGGAGCGGTATGAAAGTAATTTTGGACTCATTGTGATCATTTCATTTTACACAATAGATATAGGTAGTATGTGAAGTATAGTACGGTAACTGGGAGAAGATATTACCTAATGATAGAGTTGTGTGAAAGCACTCGTACCTGTTTACTGTGGACAAGTTGCTTATGGAGGTTTTGCGTGGAAAGACCTTCACGATTCTTCCACTGGATGCTTAGAGGTGAGCGGATAATCGGAATTTTGGATTGGTCAAGAGTTAAGAGTCCGATGGCTATAGTGGAATAACCACAAACTGTCTTAGGTGCCTTTTGACAGTCGTAAGAGTCACGTAGTCAGGAACCGAGATTAGAAGAACGGACAAGAGTAGTCATATGTTCATATGGTTTCTCCCGGGATGGGATTTGTGTTTAGAGAAAAATACAGGAGTTGGTACGAAGTGAGGTGTGGCCTCCCAATGATATTAATATAATGGGGCCAATGATGTATAGGCTAGTCGTATTCGAATGTTGTTTGGTAGGAGCACAAGGTGAGGTGCCGTTATTGAGGGTGACCCTATAATTGATAAAGTGTCGGGAGTGTTAAACAAGCTTACTGTGAAGCGGGGGCCATAGTGATCGAGCCTTACTTTGAAGTTGGTTTTGTATGCTGGGGGATACCAGTTTTTACCATGTATGCCTTACTTTTCCAAATTTCGGGACGAAATTCTGTTATTAGGGGGGAAGCATGTAATACCTCGTATTTTTACTTATATTTATTTTATCATGAAATTATGGAAATTGAGATTAAATAACCTAACGGGAGAAAATTTAAATTATAATTAATCCGATTTAATGTAATAATTACTAGTGTGATGAGAGTTAGTAGTTATCGAAAATAATTATGTTGAAATCATGTTGAGTAATAACTATGTTGAACATTACGTAACGAGTAACGTAATAGATGGTTTCAAAAATAATAATATGGTCGGGGACGAGATACACGGCAGTTAAGATATAATTAATTGGGACGCGCGTATGAGTCGAGTCACTATTATATATTTGGGGGTTAAAAAGGTAAATTATTTTTATATAACTCGAATGACTATTTTGAGTGCGCCAGTGTGTCCGGAAGGGTCAAAAATAGTCAGAAAACACTACTCAGGTGTTATATTCAGAATCCGGGGCATTTTAGCCCAAAATGAAACCCCGAAAGGGTATTTTAGTCTTTTTTATTTTTGAGTAATTAAATGGACGAAAATTAGGATTGATATTGTTGATGTAAAAAACTAGATCATTCTAATTCTTCAATCACAGATAAATAAATAAGACAAAGATTTTTATGAAAAACGATAACAACAGTCGTTTCCCACAGACGGCGCCAATCTGTTGATGTAAAAAACTAGATCATTCTAATTCTTCAATCACAGATAAATAAATAAGACAAAGATTTTTAAAGTGGTTCGGCTAGGAATAAAGCCTACGTCCACTGTTATGTTATTGCTGAGTGTTTGTGGAATTCTTGATTACAAGTTCTCTCAAGAAATTCCGGTCCCCTTGAATGGGATTGATACAAGGTATTTATAGCCTCAAGGCTGTACATGAAAGGTCTACTACATTAAATGATATACATATGAATGGGTAATATATTTAATGCGGCGTGTGCGTCAAGAATCCAATGAATAGTTGAACAGTTGTCCGTCTGATAATTGATGACACGGCCGAGGTGCAGTTCGGACCGCCTTAGTTGCTCGTCGATCAAGAGTTCCTCGGAGTACTTAGAGTATCTCGGGATGAAAGAGTTCCTCGGATGGAGTTCCTCGGCATGATAGAGCTCCTCGGTGTATTCTCGTTGCTCGGTACCAACCATGGTTGTTCGGTAAATGATCTTCCTCGCTGTTATTGTGCCACGTAGATCGACACGTGTCTTCATACTATTCGTCCACGTCAGCATATTAATTTTGGTATCAACAGAAGCCCCCAATGTTTCATATTTTGAACTTTGAAGAGTATGGAACATTCTTTCTTGGTATGTGGCAATATTAAATGTACTTCCCGGGTTTTAGGAACATTGTATTCAAATTTTCCTTCTTATTTCGCAGTTTCCGCCTTTTTGATAAGCGCTTTGATATTCGTGCAAATTTTGTCCTTTTAGCCGCCGGAAGTTTAATAATTTCTTTTTGGTAATCATTTCTTTCGCCGCTTCCCAATGTAAAGTATTTAAACTTCTTTGGTAACCATACCGTTGTCTACGTTTTTCATTCTCTGCATTCAAGCTTTCTCTTCTCTTCTTCTCTTGTGCATTCATCTTTGTTTCCGTTCGCTGTCAACACATCTCTTTTCTTTCTGTAAGCTCTTCTTCCTTTCTTCTGCATCTCTTTTATTCAATATGGTTTATATTGTTGAATCTGCTGAGAAATTTCGTTCTGACTTTTCCATTCCTTCTTGGGTAACTCTAGAGGTTCTTTCTGAGCCTTTAGATTACTTTCGATTGGCTGAGGGACATTGGTTCCCCAGTCTTTTCATTGCTGAATGTGGTTTTTCTTTTCCCCCAAATCCATTATGTCTTGAGTTTTGTCAATATTTTGACCTTGTTCCTGCAAAAATAGCCCCCAATTCATGGAGAATAATTAACGGGGTGCATAAGTTAAATCTAACTCATGGGACTCGTATAGGGATCCCAGAAATCATGTACTGCTATAAATGGGCCACTTTAGATAATATTTATTATTTAAAAACTAGGTTTTTAAATAGAGCCCTTGTAGTTAACCTCCCTGATTCAAATAGAGATTATTTTGAGCATGGGTTGGTCATAAAAGATTGGCAACACGCGCCTTTATCTGGGAATGAAGTATATAACGGTCCCAGATGCCCCCCATACGGCAATGGGATAGGTTTATTTTTCATTTTTATTTTACTTATGAAATTGCGTATTCATCATGTTTGACAAAATGTGTGACTGAGATTTATGTATTTATTTGCAGTTGATAGTAAAAGAAAAACTCCAAAAGAGTCGGAAGTAAATATCAAGCATTTAAAACTTATCTGGAATTTGCATAAGACGATTGCAGACGAGCACATTAGATCTGCATCATATTTGCTGCAGTATAAGAGCTACACAACCTCTTATACTGCTCGCCCTGTTGAACCAGCCTCAACACCAGAAAGTTCATCTTCAGATTCTCATATTCCCCTATCTCATAGAATGGGCAAGAAAAGAGCTCCTCCTGCTCTATTTGGTGACACTTCCTCTGCTGTTGGAGCCCAGAAAGGCAAAATTGATGTCCCAGAGGGGACTAAAAAAGTAGATGCTGGTTCCTCCAAAATTGCCGAGAAGCCCCCAGTGGCCCCGAGCAAGAAAAATGCTCCTGCTGATGTAATTGCCATCTCTCCGACCAAGACTTCTTCCTTGGTTGATGCTGCTGACCGTCCTTTGAAGAGATTGAGGAAATCATCCTCGGTTAATCTTGCTGGAACTGCGTCTTCTCTACCCGCTGGTGGTAGTAGTATTTCAAAAATCATTCTTCCGAGCTCTTCAACGAGCTCAGTTATACCCGAGGTTCTCGGGGTTGATGAAAAGATTCCTAGGGATACACTGACATCCCTTGCTGCTCGCCATCTTTCTTCAGTAAATTTCTCATACCTTTAGTCTATTTTTTCTTTTTCCTGAAATCTTGTATTTGTGTTAACTCTATTGTTTTTCTTACCTTTCAGCTGGTTAACTGTTTCAATACCATTGTGAAGAAAGATCAAGCTATTAAAGCTTCCACTTCCTCGTCCGATGTTGACGATGCTTTGTTGGGTTTAACCCAATCTGTCAAGGAATCTCACCAACAGTACATCGAGGAGAAAACTGTTTGGGAGACAAAATTGGCTGTGGCTGAGGCTGATAAGATGAAGATGGCCGAAACCTCCAAGAATTTGGAGGAGAAAATTAAAGATCTGGAAGTTAAACATCAGGAATCTGATGATAAATTGAAGAAGGCAGAAGAAGAAATATCTACTCTGCGAGATATTAAAGTTAAGAAAGAGGAACTGGAGGTGAAGCTTTCCTCGGAGAAATCGAGGAGAAAAGTTGCTATCAAGAAACATTTCAGTGTTGGTTGGGAGAAAGGATGGGAGAGAGGGATAGCTGCAATGACGTCCCAAGTCCAATATGGGGAGTTGAAATACTTCTATGATGGTTGGGTAGCTGCTCTGCAAGAGCTAAAAGTCCAAGATAATTCTGAGCTATTCCAAAGGCATCTCCCTGGTCCTCCTCCACCAATTGAGGAAGAAGAAGAAGATGAACCTGCATCAGATGAATCTTCCATAGCTGTAGATGTCCCAATCTCTGCTTCTCAACCCTCTATCATTGAGGACATTTCTTCTATGCCTCCTCCTGCTGATAGGATTTCTGCCGACCAAGTTGTTGTTATCACCGAGCAACCGAGCTCCTCGTCCCAGCCTCCCGAGAAAGTCTTGGGAGACAAGGAAAAGGTGTGAAGTTGTTCGGTATCATTCTTATCTTTTATTATTTGTAATCGAATACTGTAATCCTTTTATGATCTAATAAAATACTTCTTTACTCATCGTCGTTATTGATGATTCTTTGTTGATTGTTGTCTTTTTCTTGTCTTTAGTTTGTTGCTAGAATGGAACTAATCTCTTCTCATGATACCGAGCTGATGCAGCAATGTCACCAATACTATAGGGCTGGTCATACAGACCTTAGTTCTTCTGAAATTGCTGACATTCTTGGTCATGATGCTTCAGAGCAGGCGACTGAGGCTTATCGGTATTTGAAAAGTTTACTCGACCGAGCTGTAGCTAACAATATCGCTTATTATGAATTGATTGAAGAGCTGCATTGTTCTTTAAAGGATCTTCAAAATCAACATAACGAATCAATGGCTTTGTTGCATGAAGATTATGAAAATAGATACCAGCAGCTTTCTTCAGAAACAGGCCACAAGAAAATCATTGCTGGGTATGACGTCAGGGAGAGGACTTTAAAAGGTGAAATTGTAGCCTGCAGACAAATCGCTGAGATCCTGGAGCAAGAAAATAACAATTTGCAGAAAAAATTAGCTCAGTATGAATCTGCTGCTTCATCCTCTACTGCATTAATACCAGTCACTGATGAAGGTTTCTCATTCTTAGAAGTCGAAAACGCCAAACTGAGGCAAGAGCTGGAGGATTTAAGAAGATCTTCCATTTCTGGAACTGTTCGGGGACGAGGAAGGAGTTCTCGGGGACGAGGAAGAATCGTCGAGGAGCAAAATTCTCCAATTGCTTCTCGGAGCCGATCAAGAGTTCTTAGCCATAATGTTGAAGAATTTCGCACCCAATCTACTCTGGAAACTCAAGCATTCCAACTGAATGTTAAAGATCGTGCTCTATCTGATTTGTCTAAGAAAAATTTATCTTTAGAGGATCAATTGACTGCGATGAAATCTGATCTGAATAATAAAGATGCTCTTATCAAGAACTTTCTCGAGCAAGTAGATAGATTAACTTTCCAATTCCATAAACAACCTCGGGAGTTCTGGAATGCAGGTTATAATGAAGCTCTTTACCATTTGGATGATCGCCTTGAAAATGCTAACAACGAAGGTTATAAACAGGGATGGTTGAACGCCCTGGGTGTATTAAAATTGGAACAAGGTCATTATTTATGGGATTATCATGCTCCTGGATTGCTAGACTTGCCTGTTCCTCCCTATAAATTGGATATGGCATGGATTCCTGCTCGCTCCATTCCTCGGAGTTTGATCTCTAAATATCTTGGTGATTATAACCTTCATTCTCAAGTTGAAGTATCTCGTCCTGAGCACCTGTTGGATACTCCTACAATAATGAATGTCAGAATGCTAGAGGACATGAACTTTATTAATTCTCCTCTGTGTCTAGAGGATCCTCCTGCTGGCGATGAACCTGTCTCAAAGGACAAAGGAAAGAAACCAATAGAGTAGGAATCTTTAATGTAATAGTTAGCACATTCATGTAACATGTAATACATTTTTATCTTAATGAAAGAGTTTCATTTTCTGTTTTGCCAATAGCTATTTTTCTGTTTGCAAATTATATGGTTCATCAACCAAATTAGAATTTATAATAAGTATAATTGTTCAAAATTGTTTCCAACCAACCAAGGTGGATAAATAATGTTTGTCGACCAACCATAGTTGATGAGTTTCTATCCCTGACCAACCATACTTGGTTCAATTTTCAAATATAAACATGTGTCCGACCAACTAAGGTCAATACTTTTATCCTCGTCGACCAACTACAATGAGTGGGTTTTTATCTCCGACCAACCATACTTGGTACAGTTTTCAATATTTTGTTCTTTAAAGAGCTTTTTGTAATAATGTTACCTCCCGACAAACATAAGTTGTAATGCGAGAGTATATAAAGTCTTACCAACCGTAGTTGATCATGCTGGTCTACACCTCCTAATCAAAGGAGTAGTAGGGTTCTTTCGAACTTTTTGGCTCCTTGGAGCATATCCTCCTAACCAAAGGAGGTTGGCTACTTATAGCACTTTTGCTCCGTAGAGCGCTCCGGAGAGCTTATCCTCCTAACCAAAGGAGGTTGGCTACTTATAGCACTTTTGCTCCGTAGAGCGCTCCGGAGAGCTTATCCTCCTAACCAAAGGAGGTTGGCTACTTATAGCACTTTTGCTCCGTAGAGCGCTCCGGAGAGCTTATCCTCCTAACCAAAGGAGGTTGGCTACTTATAGCACTTTTGCTCCGTAGAGCGCTCCGGAGAGCTTGACTCCGTAGAGCATGACTCCGTAGAGCATGACTCCATAGAGCAGTCTTCTTCTTTGACTCCGTAGAGCATGTCTTCTTCTTATCAAGTGATGTAGTGTTCAACACTAGTATTCCCCGAAAAACTTTCAACAGAAAGAAAATGGTGAACCATCCTCGTTTTATTCATAATGAAGGAAATGCTTTACATTTTACATTACTGATAATACTTTCGCAGGTGTTCAGCATTCCATGCATTCTGAAATTCTTCTCCTTCTAGAGTTGCTATTCTGTAGGTTCCAGGTCGAACAACCTCTGTAACTCGGTAAGGTCCATGCCAATTTGCTTCCAGTTTATTCTGTTTCTGAATGACTTTCTTCAGCACATAATCACCTTCCTTCAAATCGCATTTCTTCACCCTTTTGTTGTAGAACAGAGCTGTTCGTTGTTGATAAGCAGCATTCCTAATGGCTGCCTCTTCTCTTACTTCTTCGAGCATGTCCAAATCCATTCTTCTCATCAAATCACTGATCGGAGAGTTGAAATTCAGCACTCTATGCGTTGGGAGACCCAACTCGGCCGGTATCACAGCCTCACTTCCAAATGCTAGCATATATGGTGATTCTCCAGTTGCTGCTCGGGGAGTTGTTCGGTAGGCCCATAATACTGATTGGAGCTCATTAATCCAATTTGCTTTAGCTTCACTTAGCCTCTTTTTCAACCCATTCAGTAATGTTCTGTTCGTCACTTCAGTCTGTCCATTGCTTTGGGGATGTCCTGGTGCTGAATGAAACTTCAAGACGTTCGACTGATGACAATAGGCAGCAAATTCTTCATTATCAAATTGTGTTCCATGATCTGTGATGAAAGCATGAGGGAGACCATATCGACAAATGATATTCTTCCATATAAACTGGTATACCTTCTCGTACGTCATATTGATAAGAGGCTCAGCTTCCACCCACTTAGTAAAATAGTCCACTGCAACTACGAGATACTTGAATCTTCCTCGGGTGATCGGCAGTGGTCCAACCAAATCAATTCCCCACATGGCAAATGGCCAAGGGGAAGTTATTGGTGTTAGCAATGCTTGTGGAGTTCGTCGGATGGAGGAAAAACGTTGGCATTTGTCACATTTCTTGGCATAGGCTATACAATCAGCCCTCATTGTCGGCCAGTAATATCCCTGTGTCATCACTCTTTGTAAAAGTGTTCGACCTGCTACATGAGCTCCACAAGATCCTTCATGGATTTCTTCAATCAATTCTTTCACCTCAGTGGGATGTATACATCTCTGCAAACCTGCCATAATTCCTCGTCTATACAAAATACCATTAGTTAATACATACCGGGCAGCTTTATACTTCAGTTTCTTGGCAGCGAGTTTGTCCTCCGGCAATTCGCCCTCTTCAACATATTTCCTGATTGGATCCATCCAAGATGGTCCTAAATCAAGAGTAATCACATTCGTTGTCAGATCTTCATCTATGCTCCGACCTTCTAATACTTCAATCGGTATGGTTCTTCGCATCTCGGTACGAGTAGCTGATGCTAGTCGGGCCAGTGCATCTGCTTGTACATTCTCCATCCTCGGTATTCTCACCAATTGAATGGCATCAAATTCTGTCAACAATTTCATCACCTTTGCATGATATTTGATCATTAAGTCTCCTTTAATCGCATATATTCCCATCATCTGATTCACAATTAATTGAGAATCACTGAATACCATCACCTGTTGTGCTTCCATAGTCTTTGCTAGATTAAGACCTGCTATCATGGCCTCATACTCCGCTTCATTGTTAGAGGCTTTGAATTGGAATCGCAAAGCATATTCCATGTCAATCTCGTCTGGGGTGATCAAAACAATTCCTGCCCCACAACCAGCTGTGCATGATGATCCATCTACATATAATCTCCATGTAGGTATTTCGTCTTCAAATTTCTTATCTGTCAGAGTTCCTCGATAAAATATCTGCTGTTTTCTTCCATCATCCCCCGGTATCTTTCGCTCCTCGTCAGTCATCTGCTCGTACTCTTTTACCAACCGTGGCTGGTCTGAATTTGAATATAATGATTTCTCTACATCCACAAGTCTTTTTATCAACCTTGGTTGGTTTGGACCTATTTCTGCTGATCCTGTATCGTCCACAGGTAGGTCAGCAAATGTTTCTGTTGATCCTGTATCGTCCACAGGTAACTCAGCAGGCATCTTTTGCTCCTCGGGGGTATCAGGGTATGTGAACTCTGCTATAAAATCTGCTACAGCCTGCCCCTTCAATGATGATCTGGGCTCATACACAATATCGTATTCACCAAGTTCTACTGCCCAGTACATCAGTCTCCCTGATTTTTCTGGCTTATGGAAGGCTTGTCTCAATGGCATATCAGTATAAACAATGATGGTATGGGCTTGGAAATATGGCCTCATTCTTCTGCTTGCCTCAATTAGTGCCAATGCCAATTTTTCTAGCTTTGGGTACCTGATTTCTGCACCTCGGAAAGCCTTACTTGTGTAATAAATTGGCTTCTGGATTCCATTCTCCAATCTGATCAACGCTGAACTGACTGCGTTCTCTGATACTGCCAAATACAAATACAACTTTTCTCCTGTTATTGGTCTGGACAACAGTGGAGGTGTTCCCAAATATTTCTTCAAGTCTTGAAAAGCTTTTTCACATTCCTCATTCCACTCAAAGGTTTTTCGAAGTGTTTTGAAGAATGGTATGCATTTATCAGTTGCTCGAGATACAAATCTGTTGAGCGCTGCAACTCGTCCGGTAAGACTCTGCACTTCTTTCTTCGTCGTCGGAGATCGCAGCCCTAGAAGAGCTTTGATCTTATCTGGATTTGCCTCAATACCTCGCTGATTGACGATGTATCCGAGGAACATTCCTTCTCGTACTCCAAAGGTGCACTTCGTCGGGTTAAGCTTCATTTGGTATTTATCCAATTGATCAAAAGTTTGACTCAAGTCAATCAAATGATCAGTAGCTTTCTTGCTTTTAGTGAGCATGTCATCTACATAGACCTCCATGTTGCGGCTGATTTGTTCGGTAAAAACCTTGTTCATCAACCGCTGATATGTTGCACCTGCATTTTTTAAACCAAAAGGCATAACATTATAACAATAAGTTCCCCTAGGGGTAATAAAAGAAGTACTTTCCCTGTCTTCAGGTTTCATTTTGATCTGGTTGTAGCCAGAGTAAGCATCCATGAAGCTGAGTAGCTCGTGTCCCGAGGTAGCATCCACCAGTTGATCAATTCTGGGCAGTGGAAAATGATCCTTGGGGCATGCTTTATTGAGATCGGTGAAATCGACACACATTCTCCATTTGTTGTTTTTCTTCTTTACCATCACCACATTAGCCAACCAATCTGGATATTTTACATCTTCAATGAATTGGGCTTTCTGGAGTTTCTCGACTTCCTCCTGTATGGCCTGATTCTTCTCGGGACTAAACACCCTTCTTCTCTGCTTTACAGGTTTAATCTCCTTATTCACATTGAGTTCATGACATAAGAAGTTTGGATCTATTCCTGGCATGTCTTCATGATTCCAAGCAAAAGTATTTTTCCTATTCTTCAAGAAAGCTATCAACTCCTCTTTTATCGACATATCCAACGATGAACCTATCTGGGTTATTCGTTCAGGATGTTCGTCGTCCAAAATAACGTTTTCTGTAGATTCCATCACCTGTCCTTTGACAAGTTGAGATTCATCCCTGGGATCAAGAGTTTCAATTTCTGTACCTTCTTCCACCTGGTAAGTTGTAGTCTTTTTCATCGATCCTTCTAGTTCTTCTTGCTCGGCCGACGAATAATAGCATTCCCGAGCTACTTTTTGATCACCTTTCACCACTCCAACTCCAAAATTTGTTGGGAATTTCAAACATTGATGTACTGTAGAAGGAACAGCTTCGAACTTCTTCAATCCAACTCTTCCCATGATGATGTTGTAGGCTGACTGCACATTCTTATCCATCACAAAGAATCGTATTCTTTCTGTTCGACAAACAGGCCAGGTTCCAATGAATATATCCAACTTGATCGTCCCAAGTGGAAAAACTTTCTCGCCAGCAAAACCCAGAAGGGGTCTGTGATAAGGTTCTAATTGGGATAATTTTAAATTCAGGCTATCAAAGCATGAATAGTACATGATGTCTGCCGAACTACCATTATCTACCAACACCCTTGAAATGATCACGTCCTTCATTCTCATTTTAATCACCAAAGGATCATCATGAGGGTAAAGAACACCTGCCAGATCATTTTTTGAAAAACCAATTACTAGCTTCTCTTTGTTTACCTTCCTCGGACGATCATCCTCGGCCAGGTTTATTCGCTGAATATATGAGCAAGCTTGAGCCTCTCCGAGATAAGCTTTTCTTTCCGCAGTAAGGTCTCCTCCTCCTGCATCTCCCCCTGTAATAACGTTACAATGAAATGATCCAAAACGTATGGAAAATACCTCTCGTTCAGGTTTTCTTGGCTTCTTGGGAAGATCGGGGTCATCATCTGGATCCTCTTCATGGTCCTTCCTCTTATTCTCCTCTGCACGACGAAGAGATCTAGATCTCTTTCTAATTCTGTCCTCATTTGTTCTCTCGCCTCTGCGATCTACATACTTTGATAATTTTCCTCTTCGAATGAGCGTTTCAATCTCGTTCTGAAGGGCTATACAATTTTTGGTCATATGGCCATGATCTTTGTGAAACTCGCAATATTTGGTCTTATTCCTCATGTCTGGATCTGACTTCAGTTTCTCTGGCCATTTGATTTCCTCGTTATTCCTGATTTCTTCTAAAACATGATTAATACCCATTCTCAATGGAGTATAATTATCATACTTCTTTAGGGCTTCCAACTTTATCCTGTTATTCCTGGAATATTTGTCACCACCATTGCCTTTCTGATCTTTCTTCTTAGAATTGTCGACCTCCACTTTAACTTCTTTATCCATATTCTTCTTCGCAGTCATAGCCTCCTCGGCATTCATGATTTTGGCTGCCTTTGCCATCAATTCCGACATATTTTTAGGCGGATCTTTGGCCAGAGTATAGTATAGCTTGTTAGGCAGCAAACCACTCATCAAAGCAGTGATTGCTGTCTTTTCTTCATAATCTATGACTTCCAACTTTTCGTTATTGAAACGAGTTATGTAATCTCTAGTACTTTCACCTGATTTCTGTCTAACACTTAGCAAGTGTGCTACTCGCTTTACCGGCTTTGCTCCAAAACAAAAATTACCAATAAACAGCTCGGCTAACTGAACAAAAGTTGAAATCTTACCCCGAGGAAGATTATTGTACCATATCTGTGCAGATCCGGTAAGAGTTCCCGAGAATGCTCTACACCTCATCTCGTCGGGGACAGCATAGATATCTGCAGCAGCTTGGTACTGTTCTATATGAAGTACAGGATCTGTCTTACCATCGTACTTGGGGGTCACTACAGGTGCTTTGAATTTCGACGGTGTAGGGAAATCCACAATAGCTTGCACAAAAGGTGTCCCTTGAACAAAAGTTCTCTGTAAGGGGTTCCTCGCCTTAGCCATTTCTCCTAGTCTATCCTCCAATCGTTGAATGGAACCTTTCCATGCTTCATTCCCTTCCTCGGGCAGCCTAGTCCGAGCAACTGATTGCCCTGACGTAGCTTCCTGAGATTTGTCTCGACGAATAATTGGTCGTGATTGTGCAGATCTTTCTCTCGAACCTGGTGGTGGTCGAAAACTTCCTGATGGAGCCCTAGGTGGACTCATGTTCCTCCTTGGTCCTAACCGACTGAAAGGAGACACCCTGCTCAATCTTTCTAAAGCGCTAGTTCTTTCAGGAGAAAGAGATATATGTTGATCTGTATCCGTAGCCCGTATTGATGAAGTTCGCCCAGGTTGGTAAGAAGAATCATTGGATTCTCCATTGCGATATGACCCAGTACGTCTGGATCGTGATTGCCCATGATCAGTCCTTTGCCCTGAATAAGTAGGTATACCGCCTTGAAGAGTTTGAAGGAGTTGCCTCATAGATTCTTGCATGGCGGTTTGTCCCTGAGCCAGATTCGTCATAATTCCGGCCAGATCTGGAGATGTAGATAGATTTGGAAGATTTCCAGTATTTCCAGCATTCCGATTACTGGATTCTGGATTATCTGCCATTGGTGACAAATGATTTTTATGAAAAACGATAACAACAGTCGTTTCCCACAGACGGCGCCAATCTGTTGATGTAAAAAACTAGATCATTCTAATTCTTCAATCACAGATAAATAAATAAGACAAAGATTTTTATGAAAAACGATAACAACAGTCGTTTCCCACAGACGGCGCCAATCTGTTGATGTAAAAAACTAGATCATTCTAATTCTTCAATCACAGATAAATAAATAAGACAAAGATTTTTAAAGTGGTTCGGCTAGGAATAAAGCCTACGTCCACTGTTATGTTATTGCTGAGTGTTTGTGGAATTCTTGATTACAAGTTCTCTCAAGAAATTCCGGTCCCCTTGAATGGGATTGATACAAGGTATTTATAGCCTCAAGGCTGTACATGAAAGGTCTACTACATTAAATGATATACATATGAATGGGTAATATATTTAATGCGGCGTGTGCGTCAAGAATCCAATGAATAGTTGAACAGTTGTCCGTCTGATAATTGATGACACGGCCGAGGTGCAGTTCGGACCGCCTTAGTTGCTCGTCGATCAAGAGTTCCTCGGAGTACTTAGAGTATCTCGGGATGAAAGAGTTCCTCGGATGGAGTTCCTCGGCATGATAGAGCTCCTCGGTGTATTCTCGTTGCTCGGTACCAACCATGGTTGTTCGGTAAATGATCTTCCTCGCTGTTATTGTGCCACGTAGATCGACACGTGTCTTCATACTATTCGTCCACGTCAGCATATTAATTTTGGTATCAACAGATATATATTTGTATGTATGCATAGTGAGATTTTATAAGTGTATACTGAGTTCCTATTATGTGTTTCATGTTGGTCACTTTATTAAAGTATATACTTATTGGGTCACCCGCTGAGAATTAAGAATGTAATGAGAATAAGTTAAAGCATCTTTAAACCTATGACAAAATAATAGAAATATACTGTCTTAGGGTTATTTAGAGGTTTTATCCGGCATAGTGGTTATACTACGTATGGTCAAGCAGAGTATCGTGATCAGTATGGGTAGTTAGGCTCGCTAGGTGTGCACATTAGATGAGAGGTGAGTATCTCAAGTGGGTACACTAAGTTAACATGAATAATATTTGTGCTAATTAAACAATTTAAGCACTTGTTATAATTAAACTGTTTCCTACTCGAGCTCTGACCTGTTTTTCTGCAAATCTCTTTTCTTGTTCCTTTATTTTAAGTGCTCAGACACAGGGACACGAAGCCTAGGAGATTCCCCTCATTTAACGAGTTGTAGCAGCTATGGAAGCTCCAGGACATTGCTAGTAGACGCTTCATAGTCCATCCTTTTTATCTATCAGTTATTTACTTCAGTTGGACATGTCGTCCCTTCCTATTTTATATTCAAAGATTTAAAGGCTTTATTCTCTTAATAGACCTTTATTTCATGAGTTTGGATGATTGTATGGGATTTTGACTGGAAGTGTTTACACCAGTTCTTTATTTTAATTCAGTAAGTTCTTTCCTTACGCTATTGTGATGTATGGGGATGATTCAATATTTTCCTTTAGTGATGATGCTTAATACCAAGATAAAATTTTGACACCAACTTTTTTTAAGTATTAGGTGGTTAGTTTTCAATTAAATTATAAATTTGAGCTCTTCGACAGTGATGCATTTATCTGAACCAACTTCATATTCTGAAATTAACTAATTAAGGATTGATCACCCAGTAATTAATTAGGCGGGGTGTCACAGTATGCACGGATCATTATAAGCGCGTTAGTGAGGTTACATAGGGTACCGTTTAATATTGTGTCCGATTGGGACAAGATCTTTGTCTTTTGATTTTGGAAGACTGTTCACGAGGCCATAAGTATCGAGTTGTGATTGTGTAAGGCCTATTATCCGCAGACGAATGGGTAGAACAAGCGGACTAATCAGATGATAGGGAAAATAAATTATATGTGTACCCTTAGATCTTAGGGGAGGACGAGAGCAGTCCCTTCCACAAGTTGAGTTTGTGTACAATAACTCATATAAGTTCACTTTTGGGCATGGGGCCAGTTGACGTACGGCACGGTAAACCTTGTTGTTTCTCATGATCGTTAGTTAAAGGTGGGGGAAACAAATTCTATTGCGAAGAGAGGTGAATTCGAACGTATAGTATATAATGTGTGTGAAGTATATACTGCGCCAATAACCGACTCGTGTGCGATCGTCGCGAGACGAGATCGTATGTATCTAAAGAACGATTAATCTACTAAGTTGCGAATAGTAGAAGGATAGAGAGCGAATATCTAAAATAAAGTTTAAGTAGTGAAACTTAAACGGTAAGAGACTTGGGCAAGAACCTACGTGACAGGGTAACTTGGAGTTTAGAACGAACATATGTGGAGTGTTCATTATTAAGGGTATTTGATAGCGTACTATATTGGCGGTACGGAGTAGTTCACTTGGGAGCGCAATGATGCGATGCGCAACATATCTACAACATTGTTTGTACCTTATATACTTTTTCGAATTTCGGGACGAAATTCCGTTGTATGGGGGAAAGTATGTAACACCCCATATTTTTGATGATTTAAATAACTATGGGATTAATTATTATTGTTGGATTAATTAAATTAAAATGTGAGAAATTAATTGTTAATTAATCCGGATTAAAATAATTATTAACTAGCTTGCCAAGGGTTAATGCTTATTGATGAAAATTATTGAATATCCCTGTGTGGATATGTAATATGGAATTATGAAATTTTATAAATTGTCGAGAGTGAGAAATATGACAGTTTGGTATACTAAGTCAGGACGCGCGTGTGAGTCGTGTCGGGACTAATTTAATGTAATACCCCGTATTTTTATTGGTTTTAAATTTAGGGATTTATTAAATTTAATTGAGATAAATTAATTTAATTTTAATCCGGAAAGTTGTTTTAAATATTTACTAGCGTGACGAGAGTTAGTAATTATTGAAAGTTTGTTGATTTGTTAGAAATTACTTATTGATTAAAGTAATATGTAGAATTGATTTTATCAAAAATTGTCACGAGTGAATAAAAAAATAACAATTATGGAAATTGGGTCGGGACGCGCCTGTGTCGTGTCAGGACTAAATTATTATTATTATTCGTGAATAAATTATAAGTCACCCGTATGGTCATTTTGAGTGTGTCAATGTGTCCGGAAGGGTCGAGATAGTCAAAATAATGTACCCGGGGGTTTGGTTTTGGTCTCGGGGAGTTCTTAGGCCTAATTAACATCCCGGGCAGGCGTTTTAAATATTTTGTATTTTTGGGCATGGAAACCCATGAATTTTCTAAGGTTATATCAGATGGTAGGAGTTGTCTTCTAGGGTTAGCATAACCAAAAACCAAGGACGGCCATTGGAGAGGAAGAGGAGAAACTTTCCAAGGAGTTCTCGGCCAAGAACTCCACCGTTTGCACCGCCGTCACTGCCAAAGTGTAGATCGCGCAATGAGGATCACAACCACACCAATTTCTGCCACAAACTAGAAACAAAGATTCCCAGGCAAGTATCTATCTTGCTTTATTTTAGTTAATGCTTCAATGATATTAGTCTAGGGTTGATTAGGACTAGTTTTTGTGAAAGAAAGCATATATTGGAGACTAAAATTTACCTGTTGTAGAGGTAAAAATCGTATTCTAGAAATCTATTTTATATGTAGAGGTTGAACCACGAAATTGCATTGAGTTAGGAGTAGAAAATCTGGAAAAAGAATGGGAAGAACTAAGTTATAAAAAATAGTAGGGTTTTTGAAATTTATATAGATTTTGCCCCTTTTAATTCGTTATACTTGATGAAAACTCATATGTCTTACGTAGAACATAAATCATTTGGGTATATAACACTTGTAGTATCATTTGTTGGGAGTTTGGGAATCAAATATGATGATTTGGATGAGTTGGGAATAGGATTCCCGTAACTGGTATTTCTGTAGTTTCGCCATAACTGCTTGATCGATCGATCGACCCAAGAGTATCGATCGATCGATCGATGGATCGATCGATCGAGCCCCTACCATCGATCGATCGATCGACCTCTCCTGGAAAACTCATATTCCCCTTTTTAAATAGTTTAATTCGATTTAAATGAGTAGTAATCGTTGGACAATATTGTTTGAGCATCTTGGGACATAAATAGGACCAGTAGGACTTTATAAAAATGGAGCATTGAATGTACGACGAAATTAGGGTTAACGGGGAGTGAATTACACTTAAGGAATAATGGAAACGAGTGTTTAAAGGAGTGAGACTCGTAAGGAAGTTACGTCGTAAAATAAAAGAGTACCTACTGAAATTACACTTAGGGAGATAGGATACTATAAGTGATACGGAGTAAGTTTGAAATAATTCCATAAATAAGAATAAAAGAGACGAGCCGTTATACGGGATAATCTAGTAATGTGTACCAAGAATAAATATCATAATTATGGGTCGTGTGTGTACCTACTTTAGAAATGGGAATGGTAGTATACATATATATGACTGTGTTTGTGCATCTATTATATACGTGTAAAAATCATGCCCGTGCTACTTGCTATCACTGAGGTTACCGCGCCGGGACAGTCTTATCTCGATGGGACCTTTATGGGGGGTATTGACTTGTACCCTAGAACATAGGAATCCTTGGTACAAGCTATCTGATCGATAGTCAGACGGTCCTAAGAGACGTGAGGGTATGTGTTGACCTCTTAATGACTTGGAACTATGCTTCGCCTCAATTTGTATGTGTTTTGTGTTAATATTATTCGAGAGTGATTCCGAACTAGTATTTCCCTTAGTACGAGTGATACGAGGACTTGATAGCAGAGTATGCCAGCACCATAAATTTATGTGGGGTGCCGATAGTGTGTATATATATATATATATATATATTATGAGAATAAGGGCAAACCCAGTGCACGAGGCTCCCGCCACTGCGGGGTACTGGGGGGGTTGGATGTACGCAGCCTTACCCCTACATACGCAGAGAGGCTGTTTCCGTGACTCGAACCCGTGACCTCCAGGTCACAGCGGGGGCAACCTTACCGTTGCGCCCGGGTTCACCCCATATATACTATGAGAATGATATATATATAGAGAGAGAATTGAAATTGGGAAACTTTATACTGTGATTAAAAGAAATTGAGTAATGAATAAATATTCTGAATTTATAAGTGTTGGAAAAGTTTGAGGCAATACTGAAAGACTTTATAATAAAATGAGATTTATGTGAGAACTTTGCTTTAGGAAATTAATTATCATAGCACTAGTAATTGTCGGCATGGAACCTTATGGGGAATTTAAGATAAGCTAAACTGTTAGGATTAATAGTGCGGTTGGTGCGTACATTAGAAGAAAGGTGAGAATTTCTCAAGAGAGTGTCGTATACTAATATGATACTTGCATTAGCGGGTAAGCATTTTAAATACTTGCTAAACTAAATTTTAAACTGTTTTACAATCAGGCTCTGACCCATTTTCTTTTATCTCCTCTCTTGTATATATATGTATATATTACAGGTGCCCAGCCACAGGGGCGTCATGCTTAGGATTCTTTGGAAGGAATGTGCTGCAGCTTAGGTGGGAGTTGCAGGCCTTTTTCTTAGACGACCTCATTATTGATTCCACTCCTAGTTCTGTTTCATCCAGTTGGGCATGTATCGCCCTTTTTCCTTATCCAGTTGGTTTTGTCAGAGATTGTGATTCATTTACTTTCAGTATTTCTACTTTAAGATTGTTACTGTCAGGATGTCTTACCTTTGAAGTTTTAAAGTTGGTATTAATTATTTGAATGCTTAAATTGCTTGGATTATCTTTTCCAATCTAGTTGTTGTGTGACCCTTAAACTATGAATTATGAAAGGTTTTATTATTGGATTTAAACTCAATATGGAAATAATGTTTTAAAAATGGTTTCGTCACTTATCTTAATTATTTAGGGTGTTTAATTTGAAAAGTTATTTTTGCGACAGTGATGCTAAGAATGAACCAACCGTTCACCTTGGTTATAATTTAATAAAGGACTGATCACCCGGTATTTAATTAGGCGGGGTGTCACATTTAAAGGATTACAGAAGTGAATTATTTTTAAGTAACTCGTATGGCCATTTCGAGTGTGCCATTGAGTCCGGAAGGATCGAGATAGCCAGAAAACTCTACCCAGGTATTTTATTTGGACTACGGAATATTTTTAGGCCTAACCGGCCCCTCGTAGGGGTATTTTTGTCCTTTGGATTTTTGGGTAATTAATATGGACGAAAATTAGGAAAAATAAAAGGGAGTGTACGTGGGTGAGAGGAAGTCTGTCAGTTTCTAAACCTATGAGAGAGGGAGAGAGAACCACAGAGGAAGAAGGAGAGTCCATAGGTGTTCTTGGTACAAAACTCAAGAACTCACACCACAAATCCCACCAAAGCGTAAGATCGGAAGACGAGGAACAAGTCTATACCAATTTCATCAGCAGATCAGAACATCATAATCGAAGCAAGTGTTTATTGCTTGCTTCCTATTAGAACTGATTTGGGTGAATTTAGAGAATTTAAATCATGCATTGAGAGTCATTTTGATGAAAAATTGAACCCCTATGCATGTAGAATAGGAATCCCGGAATTATATGTTGAAATTGAGAAACGAATCTGTGTTTTAATGATTCTTGAAGAGCTAGGGCTTTAATGTTAAATTTGGTTATTTTATATGTAATTGATGTATTGTAAAGAGTTAATGATTCTGGGTTGCTAGAAATCGTCTAAACATGTTAGGATATTAATTTAGGTTGCTGTTTTGGTGTTTGGGACAGAACAATAGAGGTTTTGGACTTGTTAATGGTGGAAAAACATAGCAGGTGCGGGATGGGGACGAAACTGCCAATCTCATTCAAACGAGATTGAGTCTGGTTCGAACGAGACTTGATCTCGCGAGATGTCGTTCTAACAATATGCTATCTCGTTCAAACGAGATAGCTTCTGGTTCGAACGACACAATCTAAATATTGGCACTGTAAGTTAACCTTGGAAATTTCGAGAGAGAGGAATCGAAATAATTGTATTATAAGAAGTAATGAGAAAATTCTACGTATGGAAAATATATGTACAGGTTGGGTGAATACCTATTGATTTTAAGAGGATGTGTACCTATTATATGTTTATTATTATGTGTATAGCATATCTACGTTGCTATATATATATGTATTATATCAGGTGCCCAGCCACAGGGTTACCAGACTTAGACGCTTGGATTGTTTAGCGAGCTGCACCGGTTGTCGGAGTTGCAGGTCCTTGTATTTAGACGCCTCTATCATTTTTTTCGGTTCTATTCAGACATTTCCTTTAGGGCATGTGTCCCCCATTCTCAGTCGTTCTATCAGAGAGATTGTACTCAGTTTATTTTTTTGTAGTTCGTTTAAGTTGGATTGAATATTTTATGGTTTATTGGTTTGAGACTTTAAGCTGAAATGTTTTATCCAGTCTTAACTATTTCAGCAGTTGAATTATTACCAATATTTATTATATTTCCTGTGAATGGTAAATAGTTGATGTCTTAATATTTAAAAATTATTAATGTATTCTTTGGGTTTAACTTAAAAGTGAAAAATGTTTTGACACTAGCTTAATTATTTATTAGGTGATTATTAATGCTACATGTATTTCGACAGTGATGCTAAGAATGAACCAACCGAACACTTTGTTTTAAATTGAATAAAGGAGTGATCATCCAGTATTTAATTAGGCGGGGTGTCACAGAAGGAAGATCCCACACTCTGCTCGTGACTGTCCATATCAGGAATACAGTAGAAGACCGTGAGGTGCATCGGGCCTACGTTCTTGATAAACTGTCATCACATACGGTTTGTGCTAAGAAGAGATCAAATTAACGAGATCTAGAAGGTAATTCCTTATTCCGCTTTATGGGATTTTGCGTATGTGTAATATTTTTTTGTATTTCAATCAATACGCGTAATGTTCCGCTTTATAGGATTTTGAGCATTGCACGAAATGCGAAAATATCTAGCGAAGAAAATGAATTAGGCCCGATTAAGTGAAAATGAGCAAAATCAGACTAGCTAGAAGATATGCATCGAAGATACACCCTAATTCATTTTGGTGTATGTGTGTGCAAAATGGGATACTTTCGACGCATGTCTATTTTACTAGAAGTGAGATTAGAATGAAATCAATATCACGTTACGAGATTCATGAAACAACGAAGATGGGCAGTGACTAAAAGATGGGTTATAAGACTAACATAACAATGTAGCGTTCCAGACATCCGAAATAAAAATATTTTAGGGTTTTTGAAAAGACAAATAAAATTGCAAATATTTTTGGGTTTTTCAAAAAGAAGATTACAAAAGTATATGAATATTTTCGGAATGACAATAAAAATAAAAGCAAGAAGAAATATGTTACAAGAGTTCAATAAACGATTTATATATAGGAATGACTGGAATGTATCAAGAGATAATAGATCCGAATCTAGAATACGGCGACATCCTAACCTATAGAGCGCACCCCGATGGACTTCCTAAGGTTCTCGAATCTAAATGAGTCGACGGGTTCGGATACGATATCAGCGTATTGAACATCTATCTGAGCATAACTAATGGAAATTACATTTTTCTCAACCAAATTTCGAATGAAATGATGAAGAATAATGGTGTGCTTAGAGCGAGAGTGATCATGGGATTTTTGAAATGTTTATAGCACTTGTATTATCACAATAAATAATCATCATCACTTGATTTATTGCATAATCACAAAGCATTTCTTTCATTCAGATAAGTTACATCTAACTGCAACTATATACTCGACCGCAGCAGTTGACAAACAAAATTGAATTTTGTTTATTTCTAAGCCAAGACACAAGTACACTACCTAGATAAAAAAAAATTAGAAAAACTTGAAAGGCCACCCAAAAAAATCAACTAAAACAAAAATTAAGGAAAATACAATTTCATATAAAATAGAAAGACGAAAGTCATTAGCATTAAATTTTACTCTGATGACTTGCAACACCACACAACGAGTCACGGAAAATAGATGATTGACATATATATTATCCACTCACGAGCACGTAGTCTAAATATGGTTAGCAACATGTTAATTCCCATAGTGAATAAAAGGTCATATATTTCGGGTTCAAAACGATGCAACGCTTTCCGAATCCGTTAACAATTAAAATGCTAGAATACAAAAAAAAATCACATACTAGACGAGACATTGCAAACCCATTGGTCTTCAGCTTATATTTCCCTCAAAATGCTCTTGTTTTTTGTTTTTTACTATTTTTATTAACAATATTTTTTTCAGGAGCACATAATAGAAAATTTTACCAATGTAGCTTTCACCTAGCTTAGGGCTTCACTTTCCATTGCATTTCTCATTATTTTTTATAAGAATCCTCACAAGCTATGGTTCTTACATGCAATGCTAAAAAATCTAGCGAAGAAAGTGAATTAGGCCCGATTGAGTGAAAACAAGCAAAATCAGACTGGCAAGTAGATACGCATCGAAGATGCACCCTAATTCATTTTGGAGTATGTGCGCGCAAAATGGGACACTTTAGACACGGGTTTATTTTACGAGACTATGGTGAACGCTATAAAATAGTCAAGTTAGATAAGAATGAAATCAATAACACGTCACTAGATGCGTAAAACTAAGTAGATGCGCAGTGACCAGAGGATGGGTTACAAGACTCATATAGCAACATAGCGTTGCAGACATCCGAAATACAAATATTTTAGGGTTGTCGAAAAGACAAATAAAATTGCAAAATATTTTCAAAATAAAGATTATAAAACTATATAAATATTTCCAAACTGAGAATAAAAAGAACAGAAATAAAAGTAAGAAGAAATATATTACACGAGTTCAATAGACGATTTATATATAGGAACAACAGGAATGAAAAGAGATAATAGATCCTAATCTAGAATACAGGAACATCCTAATCTATGGAGCAAACCCCGATGGACTTCCTAAGGTTCCCGAACCTAAATGAGTCGAGGGGTTCGGGGATGATATCAGTATATTGAACATCTGTCTCACCATAACTACTAGAAATTACATTTTCCTCAACCAAATCTCGGATGAATTGATGAAGAATGACGGTGTGCTTAGTGCGAGAGTGTTCATGGGATTTTTGTAATCTTTATAGCACTTGTATTATCACAATATATAGTCATCGTCTCTTGATCTATTGCATAATCACAAAGCATTTGTTTCATCCAGATAAGTTGTTCGCGCAACAACTAACTGCAACTATGTACTCGGCCTCGACAGTGGACAATTAAAATTAAATTTTGTTTCTTTCTACACCAAGACACAAGTGCACTGCCAAGATAAAAACAACCACTCTTTTTTCCATCGAACATCTCCGACCCAATTGCCATCGAAATAGGCAAAAAAGGAAGCATACGTATTGAAAGAGTACAAAATTCCATAATCGAGGGTCCCACCCACATACTTAGTATCTCTCTGAACTACTAACAAGTGGAATTCTTTCGGACATGCTTGAAAACGGGTGCATACACCAACACTATATCCTATATCAAGACGACTAGCGATGAGATATAATAGGTTCCCTATCATACCCCTATAAAGTGTCTAAAATAAGATGGATGGGACTCTCAATTATAGAATTTTGTTCTCTTTTAACATGCATGCTTCCCTATATGCTTACTCCAATGGCAATTGAGTAGAAAAAAATATTACATGGACAAACAACATGGGAGGAGAATATAGCTGAAATAGAGATTTGGACAGGAAAAATGGTACATCCCTCTTAGGGTTTTGGTTAGAATGAACTGAAAAGGAAAAAGTGTTGGGTTCTAAAAATTAAAAGGATACAAGCATGTGGAGAACAAAAGGACAAATTTTATTTGTGTTTTCAAAAACCCTAAAATATTGCGCTACGTTGTTATATGAGTCCTATAACCCAACTTCTTCTCACTGCCCATCTTCTAAGTCTAACTTCTCTCGTAATGTGATATTGATTTCATTTTAATCTCACCACAGTCTAGTAAAATAAACCCGTGTCTAAAGTATTCCATTTTGCGCACACGTACACCAAAATGAATAAGGGTGTATCTGCGATGCATATCTACTAGCCCGTCTGATTTTGTTCGTCTTCCCTCAATCGGGCCTATTACATTTTCTTCGGTAGATTTTTTAGCATAGCAAGCAAGAACCATTGCTTACAAGGATTCTCATAAAAATGATGAGAGATGAATGGGGCACCTCGCCTTTTTTTAATCACGGGTGATCGGTCCTTTGACAAAATAAACAGAAATCTCATTTGGTTCATTCTTAGAATCGCCGTCGACAACTTTTTAAATCAAAACCACCTGAGTTAAAATAAGCCAGTGCCAAATTTTATTTTTTATTAAACACCATCCACAACAATTAGCGGGACTAAAATAATATTACACCATTCACACAATAACTGAAGTCTAGAACGTCACAGGATTAAATAAATAAATGCCGAATAAACCTTCGACTCCAAATCCAACTTCCAAATCGTAAATCTAACTGAAATGAAATAAATCTAAATACAAGGTCTGATACTGAAAGGAATAAATCCAACTAAATGTCTTAACTGAACGGCCAACATGCCCTACTAAAATAACTGATTATGAATCCTAGACTAAAATTGAAATGACGAAAGCGTCTACTCAAATCCTGCATGCCTCCACAAGCATTGGAGCTACACATTCCTGGAAGGAAACATCATGCGTCACGCCCTTGTAGCTGGACACCTAAAAATTTCGAAAATAGATTTGAAACGGGTCGGAGCCCAAAACCTAGAAAAATATTTAGACACGTTAGCTTGACACGCACTCCCTGAATTTCCTCACCTCTCAACTATAGTGCACACATAACGTCTCTGACTAAACCCACCTAGTTCTACTCTCCAGCCTAACGAGTCACGATAAGCATCCATCTAACCACTAATACTCTTAGCTCACCCGTACTGCCCATACGATGCTCTACCATAAAACCATAAATAATATTTGTCGACTATTATATTTGAACTATTAATTTTCTCTTGCTTAAGTTACTTTAGACATACATTATCCATATCTTCTACTACCACACAATAGTAGAACAAATCACACGAGTATTTATATATCACATTATCTATATATACTACTACAGCATCCCTGAAACGAGAACCACGATGCACGCATACTCTGCTATCAAGTCCATGTACATCATGTACCAAATCGAGGACTACCGGATCGGAATCACCCGCCAACCATAAAACAAATAAACACATAATGGAGGCGAACATAGTCCTGAGCCTTTGGGCTACGCACATACCTAACGTTCCCAAATGACCGGTCACACACTATCGTACACTCAAATAATGGTCAAGCCCTAAGTTCTATGTTCTGGAGCACACATCCGGACCTTGCTGGCATCACCAAGGTGGGATCGCCCACTGCGCATGAACTCCCGTGATAGCAGGGAGCTTGGGTATTCTTATACACCTAAAATGCACATAATAGGTATACATAGAACCTATAAATATAACCAGTACATTTTACACACGTCTCGAATACCAAACGTACTAATGATTCACACTTTGTATTATTTTCATATTTTCTCGAGAATCACTCACTACCCAAAGGGTCCAAGTTACCCTTAAGTAATTTCAGTAGTTATTACATCACTAATCTACTGGTATCAATTTTGGGTTATCATTTACGCTTACCGCAACCCATTTTTAATTTCCTGATATTCAATATAATCGTTTAACCTCGTAGGACCTAGTCTCATTTTACCCCCATTATGACTTGGCCGGAGCATTAACTATAAGTATACTGTAATTCCCAAGTTGTCATATAATTCATAAGCCATTACCAAAATTCCCCTATATTTATTGGTAAAGAAAACTACATAAATAAACAAAGATTGCATTTTTAACAATCGTAGATCGATCGACATCAGACGATACCTTCTTTGATCGTCTTCTCTAGATTCGAGTTTCTCCCATTGTTACTCAACCCAACCTCCACGGAACTAGTCCAAACGCCCACCCAAACTAACCAGACTTCATATAGGAATGTTTAAACAGTTTCTAACGTAATCATATCCTCAAATTATCATGAATTAGACATTAAACAAGATTAAATTCTCACTTTATTCATAGGTTTACTATTCTAGCACGTTCATCTTCAAGAACTCAGATTTTTATCATCCTTTTAAACCCAAATATCAGACTTCGTGTTACATTAACAAGAGGTTTATTTCTAAGATGATATTCCAACAAATCATGAACCAAATCTCAATATACATTCCAAAAATCATGTTTCATACAATATTAGTCGTACACTATCATGGGTATTATAAGTGCTCAAAAGAATTGCAAGTTTAAACACTTGCCTTAGGGTTGAGTGGTCAGATTTTCGTTGCTAGATGATGGAGGCGTATTCTCCTTGCTCAGTTCTTGATTCTAGAGACGACGATGGTGATAAATAGTGTAGGTTGGCGTAAGAACCCTTCTCCTGCTCTCTTTTATGGCCTCTCTTCTCTCCCAAGTATTGTAACCCTAGCCTCTACACTCAGTTGGTTGATATATAACTATAGAATTCGGAGTTTTGTCAACCCTCAAAATCCCAAATGACCAAAACACCCTTACGTAGTGCCGGGTTGATTTCAAAATGCCCCGGGATCCAATTAATACGCCCAGGTACTCTATTCTGCCAATTTTGGCACATTCAAAATCAATCACGACCTCGAAATTTCCATACGAGTCACTCTACATAAATTACCTATATCGACCTTAACATATCCTACACACGACTCCAGATTGAGATATAACATAGTACCGTCGAGATTACTTATAATAATTATCACTTGTTATTTACTACACACTTATTAAATTTATTCGATAAATATCATTCATAATCTCTCCCTCAATCAATATTTAATAAACAAACAATATTGTATTTTAATTAAATTACTACACACGTGTAATTTAAAAATGCCCGAATGAATTAAATTCTAAATGTTCAAAAATACAGGGTGTTACATACAAATTCATGATGATTTAGGATGTCTATACTCAACGTCGATGAAGATGGAAGCAGTATCTTCCACTGGTGGAGTTTGATTATAATAACTCCTACCAGTTCACCATCGGCATGGCACCATTTGAGTCACTGTATGGACTTCCTTGTCGTTCCCCGCTTTCTGGTTAGAGGTGGGGGACAAAAAACTATTACGGCCGGAGATGATTCAAGATACTATTGCCAAGATTGAACATATCTGGGGGCGCATCCGTATTGCTCGGGATAGGTAAAAGAGTTACGATGACTCAGACAGGAGGCACATAGAGATGGAGATTGGTGACCAGGTTTTGGTACGGGTGTCTCCTATGAAGGTAGTCTTGACGTTCGAAAAGAAAATGAAGTTAGCACCGAGATACGTGGGACCTTTTTTCGATTATCGAGAGGGCGGGACAAGTAGCATATAGGTTGGGCTTACGAGAGCACTTACAGCGGATTCACGATGTGTTCCACGTGTCGTCGCTGAAGAGGTATCACAGGAGCGAGAGGGATTATTGGCACGGTCCATTAGAGGAGATAGACTTGCAACCAGATATCTCCTATCACGAGAGACCAGTTGCTATACTTGATCGTAGTGAGCGTGAGTTGCGATCTAAGGTGGTGTCCTTGGTCCGAGTTCAGTGAGGGCACCATAATGTAGACGAGTCGACGTGGAAGCAAGAGGACGATATGCGAGAGCGGTATCAGGAGTTATTTACTACAGGTACGTCCAAATTGTGGGGACGAAATTCTTTTGTAAGGGGGGAAGATATAACACCTCGTATTTTTGAACATTTAGAATTTAATTAACTCGGGCATTTTTAAATCACACGTGTGCAGTAATTTAATTAAAACTCAACACTGTGTGTTTATTAAATATTGATCGAGAGAGAGATTATGAATAATAATTATGGAATAAATTTACTAAGTATGTAGTAAATAACAAGTGATTTATAATAGATCGTAGTGAGTAATATCAAGAGAATTACATCATATCTCAACCACGAGTCGTATGCAAGCTATGTTAAGGTCGAGATAGGAATTTTTTGTTTAGTGACTCGGATGGCGATTTCGATGTCACGATTGATTCCGAATGGGCCGAAACAGACGGAATAGGGTACTCGGGCATATTGATTGGGTCCCGAGACATTTTTAAATCAACCCGGCACTACGTAAGGGTGTTTTGGTCATTTGGGAGTTTAGGGTTGGCAAAACTTCGAATTTTATAGTTATATATCAGGCACCTGAGTGTAGAGGCTAGAGTTACAATACATGGGAGAGAAGTGAGACCATAAGAGAGAGTAGGAGAAGGGTTCTTACGCCAACGTACACCATTTTTCACCATCGTGATCGTTGGAATCAAGAACGGAGCAAGGAGAAAACGCCTCTATCATCTAGCAACAAAAATCAGACCACTCAACCCTAAGGCAAGTATTTAAACTTGCAATTCTTTTGAGCACTTATAATACCCAAGATACTGTAGAGTTAATATTGCATGAAAACATGATTTTTGGAATGTATATTGAGATTTGATTCATGTTTTGTTAGAATATCATCTTAGAAATAAACTTCCTGTTAATGTAACACGAAATCTGAGATTTGGGTTTAAAAGAATGATAAAAATCTTAGTTCTTGGAAATGAACATGTAAGAAAAGTAACCTAGGACATATATGAATAAAGTGAGAATTTAATCTTGTTTAAAGTGGAATTCATGATGATTTGAGGATATGATTACGTAGGAAACTGTTTAAACATTCCTATATGAAGTCTGGTTAGTTTGGGTGGGCATTTGGGTGAGTTCCATGGAGGTTGGGTTGTGTAACAATGGGAGAAGCACGAATCTGGAGAATACGATCAAAGCAGGTATCGATTCGTGTAATCGATCCATCCATCCATTTTATCGATCGATCGACAATTGTTGGAAATGGGATATTTGTTTATTTATTTTGTGTTCTCACCAATAATTATAGGGGACTTTAGTAATGGTTTATGAACTATATGACGTCTTGGGAATTCCAGTAGACCTATAGTTAAAGCTTCGGTTTAGTCATAAAGAAGGTAAAATGAGACAAAAGCCTATGATGTTAAACGATTATGTTGAATATCGAGAACTTAGAAACGAGTTGCGAAAAGCGTAGATGAAAACCCAAAATTGACACCAGTAGAGTTATGATATATTAACTACTGAAATTAATTAAGGGGGGGTAACTAAGGTGAGTGATACTCGGAAAAACAAGAAAATAACATTAAGTGTGAATCATTAGTACGTTGGGTATTTGGGACATACGTAAAACGTACGGGTTATATTTATAGGTTGTGTATATACTTATTGTGTGCATTTTATGTGTACAAGCATACCTACGCTGCCTGCCATCATGGGAGGTCACGCGCAGTGGACGATCCCACCTTGGTGATGCCAATAAGGTATTGATGTGTGCCTCCGAACATAGAATTTAGGGCTTGACCATTATTTGAGTGTACGATAGTGTGTGACCGGTCATTTGGGAACGTTAGGTATGTGCGTAGCCCAAAGGCTTACGACTATGTCCGCCTCCATTACGTGTTTATTTGATTTATGGTTCGCGGGTGATTCCGAACCTGTAGTCCTTGATTTGGTACATGAGGTACATGAACTCGATAGCAGAGTATACGTGCATCGCGGTTCTCGTTTCAGGGATGCTATATATATATATATATATATATATATATATATATATATATATATATATATATATATATATATATATATATATACACGTGCGATTTTTTCTACTCTTGTGTGGTAGTAAAAGATATAGATAGTGTATACCTAAAGTAACTTAAGAGAAAATTAATTAATAGTTCAAATATAATATTCGGCTAATATTGATTATGGTTTTATGGTAGCCTATCGTATGGGCGGTACGGGTGAGCTAAGAGTATTAGGGGTAAGATAGATGCTTATTGTGACTAGTTAGACTGGGTAGCATAACTAGGTAGGTTGAGAAGGATACATTAAGTTCGCACAATAATTGAGAGGTCAGGAACTCCAGGGAGTACGCGTGAAACTAACGTGTGTATAATAACTGCTCTTACTGCATTTGAAATACTTGCTAAATATTTTTTAAGATTTTGGGCTCTGGCCCGTATTAAATCCATTTTCAAAAAATTTAGGTGTCGAGCCACAGGGACGCCAGGCATGATGTTTCAATCGAGGGATTTCTAGCTGCAGCGCTTGTGGAGGCATAAAGGACTTGAGTGGACGCTTCAATCATTTCGTTCCGAATCTAGCATTCATATTCAGTTATTTCCGTTGGGCATGTTGGTTGTTCAGTTCAGACATCTAGTTGGATTTATTCTTTTCATGATCAAACTTTGAATTTAGATTTATTTCATTTCAGTTAGATTTATGATTTGGATGTGGGATTTGGAGCCGATGGTTTATTTGGCATTTATTTATTTAATCATGTGATGTTCTAGTTATTGTGTGAATGGTATATATTACTTTTGTTCCGCCAATTGTTGTGGGTGTTGTTCGTTAATAAAAAGATAAAATTTTTGACTGGCTTATTTTAACTTAGGTGGTTAGTGATTTAAAAAGTTGCCGACAGTGACGCTAAGAGCATCCAAAATGGGGAGAGAAGAAAACAAGAGATTTTGTAACTTTACAGAATTTGACGCTTGTAGTGGTGGGTGAAAATGAACAAATTTTGTAGAAGAATTTGTAAGCGTTCTCCAAGTTTAGAGAATGGTTACAAATTCTGTAAAGGTTGCTACGAACTTCATTTGATCGTAGCAATTGATACGAACAAATGAAGTTCGTAAGAAATATAAATAATCATTTTTATCATATTTTTGGGTTCTTACGAACAACAAAAGTCCGTTAGAATTCCTATGAACTTCTGTTATTCGTAAGAAGTTGTAATTTTGTTTCCTACGAACTTTTATTGTTCGTAGGAATGATTTTACAAATTCTTACTTTTTCACCTCTGTGAGAAGAGATAACTATGAAAGGGCAAAATCACTTTTCAGTCTGTAATTTACCTTTCATGAGTCTCCCCCTCTGTGGATGCTCTAAGAATGAACCAAATGAGATTTCTGTTTATTTTGTTAAAGAACTGAGCACCCGTGATTAAAAAAGGCGAGGTGTCACATGCACCTCCCATCATTTTTTATAATAATCCTCGCAAGCAATGGTTCTTGCACTCAATGCTCAAAAATCTAGCGAAGAAAATGTATTAGCCCGATTGAGGGAAAACGAGCAAAATCAGACTGGCTAGTAGATATGCATCAAAAACCAGAAGATGTGTTATAAGACTCATAGCAACGTAGCGCTCCAGATATCCGGAAAAAAAATATTTTAGTGTTTTTTAAAAGACAGATGAAATTGCAAAATATTTTTGGGTTTTTCAAAATAAAGACTATAAAAGTATATAAATATTTCCGAACTGAGAGTCAAAATAGAAAGATATGATACACGAGTTCAATTGACGGTTTATATATTGGAACAACCAGAATGAATAAAGAGATAATAGATCCTAATCTAGAATACGAGGACATCATAATTTATGGAGCAAACCCCCCGAAGGACTTCCTAAGGTTCTCGAACCTAAATGAGTCTAGGAGTTCAGTGACGATATCAGCGAATTGAACACCTATCTGAACATAACTAATGGAAATTACATTTTTCGCGTCCAAATCATGAATGAAACGAGGAAGAATACTGGTGTGCTTAGAGCGAGAGCGTTCATTGGATTATTGAAATGTTTATAGCACTTGTATTATAACAATATGTAGTCATCGTCGCTTCATCTATTGCATAATCACAGAGCATTTGTTTCATCTAAACAAGTTGTGCGTAACAACTAACTGCAGCTATGTACTCGGCCTCGACAGTCAGCAATTAAAATTGGATATTGTTTTCTTTCTATGCCAGCACTAGCTAGATAAAAACAAACATTTTTTGTCCATCAGAAATCTCCGATCCAATCGCCATCGGAATAGGCAAATAAAGAAGCATACGTATTGGAAGAGGACAAAATTCCATAATCGAGAATCCCTACTCCCATACTTAATGACTCTCTTAACCATTAACAAGTGGAATTCTTTCAGACATACTTGAAAACGGGTGCATTCACCTACACTTTATGCTATAAGAACGACTAGCGGCTAGATCTAATAGGCTACCTATCATACCCTTATAGAGTGTCCGAATGAGCGTAGGACACTCGATTATAGAATTTGGTACTCTTTCAACACGCTTGCTTCCTTATATGCTTACTCCAATTGTGATTCAGTGGAAAAAAATTACAAGGACAAACAAGATGGGAGGAGAATAGAGGTTTGGAGAGTAAAAAAGGGTACATCCCTCTTAGGGTTTTAGAGAGAATGAACTGGTAAAGGAGAAAGTGTTGGGTTCTAAAAATTAAAAGGATACAAGCGTGTGGAGAAGAAAAGTATCGAAAAGGAAACCCAGGATTACCATAAATGGGTTAAGGAAGATGAGATGGCGCGGTGTTACATTTTGGCATCAATGTCAAATGTTCTGCAACATCAGCATAGGTCGATGGACCATGCCTATGACAAGATGCTAAACCTCAAAGATATGTTTGGGGGTCAGAATCGTGCTGCAAGGCAAGTTGCCATGAAAGAACTCATGAACACTAACATGACTGAAGGGACCCAGTGAGGGAACATGGTTTAAGGATAATGTCTCTTCTCAATGATATTGAAATCCTTGGAGCGGAAATCGATGGGGAAACCCAGGTCGATATTGTTCTCCACTCGTTGCCTGAGTCCTATAAGCAGTTCCGCCTAAATTACAGCATGAACAAACTTTCTTACCCTTTGGCGGAACTACTTAAAGAACAACAAGCAGCTGAGGGTTTCATTAAGAAGTCAATAAGTGCTTTTGTTGCTGAGAAAGGTTATACTTTTAAGCCTATGCGCAAGAATAAAAAGAAGAAGGCTCTGAAACAGGTTATGGTCTCTCAGGGAGGTATGAAAAAGCCCAAGGGCAAGTGTTTCCACTGTAAGCAATCAGGACACAACGAGGCTATCCAAGATAAAGATGCAGAACTTTGGCTTAAACCTATGAATTCTGAGATGGAATCTATGTATTCTAATCAGGTATAGAGTCTTGTAGATCCACCCGAAGGGATAAAACCCATAGGATGCAAGTGGGTCTATAAGAGAAAAAAAGGGATGGACGGGAAGGTTAAGACCTTTAAGACACGGCTTGTTGTTAAAGGATTTACTCAGAAAGAGGGCATCGATTATGAGGAAACCTTCTTGCCTCGGAAGCCGCCGCCACATATTCAGCTTCCTTGGCGGAATCAACAATGTAAGATTGATTGATACTCCTCCGACTAATGGCTCCACCTCCTAGGGTAAACACATATCCAGAGCTAGACTTTCTGTATGCCTTTCATCTTCCCTATCTCATCAAGTGTCGTAGAATACTGATCCTTGGAAAGAGATATTCCATGTTTGAAAGGGAGGAACCCTTTCTTGGAATCTTTCATGCTAAATCTGGCAAGAATGGAATCGATATAAGTGGCTTGTGATAAACCCAACATCCTATTCTTGCGATCAAGCATAAGCTGAATCCCAAGGATGTGACTAGCTTCTCCCAAGTCTTTCATATCAAATTGGCTGGACAACCACACTCTAACTGAAGACAACACTCTAATATCATTTCCAATGAGAAGAATGTCATCCACATATAATACTAAAAACACCACTACGTTTCCGTTACATTTCTTGTATACACATGACTCATCTGGACATTGATTAAAACAAAAAGATTTGATTGCCTGATCAAAACAAATGTTCCAAGTTCTAGATGCTTGCTTTAGTCCATAAATGGACTTCTTAAGCTTACATAATTTATGCTCTTTGCCTTGGGCAATAAAACCGTTTGGCTGCACCATATAAATACACTCGTTAAGATTCCCATTAAGAAATGCAGTCTTGACGACCATTTGCCAAATTTCATAATCGAAATGAGCCGCAATGGATAAGAGAATTCAGATGGACTTCATCATAGCTACAGGCGAGACCGTTTCCTCATAATCGATGCCCTCTTTCTAAGTAAGTCCTTTCACAACAATTCGTGCCTTAAAGGTCTCAATCTTCCCGTCCACCCCTTTTTTTCTCTTATAGATCCACTTGCATCCAAAGGATTCTATCCCTTCGATTGGATCTACAAAACTCCATGCCTGATTAGAATATATAGATTCCATCTCAGAATTCATAGCTTTAAGCCAAAGTTCTGGATCTTTATCTTGGATAGGCTTACAATGAAAACACTTGTCCTTGGGCTTTTTCACCTCCCTGAGGCTAACGAGCAGCCTGAGGGACCATAACCTGTTTTTGAGCCTTCTTCTTCTTTTTATTCTTGCCCATAGGCTTAAAAGTATCTTCCACTGGTGGAGTTTGCCTATAATAACGCCTATCAGTTTACAATTGGCATGGCACCATTCGAGGCGTTGTACGGTAGATCTTGTCGTTCGCCTGCTTTTTGGCTAGAGGTAGGGGACAACAAACTTCTCGAACCCAAGTTGATTCAGGATACCTCGGCAAAGAGAGCTGATTCGAAGTCGCATACGGATAGCTCGGGATCGACAAAAAGAGCTACCAGGTGCTGCTACGTGTATCTCTTATGAAGGCGATAGTGAGGTTCGGGAAGAAAGGGAAGTTGGCACCAAGGTATGTGGGGCCATTTCTTATCATCGAGCGGATTGGGCCAGTTTCTTATAGACTCGGGTTACCGGAGTACTTGCATCGAATTCATGATGTGTTCCGCATTTCTTCGCTGAGGAGATACCACCAGATAAGTTGTCTCACACTCGGATCACATTGGAGGAGATTGATTTACAACCCGATATTTCATACGAGGAGAGGCCCGTTCCTATTCTAGACCATAGTGAGAGGAGATTGAGGTCGAAGGTAATTCCACTTGTACATGTTCAGTGGGGGCATCATAATGCCGATGAGTCTACTTGGGAGAGTGAGGATGAGATGCACGACAATCTCCAGGTATTTTCTGAATTTCGGGACGAAATTCAGTAATTAGGGGGGGAGTATGTAACACCTTGTATTTTTAATGATTTTCATATGGAGATTAATTAAATTAAATTGGAAAATTAATCTGGATTAAATGAATATTAATTAACATGGCGATTTAAAGATTAACTTACGTTAGAAATCACTAATATATGTTAGTATAATGGTTGGTGTATTTGGAATACTTGGAATGTATGCTCTTATTGCATTTTAAATACTTGGAAATATTTTTCAACTGTTTTTAATCGGGCTCTGACCCGTTGTAAATCTATTTTTTTGTAAAAACCTTTTAGGTGTCGAGTCAGAGGGACGCCCAGCTTAGGAGTTCTTTCTTTTTTGACGTGCTGCAGCTGTTGTGGAAGTTGTAGGGCCTCAGTAGTAGAGGCTTCCACTTCTATCAGCTCCGTGATCATTTACTTATTTCAGTCGAGCATGTCGCCCATCTTTAGTTATCAATTATTTCAGAGACATTATACTTCCACATATTTTAGTTGTTAGACTTGGATTATTTATGCCTTTTTGTACTTGGATTTCAGCCTGGACAGTTTATTCCAGTTAGTTTCATTTATTCAGATGTTCTAGTATTTATTATGTTGTTATTTGGAATGGTGAAGATTAAAATTTTGACACCGGCTTAATTAACTAATAGGTAATTAGTAATTAATATGGTTTTCGACAATGATGCTAAGAACGAATCAAATGAGAAACCTCTTTTAATTAATAAAGGACTGATCACCCGGTATTTAATTGGGCGAGGTGTCACAGATGGTATCAGAGCATCAGGTTTTAGTGTCCTTAGGATCTGTACGGACTTATCACGTTCCCAGCGTAACATTTTTTATATAAAGCCCTACTATTAGGACTCTTGTATTCACGATTGCGCATTTACGTCTTCAGCTATTTTGAGATTTATGAAATTGTGGACTTATAGAAATTCTCTCTCGTTTCAAATGCATCCCAGACGTGCACCATGAGCCGCCAGAACTGCACAGCCAGAGCCACAGCCAGCTCAAGCACAGGGGACTATGAATGTTGTCGAGGTTGTCGTTGCAGAGGCGGTTAATGCAGCCTTGACTACAGTTGCTCAGCAGGCACCACAGGTGCCACCTCAGCCGCAGGGTATGGCACCAGGCCAGGCACACTCATTTCCTTCTGCTTGGGAGCGAGTCAAAGATGCTCCTAGAAGGCATACCCTCCCGAGTTTCAGGGGAGCTCAGATGTTGTGGTCACTAGCCAATGGAAGGACATCCAGAGGCACTTACAGTGGCGGGAGTCTGTTACCACCGTACAGAAGAGAGATAGCATGTCCATTCAGGAGTTCTTGAAGCAGTTCGACCGCAAGTACTTTCCATCCGCCATCCAGACAGAGATGAAGAGAAAATTCTTAAACCTTTCCCCAAAAGGGAGGACATTGGCTGAATGAGGAAGAATTTACTCGGTTAGCTAACTTCGTGCCACGGGAGGTGAGCAAGGAAGAGAAGAGAATACAGTTGTTTGTGGATGGTCACACCTGGAGGATCCGACAGCACATGTTGGGTAATCCCGCTTTGAAGACTTATACGGAGGAGTTGAATCCCGCTTTGATATGGTAATAGTAGTATATTTATATGACTGTGTTTATGCATATACTATATACGTGTGAAAACTATGCCCGCGCTACTTGCTATCCCTGAGGTTACCGCGCTGGGACAGTCTTATCTCGATGGGACCTTTATGGGGGATATTGACTCGTACCCTAGAAGATTGAGATCCTTTGGTACAAGCTAATCGGATCGATAGTCAGACGGCCTAAGAGACGTGGGGACATGTGCTGACCTCTTAGAGACCGGGACTCTATGCTTCGCCTCCATTTGTATATGTTTGTGTTAATGCAGTTCGAGAGTGATTCCGAACTAGCATTTCCCTTAGTATGTGTGATACAAGGACTTGATAGCAGAGTATGCCAGCACCATAATTTTTATGTGGGGTGCCCTTAGTATATATGTATTATATGAGTGATTGGTATATATATACTTATTTATGGAAATGTTGCACCATAGATTTTATGTGGGGTGCCGTTTGTATATATATTATATGTGTAACTAATATATATACGTGTACTGAGTAAAATAGTAGTTCAGTAAAGTATGAAATTCATCAACTTCACTATAAGTATTCGAAAACGTTATAACAATATGGAATTTTTCTAAATAACGTAAGAAATCTTGAAGAGATAGATGTTTCTAAAA
The DNA here is from genome assembly GCA_949130495.1 of Sambucus nigra. Taxonomy (NCBI): domain Eukaryota; kingdom Viridiplantae; phylum Streptophyta; class Magnoliopsida; order Dipsacales; family Adoxaceae; genus Sambucus; species Sambucus nigra. Next base: position 404,319,793 of record OX422211.1, read on the forward strand.
GTGATTATCAAAACCTTAATTTCACGAGTTAAGTCTTATGGAGAATAAGTTAGAGAGGTATATGGGATTCATAAGTACGGTAGACGTGCACACTAGATGAGAGGTGAGAATTCTCAAGAGAGTGTCGCATACTAATATGACTGTTGCATTAGCCGGTAAGCGTTTTAAATACTTCCTAAACTATTTTTAAAACTGTATTACATTCGGGCTTTGACCCGTTTGCTATTACCTCTGCTCTCTTGTGTATATATATATATGTATTACAGGTGCCCAGCCACAGGGGCGTCATGCTTAGGATTATTTGAATGGAACGCGTTGTAGCTTTTGTGGGAGTTACAGGCCATTGCTTAGACGACCTCATTGTTGACTCTACTTCTAGTTCAATTTTATCCAGTGGGGACATGTGTCGCCCTTTTCCATTATTTAGTTGGTATTGTCAGAGATTGTAATTCTTTTACTTTCAGCATCTTTATTTCGGGGTTTATTACTGTTGGGATGTTTCCTCTTTAGTGTTTTAATGTTGGGATTTATTATTGATGGGTAAACTCTTGAATGTTCATTTTTATTCTTATACTTATTATGTGACTCTTAGAATGTAAATGGTTAAAGGTTTTTGTAATACCCCGTACTTTTGGCTATATTTATTTTTGGGATTAATTAATTCAATGCGTATTAATTGGAAATTAATCCGGGTTATAAATAATAACGAGATGCGAGTTGGTATTTGATTATGTGCATACATGTTTTGATATATGTAATTGGAATTATGAAAGTTGTCGTGAGATTTATATACGGCTTTTTAGAAATTTTGTTGAGACGCGTGGGACCGCCGCGTCACGGTGTAATATTTTGACTATAAAAGTGAATTTAAAATCTATAAACCGTATGGTCATTTTGAGTGCGCCAACGCGTCCGGAAAGGTCGAGATAGTCAGAAAACACTAGCCGGGGGTGTAGTTTGGATTTCGGGGTATTTTTAGGCCATACCGGCAACTTAAAGGGTATTTTGGTAATTTTACATTTTAAGAAATTAAAAGTGACGAAAATTGGGAGTTTTAATCTGATGTGGATTTAACCCACTAAGCGCATTAACCAAACCATATTAACCTAGAAGGCTACGTAGGTTATTAGAAGAGTTTTCTAAGTTTTCCAAATCAAACCCTAGCCACCTTAAGCCACCATTGGAGAAGAAGCTTGGAGAGAGGGAATTCTGCAGAAAAACTCTATCAAACCATCATCCAAACTCAGAGACAACCAAGGCAAGTGACTTAATTCCATTTAATTTCAAAGAATGTTCCTTCCATGTTAGAAAAATTCGAATTTTGTGTTTGTTCTTGGTGAAATATGAAAACCCATGTAGTTTGGAGTTTAGAACTTGAAAATCTTGAAGAGAATTGCATGTAGAATGATAGGTAGATGATTATTCTCATGATAATTGTGATTAGAATAAATTAAAACGGATTAAATTCTGGGATTTGATGATGATATAAATCTAGGGTTCATGTTCTTGATAAAATTGGGGAAAAGTATAAAATCTTGTGATTTAATGATGTTTAGGATGCATTAATGCCTTAAAAGATGTTAGTTTATGACCTTAGCATGTTTTAGGATGATTAGAGAACTTAAAACATTTTTGGGACGAACTTTGGAGAAGATTTGAGGAGTAGAAATGGATGAAAAACGTAACTAAGAGAATCTGGGACGAAACTGGCAGGTCGTTAGAAGCCCCTACCCAGGTCGTTCGAACGAGCTCGTTCGAACGAGCTTCTAACGAGTTGACCAGTCTCTTCTAACGAGGGGTAGTTTCGTTCGATATCTCGTTCGAACGAGATATCGTTAGAAGGTACAGTTCGTTCGAATGAACTGGAATCTCGTTCGAACAGTCTCGTTCGAACGAGACTTCTAACGAGTTGACAGAGGGATCTCGTTCGAACAGTCTCGTTCGAACGAGACTTCTAACGAGTGGACAGTTTGGGCCTTTTTGGACTGTTTTGATTTTTGGAGTTCCGTAAACTTGTTCGAGGATATAGATAACATTCCGAGGATGATGTAATGATAGAATTGGGACTTTTGGGTATTTATGAGAAGGAAATTATATACGAGAGTTATATTAAATGGACGGTTTGGGTTGAGACGTGAGTGTCTACTACGACGTGAGAATAGATTATGGAGCGTATGATGTTAAACCGGAATAGTATAAATTGCGATAATTATATATTGGTACTAGAATGAGAATAGTACTACGATTAAACTACGTTGATTACTAAGATACGTGTTTACTTAGTATTGGTATATGAATTGTGTGTATGACATACCTACCATACTTGATATCACGGGAGGTTTGCGTTCGCTTAGGGCCCTCTAATCCTTGTGTTGCCCGGATTTAGACTGGTTACCTTGATGAACATAGGTCATAGAAAGACTTATTGAGATATTAATAAGTCCGCTGATCGTAGGAGCGTAGGTATGTGCGTGACCTATGTGATGTGACTGTGTTCGCCTCCATTGTTTGTGATGTTGTTATCTGTGAACTATTCCTGAGAGATTCGGAATATGTAATCCTTATGTACGTGATGTACCGGGATGGATAGCAGAGTATGTGTGCACCACAACTTAGTTCTCGGGGTGCTTATATTGTATATTTATGATGTGAATAATATACACTTAATTAATGGGAACCTTCATGTTAATGTTGTGAATATAATTACGGTATTGTTTCGAGAAATATAACGAGTTAACTGATAGTGATATATATATTGCATATTGAGCATCTGAGTTTACGTTAAAACCCTACTTAATTACGAGCGTTGTAATGTTAATAGAACCGAGTAATATGGGTAGGACCTATGATAGTCTAGCTAGAGATGATGTCACTTAGCTAGTGGTTTGTGTCGTTATAGATGGGTACTTACGTTAGGAGTGCACAGTTAGACGAGAGGTGAGAATATCATGTGAGTGCACGTCCTAACATGTACTTTGCATTTAATGTTTTAAATGTTTTTAAAGCACTTGCAGGTTTTTAAAATATAACTCCACATTCGGGCTCTGACCCGTTTGCTTTTCAAATCTATTTTTCTTTGTAAAACCATTTTAGGTGCCCAGCCACAAGGACACCATGCATAGGACATTCATTCAGGTGACGAGCTGTAGCTGTTTGTGGAAGCTACAGGGATTTGCTTGTAGATGCCTCTATTACTTGGATTCCAGATTCATTATCTATCAGTTGTAGGGCATGTTGCCCATTTCTATTAGAGTTACATTTCCATTTCAGTTTCAGACTTTGGCATGTACTGTTTTAGTATTCAGTTTACTTTTCAGTTGTGGGATTGTAGTGAGGAGTTTTTCCTCCAGACTTTAATTACTTTATGTGATGGTTATTCTTTTTACTTCAGCTTGGTGAATGGTGTTATTATTCTTTATTACACTTGTTGCATGTTAATCGGACTTTAATTAAAATTTGGCACTTACTTTTTAAATACTAGGTGGTTAGTAATCATTAAAATGTTTTCGACAGTGATGCTATTAACTGTACCAACTTGGCATTTTGAATTAATTTAATAAAGGAGTAGCTACCCGGTATTTAATTAGTCGGGGTGTCACAGGTGGTATCAGAGCATCAGGTTCTAGTGTCCTTTAGGATCTGACGGCTTATTATGTTTCCGCTAAGTTTCTTTGATATAGAGCCCTATATTTTAGGACTGTTGTACTCTTTTTGTGTATGCTTCGTTCTTCAGCTATCTTAAGTTTATAAACAGCGAACTTATAAACTTTGTTATTATTTCAGATGCCTCCACGACGTGCACGACGAGCTCCCAGGGATGCAACGCCCGAACCCCAGCCCGCTCCAGTTCAGGGCATGATGAACGCCGCTGAGGTTGCAGCTATAGTAGCCCAAGCGGTAAATGCCGCCATTGCCGTTGTTCAGCAGGCACCACCTCAGGCGCCGGTTGCCGCGCCAGTTCAGGCTAATGCATTCCCGTCTGCTTGGGAGCGTGTACGTGACGCTTTTCAGAAAGCGCATCCGCCAGAGTTTGCTGGTAGCTCAGATGTGGTAGTCTCGAGCCAATGGAGGAAGGATATGCAGAGGCACTTAAGGATGTATGAGTGCACGGATGTTCAGAAGCATATGCTAGCTACTTTCAAGCTAGTTGGATCTGCGCTACAGTGGTGGGAGTCTATTACCACCATGGAGGAGAGGGATACTCTCACGATTCAGGAGTTCTGGGTGCGGTTCGACCGCAAGTACTTTCCGTCAGCTGTTCATACGGAAATGAGGAGGAGATTGATGAGTCTGAAGCAGGAGGGCAAGACTGTGGCCGAGTATGAGGCTGAGTTCACGAATCTGTTGAATATCGTTCCAGATGAGATACCAACAGAGAAGAAGAAGATTGAGAAGTTCACGGACGGGTTGACTTGGAGGATCCGTCAACATCTGCTAGGGAACCTATCGTTGGACACCTATTCTGATGTGGTTAACGCTGCATTGTTACACTGCCAGGACCACCGTTTTCATATGGCCGAGGGCAAGAGGTCGGGGGAGTCTAGCCATCAGGGCAGGACTGGAGGACATGGTGCCAGCGGGGCACAATCTGGTCAGGGGCAGAGACATAATGAGCAGGGCTCCCAACAGGGGGATAATAAGAGGTTCCAGTCAGGGAACTACAGGCAGGGACAGGGAGGTTTCCGTCAGGGCCATCAGGGTCCAAACGGCCATCAGGGCCAACAGGGGCAGAATGGGCAGCAGTTTCACCAAGTCCAGCAGGGCCAAGGGAGGAACGGTAACGGCCACCAGGGCCGGGGACAGCAGGGACAGAGAGGAGGGAACTTCCCAGGGAAGTGCTTTGTTTGTGGCAAGAATGGCCATAAGCGACAGGATTGTCCTGATAAGGGCAGGGCCCCACAGCAGCAGCAGCAGCAGCAGGGTGCTCGCCAGGAGCCACAGAGGCCTATGTTTCTCGCCGCTCTTCCCGCACCGCCACAGATGGCAGCATTGCCACCCATTCCAGCAGTCCCAGCTCAGCAGGGGCAGCTACAGTATGGACGTGTCTACAACGTCCACCAGGCTGCAGTTCCACAGGCACCGCCCGCGATTGAGGGTACGTTTCCTATCCATGGCACTATGGGTCGGGTATTATTTGATACGGGTGCTACACACTGTTTTATAGCTACACACTTCGCGAAAGCCTTAGGATTGTTAGCTACGGCAGAGAGCACAGTGACGTGTGTCGACTCACGGTTTGGTATTACCTGCAGACATGTTAGTATTAGATATGCATGTTCACGATGTGATAATTGGGATGGATTGGCTCGTAGCTTATAGGGCCGTGATTGATTGCTTCAGTGGGAGCATTGTTTTTGCCATTCCGGGGCAAGAGATGTTTGTAGTGGCGATGCCTCGCCCAGAGGGAGGATCGACCGCTCATCTGTATTACATTGAGGAGGATACCTCTAAGGAGGTAGTGATTCCTTTATATTCTATCCCAGTAGTCAGGGAGTATTCGGATGTGTTTCAGGAGATACCAGGCTTACCCCCCAGTTGAGAGATAGACTTTGTTATAGATTTGCTACCGGGTACGAGACCTATAGCACGCGCACCGTACCGTATGGCTCCAGCTGAGATGAGGGAGTTACGGGATCAGATAGAGCAGCTGTTAGGTCAGGGCTTTATTCGCAGGAGTACCTCACCTTGGGGCGCTCCAGTTCTGTTTGTGAAGAAGAGGGACGGTTCACTGAGATTGTGTGTGGACTATCGAGAGTTGAATAAGGTCACGATACGGAATAAGTATCCGTTGCCTCGAATCGATGACTTATTCGACCAGTTGAGAGGAGCTTCTTTCTTCTCGAAGATTGATTTGAGATCGGGATACCATCAGTTGCGTATCAGGGAGGAAGATGTCTAAAAGACTGCGTTCTTGTCGAGATATGGTTCTTACGAGTTTCGGGTTATGCCTTTCGGTTTGACCAATGCTCCAGCAGTGTTTATGGACTTGATGAACAGAGTGTTCAGGGATTTCCTAGATCAATTTGCCATTGTCTTCATCGACGATATTCTGGTTTACTCCCAGACAGAGGAGGAGCACGCCGAGCATTTGAGGCAGGTTTTGCAGACACTTCGTCAGAACGAGTTGTATGCAAAATATGAGAAGTGCGGGTTTTGGCTGAAGGAAGTCCAGTTTTTGGGACATATCATTTCCGACCGGGGATATCTGTTGATCCGGGGAAAGTATCAGCGGTGAGGGAGTGGGGACAGCCCACAACACCGACTGAAATTCGTAATTTCTTGGGTCTAGCAGGATACTACATGAGGTTTATTCGGGGCTTCTCAGAGATAGTAGGTCCTTTGACACATCTGACTCGTAAGGGTGTGCCATACATCTGGAGTGATGCCTGTCAGTTGGCATTCGATGAATTGAAGGACAAATTGACCTCAGCACCTGTGTTAGCATTGCCGAGACCGGGAGTTGAGTATTTGGTTTACACCGATGCGTCTTTGCAAGGACTGGGAGGTGTATTGCAGCAGGAGAGACAGGCCATAGCTTATGCTTCCCGTAAGCTTAAGCCTCATGAGAAGAATTACCCCACGCATGATTTGGAGTTGGCGGCAGTGGTATTTGCCCTACGGATTTGGAGGCATTATCTTTTGGGGGAGAAGTTCCAACTGTTCACGGACCACAAGTCCCTACAGTACCTGTTCACGCAGAAGGAATTGAATATGCGGCAGCGTAGGTGGCTTGAGTTTGTGAAGGACTACCAGTTCGACATCCAGTACCACCCGGGAAAGGCTAACGTGGTAGCAGACGCGTTGAGCCGTAGGCTAGCAGATGAGGTGGCAGAGGTGTGGAAGGCTAAGTGGAAAGAATTGGGACACCAGGATGCAGTGGCCCGATCTTTCATGTCTGTGATGACCATTACACCGCAGATTGTCACGAAGGTAGTACGGGCACAGGCTAATGACTCGTTTTGTCAGGAGCAGATAGTTCGATTACTAGCAGAGGGAGCCGAGTCCTATACCGTTAGCTCAGACGGGGGATTACGCTTCAATGGGAGATTACTGGTTCCGGAAGGGGAGGAATTGCGACACGATGTGATGGCAGAGTCGCACGGCTCACGATTCGCGGTACATCCCGGAGGGGACAAAATGTACCAAGACATGAGACGCCAGTATTGGTGGAGCTGTATGAAGAGAGATATCGCTGCGTTTGTTTCGAAATGCGCCACTTGTCAGCTTGTAAAAGTGGATCATCAGAGACCGGCAGGATTGCTACAGCCGTTGGAGGTCCCGGTGTGGATGTGGGAGAGCATATCCATGGACTTTATCACGGGGTTGCCTACGTCGCAGAGGGGTCACGACTCCGTTTGGGTAATTGTGGACAGGTTGTCCAAGGTCGCTCACTTTTTACCCGTAAGGACTGACTACACTACGGGACAGTATGCCCAGCTCTTCATTTCAGAGATTGTGAGACTTCACGGTGTGCCCCTAAATATCGTGTCTGACAGAGACAAGATATTTGTTTCGAGGTTTTGGGAGAGTTTCCAGGAGGCAATGGGCACGGAGTTGCGGTTGAGTACAGCTTATCATCCGCAGACCGATGGGCAGACCGAGCGCACAAATCAGATGTTGGAGGACATGCTACGCATGTGCATTATTGACTTCGGGGGTGGATGGGAGCAGTACCTTCCACTGGTGGAGTTTGCTTACAACAACTCCTATCAGTTCAAGATTGGCATGGCTCCGTTTGAGGCGTTGTACGGTAGGCCTTGTCGTTCCCCAGCATGTTGGTTAGAGGTGGGGGACAACAAACTACTTGGGCCGGAAGTGATTCAGGATACTTCGGCAAGGATTGAGTTGATTCGGAGTCGCATTCGGGTAGCTCAAGACAGGCAGAAGAGTTATGCTGATGCGAAGAGGTTTTTCAGAGAATTCCAAGTGGGGGACCAGGTTTTGCTCAGAGTATCTCCTATGAAGGGGATTATGCGTTTCGGGAAGAAGGGGAAGTTGGCACCAAGGTATGTGGGGCCGTTTCCTATTATTGAGCGGATCGGACCAGTTGCGTATAGACTTGGGTTACCGGAGCATTTGCATAGGAATCACGATGAGTTCCATATTTCCTCGCTGAGGAAATACCTTAGAGATAATTTGGCTCATTCTCACATTGCTGTGGAGGACATCGATCTCCAGCCGGATAGCTCCTACGAGGAGGGGCCAATTGCTATTTCGGACCGAAGCGAGAGGAAACTGCTGTCAAAGATAGTCCCGTTAGTACGTGTTCAGTGGCGACATCACAATGTCGAGGAGTCCACATGGGAGCGCGAGGATGAGATGCGCGAACGCTATCCAGAGTTATTTTTAGCAGGTACTTTCTAGTTTCGAATTTCGGGACGAAATTCAGTTATTAGGGGGGAAGTATGTAATACCCCGTACTTTTGGCTATATTTATTTTTGGGATTAATTAATTAAATGCGTATTAATTGGAAATTAATCCGGGTTATAAATACTAACGAGATGCGAGTTGGTATTTGATTATGTGCATACATGTTTTGATATATGTAATTGGAATTACGAAAGTTGTCGTGAGATTTATATACGGCTTTTTAGAAATTTTGTTGAGGCGTGTGGAACCGCCGCGTCACAGTGTAATATTTTGACTATAAAAGTGAATTTAAAATCTATAAACCGTATGGTCGTTTTGAGTGCGCCAACGCGTCCGGAAGGGTCGAGATAGTAAGAAAACACTAGCCGGGGGTGTAGTTTGGATTCCGGGGTATTTTTAGGCCATACCGGCAACTTAAAGGGTATTTTGGTAATTTTACATTTTGAGAAATTAAAAGTGACGAAAATTGGGAGTTTTAATCTGATTTGGATTTAACCCACTAAGCCCATTAACCAAACCATATTAACCTAGAAGGCTACGTAGGTTATTAGAAGAGTTTTCTAAGTTTTCCAAATCAAACCCTAGCCACCTTAAGCCACCATTGGAGAAGAAGCTTGGAGAGAGGGAATTCTGCAGAAAAAACTCTATCAAACCATCATCCAAACTCAGAGACAACCAAGGCAAGTGACTTAATTCCATTTAATTTCAAAGAATGTTCCTTCCATGTTAGAAAAATTCGAATTTTGTGTTTGTTCTTGGTGAAATATGAAAACCCATGTAGTTTGGAGTTTAGAACTTGAAAATCTTGAAGAGAATTGCATGTAGAATGATAGGTAGATGATTATTCTCATGATAATTGTGATTAGAAGAAATTAAAACGGATTAAATTCTGGGATTTGATGATGATATAAATCTAGGGTTCATGTTCTTGATAAAATTGGGGAAAAGTATAAAATCTTGTGATTTAATGATGTTTAGGATGCATTAATGCCTTAAAAGATGTTAGTTTATGACCTTAGCATGTTTTAGGATGATTAGAGAACTTAAAACATTGTTGGGACGAACTTTGGAGAAGATTTGAGGAGTAGAAATGGATGAAAAACGTAACTAAGAGAATCTGGGACGAAACTGGCAGGTCGTTAGAAGCCCCTACCCAGGTCGTTCGAACGAGCTCGTTCGAACGAGCTTCTAACGAGTTGACCAGTCTCTTCTAACGAGGGGTAGTTTCGTTCGATATCTCGTTCGAACGAGATATCGTTAGAAGGTACAGTTCGTTCGAACGAACTGGAATCTCGTTCGAACAGTCTCGTTCGAACGAGACTTCTAACGAGTTGACAGAGGGATCTCGTCCGAACAGTCTCGTTCGAACGAGACTTCTAACGAGTGGACAGTTTGGGCCTTTTTGGACTGTTTTGATTTTTGGAGTTCCGTAAACTTGTTCGAGGATATAGATAACATTCCGAGGATGATGTAATGATAGAATTGGGACTTTTGGGTATTTATGAGAAGGAAATTATATACGAGAGTTATATTAAATGGACGGTTTGGGTTGAGACGTGAGTGTCTACTACGACGTGAGAATAGATTATGGCGCGTATGATGTTAAACCGGAATAGTATAAATTGCGATAATTATATATTGGTACTAGAATGAGAATAGTACTACGATTAAACTACGTTGATTACTAAGATACGTGTTTACTTAGTATTGGTATATGAATTGTGTGTATGACATACCTACCATACTTGCTATCACGGGAGGTTTGCGTTCGCTTAGGGCCCTCTAATCCTTGTGTTGCCCGGATTTAGACTGGTTACCTTGATGAACATAGGTCATAGAAAGACTTATTGAGATATTAATAAGTCCGCTGATCGTAGGAGCGTAGGTATGTGCGTGACCTATGTGATGTGACTGTGTTCGCCTCCATTGTTTGTGATGTTGTTATCTGTGAACTATTCCTGAGAGATTCGGAATATGTAATCCTTATGTACGTGATGTACCGGGATGGATAGCAGAGTATGTGTGCACCACAACTTAGTTCTCGGGGTGCTTATATTGTATATTTATGATGTGAATAATATACACTTAATTACTGGGAACCTTCATGTTAATGTTGTGAATATAATTACGGTATTGTTTCGAGAAATATAACGAGTTAACTGATAGTGATATATATATTGCATATTGAGCATCTGAGTTTACGTTAAAACCCTACTTAATTATGAGCGTTATAATGTTAATAGAACCGAGTAATATGGGTAGGACCTATGATAGTCTAGCTAGAGATGATGTCACTTAGCTAGTGGTTTGTGTCGTTATAGATGGGTACTTACGTTAGGAGTGCACAGTTAGACGAGAGGTGAGAATATCATGTGAGTGCACGTCCTAACATGTACTTTGCATTTAATGTTTTAAATGTTTTTAAAGCACTTGCAGGTTTTTAAAATATAACTCCACATTCGGGCTCTAACCCGTTTGCTTTTCAAATCTATTTTTCTTTGTAAAACCATTTTAGGTGCCCAGCCACAAGGACACCATGCATAGGACATTCATTCAGGTGACGAGCTGTAGCTGTTTGTGGAAGCTACAGGGATTTGCTTGTAGACGCCTCTATTACTTGGATTCCAGATTCATTATCTATCAGTTGTAGGGCATGTTGCCCATTTCTATTAGGGTTACATTTCCATTTCAGTTTCAGACTTTAGCATGTACTGTTTTAGTATTCAGTTTACTTTTCAGTTGTCGGATTGTAGTGAGGAGTTTTTACTCCATACTTTAATTACTTTATGTGATGGTTATTCTTTTTACTTCAGCTTGGTGAATGGTGTTATTATTCTTTATTACACTTGTTGCATGTTAATCGGACTTTAATTAAAATTTGGCACTTACTTTTTAAATACTAGGTGGTTAGTAATCATTAAAATGTTTTCGACAGTGATGCTATTAACTGGACCAACTTGGCATTTTGAATTAATTTAATAAATGAGTAGCTACCCGGTATTTAATTAGTCGGGGTGTCACAGTTTTATAATTGGATTTAATAAAATGGAAATAAGGTTTTAAATGGTTTTGACACTTAGCCTAATTATTTAGGGTGTTTAAATTGGAAAAGTATTTTTACGACAGTGATGCTAAGAATGAACCAACTGTTCACCTTGATTTTAATTTAATAAATGAGTAATCGGCCGGTATTTAATTAGGCGGGGTGTCACAGGTGATAGATACTTGCCTGGAAATTTGATCTCTGATTTGTGGAAGAAAAAGGTGTGGTTGTGATCCCCTTTGCGCGATCTACGAATTGGCGTTTTGGACATTAGTTTTAGGTTGTGTTAACCCTAAGAGATAACAATTAACATATGACATAACCCTTGAAAATTCGTGGGTTTAATTACCCATAATTACGAAATGTCCAAAACGCCCTCCCGGGGTACTAATTAGGCCTAAAAACGCCCCGAGACCCAAACTAAACCCCCGGGTACACTTTTCTGACTATCTCGACCCTTCCGGACACTTTGACGCACTCAAAAGGACCATACGAGCAACTTATAATTTATTCACTTTTTATAATAATAATTTAGTCCCCACACGACACAGGCGCGTCCCGACCTAAATTTCCATAATTGCCATTTTATTCACAAGTGACAATTTTTATAAAATAAATCTCATATATTACTATACTCATTCAGTAACATTCAACAATTTCAATAATTACTAACTCTCGTCACGCTAGTAAATATTTAAAATAACATTCCGGATTAAAATTAAATTAATTTATCTCAATTAAATTTAATAAATCCCTAAATTTAAAAGCCATAAAAATACGGGGTATTACATATGGGTCTTATGAGTTTTGGGTTATGCCATTTGGACTAACCAAGGCGCCAGCTGTGTTTATGGACTTAATCAATAGGGTGTTCAGAGAGTTCTCGGATCAGTTTGTCATTGTCTTCATTGATAACATCCTGATTTATTCTCAGACTGGGGAGCATGTCAAGCATCTGTGTAGGGTTTTGCAGACTTTGCGCGAGCATCAGTTGTACGCTAAGTTTGAGAAGTGTGGGTTTTGGCCGCATGAGGTACAGTTCTTGGGTCACATTGTATCTGACATGGGGATATCAGTGGATCCGAGTAAGGTGTTAGCAGTGAGGGAGTGGAGCCAGCCCACGACACCGACGGAGGTGCGCAGTTTCTTGGGGTTAGCTGGGTAATACCGATGATTTATTCGCGGGTTTTGGAAGATTGCGGGCCCGTTGGTCGACTTGACTAACAAAGGGGTACCGTTCACCTGGGATAACGCTCATCAGTTAGCTTTCGATGAGCTAAAGGACAACTTGACTTCAGCACCAGTTTTTGCACTGCCCAGACCGGGAGTGGAGTACCATGTTTTTACTGATGCGTCCCTACAGGGACCTGGGGGTGTGCTTCAGCAAGAGGATCAGGCTATAACTTATGCTTCCCATAAGCTTAAGCTTCATGAGAGGAATTACCCCACCCACAACTTGGAGTTAGCGGCAGTCGTGTTTGCTTTACGGATTTGGAGGCACTATCTATTGGGGGACAAGTTTCGCCTATTCACAGATCATAAGTCACTACAATATTTGTTCACTCAGAGAGAGAGTTGAACATGCGTCAGCGTATGTGGCTAGAGTGTGTGAAAGATTACCAGTTCGACCTCCAGTACCACCCGGGGAAGGCTAACGTGGTGGCAGATGCGTTGAGCCTTAGACCAATGGGGGAGGTGGCAGAAATTTGGAATGCGAAATGGAAGGAGCTGGGATTCAGTTGTCAGGTCATTCATGTCAATTATGACCGTTACAGCCAGTACGGATGGGTCTCCTTGATTTTTGCGGAGGTTGGGAGCAGTATTTTCCACTGGTGGAGTTTGCGTATAATAACTCCTCTCAGTTTATGATTGGCATTGCACCATTCGAGGCGTTGTACAATAGACCTTATCGTTCGCCCGCTTATTGGCTAGAGATGGGGGACAACAAACTTCTCGCACCAAAGTTGATTCAGGATACCTCGGCCAAGATTGAACGGATTCGGAGTCGCATACAGATAGCTCAGGATCGACAAAAGAGCTATGCCGATGCCAAGCGGTTCTTCCTAGAGTTTAGTGTGGGGGACCATGTGCTGCTACGTGTATCTCCTATGAAGGGGATAATGAGGTTCGGGAAGAAAGGGAAGTTGGCAACAAGGTATGTTGGGCCATTCCCTATCATCGGGCGGATTGGGCCAGTTGCTTATAGATTCGGGTTACCGGAGTACTTGCATCGGATTCATGATGTGTTCCACATTTCTTCGCTGAGGAGATACCTCCGGGATGAGTTGTATCACAGTCGGGTCGCATCGGAGGAGATTGATTTACAGTCCGATATTTCATACGAGGAAAAGCCCGTTGGTCGGAGGTAGTTCCACTTATACGTGTTCAACGGGGGCATCATAATGCTGATGAGTCTACTTGGGAGAGCGAGGAGGTGATGCGGGACAAATATCCAGACTAATTTATTCCAGGTATTTTTAAAAATTTTCGGACGAAATTCAGTTATTAGGGGGGAAGTATGTAACACCCCGTATTTTTAATGATTTTTATATTGGGATTAATCAAATTGAATTGGAAAATTACTCCGGATTAAATGAATATTAATTAGCGTGACAAGGGTTAATATTTATTTGTACGAATCATATTGGGTATTACTTAGTGAACAAGTGATAAATTATTAAGAAAGCATTATAATTGTTGCGAGTGAAAAAATACGGCAGTTATAGTAATTTAGTCGGGACACGCATGTCAGTCGTGTCAGGATTTTTCTAAAAATATTTTGATTGTATTTTGACATATATTACATTTTTGAATTTATACTATTCAAACTTTTTAATAGATGTCGATTAGAAATTTTTCACTTTTTATTTTATCCCAAAATTTCTTATTTTGAGGATGTTTTCAATTTTTTTGAAAACATTTTAGAAAACAAGTGGGAACTCAATCTGCATTTCTAGTATCAATAGGCAAACTCGTATTCGTATATGATTGATGTATGTAAAACATTAGGCATAATCTACGAAAAAACATTAGACGATAAATATGAGATTCATTTAGCAAATTATAGCCGCATGGCTGGTTGAAGAATCTGACAAATGCAACATTACCCTTGAAATTCAATCTCGCACTACAACGCTACAAATATAATTATTTTTAAGGACGACAAAGAGTTTTTTTTTTTTGGGGGGGGGGGGGGGGCAATTTGGGATTCATCCCAAATATAAAGGAGAGGGTACAACCATCCTAAAAGATTTAATGGGACGGTATACTAGAGTCATCCCTAAAGGCTTATATGTATACCTAAGGGACTTTTTAAGAAATATCCAACCCAATTCAAAAGTATGTAAAAATTGAACACACCGCATAATTTTATAAATTTACCCCCTTTACTAAAAAGACCATGAAAACTTACCATTATGCCATTCGATAACTCAAAAAAAAACTCATTACCTTTTTAAAGGTCCATAACTTAAAATCTACAAATCCAAGATTCAAACATTTATATATTTGAAATTTACTTGTCGAAATTTATCCAACAGCACCCATATTCCACATTTTTAACAAGAAATCGAAACAGATAAATTTACTATTTCACTTAAACCTCCATTTTTTTGACGAAAACTCCATTTTTTTCGACGAAAACCTTCTTCTCCAGCGTTGGCGCGAACCAAAAAAATAAAAGAAATAGGCTGAGATAGAGAGAGAGAGAGAGAGAATTCGACAAGAATTACATGAATTTTAAATGAGTAAAGGTATAAATATAAATACCTCTTTAACTAAAACAAATAAAATTACATGTACTCTCAACTTTAAAGGGACCACACAAATAAATGTTATAGTATCACAGGGCTTATATTTATAAACTTGGAAAACAGTGACCAATAAATCCAAATATAGAATGGAACATGACCTTGAGTTTAATTCTCTAATAATTTAATTAGGGACGGCTGTACCATGACCTAAATTTTGGCTCCAAAAGGCTAGGGATGTATCCGATTTTAGGTACCACACAAGATCAGTCATAAAAAATTCTATTAAAGACGTAATTATAGGATTTTCATAAAAATGTAGAGCAAATCATTAGGGATATACATAAAAGCTATTAAAGTCATATAGCACAAAATAGAATGAAAGTATGCACAACTAATACCACTAAAAATAAAAACTACTTATTATGTAACATTAAATTCTGAAATGGTGTCCACAAACAAATTACTAAAATCTTAAATGATGTCCATAAAAAACAAATCAATCCGATACAAACAAGACTTCTATGATGTCCACACATAATGCCGTCTATAACAACAAAAACTTCAAAAAAAATATATACACGTGATGAAAAGTGTCGGATCTCCAATCAACCACTTCTTAACATCGCAGTAATTGTTTGTCTTCAAAGGATGCGCACTTGCATTTCTTTTTGAACTATTAGTACCTAAATATATAAAGGAAGAAAAAAACAATAATTAGACAGTTGAGAAATGAAATAGACGAAAACAAGATAATTATTCACTTTGAACAACTGAAAATAACTTGATTTTAAAAATAACATTCACATTAACAAAACCTAAAAGTTCAACCCAAGTAATAAACCTTGCAATTATGAAATAATTACCCTACAACGGTCTCATTACACCCCTAAAAATATCCCAAAAACAGCACTAAAACTGGCCTATAAGAGTCTTGTTACGCATCAAAGATATCCTCAAAATAGCTCCACAATTCCTCATAAACAGCACCCAAAAAAAGGCCCAATAACATGCCCCAAAACAGCCCAATAACATACACCCAAAAAAACAGCCCTACAACAGCCTCGTTACAGCCCAATAACATGCCCCACAGCGATTGGGTGATGAGTCGCTAACAAGAACAAAGGTAGTGAAACATATGAATGCATCTTCACATTACATCTCCACATGGACTGTGTGTGTTTTTGCTTATATTAAGCTTATTAATAGTGTTCTTTTTAGCGTATTTAAATTCATTTTTTTAACCCGCGTTGCACATGCACCGTGTGCCTAACAGTTAGTGATAAGAAATGTTACTTGAGCTGATCACATGAAAAGATTCATGTAAAATTCTATAAGATAAGTAAAGTGGTTGTCTTAATTACCTGAATCGGACCAGCCGAGAGCATCCGGTAAGGGAATGCCACCTTGCCGAATCAAATTGATAAAAGCACTTTAGCCTGGTTAATTTTTTCATGCCTCGGCACAAACCTCAACATGAACTTCTTGATTGAGAATTTCACGCTCATCGGCCTCCTAAAATAACTCAACAATCTCCTCCTCATAATGCTGAGATGATGGCGATGCACTTGATCTTTAAGGTGCGGTCTTCTAATATTTAATTCCTCACTTCCACATCATTTTTCTCATCTTCAAGTGACTCTTCCAACATCCTTTCTATCACCTCCTACAGATTGAGAACAGATTACACAAATAAATTACATACAAAACCCATATATATGTTGTTTAAACAACGTTTCTTAAAATTCAATTATATATTGTACATGAAAGAAATATTGAACATGTGTATACCTCTTTTTCGGCTGACCATCAGTAAACTATAAGATTTTTTTATCTTTCCTGTATACCTCCAAACAGTAAGTTCGCAAGTTGACAAACCTAGCACCTTCATCTAATACATTTTCATGTGGAAAAAAGTAAATCACGAAACTATGTCAATTTGAACTAAATATGTATATGAAAACACAAGTTTAAATGATGCTGGCTGACCTCTTCTATCACTCATGGAAATGACTTTTTTGCTATCTTAGGGTAGCAATAGATATTTGCTCGATTTTGAGAGTTTTGATCTTGCAAGAGAATTTATATGATGTTAGAAAACAAAAGATAATAACAAATTGAATATTGGACATGACTTCAAAATTAAGAATCACCACAAACTTATACCTTTGATTTTTCTGTGCTCCAATGCTCCACCAAATTTTAGCATTGATTACTGTCGGCATTGGGGGGGGGGGTGTCATTATCTATTCGCTCCTCATCTGTCTCGAATTTCTAGTAATAGTTCTCCTATATGTGCCTTGAAGAGCTTCCACTGCAACCCAATTTTCTTTAGACAAAGTCCGTGTAAGCATTGAATTTTTCTAAGAACAATTAGCAACAAAAATAATCAGAATACTTATAATTTTATGTACTCAAACACAAGAAACAAATTTTACTTGCACATTTTCCCAAATTATTGGAGACGGTGAGACTCCATTTTATCCCAACCAGGAAACAAGTTCCCTTGTCGTGCAAAATAATCCGATTGAGTTGCCAACTTTGTGCATCATCACCAATTGGTTGACAATTTTCATTCCATTCAATTATCTTTATACCCTTGCCCCATCCACTCCACATTTTTGCACTCCCACTACCTCATCGCCTAGAGGATGAGATACGTACCTACAAAAAATAGTTGATTAATACAATACGAAAACTATATGCATATCACAATAAAGTACCACACGAAGATTCATAAACAAGGAAATGATTCACACACTGCCTACAACCCCTACAGGTACTTTAACTGTGCGGTTTTGTATCAACCTACTGAGAATTCACCAACAGCAAACCATCATACCACTTATCGTAAGTGATTGATGCATATAATGAAATATTCAAGAGATAATAATACATTAACAATAAAATATTAGAAATATTTAAGAGATTACATTAACAATGCTGATTACGGTTGAAATATGAGATTTATTTTGAGTGCCGATGAGATCTGAGAAGAAATATGAAAACGAGATATGTATGCTTGAACATTGTCAATAGTTTAACACAATCAGATCATGTGTGTGTGTGTGTGAGAGAGAGAGTGAGTGAGAGAGAGGGAGAGAGAGAGAGAGAGAGAGAGAGAGAGAGTGAGAGAGAGAGAGACCGTGTGTTGAATCATCGTCGAAAAATAAATTAATCCCAGCTACCAATTGGGAACAGCGTAACCATTGGAAATAAACTCTAATCAAGTGTATCCAGAAAGGTAACCATGCCGTGGTGCATTGTAGCAAGAGTGCGCACGGATGCCTCCACCATCATGGCCGCAGAAAATTCTGTAAAGGAGGACTATCGTGGTTAATCGGGCACGTAAATGTGGCTGTCACCGACTCCATTTGGATTGAGCAAAAATTATGGAAGTCACCTTGATTCATCGTGAAAAAAAGGTATGGAATTTGTCAAACGCAACTGAAACCCAACGGCCTTCAACTCAGTTCAAAGTTTATCTCGAGAAGGGGACCTCCTGCCGGCACCTGATCTGGTTTTGGGGCTCATTGATTTTCACATTGAGAATGGTTCCAACTAGTGTGTCTATTCAGTTGAGACCCACCAAGATAGGGCCCGACTGGAAAAAGATCTCAAAAGTATCTAGGTAGATCTGCAATCAGTTCAGAGCTGATACGGGATTCCGCCCAGGAGGTCTAAAAACTGACACCAGGTCTAACCAGCACTGAGATGTATGGAGGGTCTGCTGTAAATTACAGTCATTTTATGCTCTTGAAAATCATGGAGCTCAGAGATGGCATTGGTTGAAGATCCATGTGATCAACCGGGTCTGCATATGACGAGCCACGTCAGTTCCTGAGATCCCCAATGTGTTCATTTTCAGATCCATCTTCATCTCACTTACGTTGTGAACGGAGCAGGGGCCAAATTCCATATGGATTAATCACCATGTTATAAACCAATCCTTCCTTAAGTATGGCCACGTCAACTATCAATGGTGAAATTTGTCTCTTCAATAAGAGTTATACACAATATATCCCCCAGGATGATTTGCTATCTTTAATTTCCCAAGTCATCTTTATGGTTCTATGGGAAATGTTGTATGGAAAATTAAATATTAACGCAGTTCAAATACCAGACTTAATAGCAAAACGCACCTCCTACGATCTAATTTGCACTCCGAAAATCTGGGCATTCAACAATTGACCATCGAGTCGTCCTCCGGCAGTTTCACACAGTAGGATAATCGATTATAAAAATTTGTTCAGCTAACTATTCTGTTCCTCGGTGCTTAACACCTGGGTGTATACCCCACGCTCACAGTGCCATTAACAATTAGCCAAGGCAATTGCGGATAGAGATGGTTATGGCCACTTAATGTAAATCTTTAGGTCAAAGACAATAGGGAAATCGAGAAGGGGGAAAAAATAATTAATTGGCAAATAAATAGAATGAAAAATTGAAAGAACCCACTTATAAGTTCTTCGACATCTCAACCTTCCTGCTAAAATTGAATCACAATCAGGTTTATAACCTTCATCCTTCATTAACTTGCTTAATTGCCTCACATCTGCAAGTATTTCTTTAGTTTGTGGATGCATCTGGTCTCCAACAATGAACACATGACATGATTCTTCAGCTCAATCCAGCGACACCCAGGCTCCTTACTCACCCCTCGAAGATTCATCAT
Organism: Sambucus nigra; assembly: GCA_949130495.1. Taxonomy (NCBI): domain Eukaryota; kingdom Viridiplantae; phylum Streptophyta; class Magnoliopsida; order Dipsacales; family Adoxaceae; genus Sambucus; species Sambucus nigra. The sequence continues at coordinate 404,339,631 of OX422211.1, forward strand.
CCTTCTTACCCACTCAACAGCTTCCCAACAGCCCAACTGTATAAATACTTGACAACACATAAGCTGACGATTCTTGTGAACCCAACTCCATTAATTTTTCTAGACCATATGCTTCAAATCGTAATTACGATAATTTCGACAAGCACTTATTAATATTGATGTGAATAAAGGCTTTATCGTCATTTTTTTACTCTTTTATTCTATCTTTTATTTTTAGTATTGCGTTGTATTTTTCTTTTGGTTAGTATTTAGAGGTGGGAAGAACAAGTGGCATCAAGGAACATAAATGTAATATGTTATTTCCTTTAGCTTAGAGCCCAAGCTACTTCCCACCTATAAATACTCTTTTGTAGCCTCATTTGAGGCATTCTTCCCTTTTGAGATATATTGATTTGAGAGAGTTTAGACGAGAGTTGTCCTCTTCTTGCACACATTTGATGTCATTTATGTCAATTGGTACCAGAGCCTCGTTGGTTCTTCCCGTTGTTGTTATAAAACAAAAACTCGTAAACAACGTCAAGATGGGTCCAAGAAAGAAGTACGCCCTCGTGGAGGCTCCCAATATGCGTATTGAGGAGGTTCTCAACCGGTTCGTAGCTCAAATGGATGACTCCAACGCCCGTCTTCCACCACTGTGAGCCACCCACCACCATTAGCCCGAACCCTAATTCACCAAATTCTACTCATTCCACACCACTACCACAAAGAAACCCAAATTCTACAAACCCTAATTTCCCTTATAACCAACCTGGAACCACCTCAGGCGGTAAACCCCATCATACTTCTTCAGCCACTCCAATCAGGCTTGCACACTGCTCGATCGTGCACATCCGGAGCCCCAACCAGTCGATCTACTATACCTGAGACCGTACGTTGCCGACCAGCCATTCACACCCTTCCCCGGTGCAAAATGAACAAATCTGGGGCACTAAACAGCTGTACGACCCCACCGGAGGCTGCCCAGCATCGGGTAGTCAAAACCGCCTGCCGTTGACGTCAAAAACCCTAAACGGGTTAACCCGCCGCACTAGAGGGCTCGCCAACCAAGTATTGGTCTACCCCACTCAGATTCGGAACTCTGAACATATGATCGGAACAATCGAAGGTCGTCCAGAGCTGGTTCAACAAATCCGACCCTCCCCGAGGCAGAACACTTCAACCGGGGTTCGATCCCCTCCTCCAGTGGTCTGATTTGGCTCACCAACCATTGCAGATCTCATTTGTGATGTCCGGCGCACAAACGGGTCAAATCCGACCTAGTTACCACCAACAAAAGGTGTTCCCAGTAGTTCCAACTTCATCCCGGCAATCAAATATGACACCAACTAGCAAACAGGTCTAAGTGATTTAATCTGGTGCTAGATGACCTCATAGAGGTCAGTGATGAAGATTGTAGTCAGGAAACCCTAGTGTTTCAATCCCTTCACACACATGCTTCACACCTACCTAAGAAACCATAAATACAAACCCAAAACTCCCCGATTATCTTGTGTTTGGAAACCTTCACACACATGCTTCACCAATTGAAAAGCTACACGCCACCCCTCCAAAATTATCAAAACTCATCGAAGAACCTTCCACCACCACCCTAATTACCATTACACCACCATTTACTCCGACAAATGCACCAAGCCTATCCCACAAAACAAATTCAAATTCTTTTACAAAAAGTAATTATAATCGTAAAGGAGAAGTTCAAATCATGTTTTTGTCAGAAAGTAATGAATCCCTGTGTAGATTTGCTCTATTCGGACTAAATTATTGTTATTCTTTTATTAAAAAAAAATTATGGGCACAACATAAAAAAGAGTAGAAATTGTTTGTTAATAGGTTAATTTTATTTGGAAAATAGGAAATGGAGTTTTCAGTGCAAAAATATATTTTGTTGAAAGCGGGGGAATATAGTAGAAAAGAAAAAGGTACGGTTAGGGAGGAAGGGAAGTTTATTTTAAAAACTTCATTTGTATATTGAAAATGGAGTAAATATTTTTAATTGTGAAAAATGGAGCTTCAATTAGATTGGTTGGTCAAAAGAGCATGGCTCATTTATTTAAGAGTAGTAATACACTTACATGCACCAACGAACTACAAATTACAAAATGTGCTTCACATTCATTGTAATATGGTGGGGCCCACACCATGTTACAACAATTATGACAAAATATTGGGTACTTGGTATGTACTAAGTATGTGCAAGAGAAATTTGATTCTATTCATAAATAAATTTTATGGGTACTTGGAGCTTTAATTAGATTGGTTGGTCAAAAGAGCATGGCTCATTTATTTAAGAGTAGTAATACACTTACATGCACTAACAAACTACAAAGTACAAAATGTGCTTCACATTCATTGTAATATGGTGGGGCCCACACCATGTTACAACAATTGTGACAAAATATTGGGTACTTGGTATGTACTAAGTATGAGAGAAATTTGATTCTATTCATAAATAAATTTTATTTAAAATAAAAGAAAACTGGGAGGAAGAATTTCTTTTATTAACTATTAAGTAAAAGGTAAGTTTATTACGATAGAAAAACGAGATTAATTAGTTTTAGTTAGAGATACAAATTTGACGAGGCAAAGGGGTCTATATTGGAAAATAAGTTTCGATGAGAAGCGAGGGGGAACGGTAAGATTCTTTAAAAAAAAATAAAAGATGTGCTTTCACGGCCAGAGGATTATGTGCAAAAAGAGCAAGTATAAGAGTATACGATGATAGATTAAGGATTTTTACTGAAAATTAATTTTTAATATAAATATATAGCGAATCAGTTGAGTATTTAATGTTCCAAATGAACATGTTGACTATTTACTGACTATAGGAGACCAGTTGACTAGTTAAGGTCTCATTGGAGTCATTTGGCTATTTATGGTAGCATATGGGACCCGTTGACTATTTATGGTCGTATAGGGGACCAGTTGACTATTTAAGATTGCGTGGGGGATGACCGACTCTGGAAGATCTCATACCGACTACAAAAGGACATTTAGCGGGTGAATTGACTATTCAAGGTTTCTTAGAGGATATGTTAACTAATTAAGGTCAGATAGGGTACTAGTTGACTATTTATGGATGCATAAGGAACGGTAAACTATTCACACTCGCATAAGGGTCGGTTAATTATTTAAGGTCCATGGGAGACCGCTTGACAATTCAAGGTCACTCAGGAGACGGTAGGATTATTTAAGGTCCCATGGAGGACAGGTTGATTATTTACGGTGGCAACAGGATGTGATTGACCATTTACGATCCACTGGGAGACTGGTTGACTATTTAAGATCGCATAAGCAAACGATTGACTATTTACGGTTATAAAAGGAACCGATTGACTATTCAAAGTCCCACATTGATTATTTCAAGATAAATGAGAGACGAGTTGATCGATTTACTATTTAAGGACGCATAAGAGACCACTTAACAATTCAAGGAAACTTTTATTAAAGAAAAACTTTGACAAGAAAAGTTCAAAGAGGGGTAAGAAGAGTTCAACGAAAAAACAAGTTCTTTTACCAAAAGTAATTTTAATCGTAAAGGAGAAGTTTAAATCTTGTTTTTGTTAGAAAGTAAAGAATGCCAGATATGCTCTATTCGGACAAAATTATTTATATTCTTTTATTAAAATTAATGCTATGGGACCCAACATAAAGAAGACTTGAAATTGTTTGTTAATAGGTTAATTTTATATTGAAAATAGGAAAACAGACTTTTCATCGCAAAAATATGTTTTGTGGAAAAGGGAGGAATATAGCAGGAAAAAGATACTATGGCTAGGGAGGAAGGCAAGTTAAAAACTTCATTCGTATATAGAAAATGGAGTAAATATTTTTAATCACGAAAAATGGAGTTTTAATTAGATTGGTTGGTCAAAAGAGTATGGTTCATTTATTTAAGAGTAATAATAAACTTGCTTACATCAATGAACTACAAAGTACCAAATGTGCTTCACATTCATTGTAATATGGTGGGGCCCACATCATGTTAAAACAGTTGTGACAAAAGATTTGGTACTTGGTACGTACTAAGTATGTATAAGAGAAATTTGATTCTATTCATAATTAAATTTTATTTCAAATAAAGGGAAAGTGGGAGGAAGAATTTCTTTTATTAACTATTAAGTAAAAGGCAAGTTTATTAAGATAGAGAAATGAGATTAAAGAGTTTTAGTTTAAAGATACAAGTTTGACGAGGTAAAGGGGTTTATATTGAAAAATAAATTCTGATAAGAAGTGAGGGGGAACGGTAAGATTCTTTTTTTTTTTAAAGATGTGATCTCACGGCTGCAGGGGTATGTGGGAAAAGAGGATGTAATAATTAGAGTATTAGAGAAAGGACGGAGACAGATATATTGTGGAACCCTGTTAAGAACTAAATTAATAAAGGGCATATATGATTATCAAATTTTTAAAGAAAATTAAAAGTATAGGAGTATAGGATAATAGATTAAGAATTTTTATTGCAAAATAACTTTTAATATAAATATATAGGGAAATGTAAGGGTATAAAAACGAGAGTTAAAGAGGAGGGCTAAAAAAACAGACGAGTATATCTGAATTTAGCTGACTTTAGCAAATTTAAATAGACGATTAAGGTCCCCGGGACACCGGACTTCTTATACAAAGAGTTTAGAAGATAAACAACATATTTTAGAAATTAGTACCATAAACCTTAATTGATTATTACTATTTCAGATTTTGGTATCATGTCTACCAAAGACTTTGGTTGAAAATATGCGTACTTTAAGGAGGGCAAAAAGGGTCTTAGTTGTAAATTTGGTGACCACAAGTCAAGTGGAGGTATAACTTGGCTAAAAAGACCACTTAACGCATACCCACAATGGTATTACAGCTTGCAAAAAAGTTTCCAGATGTAAAAGCTAGCTGAATGTTATGCTAGAATAATTACAAGCAAGCAAAAGCTAAGCAAAATAATTTGTTGGGGGAGACGGGTGATCATTCGGCAAAGAGTTCGAGTTATGGTGTTAAGGAAGAAGTCCCAAGTAGTGGGGCTGGTAGCAATCAATTTAGTGGTCCAATGAACAAGGTTGTTGATTCCAAAGTTACGCAAATTGCAGCCAACACAACAATATCTCATTTTTCTACAGCATTTCTCACTCTCCAATGTCTTTATAAGCATAAAAAAGCATAGATATTATGTTTTCTTGGGGCAGAATTTTCTCAAGCAAAGAAGCCGAAGGGAAATTTGGGAAGAGAATTATGGTGAAATACCTAAAATTTTGGTTGCGTGTAGCTTCTAGTCACTTGTTTTTTTTTGGGAAAAATTATGTATATTAGAAATCAGGAAAGCAATTTACAAACAATAAACAAGGGGGAACCACAGTCCTAGGGGCATACCCCAAAGGACACAAACTACCAAACACAAAACAAATCAACTAAGATAACACCGATTCGGGGATGTCCCAGTTCATACATGCCATCCAGTTGGTGAAGCTTCTCCTATTGTTCTTCCACTTAGAGGCCCTCGCACAAACCATAGCAACAATATCTCTGACAATCATCTCACAATCCTTGGCCCTTCCTTGGAAAAATCTCGCATTCCTTTCCAACCAAAGACAATAGATAGTGGTGGAAAAGGAAATACACCTAAGTCTATTATAGAAGCTCTTGCCCACATATTCGGAACTAGCAAACCCCAGCTCGCCCTCCCAGTTAAGTGCCTCTCTGTCCTCCTGGTTCTTAAATCTGACCTCGCGCCAAACCTCTTTGGCAATTTTACACTCTAAAAACAAGTGTTCCCGGTTCTCCACCTCCTCGCCACAAGTACAACACAAGTTACTGTTGGAAATACCCCATCTAAACAGTTTATCTCTCGTGTGTAGAGCATCCCTACATATGATCCATAAACTAAAAGCACATTTTGGTATATTATTCTTATTCCAAATCAACTTATGACAATTGAACACAGGACGAGCAATAGTAAGAGCCGCAAACGCTGCCCCAATGGAGAAACCATCCCGATTGGAATTCCACACCACCTCATCACTAACCCCTTGGCGAATACTCGGTAGCTCAGCATTCCTAATCTCCAAAAGCTCCCAAGTAACAGAAGAAGGCCACCTCCATCTCTCCCCATAAATAAAGTCCGCCACTCTAGCTTTGTGATTGCTAGCCGCATCGTAAATAAGTCTTCCCCCATAACGATCAAATAGAGGACCTAACGGATGCCAGTTGTCGTGCCACACAAAGGTATCTTCGCCATTGCCAATATTGGACCTGATAAGAGGCTTGGCCACCTCCCTCAACTGCATCAGTTTCCTCCAACACCAAGAAGAGTCACTTGGAATACTAATGGCCCAAATACTTCTATTCTTGATCTTATACACATTACACCATTTGACCCATAGGCAATCCTTCTTACTACAGAGGTTCCACAGAAGCTTAAGAATAGCAGCTCTGTTCCATAATTCCACATTCTTTATGCCCAACCCCCCTTCCTCATGACTGCACGACAGATCATCCCACGACACCTTCGCCCCCGTATGTTTGGAATCAGAACCCGTCCACAAGAAGTCCTTCAAAAGTTGGTCGATTCTTCTAATAACCCCTTTCGGCAGAATGAACAGGCAAGACCAGTAGACCTGAATACCAAACAAGACCGATTTGATGAGCTGCAGTCTCCCAGCAAAACTGAGGAACCTGTTAGTCCAACACTTAATCCTCCCCGTAATTTTATCAATCAACTTCTCACAATCCACAGCTTTAAGCCTAGTAGTGATAAGAGGAACCCCAAGATACATGAAGGGAGGGGAACAATGGGAGAAGCCAAAAATCTCCCCCAACCTGTTCACCCCATCGACATCGACCCCATAGCAATAGAAACTAGATTTGTTAATATTGGGGTGAAGGCCAGAGATCGAAGAGAAGGCCACAATAGCCCTCTTCACAATGCTACACGAAGCAGGGTCGCCACCACACAGAATGATCAAATCGTCCGCAAAGCAAAGATGATTAAGGCCCACCTCCTTGCATCTAGGATGAAAACTGAACTCCGGATTGAGGCAAGCCTTGTCCATAATACACGAGAAAGTATCCATAACAAGCAGGAATAAGAAAGGAGAGATAGGATCACCTTGTCTCAGCCCCCTCTTCCCCTCAAAGAAGCCATGTAAACGCCCATCCAAGCTGATAGAGAATCTAGCCGTGGTAATACACTCCTCGACCCAACCAACAAACATAGCCGGGAACCCAATATGCATAAGAAGGTTGAGCAAAAACTCCCAGCTAACAGTATCATAGGCCTTGAGAAGATCAATCTTGAGGGTACACCTAGAAGGGGACAGCTCGCGGTGATAATTCCTCATAAGCTCCTGAAGCAATAAGATATTGTCAGAGATGGATCTACCCTTCACAAACGCGGCCTGGCTCTGGTTAATGAAGGAAGGAAGGATGGGTTTCATTCTCTCGGCCAAAATTTTGGAGATACACTTGTAGATGGTGTTGCAACACGAGATGGGCCTGAAATCATGCATACCAGAGGGAGTAGTAACCTTCGGAATAAGCGCCAAAGCAGTACAGTTCCATTGCCTGGGCAGGTAGCTACACTGGAAGAAGAAGGTAATGGCATCAATCACATCTCCCCCCACCACGTCCCAATTCTTCTTAAAGAAGCAAGCATTAAAACCGTCCGGCCCAGGAGCTTTATCGGACCCAATGGAAAACATGGCATTCTTGATCTCCGCATCAGAAATGGGAGCCTCCATAGCAGCCGCCTAATCACCCGTGATTCTCTTGCACACCACATCGTTAAGAATCGGAAAGGGGCCCACACAGGCATTGGAAGTGCCAATTAGGTTGCTGAAATAATCAACAGCCACCTTAGCCACATTCTGACTCCCCTCAATTCTCACACCATGGTCATCCACGACACTAAGGATCTTCCTTCTGACAGTAGCCTGGTTAGCCTTCTTATGAAAGAACGCATTATTACCATCCTCCAGCTGGAGCCATTTAACCCGAGACTTCTGCTTGAAAAAAGACTCCTCCGCCTCCCTCAGCTCTAAATACGTGTGAAGTTTGACCCTCTCTTCCAGGAGCACCTCATTGTTGCACCCATCAGTATCAACTCTAGTCTGAACCTCATCCAGTAAAGACTTAGCCTCCTCCACCCTACCAGAGATGTTACTAAAAAACTTCTTGTTGAAATCTTTCAGCCTCGATTTAACTCTTCGCAGCTTCTGACTCAGCCTAACCATAGGATTCCCCTCACCATCATCCTGCCAGGACTCCCTAAGAATCTGATAAAAGTCGCTATGATCCATCCAAAAATTGAAAAATTTGAACGGCTTAGGTATACTCCGCTCCATGGGGGCAAGTAAGATAATGATAGGGCAGTGGTCAGAAACCCCGTGAGGGAGGACAGTAGCTTGACACTCGGGGAAACACGAGGCCCATGTACCATTATGCAAGACTCTATCCAACCTCGACTGGACATTACCAGCTCCCAACTCCTTTTTATTCCACGTAAACCACAAGATACATTGAGAGGCGAGTAATAGTAGCGGGAAGAACATGCAGAAGGGGAAGGGGAAGAAGAATAGATGATTAAGTTTGCTTCTTGGAATATTAGGGGCCTTAATTCCCCCCATAAGCAAAGGGAAGTCAATAAGCTAATTAGGGATAACCACCTTGATCTGATGTGTATGCTTGAAACTAAGGTTAGAAAAAATAACTTGGGTTGTGTGTTGAATAATTGTTGTTTTCAATGGGATTTCTTAAACAACTGCCCGCTGCCGGGGGGGGGGGGAGGGGGAGGGGGGGGTGTTGCCAGAATCATTGTGGCTTGGAACCCCAACCGTGTTGCTGTGAGTTTGATTCAGTCCCATCCCCAGGCCATGCTCTGTAAGGTGGATTTATGTGGGTCTGGGATGAGCTTCTTTGCGTCTTTCATTTATGGGGATAACCTTCCTGGGGATAGAAGACACCTGTGGGATTTTCTGAGGATGAATTCTGGGACTGTGGGAGAGTCTCCGTGGGTTTTATTGGGTGACTTTAATGTTGTCAGATGCCATGATGAGAAAAGAGGCATCCGGGGTATTGATACGACTGCTACTGGCGAGTTCAACCAATGCATTCATGACTTGCATGCTTCTAGTCACTTGTTAGTCGTTTGATTATGAGAAGCCGGCTCTCCCATTGGATAATGGTTGACTTTTGAAGGACCAATTAGGGGCGGGTTTACTTAAGGTTCTATAGGGGACCGGTTAACTATTTTTGGTAGCATAGGTAGCTGGTTGACTATTTAAGATCACATATGAAATCGGTTAACTATTAAGGTCGCATATGAGACCGTTTGACTAATTAAGGTATAATTGGAGAAATGTTCACTATTTAAGGTCCCATTGGGGACCAATCGTCATATAGGGGATTGGTAACTATTTTAAGCCGCACAGAACCAGTTGACTATTAAAGGTTGCATTGTGGACCGGTAAACAATTTAGGGTGGCATACGGATTTTTTGACAGTTAAAGGTCGCTTAGGGGCCGGCTAAATGTAACACCCCGTAATTTTATTGATTTTTATATAGGGATTTAATTGGGATTAATTAAAATTATTTGGAAATTAATTCGGTAAAATAAATATTAATTAGTGACATAAGGGTTAATATTTATTTATATTGAATATTACTTAGTGAATAAGTAATAATAATGATAAGGTAATATTATAATTTTCGTGAGTGAGAAATACGGCAGTTACGGTAAATCGGGACGTGCGTGTTAGTCTTGTCGGTACTTAATTTTGGAAATAAAATATAATTTCACTTTTGATATTTCATAGTCATTTTGAGTGCGCCAGTGTGTCCCGAAGGGCCGAGATAATCAGAAAAGTCTACCCGAGAGTTTAGTTTGGATCCCGGGGCACTCTAAGCCCAAACCAGCACCCCGGAATGGTATTTTGATCTTTTGAAATTTTGGAGGATTATATCAGATGAACGTAAAGGAAACTAGGGTTATCAGTTTCCAAACCAAGGGAGAGTCACGGGAGGAAGAAGGAGAGCCATTCCTAGGGTTCCAAGGCCAAGAACCGCCTTTTTGCACCACCACCACCATCGGATTGTAGATCAGGACGAGGAGAACACCAATCCTATCACCTATTCTGCATAAATCAGACTTCACATTAAGGCAAGAGTTTATCTTGCTGACTTTTGATTTGATATATCATCCATGTTAGAATAGGATGACTTCTTATGAGATTTATGAACTTTGATCTTAAAATTGGAGATATAATTCATAATCTTGGGTATGAATGATAATATAATTGATCCCTGATTTATGTAGATGAATCTTGGTAAGGAATATCATGACATTTTGGAGGAAATCTGAAATTATGTTGAAGTTCTTGAAAATGAATAATAAACTAGGGTTTTTAGAAATTATCTTGATTAAATCCAATTTGGAGTTGTTATACAGGGATTTTATGATTCATATACGTTAAAAAATCATTGATACACGACACCATGACGTTAGAAATCTTTAGTTGGGAGTTTGGGATAGTGTAATGTTGGTTTGATCGCTTAACAATGGTGATTTCTCGTAACAGTGTAGGGAAGAAGATGACAACTACTACTACGACGAATCGATTCGGCTCCTTGGCCGAATCGATTCGGAAAGCGACTCGATTCAGACCAAGGCCGAATCGATTCGGTTTCCCAGAATTGCATAGTTTTTCCCCTTTTTACATAGAACTCATGGAAAATGTTTGGGTTGACCCTTGAATTAATTGTAAGACTCTCTTAAGAGATAATTCTAATTACCACTAGGCTAATTTGGGTTTGAGGTTAGTATCACGAGGAGGGTTAGACTAATAATTGATTTAGCTTAATGGGTAATAAAAGATTATTCGGATATTGATTTCTTAGTATGGAAAATTTAGGGAATGTAGGACCAAGACCAGTAGGCCTTGAGTGGGATTACCTACTGAATTTATTTAAGGGACACTTGGAAACCTTTAGGTTATTGGGAAACACTTAAGATTTTACTACGAGGAGTAATACGCTATGTAGAATATTCGAGAGATACTATCCTACGTACGAGGCATATGATATAAGTTACATGTATACCTATGATTACATTACACATATATATATATGGGTGATGTGTATACCTATTGTTTGCTTTGTATGTGTAATCATACCTAGGCTACTTGCTATCACGAGAGGTTTCACATTGTCGACAGTCTTATTCTGATGAGCCCATATGGGGGGATATTGACTTGTACCTCACGACATAGACCTTAGGGATTGAACACCACTTGTGTGAATGAGGGTGTGGCCGATCATTTGGGTGCGTTAGGTATGAGCGTATCCCAAAGGCTTAGAGCTATGTTCGCCTCCAATATTGTGTGATTTAATTTATGGTTCGAGGGAGACTATCCGAGCCAGTGTCCTTAATTAGTACGTGATGTACTGGGACTTGATAGTAGAGTATACCCACACCGCAGGCCTCCCCCTAGGGTGTGACAACCCGCTCACCAAAATAAGGGGTGGCCAGCCCAATACTCCAATATAACGGAATCATGGATGGAATCATTCTCAGCATCATAATAAAAGTATAGAGTATCCAGGATAACGACCCAATATTTCAGAAAACGGGTTGCCAAAAATTTTGATTTGAAAGTAAATAAATGAAGACAAACAACCCAATTCCTGAAAGATAAGGGAAACCCCAAGACATATATAAATAAGACAACAAGAATACAATAAAGAGACCGAATATGTAACCGGTCGCTACTGATACACCAATAACACACAAGTTCAATAAGTTACTTATTACATTTTATTAGACATTTACAAAAGCTTGGGCCTCTCGCCCGAATAAAAGACTTGATCTTAACTAGAATAAAAATGAAAATGTCTATACCAAATATATCCCGTAATACCCGCAATGCATCACGGCTCGTCGAAAACATCGGAATAGGAATTCAAATCAGGCATCCTTGCGGCGGAGTACCTGAGCAGAGACAAGATGAATATGCAACAAGAAATGTAACCAGGTCAGGGCCCGGTTCTATATGATTACCAGATGAATAAAGAGTATGACAGTTATGTATGATAAATCGTGAAGAAAGAGAAATAAGAAGCAACCTATACAATTTAAAACATAAGCTAAGCAGGAACAAAAATAAGAAGCATTAAACTAAAAACTTCACCAAAGGTGCCAATTATTTCATATATCTTTTCCTTAGCAGGAAGTATATATATATATTCAAAATCTTTTGCTCTTTAAGGAAATTTTATCTCAATTTTACCTTTTGTAAAAATCCTTGCCTTATCAGGAAAATAATCATTTTCAAATTCTCTTTGTGGCATTTACATGTGCTCTTTGTGGCACTCCATCATGCTCTTATGGCATATCAAATACATCAAGTCCCACTTGATTATGAGCTGTTATATTTATATACATATAACGAATTCTAAGACCGCCCGTCCGGGTTTCCCCACTGTGCGCGCCCCTAAATGACCATCATCTTCCAGGGCCTATCATTAGACAACCTGGGCACCTATATCGCAAGACGTCGGGAAGCGGCCATGAGCCTGCGGGGTAGTCAAGACCACACCCGGAATCTCCTACCCATCGCAGAAAAATATACAACAATAAGCGCTCCCATGGCCTAGGACTATATCCACCCTGCATTCATTAGCCAGGGGGCTTCACCTCACGTGCGAACTTCCCTTATGATGTCATTTAGAGAGGTGTGTTTAAGCCATTTTATTTATCATGACAAAATATAGTAAATCATTATTTACCGGTTCCAGGGTTAAGTAAATTATCATTTACTAATATCAATACGATTACCATTTCATTTCCATTCCACGTATATGTTTCATTTTATTCGAAACCGTTATTATTTACTTCTAGTAACAGATAGAACTTATTATCCGGAGCAATACAATAAATTATATTAATACTACAACCTCAGAGGAGTAAATAAACTCTTCATCATCTCCAAGCATTTTAGGATGTTATTTTAAAACCCCAAGGTTATCATCTTCCGAAGGAATGAAATAACTTTCAATTTATTCTCCAAACTCACCTTTATGGCGTTATGATGAACCACCAAGGTTAACATAGCTCAATCAAACTTTCAAAATCTTCCAACATTCTTTTGGGGTGGTAATATAAACCATCAAAACTAGTATAGCTTAATTAAGCTTCTAAGGTCTCCCGAACATAACACTACATCTCCTAGTTTTAATAATAATTAACTAGAAGAAAAGAATGCCCTATCATTAATAGGCCTAACCCCGGAAAAGTCCCCACATAACCCATTCCTAATGTAGGGTAGACAACTAACTCATATCACACTCTAGGACTCTAAGTTTACTTCATTCAAGAAGGTTCCTAATCCCTATATTTAAAGAAAAGAATTGAAATTGAGTTATAAAATTAACTCAAAAACAGCAGGAAAACGAATCGATTCGCCCAAAAAGCGAATCGGTTCGGACTACTAAACCAACTTTCTGCAATTGACCGAATCGATTCGGCCTTAACCCGAATCGATTCGGGTTATGCAGACCTGCCAATTTCCCTTAGCGAATCGATTCGCCCAAAGGGCCGAATCGATTCGGACCTGCAAATCTGCCAAAAATGGCTACGAAGGGTTATGAACCCTAATTTCTCCAAACTTCAATCTCTTCCTATTCATACACATCCAACAACAAAAATCTACCCCAAACTAATCTACATGATTATTAACCATCAAAACCCACAATTTCTTCAACATAAATCAAGACTAGGGTTTAAATCCCACAAATTCTACATTTAAGCCATAAATGGAAATACACAACTATCATACAATTTATGCATCTTAAATCACATATTAGCAAGTAGAAAACTTGCCTTAGGGTTGATATCTCAGATTTATTTGGAGAAGAAGCAATCCCAAATCCTCCATCTTCAATCTCTTTCTCATTTCTCCATTTCTCTTCTTCTTTCTTTCTCTCTTTGTCTCTCTCTATGCTCAAGGCATAAAATGGGGAAAAATAAGGGGATTTTAGAAGACTAAAATCGTGGCTTAGGTTAAAACTCCCAACTTAAATGGTTAACACCACATTAAAAATGACTCGCAAATACGCATATAAGCTAAAACCAGGTAAAAGTGCCCGAAACACAAAAATACAATATGGCACTTATTTTGACTGTTCGCACCTTCCGAGACTAACTACACCCTCTAAACTGGCATCCGGAAATTTTACAAATTATTTCGAGTTCCAATATCATTTAAACTAAAAAGGCCATTTAAAATACATGACACTACAGACATGCAACCTGATGTTATTTACTTTCACATGTAGTAATTATGCATCAAACTAGTAAATATTAACTTTCAATTCATTAAATTAATATTTACTCCAGTCCCCACATTTTATATAATTACCTTATGCGGTAAAATTAGTATAAAATGAGCCTCCCAGAATCGAGGGTTGTTACATACTCCCCCCCTTAAGAGGGAATTTTGCCCCCAAAATTCGGGCATACCCAAATCTGATAAGGGTATACTACTCTAAACTAGGATTCTACCATCCTAAACAAACTCCTCGTTATTGCAACGTCCCAAATGGACCCAGACTAAGGTCGACCCTATCGATCTCAGCCAATCATCATTTGTTCTCTAGTGTAGTAGCACAAGGCGCTCTTCGCTAACCATCGATTCTAACTTCCTATGACGGAACATGATGTCCACATGACTCGGCACAATTAGCCAAATCTTCAGAATTATGTTACATCTCACCTCGGGGCATCCATACTGACTCTAAGTGGCTTAGACCCAACGCCACTCAGCTATCCCCCCGCATCGACGTATCTCATCAAGGCGTATGGCTTAAAAGCCAAAACCCTAAAGAAATGTTCCGAGACCACTCCAAGTCCAAGGAACATATTACCCATTGGTTCCATCCAACGAGCATACGAATTACTCAACTGACCGCGCTAGGCCACTCACGATACCATGCCTTAGGAAATGATCCATAAGACCACTCCAAAACCTAATGGTTGCACGAAAATCTCCATCCATACCATTATTGCTCCCATCTACTTTGTATACTAAGGCGCACATTCGTAATATGCCTTTCGGCATAAGTCAATTTCCTCCCTTACATCCATTCACTCTAGGGTGGTAGGATATACGCCATTTCCATACGGTTCCCATTACTTCGCGGAAACTTTTACTAAACCTTCGACACGAATATATAGTCTCGGTCCACCCTATTATAATAGGCACCTCCCACGGTTTTACTATTCCTCCATCGAAAACGGGGTGTACTCTTCTACATGTAGTCCGTCCATAATGGGCTGAAAAGCAACGATTGGGTCAACGGTCAACAATTTTCTCAATTGGGATCATGACCAGTTCGATGCCGGTAGTTCCATGCAAACGTCTATGAATACCCTTCTTCGTTCCACCACTACTCTTCTTCGCACGAGTAGGTGAAATTGTCAATCACCGATCGAAATGCTCTCGCTATAGAGTCTTCCTATTCATGCTCATTCTACTTGGCCTTCCATGCCATTAGCATATTCTCTGACAAGTTCTCTGCTCGACACGTCCACTAGCCCAATCGCATTTCCTTAGCGAATGAGAAAATATCCAATCACTAGTTCTTCTGAACCTCGAGCACTAACTCGATTCCTCCCACAACATATTGCAACAACTTGTTGCCTACGAGAAGGACCAAATTTCCTGCCCAGGAAGTAGTGCCTTATCTATTTAAGGTGATCACTACCACGATGAATCTTAATTCAAGCACAGGATATTACTTTCCACAAGTTTAAGCTTGTGCGACGCATAAACAGTGAGTCTATGTCCTAGTATTATTACTCCCCAATCCTGGCAGAGCTTACTCATTAAACTCACTCTCGAGCTTACAATCATGGCTCAGGAGTGAGGATCCACCCGTCCTTATTAACTCCCCGGAAATTAAGTTACCAACGTAACATTATTTCTAAGAAATGCCTCATCTCCCTCGGCCGAACCTACCAAACCTCTCGAGACCCCATAATCTCGTTCCTAGGGATCCAATCCCTTTTTAGAGTTAACCCACGACTTATTCGTGGTCAACTCCTAACAACCATCCTAAGCTAACGCCACCTACCCTCAAGGTCTTACATCCTAAAAATCCTAGGATCTATCTATATATATCCTACCTAAATCGTAAGCATATAATACTAAATATATCCCTAGTGCCCAAGACCTTACTCAACTTCCGACATTCGCTCGGGTTCATGCGTGGGACGTCTCGCCGAAGCGAAATCCAGACAAGGAACCCTCCCGTTACACTACTACCTCGCATTGTCGGTCATTAAGATGCGACGGTCTAAGACACATGATCGGGATCGGTACAATTCTAATTTACAATTCTCCTAATAAGATTCTACTTCTAGACTTTACCTTAGCATTCTATATATGAAATAAGAGAAAGGAAATATGGCATCTCTCCACTCCTAACGTCGTTAAGGTTCACGCGTGGAGCGTCCCGCAAAAGCGGAATCCAAACAAGGAACCCTCATATGCATTACTGCTTAACTTTGTTGGTCGTGGAGATAAGTCATAACATCCACATACAATGCAAACAAGCAATAAAACACTCAAACCAGGTAACACATATGACACATATACATTAAAAATATCATCACTCGCTTCATAACGAGTGAAGAAAAGATAGAACTTCCATAGCGTAAATACTACTACAAGCTCAATATATACACCCGAGTCTATCGTAGACACAATACTACTAAATCTTATCCTAAGGAATATACACCACCCACCTATAAGGTAGAATTCCCTCCACAATTCGTACCAAGCACTCCGGGTCAATACTAATGGTTCTCAGACTCCATATTCGAGCCTTACACATACCAACATTATCTCCACCCACTCCCCAACTAGGCACTTTACTCTTTCCCTCGCTCTCCACTCAACGAAGTTTAAAATGAGTGGTTCTACACTCCACATCATAGCCGTTATTCCGACTCTGGCTGACAATAATTGCCCATGCAGTCCCTCTTACTCTCTCAGTAAAAGAGAACACGCTCTTGGCCTCCTCTTCCTCAGTCCAGTTATCCCAAAGAAACTCGCCATTGCAAGTATCCATCGGGCTTCTCTATGGGCCAAACTTCCGGCACTCGCGAATATGGTGACCACATTTCACGATCCCAACACTACTCCTACGGGCGAAGGATTTTCCTCCATTCTACTTCAGGGTATTTCTCCACTTAAATTTAACATCGCTTGAATTCTCAAGCTTAGTACCACTTTCTACTTCTCGCGGTACTTGAGAAAACTACATCAACTGAAATTTGTAGTCGTAGTAGCAAGACAAGGAAATGCTACCAAAAAGGGAGCGACCTCCAAAGCGGTCCTCATCCCCGACTACAATTTACAGTTCTCAGAAATCATCCCCATAACGCCCTTCATCAATCGACCTATTGTTCTCACACGAATGCGCACAAGATTCTATGAGTTCTACCTCATGGCAGAAGAGCGAGATCTCACTAGAGAAATCAACGATCTTATTCCTAGGGCTTTATGTCAAATCAAAAGCAACGCTAAAAACTTAACGCGTCCACACAGGTTCCTAAGGACTCTAGAACCTGACGCTCTGATACCATCTGTGACAACCCGCTCACCAAAATAAGGGGTGGCCAACCCAATACTCCAATATAACGGAATCATGGATGGAATCATTCTCAGCATCATAATAAAAGTATAGAGTATCCAGGATAACCACCCAATATTTCAGAAAACGGGTTGCCAAAAATTTTGATTTGAAAGTAAATAAATGAAGACAAACAACCCAATTCCTGAAAGATAAGGGAAACCCCAAGACATATATAAATAATACAACAAGAATACAATAAAGAGACCGAATATGTAACCGGTCGCTACTGATACACCAATAACACACAAGTTCAATAAGTTACTTATTACATTTTATTAGACATTTACAAAAGCTTGGGCCTCTCGCCCGAATAAAAGACTTGATCTTAACTAGAATAAAAATGAAAACGTCTATACCAAATATATCCCGTAATACCCGCAATGCATCACGGCTCGTCGAAAACATCGGAATAGGAATTCAAATCAGGCATCCTTGCGGCGGAGTACCTGAGCAGAGACAAGATGAATATGCAACAAGAAATGTAACCAGGTCAGGGCCCGGTTCTATATGATTACCAGATGAATAAAGAGTATGACAGTTATGTATGATAAATCGTGAAGAAAGAGAAATAAGAAGCAACCTATACAATTTAAAACATAAGCTAAGCAGGAACAAAAATAAGAAGCATTAAACTAAAAACTTCACCAAAGGTGCCAATTATTTCATATATCTTTTCCTTAGCAGGAAGTATATATATATATTCAAAATCTTTTGCTCTTTAAGGAAATTTTATCTCAATTTTACCTTTTGTAAAAATCCTTGCCTTATCAGGAAAATAATCATTTTCAAATGCTCTTTGTGGCATTTACATGTGCTCTTTGTGGCACTCCATCATGCTCTTATGGCATATCAAATACATCAAGTCCCACTTGATTATGAGCTGTTATATTTATATACATATAACGAATTCTAAGACCGCCCGTCCGGGTTTCCCCACTGTGCGCGCCCCTAAATGACCATCATCTTCCGGGCCTATCATTAGACAACCTGGGCACCTATATCGCAAGACGTCGGGAAGCGGCCATGAGCCTGCGGGGTAGTCAAGACCACACCCGGAATCTCCTACCCATCGCAGAAAAATATACAACAATAAGCGCTCCCATGGCCTAGGACTATATCCACCCTGCATTCATTAGCCAGGGGCTTCACCTCACGTGCGAACTTCCCTTATGATGTCATTTAGAGAGGTGTGTTTAAACCATTTTATTTATCATGACAAAATATAGTAAATCATTATTTACCGGTTCCAGGGTTAAGTAAATTATCATTTACTAATATCAATACCATTACCATTTCATTTCCATTCCACGTATATGTTTCATTTTATTCGAAACCGTTATTATTTACTTCTAGTAACAGATAGAACTTATTATCCGGAGCAATACAATAAATTATATTAATACTACAACCTCAGAGGAGTAAATAAACTCTTCATCATCTCCAAGCATTTTAGGATGTTATTTTAAAACCCCAAGGTTATCATCTTCCGAAGGAATGAAATAACTTTCAATTTATTCTCCAAACTCACCTTTATGGCGTTATGATGAACCACCAAGGTTAACATAGCTCAATCGAACTTTCAAAATCTTCCAACATTCTTTTGGGGTGGTAATATAAACCATCAAAACTAGTATAGCTTAATTAAGCTTCTAAGGTCTCCCGAACATAACACTACATCTCCTAGTTTTAATAATAATTAACTAGAAGAAAAGAATGCCCTATCATTAATAGGCCTAACCCCGGAAAAGTCCCCACATAACCCATTCCTAATGTAGGGTAGACAACTAACTCATCTCACACTCTAGGACTCTAAGTTTACTTCATTCAAGAAGGTTCCTAATCCCTATATTTAAAGAAAAGAATTGAAATTGAGTTATAAAATTAACTCAAAAACAGCAGGAAAACGAATCGATTCGCCCAAGGGCCGAATCGATTCGCCCAAAAAGCGAATCGGTTCGGACTACTAAACCAACTTTCTGCAATTGACCGAATCGATTCGGCCTTAACCCGAATCGATTCGGGTTATGCAGACTTGCCAATTTCCCTTAGCGAATCGATTCGCCCAAAGGGCCGAATCGATTCGGACCTGCAAATCTGCCAAAAATGGCTACGAAGGGTTATGAACCCTAATTTCTCCAAACTTCAATCTCTTCCTATTCATACACATCCAACAACAAAAATCTACCCCAAACTAATCTACATGATTATTAACCATCAAAACCCACAATTTCTTCAACATAAATCAAGACTAGGGTTTAAATCCCACAAATTCTACATTTAAGCCATAAATGGAAATACACAACTATCATACAATTTATGCATCTTAAATCACATATTAGCAAGTAGAAAACTTGCCTTAGGGTTGATATCTCAGATTTATTTGGAGAAGAAGCAATCCCAAATCCTCCATCTTCAATCTCTTTCTCATTTCTCCATTTCTCTTCTTCTTTCTTTCTCTCTTTGTCTCTCTCTATGCTCAAGACATAAAATGGGGAAAAATAAGGGGATTTTAGAAGACAAAAATCGGGGCTTCGGTTAAAACTCCCAACTTAAATGGTTAACACCACATTAAAAATGACTCGCAAATACGCATATAAGCTAAAACCAGGTAAAAGTGCCCGAAACACAAAAATACAATATGGCACTTATTTTGACTGTCTCGCACCTTCCGAGACTAACTACACCCTCTAAACTGGCATCCGGAAATTTTACAAATTATTTCGAGTTCCAATATCATTTAAACTAAAAAGGCCATTTAAAATACATGACACTACAGACATGCAACCTGATGTTATTTACTTTCACATGTAGTAATTATGCATCAAACTAGTAAATATTAACTTTCAATTCATTAAATTAATATTTACTCCAGTCCCCACATTTTATATAATTACCTTATGCGGTAAAATTAGTATAAAATGAGCCTCCCAGAATTGAGGGTTGTTACATACTCCCCCCCTTAAGAGGGAATTTTGCCCCCAAAATTCGGGCATACCCAAATCTGATAAGGGTATACTACTCTAAACTAGGATTCTACCATCCTAAACAAACTCCTCGTTATTGCAACGTCCCAAATGGACCCAGACTAAGGTCGACCCTATCGATCTCAGCCAATCATCATTTGTTCTCTAGTGTAGTAGCACAAGGCGCTCTTCGCTAACCATCGATTCTAACTTCCTATGACGGAACATGATGTCCACATGACTCGGCACAATTAGCCAAATCTTCAGAATTATGTTACATCTCACCTCGGGGCATCCATACCGACTCTAAGTGGCTTAGACCCAACGCCACTCAGCTATCCCCCCGCATCGACGTATCTCATCAAGGCGTATGGCTTAAAAGCCAAAACCCTAAAGAAATGTTCCGAGACCACTCCAAGTCCAAGGAACATATTACCCATTGGTTCCATCCAACGAGCATACGAATTACTCAACTGACCGCGCTAGGCCACTCACGATACCATGCCTTAGGAAATGATCCATAAGACCACTCCAAAACCTAATGGTTGCACGAAAATCTCCATCCATACCATTACTGCTCCCATCTACTTTGTATACTAAGGCGCACATTCGTAATATGCCTTTCGGCATAAGTCAATTTCCTCCCTTACATCCATCCACTCTAGGGTGGTAGGATATACGCCATTTCCATACGGTTCCCATTACTTCGCGGAAACTTTTACTAAACCTTCGACACGAATATCTAGTCTCGGTCCACCCTATTATAATAGGCACCTCCCACGGTTTTACTATTCCTCCATCGAAAACGGGGTGTACTCTTCTACATGTAGTCCGTCCATAATGGGCTGAAAAGCAACGATTGGGTCGACGGTCAACAATTTTCTCAATTGGGATCATGACCAGTTCGATGCCGGTAGTTCCATGCAAACGTCTATGAATACCCTTCTTCGTTCCACCACTACTCATCTTCGCACGAGTAGGTGAAATTGTCAATCACCGATCGAAATGCTCTCGCTATAGAGTCTTCCTATTCATGCTCATTCTACTTGGCCTTCCATGCCATTACCATATTCTCTGACAAGTTCTCTGCTCGACACGTCCACTAGCCCAATCGCATTTCCTTAGCGAATGAGAAAATATCCAATCACTAGTTCTTCTGAACCACGAGCACTAACTCGATTCCTCCCACAACATATTGTAACAACTTGTTGCCTACGAGAAGGACCAAATTTCCTGCCCAGGAAGTAGTGCCTTATCTATTTAAGGTGATCACTACCACGATGAATCTTAATTCAAGCACAGGATATTACTTTCCACAAGTTTAAGCTTGTGCGACGCATAAACAGTGAGTCTATGTCCTAGTACTATTACTCCCCAATCCTGGCAGAGCTTACTCATTAAACTCACTCTCGAGCTTACAATCATGGCTCAGGAGTGAGGATCCACCCGTCCTTATTAACTCCCCGGAAATTAAGTTACCAACGTAACATTATTTCTAAGAAATGCCTCATCTCCCTCGGCCGAACCTACCAAACCTCTCGAGACCCCATAATCTCGTTCCTAGGGATCCAATCCCTTTTTAGAGTTAACCCACGACTTATTCGTGGTCAACTCCTAACAACCATCCTAAGCTAACGCCACCTACCCTCAAGGTCTTACATCCTGAAAATCCTAGGATCTATCTATATATATCCTACCTAAATCGTAAGCATATAATACTAAATATATCCCTAGTGCCCAAGACCTTACTCAACTTCCGACATTCGCTCGGGTTCATGCGTGGGACGTCTCGCCGAAGCGAAATCCAGACAAGGAACCCTCCCGTTACACTACTACCTCGCATTGTCGGTCATTAAGATGCGACGGTCTAAGACACATGATCGGGATCGGTACAATTCTAATTTACAATTCTCCTAATAAGATTCTACTTCTAGACTTTACCTTAGCATTCTATATATGAAATAAGAGAAAGGAAATATGGCATCTCTCCACTCCCAACGTCGTTAAGGTTCACGCGTGGAGCGTCCCGCAAAAGCGGAATCCAAACAAGGAACCCCTCCTATGCATTACTGCTTAACTTTGTTGGTCGTGGAGATAAGTCATAACATCCACATACAATGCAAACAAGCAATAAAACACTCAAACCAGGTAACACATATGACACATATACATTAAAAATATCATCACTCGCTTCATAACGAGTGAAGAAAAGATAGAACTTCCATAGCGTAAATACTACTACAAGCTCAATATATACACCCGAGTCTATCGTAGACACAATACTACTAAATCTTATCCTAAGGAATATACACCACCCACCTATAAGGTAGAATTCCCTCCACAATTCGTGCCAAGCACTCCGGGTCAATACTAATGGTTCTCAGACTCCATATTCGAGCCTTACACATACCAACATTATCTCCACCCACTCCCCAACCAGGCACTTTACTCTTTCCCTCGCTCTCCACTCAACGAAGTTTAAAATGAGTGGTTCTACACTCCACATCATAGCCGTTATTCCGACTCTGGCTGACAATAATTGCCCATGCAGTCCCTCTTACTCTCTCAGTAAAAGAGAACACGCTCTTGGCCTCCTCTTCCTCAGTCCAGTTATCCCAGAGAAACTCGCTATTGCAAGTATCCATCGGGCTTCTCTATGGGCCAAACTTCCGGCACCCGCGAATATGGTGACCACATTTCACGATCCCAACACTACTCCTATGGGCGAAGGATTTTCCTCCATTCTACTTCAGGGTATTTCTCCACTTAAATTTAACATCGCTTGAATTCTCAAGCTTAGTACCACTTTCTACTTCTCGCGGTACTTGAGAAAACTACATCAACTGAAATTTGTAGTCGTAGTAGCAAGACAAGGAAATGCTACCAAAAAGGGAGCGACCTCCAAAGCGGTTCTCATCCCCGACTACAATTTACAGTTCTCAGAAATCCTCCCCATAACGCCCTTCATCAATCGACCTATTGTTCTCACACGAATGCGCACAAGATTCTATGAGTTCTACCTCATGGCAGAAGAGCGAGATCTCACTAGAGAAATCAACGATCTTATTCCTAGGGCTTTATGTCAAATCAAAAGCAACGCTGAAAACTTAACGCGTCCACACAGGTTCCTAAGGACTCTAGAACCTGACGCTCTGATACCATCTGTGACAACCTGCTCACCAAAATAAGGGGTGGCCAGCCCAATACTCCAATATAACGGAATCATGGATGGAATCATTCTCAGCATCATAATAAAAGTATAGAGTATCCAGGATAACCACCCAATATTTCAGAAAACGGGTTGCCAAAAATTTTGATTTGAAAGTAAATAAATGAAGACAAACAACCCAATTCCTGAAAGATAAGGGAAACCCCAAGACATATATAAATAATACAACAAGAATACAATAAAGAGACCGAATATGTAACCGGTCGCTACTGATACACCAATAACACACAAGTTCAATAAGTTACTTATTACATTTTATTAGACATTTACAAAAGCTTGGGCCTCTCGCCTGAATAAAAAACTTGATCTTAACTAGAATAAAAATGAAAACGTCTATACCAAATATATCCCGTAATACCCGCAATGCATCACGGTTCGTCGAAAACATCGGAATAGGAATTCAAATCAGGCATCCTTGCGGCGGAGTACCTGAGCAGAGACAAGATGAATATGCAACAAGAAATGTAACCAGGTCAGGGCCCGGTTCTATATGATTACCAGATGAATAAAGAGTATGACAGTTATGTATGATAAATCGTGAAGAAAGAGAAATAAGAAGCAACCTATACAATTTAAAACATAATCAAAGCAGGAACAAAAATAAGAAGCATTAAACTAAAAACTTCACCAAAGGTGCCAATTATTTCATATATCTTTTCCTTAGCAGGAAGTATATATATATATTCAAAATCTTTTGCTCTTTAAGGAAATTTTATCTCAATTTTACCTTTTGTAAAAATCCTTGCCTTATCAGGAAAATAATCATTTTCAAATTCTCTTTGTGGCATTTACATGTGCTCTTTGTGGCACTCCATCATGCTCTTATGGCATATCAAATACATCAAGTCCCACTTGATTATGAGTTGTTATATTTATATACATATAACGAATTCTAAGACCGCCCGTCCGGGTTTCCCCACTGTGCGCGCCCCTAAATGACCATCATCTTCCAGGGCCTATCATTAGACAACCTGGGCACCTATATCGCAAGACGTCGGGAAGCGGCCATGAGCCTGCGGGGTAGTCAAGACCACACCCGGAATCTCCTACCCATCGCAGAAAAATATACAACAATAAGCGATCCCATGGCCTAGGACTATATCCACCCTGCATTCATTAGCCAGGGGGCTTCACCTCACGTGCGAACTTCCCTTATGATGTCATTTAGAGAGGTGTGTTTAAGCCATTTTATTTATCATGAAAAAATCAAGTAAATCATTATTTACCGGTTCCAGGGTTAAGTAAATTATCATTTACTAATATCAATACCATTACCATTTCATTTCCATTCCATGTATATGTTTCATTTTATTCGAAACCGTTATTATTTACTTCTAGTAACAGATAGAACTTATTATCCGGAGCAATACAATAAATTATATTAATACTACAACCTCAGAGGAGTAAATAAACTCTTCATCATCTCCAAGCATTTTAGGATGTTATTTTAAAACCCCAAGGTTATCATCTTCCGAAGGAATGAAATAACTTTCAATTTATTCTCCAAACTCACCTTTATGGCGTTATGATGAACCACCAAGGTTAACATAGCTCAATCGAACTTTCAAAATCTTCCAACATTCTTTTGGGGTGGTAATATAAACCATCAAAACTAGTATAGCTTAATTAAGCTTCTAAGGTCTCCCGAATATAACACTACATCTCCTACTTTTAATAATAATTAACTAGAAGAAAAGAATGCCCTATCATTAATAGGCCTAACCCCGGAAAAGTCCCCATATAACCCATTCCTAATGTAGGGTAGACAACTAACTCATCTCACACTCTAGGACTCTAAGTTTACTTCATTCAAGAAGGTTCCTAATCCCTATATTTAAAGAAAAGAATTGAAATTGAGTTATAAAATTAACTCAAAAACAGCAGGAAAACGAATCGATTCGCCCAAAAAGCGAATCGGTTCGGACTACTAAACCAACTTTTTGCAATTGACTGAATCGATTCGGCCTTAACCCGAATCGATTCGGGTTATGCAGACCTGCCAATTTCCCTTAGCGAATCGATTCTCCCAAAGAGCCGAATCGATTCGGACCTACAAATCTGCCAAAAATGGCTACGAAGGGTTATGAACCCTAATTTCTCCAAACTTCAATCTCTTCCTATTCATACACATCCAACAACAAAAATCTACCCCAAACTAATCTACATGATTATTAACCATCAAAACCCACAATTTCTTCAACAT
The DNA here is from genome assembly GCA_949130495.1 of Sambucus nigra. Lineage (NCBI taxonomy): Eukaryota > Viridiplantae > Streptophyta > Magnoliopsida > Dipsacales > Adoxaceae > Sambucus > Sambucus nigra. Next base: position 404,365,700 of record OX422211.1, read on the forward strand.
AAATCAAGACTAGGGTTTAAATCCCACAAATTCTACATTTAAGCCATAAATGAAAATACACAACTATCATACAATTTATGCATCTTAAATCACATATTAGCAAGTAGAAAACTTGCCTTAGGGTTGATATCTCAGATTTATTTGGAGAAGAAGCAATCCCAAATCCTCCATCTTCAATCTCTTTCTCATTTCTCCATTTCTCTTCTTCTTTCTTTCTCTCCTTGTCTCTCTCTATGCTCAAGACATAAAATGGGGAAAAATAAGGGGATGTTAGAAGACTAAAATCGTGGCTTAGGTTAAAACTCCCAACTTAAATGGTTAACACCACATTAAAAATGACTCGCAAATACGCATATAAGCTAAAACCAGGTAAAAGTGCCCGAAACACAAAAATACAATATGGCACTTATTTTGACTGTCTCGCACCTTCCGAGACTAACTACACCCTCTAAACTGGCATCCGGAAATTTTACAAATTATTTCGAGTTCCAATATCATTTAAACTAAAAAGGCCATTTAAAATACATGACACTACAGACATGCAACCTGATGTTATTTACTTTCACATGTAGTAATTATGCATCAAACTAGTAAATATTAACTTTCAATTCATTAAATTAATATTTACTCCAGTCCCCACATTTTATATAATTACCTTATGCGGTAAAATTAGTATAAAATGAGCCTCCCAGAATCGAGGGTTGTTACATAGGGGTGTTGTATACGTATATATAAGAGTGATGTATATATGCACGTGTGATTGATTCTTCTACGAGTATGTTAGTAAATAAGATAGATTGTGATATCTAAATTATTCAAGTGTATGAGAACTAAATCATTTAGTAGAGATTCCTAATGAGTATAAAGAATTGGGAAAATGTAGTAACGTATTGTATGGGCAATACAAGTGGGCACTGAAAATGATTAGATGCGAATAGATGCAAGCCAGACTAGTTAGGCGGGTAACATGACTAGGTGGGTTATAGTCGTACGTTAGCCGTGCACATTATTTGAGGGGTGAGGATCTCATGTGAGGGCACGCAGTACTAGCATGTATTTAATATCTTATCTTATCGCATTTTAAACACTTGCTAAACTTTTTCAAACTGTTTCACTTGGACTCTGACCCGTTTCAAATCCTTTTTGTAAAAACCATTTTAGGTGTCCAACCATAGGGACGTTGGATAGAGGAATTCCCACATTTGACGTGTTGCAATTGTTGTGGAGGTTGCGGGATCTTGCTATTAGACGCCTCCATATTTATTTCAGTTTTGATGCATCCTTATTTACCTCAGTTTTGATGCATCCTTATTTATCTCAGTCATGCAGGTCGCTCATTCTTAGTTGGATACTATTTTCAGAGACTTTGTATTTTCGTTTATTTGCGATATTGATTTAGACTTTACTTATGGATGACTGTATTTAGATTTTCTCTCGAGTGTTATTCCGGACTCAGTTATTTACTTATTTCATTATCCTATTATTCATTGTTATGTGCATGGAAATGGTGAATGATATATTTATTCCGATTTATTTATTTCATGCTATTAATTAAGATTAAAATTTTGACACCGGTCTGTTAGGATATTAGTAATTAATTTGAAATTCGAGAGTGATGCTAAGAATGACACCATTAATGATTCCTGTTTAATTTAATAATGGATGGTACCCAGGATTAGAATAGGTGGGGTGTCACACTAAATATTCAAGTGGGTTTAAGGTCCAATGGGGCTTCAACTGACTATTTAAGACTGTTTAAGATCAAATAGGAATCGGTTGACTGTTTAAAGTTGTATAGGGATCGGTTGACTATTAAAGGCCACATCGAGGATCGTTGGTTATTTAATGTCACATTAGAGAACGTCCTATATTTTACATCCCGAAGGAAACAAATTGATTTTTTAAGGCGACATAGGGACCAGTTGACAGTTGAAGGACCCGTACACTACAAATTTACTATTTAAAGTCGCATATGTGACAGATGGTGTATTTAAGGTCGCATATAGGAACAATTGACTATTTAAGGTTGCATTTGGGAAATGACTATTTAAGATCTTGTGGCGGACGGGTTGTCTATTTAAGGTTTTATAAGGAACATGCTCACTATTTATGAACGCTTTACTATTGAAGGCAGCATAGTGAGCGGCTGACTATTTAAGGTCGCATAAACGATCGGTTGACTATTTAAGGCCCTTTAGCGTATCAGTTGAGTATTTAATGTTCAAAATGAACGTGTTGACTATTTACTGTCCTATAGGAGACCAGTTTACTAGTTAACGTCACATTGGAGTTAGTTGGCTATTTATGGTAGCATATGGGACCCGTTGACTATTTAAGATTGCATGGGGGAGTGACTGACTGTTTAAGTTGCCATATTGACTATATAAGGACACTTAGCGAATGAATTGACTATTCAAGGTTGTAAAGAGGACAAATTAACTAATTAAGGTCACAAAGGGTACTACTTGACTATTTACGGATTCTTAAGGAACGGTAAACTATTTACACTCACATAAAGGGCCGGTTAATTATTTAAGTCCATGGGAGACCGGTTGACTATTCAAGGTCATAATGGGGACTTTTTAAGGTCGCTCAGAAGACGGTATGCCTATTTAAGGTCCCGTAGGAGACAGGTTGATTATTTAAGGTGGCAACGGGAGGTAATTGACTATTTAAGATCCACTGGGAGATTTGTTGATTATTTAAGATCGTATAACGAAATGATTGACTATTTCTGGTCACATTAGGAACCGACTGACTATTCAAAGTCCCACACTGACTATTTAAGGAACATGAGAGACCAATTGATAATTGAAAGCTGAATAGGGGATTGATTGACTATTTAAGGATGCATAAGAGACCATTTAACAATTTAAGGAAACTTTTATTAAAAAAAACTTTGTCAAGAAAAGTTCAAAGAGGGGTAAGAAGGGCCCAACTAAAAAACAAATTCTTTTACAAAAAGTAATTTTAATCGTAAAGGAGAAGTTTAAATCATGTTTTTGTTAGAAAGTAAAGAATTCTAGTGTAGATTTTCTCTATTCGAACTAAATTACTTTTATTCTTTTATTAAAATTAATTCTATGGGCACAACATAAAGATGAGTTGAAATTGTTTGTTAATATGTTAATTTTATTTGGAAAGTAGGAAAATTGAGTTTTCAGTGCAAACATATATTTTGTCAAAAGCGGGAGGAATATAGCAAAAAAAACAAGCTATAATTAGGGAGGAAGGGAAGTTTATTTCAAAACTTCATTTGTATATAGAAAATGGGGTAAATATTTTTAATTATGAAAAGCGGAGGTTTAATTAAATTGGTTGGTCAAAAGAGTATGGCTCGTTTATTTAAGAGTAGTAGTAAACTTACATACACTAACGAACTACAAAGTACCAAATGTGTTTCACATTCGTTGCAATATGGTGGGGCCACACACCATGTTACAACTGTTGTAACAAAAGATTTGGGGCTTTATATGCACTATGTATGTGTAAGAGAAATTTGATTCTATTCATAAATAAATTTTATTTAAAATATATGGAAAGTGGGAGGAAAAATTTCTTTTACTAACTATTAAGTAAAAGGTAAGTTTATTAAGATAGAAAAACGAGATTAGTGAGTTTTAGTTTAAAGATACAAGTTTGACGAGGCAAAGGGGTTTATATTGAAAAATAAAATTTGACGAGAAGTGAGGGGGAACGATAATATTCTTTTTCAAAAAAATAAAAGATGTGCTTTCACGGCTAGAAAATTATGTGGGAAAAGAGGATACAATACAAAGAGTATTAGAAAAAGGAAGGAGACTGATAGATTACGGAACAGTGTTAAGAACGAAATCAAATACATAAAGAGTAGATATGATTATAAAATTTTAAAAGAAAATAATAAGTATAGGAGTATACGATAATAAATAATGGATTTTATCTTTAAAATAGTTTTTAATATAAATATATAGGAAAATGTGAGGGTGTAAAAACGAGGGTTGAAAGGAAGGGCTAAAAAATAGACAATTATAACTGAATTTAGCTGACTTTAGCAAATTCAAATAGACTATTAAGGTCCCCGAGACACCTTACTTCTTATACAAAGAGTTTACAAGATAAACAACATATTTTCGAAATTAGTACATAAACCTTAGTTGATTATTACCATTTCAGATTTTGGTATCATGTCTACCCCAAAGACATTGGTTGGAAATATGCATACCGAAAGGAGGGCAGAAGGGGTGTTAGTTATAAATTTGGTGAGCACAAGTTAAGTGAAGGCATAACTTGGCTAAAAGATCACTTAACGCATACCCGCAATGGTATTATAGCTTGCAAAAAGGTTACAGAAGATGCAAAAGCTGAAAGTTATGCAGCCTTCATAAATTCCAAGCAAGTAAAAGCTAACCAAAACAGTTTGTTGGGGGAGACGGGTGTGGGTTCCGCATAGGGTTCGAGTTATGGTGTTAAAAAAGAAGCCCCAAGTAATGGGGCTGGTAACAATCGATCTAGTGGTCCAATGGACAAGGTTGTAAATTCCAAAGTTATTCAAAGTGCACCAAACACAATAATATCTCGATTTGCTACGGCTTTTCTCACCCTCCAATGCCTTTACAAGCATAAAAAAGCACTAGAAATTATGCTTCTTGGGAAGAATTTTCTCAAGAAAGGAAACCGAAGGGAAATTTGTGAAGAGAATTGTGGTGAATGGCCTAAAATTTTGGCAACGTGTAGCCCATTATTTGAAGACCGTTGTTTCACTTGTTAGTCAGTTAAGAGCGGTTGATCACGAGAAGTCATCTTTCCCATTGGATTATGGTTGTTTTTTGAAGGACCTATTGAGGAAAGGTTTGCTTAAGGTTCCATAGGGACTAGTTAACTATTTACGGTAGCTTAAGTAACTGGTTGACTATTTAAGATCGCATATGAGATCGGTTAACTACTACGGTCGCATATGAGACCGGTTGACTATTTAAGGTATAATTGGGGATATGTTGACTATTTAAGATCCCATTGGGGACCAGTTAACTACTTCAGGTAATATAGGGATTGGTAACTATTTAGGGTCACACGGGACCAGTTGATTATTACAGGTTGCATGGTGGACCGATTAACAATTTAGGGTCGCATACAGATTTTTTGACAATTAAAGGTGGCTCAGGAGACTAGCTAAATATTCAAGGTTGGAAAGGTTGACAGTTGAGGGTTACATGGGAGCGGTTGACTATTTAAGGTTGAATGGCGGTTCAGTTGACTATTTACTAATTAAGGTCAAATCGGGGATCGGTTAACTATTAGAAGTTGTATAGGGGTCGATTGACTATTAAAGGCCACATCGAGGATCGTTGGTGATTTAAGGTCACATTGGAGAACGTTCAACATTTTACATCCCGTAGGAAACAAACTGATTTTTTAAGGAGACGTAGGGACCAGTTGACAGTTGAAGGTCCCATATAGTACAAATTGACTATTTAAAGTCGCATATGTGACGGATTGTATATTTAAGGTCGCATAGAGGAACAATTGACTATTTCAGGTTGCATTTGGGAAATGACTATTTAAGATCTTGTGGGGGATGGGCTATCTATTTAAGGTTATATAGGGAACATGCTCACTATTTAAGAACAGATTACTATTTAAGGTTGAATGGTGAGCAGCTGACTATCTAAGGTCGCATAAATGATCGGTTGACTATTTAAGGCCCTATAGCGTATCAGATAATGTTCCAAACAAACATGTTGACTATTTATAACCTATAGGAGACCACTTGACTAGTTAAGGTCGCGTTGGAGTCAGTTGGTTATTTATTGTAGCATATGGGACCCATTGATACGTATAATATATAATATATGTTAAAATATATAATATATATCCAAATATATATATTAATGAAATAAAACAGATTTTTTCCATAAAATACATTATTAGAGCATTCTTAACATTAGAAATCATAATAAAGTATAATCATAATCACATAAGAAAAAAAATTAAAAAAAAAAGTGTCCTTTTTACGTTTCCCAGTGTGTCGGCAACGAGTCCGAGCGTGTCGGCCACGTGTCGGAGCGTGTCGCGTGTCGAACTCGTGTCAAAGCCGACTCATGGCTTCCGGGAGAGTGTCGGTGCTACATAGGTGGTGATTGACCCAAAATTTTGGAAACGTGTAGCCTGTTGTTTGAAGACCGTTGTTTCACATGTTAGTCTATTGACAGAGGTTCATAATGAGAGGACGACTATCCTATTGGATAACAGTTGACTTTTGAAGGACGAATTAGAGACGGGTTTACTTAAGGTTCCATAGGGGACCGGTTAAATATTTACGATAGCATATGAAAATGGTTGACTATTTAAGATCGCATATGCTGCTAAGGCGATGAGAATCAAATATGCTAAGCTTAGGAATGAGGAGGAGTCATTCCTTAGACAGAAGGCTAGAGTTAAGTGGCTGCAGCTGGGAGACCAAAATAATACTTTCTTTCATAAGAAAGTAAATCAAAATGTGGCTAGAAGGAAAATTTTGAGCATTGATGATGATCATGGTGTGAGAATTGAAGGGAAAGAGCAGGTGGCTGGAGAAGCTGTGAAATTTTTTGGGAACTTGTTAGGGAATAGGTCGCGATGTATTGATGCTAACACTGTTTTGGGGGAGGTGATTAAGAATAAACTCACCTCTAATCAAGCTGAGTTATTGGAGAAAGAGGTCACACATGATGAAATCAAAGAGGCAATGTTTGGAATTGGGTCTGACAAGGCCCCTGGTCAGATGGCTTTAACAGTTATTTCTTTAAGAAGAATTGGCAGCTTGTTGGGGAAGAGGTGTGTGAGGCTATTAAATTCTTTTTCGATAATGGAAGTTTCTTCAACCAGTGGAACTGTACCAGCCTGGCTTTGATTCCTAAGGTTGCAGCCCCTAGAAGTATGAGGGATTTCAGACCTATATCGTGCTGCAACACCTTGTACAAGTGCATCTCCAAAGTTATTACTTGCAGGCTTAAGAAGATGATGCCAGACCTCATTAGTAATAATCAGGCTGCCTTTGTTGAAGGCAGATCCATAGCTGATAACATCCTGCTATTACAAGAGTTAATGAGAAATTATCATAGGGACTCTAACCCTCCTAGATGTGCAATTAAGATAGATATTCTTAAAGCCTATGATACAGTGAGCTGGGACTTCCTGATGCAGCTATTGACTCATGTTGGCTTCCCCCCCAAAGTCATTGGGTGGATCTCCAAGTGTGTGAATACTACCAGGTTCTCCATTAATCTGAATGGGGAACTGAATGGGTTTTTTCATGGGAATAGAGGGCTCAGGCAGGGAGACCCTCTCTCTCCATATCTTTTCCTGCTAGTGATGGAGGCTTTCTCTGGGATTATTTCTAAAGCTGCTGAGTTAGACCTATTCAATTATCACCCCAGGTGCAAGGAGATGGCCCTTACCCACCTTAGTTTTGCTGATGATCTGATAGTTTTTGCTGGTGGGGATAGGGTGTCTTGCAGCATTGTGAAGGAGGCCATATCAAATTTCAGCTCTTTAACTGGGCTTATGGTCAACATGGAGAAGAGCAGCCTCTTCACTGCTGGGGTTAATGTGGATGGGATTCAGGAGATTTCCTCTATTCTGGGAATACAGCACAGCTCCCCTCCTTTCAAATATCTGGGGGTTCCTCTCATCACAACTAGGTTGAAGAAGGAGGATTGCTCTCACTTGGTGGAGAGGATAACTATGAGAACCAGATGTTGGACTAATAAATTCCTGAGTTTTGCAGGTAGGCTCCTCCTTGTGAAGACTGTGATTTTCAGCATCCAAGTGTATTGGGCAAGCATTTTTATCCTGCCCAAGAGCATCATTAAAAAAATTGAGCAGATTATGAGGAATTACTTATGGAAAGGGGATGAGGCTAATAGCAAAGGGGCAAAAGTTGCTTGGAAGGATATTTGTGTATCTCTGGATGAGGGGGGGCTAAATATCAAGTGTCTTGAGACTTGGAACAGAGCAGCTATGGCTAAGCACTTGTGGAATCTATGCAGTAAGAAGGACAACCTATGGATCAAGTGGTGCAACATTTATAAGATCAAGGGAAGGAGCATCTGGGCTCTGAGTATCCCAAATGATTCATCATGGAGCTGGAGGAAAATCCTCAAGAGCAGAGAGAAGTTTAGAAGCAAAATTAAGACCATCATTGGGAATGGAAATCATGCTTTTATGTGGTTTGATAATTGGCACCCTAATGGCCCGCTGCACCCCTTATATGGGGGAAACATTGTGTATGACTCTGCTAGTAATCTAAAAGCAAAAGTTTCTGATTTTATCCACCACTTGGAGTGGAGATGGCCTTCAACTGTGACTTGGGAGCTGAATGAAGTTAAGAATGCTATTCTTCCTACGATTCAGGATGCGAATGATAATGTTGTGTGGCTGCCCTCTAATAATGGGAAGTTCACCATAGCTTCTGCTTGGGATCTTTTAAAGGCACATATGCCTATGGTTAACTGGAGCAAGTTTGTGTGGAGTAAGGTATGCATCCCTAAATGCTCTTTCATTACCTGGTTGGTGGTTAGGAGGGCCATCAACACTAAAGTTAAGCTACATGAGTGGGGGGTTTCTATGGATGACCTGTGTGAGTTATGTGGGAATGAGAGGGAGACATATAACCACTTGTTCACTCAGTGCAGCCTTAGTAAAAGTATATGGCAAGAGGTGTGGCTTAGAAACCAATGCTATAGGGATACCCTGGATTTAAATAGTGAGTTGGATAAGGCTACTATTAACCACTCTACGAAGACTCTTTGCGATAAGATAAGATCTTTATCCTTTACTACTACTATCTACTGCATTTGGATGGAAAGGAATGCTAGATGCTTCAAGCATGTCTCCAATTCCCTTGACTCCATTATGAAGGGCATTGAAAACATGGTTCGAGCGAAAGTGCTTACCTGGAAAAAGGACAGAAGGAACTATGCAAACTGGATGGCTTGTATGTACTGGAACATTCCTGAAGATAGTCTTCTGTACTAAGGATTAGTCTAGTTTTTGGCTCTGCTTGTTGTTTTGTTTGCCTTTGGGGTATGCCCTGGGGTTCTTTTCTTTTTTTCTTTGTTAAGGTTTTTTCCTCTGTAAATTTTTAGTTTTTTTTATATACTCAATCTTTCCCAAAAAAAAAAAGATCGCATATGAGATCCGTTAACTACTAAGGTCGCATATGAGACCGGTTGATTATTTAAGGTCGCATAAGAGACCGGTTGACCATTTAAGGCATAATGGGGGATATGTCGACTATTTAAGGTCCAACTGGGGACCAGCTAACTACGTAAGCTCATATAAGGGGATTGGTAACTATTTAGGGCCGCATAGAACCAGTTGACTATTAAAGGTTGCATGGTGGACCGGTTAACAATTTAGGGTCGCATACGGATTGTTTCACAATTAAAGGCCGCTTAGGGAATTGGCTAAATATTAAAGGTTGCACAGGTTGATAGTTAAGGGTCATAATGGGAGCGATTTACTATTTAAGGTCCAATGGGGGTTCAATTGACTATTTAAGACTGTTTAAGGTTAGTTGACTATTAAAGGCAACATTGAGGGTCGTTGGTTATTTAATGTCAGATTGTAGAACATTCTATATTTTACATCCCGTAGGAAAAAAATGATTTTTTAAGGCGACATAGGACCAGTTAACATTTGAAGATCCTGAATCTATGAAGCACGGATGCGGATACGGGGTGCGGGTGCGGCGATTCGAAAATTCTCAAAAAATTAGGATACGGGTGCGGCGATATATAATATAATAATATAAATTATGTTATGTTATTTTTAAGTAGTACAAATAAGTTCCATCATTATTATGATTCTCAAAACTTTATGATACGGGTGTTTGTTATTTTTTAACACATTGACAATATTAAAACAGTGCACTCTACCATCAATGTCACATATATTATAATAATCTACTAAAACCCATTAACCATTAAACTATAAAAGCAAAATTCAATATAATATAATATAATAAAAAACAATTAACTTCACAAAACTCATTTAACATTAAACTAAAAAATTCAATATAATATAATATAATAAAAAACAATTAACTTCACAAAACTCATTTAACATTAATCCTCCTATAGAAGTGGCCAAACTTGGGTACTCCCAGATGGAATGTGCTGCTGTGGGATTTTTTCTGGGTAAGAATCTTCCCTATTCTCTAGTTAAGAACATTGCCCATAGAATTTGGGATAAGCATGGGTTAAGTAAAGTAATAGCCAATGATCAAGGACACTACATATTCATGTTTGACAACCAGAATTGTAGGGATGAGGTGGTGGAAAATGGGCCTTGGCATTTTGTTGGTAATGCCATTATCCTGCAGAAATGGTATCCGGAGTGCAACTTTGCTAAAGAAGATATTGAGAGAGTTCCAGTTTGGGTCATGTTTCACAATGTCCCTATGCAGTTTTGGACTGCAGAAGGTTTAAGCTACATAGCATCTGCTGTTGGTGTTCCATTATATGCTGACTCTATCACTGAAGAAATGAGGAGAATAAGCTATGCCCGTATTTGTGTTGAGATAAAACCTCAAAAGAAATTCCCCACAACCATTGACTTGAAAATGGAAAATGGGGAATTTTCTCAGATTAAGGTTGAATATCAAGCAATGCCTCACTCTTGCAGCCACTGCATCGCCTTTGGTCACACAACTATAAAGTGCACGAAGAAAGATAAGGGAGTGAGAGGGGAAACCATTCCTCCAAAGTCAACTGTGGAAGAGCCTAACCATGATGGATGGAAAACCGTAGGAGGCAAAACTAAACCTGGTCTGAAGGACTCAAGCCTGTGCATAGCTGCTATTGAAACAACTTCCAACTCTAACCCCCCTATATTGGAAGCTGCTACTGAACCAAACCCCATACCCAAACTTAACTCCCCCAAATCTACTTCCACCAACTCGTTTGAAGCCTTAATGGATATAGATTCTGAGGACTACACGACGGAGACTACTCCCTTGCCTTCTGGTATTGTGCTAAAGATTAAAGCTGTGGATGAGCTGTCTACCAAAATCAAGACTGATGAATCTCCCCTATCTTCTAAGGGGAAGAAGAAGAAGAAGGGGGGTACCAAACAACAATTCAAATGACCAAGATTGTGTCCTGGAACATTAGGGGTCTCAACTCCCCTCACAAACAGCAGGAAGTGAAGAAGTTGATTTATGATAATAAGTTAAGCCTTGTTTGTCTCCTTGAATCTAAAGTCAGAAGGAACCACATTGCCAAGGTGGCTGCCAGTTGCTTCTGGAATTGGAAGTATAGTCACAACTGCCCAGATAATGGTGGGGTAGCTAGAGTGATCTTAGCATGGGACCCAATTACATTTGATGTGGAGATTCTCTTATCCCATCCCCAAGCTCTTTTTTGTAAGATCAAGTGTGTGGGGGTCAACAAGTTTTTCTATGCTACTTTTGTTTATGGCCTTAATCTTCCTATTGAAAGGATTCCTCTTTGGAGTTTCCTTAGACAGAACCACAACCTCACAGACAATAGCCAATGGATCATTATGGGAGATTTCAACACTGTTAGAAATAGAGAGGATAAAAGTGGTAGGCTGGGAATTGATATTAGGGCTGCTGCTGACTTTAATAACTGCCTATTTGAGATTATGATGGATGATATGCTAGCCACGGGGCTATGGTTCTCTTGGAGTAACAAAAGTGAGGGGATTGAGAATACTCAAACCAGAATTGATAGAGTTCTCCATAATTCGCAATGGAGTGTTTCTTTCCCTGATTCCCATGCCACCTACCTATGCCCAGGGGTTTCTGATCATAGCCCCATTGTGATTTCTCTTCTCAACCAACCTAGCAAGCCAAAACCCTTCAAATTCTTTGATTATTGGATGAAGAATGCTGAATTTATGCCCACGCTTGTGACCTCCTGGCAGGAGGAATGTCAGCTATTCCCTATGGCTAAACTTTCCCACAAGCTTAGAAGACTTAAACCTCTTTTAAGACTTTTTAACCATAAGTTCTACTCCAATATCTCTGAGCGTGTGAGGATCGCTAAAGATAAGTTGGATCATATCCAGCGCTACCTGGACAGTGATGGTTCAAATAGCAGGCTTAGGAAGGATGAACATGAGTGTGCTACTCTCTATAGCTCCTTACGCGCTGCTGAAGAAGCCTACTACAAGCAAAAGGCTAGAATCAATTGGCTACAGTCAGGGGATATGAACACAAGCTTCTTCCATAATAAAGTAAAAGCAAACACCTCCAGAAGAAAAGTCTTGTGCATACAGAATGAGAGAGGAGTCACTATTGAAGGCATTGAGGCAGTGAGTGAAGAGGCCATAAATTTTTTCACTAATTTGTTGGGGAGTCAGAGAAGGAGATCTACCACTATCCCTACGATCATGAAAAGGAAGCTGAATCCTTCGCAGTGGCCTAACCTTACTGCCCCCATAACTGACATTGAGATTAAAAATGCTATGTTCTCCATTGCCTCCAACAAAGCTCCTGGCCCTGATGGTTTCAGTGCTGCCTTCTTTAAGAAGAATTGGGATGTTGTGGGGGATGATGTGATGGAAGCTATTCATCATTTTTTTAACCACAGCTACTTGCCTAGACAATGGAATACCACCTCTCTTGCTCTGATCCCCAAAGTTCCTAACCCAAACACTATGGCTGATTTCAGACCCATTGCGTGCTGCAACACGATTTATAAGTGTATTTCCAAGATTCTTACCCTTAGACTCAAGCCTCTTATGCCTCAATTGATTAATGAAAGCCAAGCTGCCTTTGTCCAGGGGAGATCTATCACTGATAATATTCTCTTGCTGCAAGAATTGATGAGGAATTACCACAGGGAATCTAACACTCCTAAATGCACTGTGAAGATTGATATTATGAAGGCTTATGATTCGGTGGATTGGGAGTTCCTTTTTGGCATTCTTATCCAAATCAACTTCCCTCCCAGGTTTGTTTCTTGGATTAAGGCATGTGTTTCCTCTGTCTGGTACTCTATTAGTCTGAATGGGTCTCTAAATGGGTTCTTTGAAGGCAAAAAGGGGCTGAGGCAAGGAGATCCCCTATCCCCCTTTCTTTTCCTTATTGTGATGGAGGCCCTCTCTTGTATTCTTGATAAGCATGCTAGCAGAGATACCTTCATTTACCATCCCAAGTGCAAAGAAAATAATATTAACCACCTGTGCTTCGCGGATGACCTGGTGGTTTTCTGCAATGGTGATACCCAATCTGTGGATTGTGTTAAGGATGCGCTTGAGGAATTTGCTGATTATAGTGGGTTAATCCCCAATCTGGCTAAAAGTAATTTTTACTGTTCTGGAGTGAATGCTGAAATTATCAGCTCTATGTTTTCTTCCTTGGGCATCTCCCACCAGCAGCCTCCTTTCAAGTATTTGGGAGTCCCCCTCATCTCTACTAGACTCAAGCATGTGGATTGTATGGTTCTTATCGACAAAATTACTAATAAAGTCAAAAGCTGGACCACTAGATTCCTGAGTTATGCAGGCAGATTGCAGCTTGCAATTTCTGTCCTGTTTAGTTCCCAAATTTATTGGTCATCGATCTTTATTCTGCCTAAAAGTGTGGTGAAGGCTATTGAGAAATGTATTAGAGAGTTCATATGGACAGGCCCTGAGCTCAAGCACAGTGGAGCTAAAGTGGCGTGGGATGAGGTCTGCAAGACTAAAAAGGAAGGGGGTCTGGGAATAAAGTGCCTGACTCATTGGAACAAGGCTGCAGTGATGAAAAACCTTTGGAACCTCTTCAACAAAAAGGATAGTCTTTGGGTCAAGTGGTGTCATACTTATAAGATAAAAGGGAGAAGCATATGGGCAATTCCCATTCCTCAAGACTCTTCATGGAGCTGGAGGAAAATTCTTAAAGCTAGAGAGGAATGTAGACTCATGGTTAAGGCTGTTATTGGAAATGGCAGGAATACGTTCATGTGGCATGATAATTGGCACCACCTTGGCCCTCTTCAACCTCTTTTTGGGGATAGAACCATATATGATGCTGCTAGCAACTCCAAGGCTAAGGTCTCCGAATTCATTGATGGGTTCAATTGGAAATGGCCAGCTTCTACCACTTGGGAGCTGAATGATATCAAAAACTCTCCCCTGCCTTCTATAAATCCTATGACCTCTGATAGTGTAAAGTGGACTCCTAACAGGTCGGGTAACTTCTCTATTGCGTCTGCATATGAGTCCACCTATTCTAGGGGGAATGAAGTTCAATGGCATGGGCTGGTTTGGAACAAGATGAGTATCCCAAAGTGTTCTTTCATTCTTTGGTTGGCTTGCAGAAAGGCTTTAGTGACTAAAGATAAACTCTTTGATTGGGGAGTTGTCGATAATAAAGCCTGTTTGCTTTGTAACTCTGGGATTGAGACTATTAAGCACATCTTAATGGAATGCCCATTCTCCAAAATTGTTTGGGATGAGATTCTATTTAGGAACCAATCTTATAGAGCTATGGGAAGGTGGGATATTGAGATCAGGAAGGCTGTTGCTGATAGTAAAGGGATTGACCTAAAATCCAGGATTAAGACCACTTCCTTCTCTGCCACCATCTATTGTCTGTGGCAGGAAAGAAATAGTAGGCTCCATAACAAGGGATTGGCCACAACGTCCAAGGTGATTAGGAGCATCGAGGAAATGGTGCGAGGAAAATCTAGCTATTGGAAGAAATATCGAAGATCTTACTCCAACTGGATGACTTGTAATTTATGGGGATTACCCAACTCTCTCTTGTATGACTAAATGTTTAGATCGTTGGTCTCTAGATGCATGTATCTAGCTGACTCTTTGGCCTTTTGGCCTTTGTATATTTGGATCTTTTGTTTCTAATACACTTTAATTACCGAAAAAAAAAACATTCGAAGTCGTTAAGAAACCTACTTATCTATTAGCTTTCACATATATTATAATAATCCACTAAAACCCACTAACCATTTTTTTTATAAAAGTAGAATCCAATATAATGTAATAACAAGCAGTTAATTTGGGCCACAAAACCCTTTTAACATGAAACCAAAAACAAATATATAAAGTTGTTAAGAAACTGAATTATCAGTCTTCACATATATTATAATAATCACCCACAAATCATTAAACTATAAAAGTAGAATCCAATATAATATAATGACAAACACTTAACTTGGGTCACAAAACCCATTTAACATTAAAACATTAAACTAAAAACAAACACAGGAAGTTGTTAAGAAACCAGTTAACTTCGTATATGTTGAAGGAGAGTAAGAAGAGAGAGAGAGAGAGAGAGAGATGAAAATGGAAAAAAAAAATCAGAATCGTGTTTTTTTTGGATTCTTTACGAATCCCATCAAAACCAGCAAAGTCCTTACCGAATCCTTCCCGAATCCAGAATTAATTTATTTAATTAATATCTTATTCTTCTTTGGGTGCGAATCGGGGCCGAATCGCACCCGCACCCGACTCGCGCGAGATTCGGATTTTTCAGGCATTTTGAAGAATTCGTGCTTCATAGTCCTGAATAGTACAACTGACTACTTAAAGTCACATATGTGTTTTCAGATTGTAAATTTAAGGTCGCATAGAGGAACAATTGACTATATTCGAATGCATTTGGGAAATGACTAATTAAGTTCTTGTGGGGGATAGTACACCGATTGACTAGATAAGGTCACACTGGATTCAGTTAGCTATTTATGGTCGCAGATGGGACCTGTTGACTATTTAAGGTCGTATAGGACCAGCTGATTATTTAAGATTGCGTGACAAGTTAACTAAATAAGGTCACATATGGTACTAGTTGACTATTTACGGATCCATAACGAACAGGAAAATTATTTACATTCGCATAAGGGGCCGGTTAGTTATTTAAGGTCCATGGGAGACCGGTGTAATACCCCGTACTTTTGGCTATATTTAATTTTGGGATTAATTAATTAAATGCGTATTAATTGGAAATTAATCCGGGTTAAAATACTAACGAGATGCGAGTTGGTATTTGATTATGTGCATACATGTTTTTATATGAATATTGAATTATGAGAAATTTGTCGTAAGATTTATATACGGCATTTTAGAAATTTTGTTGAGACGCGTGTGACCGCCGCGTCACGGTGTAATATTTTGATTATAAAAGTGAATTTAAATTCTTTAAACCGTATGGTCGTTTTGAGTGCGCCAACGCGTCCGGAAGGGTCGAGATAGTCAGAAAACACTAGCCGGGGGTTTAGTTTGGGTCCCGGGGTATTTTTAGGCCATACCGGCAACATAAAGGGCATTTTAGTAATTTTGTATTTTTGGAGAATTAAAAGTGACGAAAATTGGGAGTTTTAATCTGATTGGGAATTGACCCACTAAGCCACTAACCAACCCATATTAACCCAACAAGCTACGTAGGTTATTAGAATTAGGTTTTCTAATACCTTCCCAAAGCAAACCCTAGCCACCATAGCCACCATTGGAGAAGAAGCTTGGGGAAAGAGAGAGAAAGGAAATTCTGCAGAAAAGCTCCATCAAACCAACATCTAAATCAGAGATAAACTCGAGGCAAGTGACTTTATTCCATTTAATTTCAGAGAATGTTCTTTCCATGTTAGATAATTCAAATTTTATGTTTGTTCTTGGTGAAATATGAAAACCCATGTAGTTTGGAACTTAGAACTTGAAAATCTTGAGGAGAATTGCATGTAGAATGATAGGTAGATGATTATTCTCATGATATCTGTGATTGGAAGAAATTAAACGGATTTATATTGGGTTAATTCATGATTTAAATGTTAGGGTTTGTGTTCTTGAAAAGAATTGGGGAAAAGTGTAGAATCTTGTGATCTAATGATGTTTAGGATGTAGTAATTCCTTAAAAGGTGTTAGTATATGACCTTAGTATGTTTTAGGATGATTGGAGACCTTAAAACAATGGTTGGGACTAAGTTTGGAGGAGATTTGAGGAGTAAAAATGGTGAAAAACGAGATTTAGACAAATCTGGGACGAAGCTGGTAGGTCGTTAGAAGCCCCTGCCCAGGTCGTTCGAACGAACTCGTTCGAACGAGCTTCTAACGAATCGACCAGTCGCTTCTAACGAAAGGGAACTTCGTTCGATAACTTCGTTCGAACGAGATCTCGTTAGAAGGTACAGTTCGTTCGAACGAACTGGATCTTGTTCGAACAGTCTCGTTCGAACGAGACTTCTAACGAGCTGACAGTTTAATCTCGTTCGAACAGTCTCGTTCGAACGAGACTTCTAACGAGCTGGCAGTTTGGGCCTTTTTGGCCTGTTTTGATTTTTGGAGTCCCGTAAACTTGTTCGAGGGTAGAGTTAACATTCATTTGATGATGTATTGATGGATTTGGGACTTTTGGGTTATTATGAGGAGTAAATTATATACGAGTGATTTAAATCAATGAACCGCTTAGGTTGAGACGTGAGTGTCTACTACGACGTGAGAATAGATTATGGCGCGTATGATTATAAACCGAAATCGTATAAAGTGTGTAAATTATATATTGGTACTAGAACGAGAATAGTACTACGATTAAACTACGGGATTACTAAGACGTGTGTTTACTTAGTATTGGTATATGAATTGTGTGTATGACATACCTACCATACTTGCTATCACGGGATGTTTGCGTTCGCTTAGGGCCCTCTAATCCTTGTGTTGCTCGGATTTAGACTGGTTACCTTGATGAACATAGGTCATAGAAAGACTTATTGGGATATTAATAAGTCCGCTGATCGTGGGAGCGTAGGTATGTGCGTGACCCATGTGATGTGACTGTGTTCGCCTCCATTATTTGTGATGTTGTTATCTGTGAACTATTCCTGAGAGATTCGGAATATGTAATCCTTATGTACGTGATGTACCGGGATGGATAGCAGAGTATGTGTGCACCGCAGCTTAGTTCTCGGGGTGCTTGTATTGTATATTTATGTTGTGAATAATATACACTTAATTAATGGGAACCTTCATGTTAATGTTGTGAATATAATTACGGTATTGTTTCGAGATACATAACGGGTTAGCTGATAGTGAAATATATTGCATATTGAGCATCTGAGTTTACGTTAAACCCCTATTTAATTACGAGCGTTATAATGTTAATAGAACTGAGTAATAAGGGTAGGACCTATAACAGTCTAGCTAGATATGATGTCACTTAGCTAGTGGTTTGTGTCATTGTAGATGGGTAATTACGTTAGGGGTGCACAGTTAGACGAGAGGTGAGAATATCATGTGAGTGCACGTCCTAACATGTACTTTGCATTTAATGTTTTAAATGTTTTTAAAGCACTTGCAGGTTTTTAAAATATCTCCACATTCGGGCTCTGACCCGTTTGCTTTCAAATCTATTTTTCTTTGTAAAACCATTTTAGGTGCCCAGCCACAAGGACACCATGCATAGGATACTCATTCTGGTGACGATCTGTAGCTGTTTGTGGAAGCTACAGGGATTTGTTTGTAGACGCTTCTATCACTTGGATTCCAGATTTATTATCTATCAGTTGTAGGGCATGTTGCCCATTTCTATTAGAGTTACATTTCCATTACAGTTTTCAGACTTTGGCATGTATTGTTTTAGTATTCGGTTTATTTATTTCAGTTGTGGGATTTGTAGTGAGGAGTTTTCCTCCAGACCTTATTTACATTATGTGATGGTTATTCTTTTTACTTCAGTATGGTGAATGGTGTTATTATTCTTTGTTACACTTGTTGCATGTTAATCAGACTTTAAATAAAATTTGGCACTTACTTTTTAAATACTAGGTGGTTAGTAATCATTAAAAATGTTTTCGACAGTGATGCTATTAACTGAGCCAACTTGGCATTTTGAATTAATTTAATAAAGGAGTAGCTACCCGGTATTTAATTAGTCGGGGTGTCTTAGGTGGTATCAGAGCATCAGGTTCTAGTGTCCTTTAGTATCTGACGGCTTATTATGTTTTCGCTAAGTTTCTTTGATATAGAGCCCTATATTTTAGGACTGTTGTACTCTTTTTGTGTATGCTTCGTTCTTCAGCTATCTTAAGTTTATAAACAGCGAACTTATAAACTTTGTTCTTATTTCAGATGCCTCCACGACGTGCACG
Source organism: Sambucus nigra (assembly GCA_949130495.1). Classification (NCBI taxonomy): domain Eukaryota; kingdom Viridiplantae; phylum Streptophyta; class Magnoliopsida; order Dipsacales; family Adoxaceae; genus Sambucus; species Sambucus nigra. The sequence continues at coordinate 404,384,767 of OX422211.1, forward strand.
ACGAGTTTCCAGGGATGCAACGCCCGAACCCCAGCCCGCTCCAGTTCAGGGCATGATGAACGCCGCTGAGGTTGCAGCTATAGTAGCCCAAGCGGTAAATGCCGCCATTGCCGTTGTTCAGCAGGCACCACCTTAGGCGCCGGTTGCCGCGCCAGTACAGGCAAATGCATTCCTGTCTGCTTGGGAGCGTGTACGTGACGCTTTTCAGAAAGCGCATCCGCCAGAGTTTGCAGGTAGCTCAGATGTGGTAGTCTCGAGCCAATGGAGGAAGGATATGCAGAGGCACTTAAGGATGTATGAGTGCACGGACGTCCAGAAGCAGGTGCTAGCTACTTTCAAGCTAGTTGGATCTGCACTGCAGTGGTGGGAGTCTATTACCACCGTGGAGGAGAGGGATACTCTCACTATTCAGGACTTCTGGGTGCGGTTTGACCGCAAGTACTTTCCGTCGGCTGTTCACACGGAAATGAGGAGGAAACTTATGAATCTGAGGCAAGAGGGTAAGACCGTGGCCGAGTATGAGGCCGAGTTCACGAATCTGTTGAATATCGTTCCAGATGAGATACCAACAGAGAAGAAGAAGATTGAGAAGTTCACGGACGGGTTGACATGGAGGATCCGTCAGCATCTGTTAGGGAACCTTTCGTTGGCCACGTATTCTGATGTGGTTAACGCTGCTTTGTTACACTGCCAGGACCACCGCTTTCATATGACTGAGGGCAAGAGGTCGGGAGAGTCTAGCCATCAGGGCAGGGCTGGAGGACATGGTGCCGGTGGGGCACAATCTGTCCAGGGGCAGAGACAGGGTGAGCAGGGTTCGCAGCAAGGGGATCAGAAGAGGTTCCGACGAGGGAACTACAGACAGGGACATGGAGGTTTCCGTCAGGGCCATCAGGGTCCAAACGGCCATCAGGGCCAACAGGGACAGAATGGGCAGCAATTTCACCAGGGCTAGCAGGGCCAAAGGAGGAACGGTAACGGCCACCAGGGTCGGGGACCGCCGGGGCAGAGAGGAGGGAACTTCCCAGGGAAGTGCTTTGTTTGTGGCAAGACTGGCCATAAGCGACAGGATTTTCCTGATAGGGGCAGGGCCCCACAGCAGCAGCAGCAGGGTGCTCGCCAGGAGCCACAGAGGCCTATGTTTCCCGCCGCTCTCCCCGCACCGCCACAGATGGCAGCATTGCCACCCATTCCAGCAGTCCCAGTTCAACAGGGGCAACTACAGTATGGACGTGTCTACAACGTCCACCAGGCTGCAGTTCCACAGGCACCGCCCGCGATTGAGGGTACGTTTCCTATCCATGGCACTATGGGTCGGGTATTATTTGATACGGGGGCTACACATTGTTTTATAGCTACACACTTCGCGAAAGCTTTAGGATAGTTAGCTACGGCAGAGAGCACAGTGACGTGTGTCGACTCACCATTGGGGAGTGGGTCACTTATTTTCTTTATATGCCGGGGAGTGGGGGTAGAGATTGGTGGTTTGGTATTACCTGCAGACATGTTGGTATTAGATATGCATGTTCACGATGTGATTATCTGTATGGATTGGCTCGTAGCTTATAGGGCCATGATTGATTGCTTCAGCGGGAGCATTGTTTTTGCCATTCCGGGGCAAGAGATGTTTATAGTGGCGATGCCTCACCCAGAGGGAGGATCGACCGCTCATCTGTATTACATTGAGGAGGATACCTCTAAGGAGGTAGTGATTCCTTTAGATTCTATTCCAGTAGTCAGGGAGTATTCGGATGTGTTTCAGGAGATACCAGGCCTACCCCCCAGTCGAGAAATAGACTTTGTTATAGATTTGCTACCGGGTACGAGACCTATAGCACGCGCACCGTACCGTATGGCTCCAGCTGAGATGAGGGAGTTACGGGATCAGATAGAGCAGCTGTTAGGTCAGGGCTTTATTCGCAGGAGTACCTCACCTTGGGGCGCTCCAGTTTTGTTTGTGAAGAAGAGGGACGGTTCACTGAGATTGTGTGTGGACTACCGAGAGTTGAATAAGGTCACGATACGGAATAAGTATCCGTTACCTCGAATCGATGACTTATTCGACCAGTTGAGAGGAGCTTCTTTCTTCTCGAAGATTGATTTGAGATCGGGATACCATCAATTGCGTATCAGGGAGGAGGATGTCTCGAAGACCGCGTTCTTGTCGAGATATGGTTCTTACGAGTTTCGGGTTATGCCTTTTGGTTTGACCAACGCTCCAGCAGTGTTTATGGACTTGATGAACAGAGTGTTCAGGGATTTCCTAGATCAGTTTGTCATTGTCTTCATCGATGATATACTGGTTTACTCCCAGACAGAGGAGGAGCACGCCGAGCATTTGAGGTAGGTTTTGCAGACGCTGCGTCAAAACGAGCTGTATGCAAAATATGAGAAATGCGGGTTTTGGTTGAAGGAGGTCCAGTTTTTGGGACATATCATTTCCGACCGGGGAATATCTGTCGATCCGGGGAAAGTATCAGCGGTGAGGGAGTGGGGACAGCCCACGACACCGACTGAGATTCTTAGTTTCTTGGGTCTAGCAGGATACTACAGGAGGTTTATTCGGGGTTTCTCAGAGATAGCAGGTCCTTTGACACATCTGACTCGTAAGGGTGTGCCATACATCTGGAGTGATGCCTGTCAGCTGGCATTCGATGAATTGAAGGACAAATTGACCTCAGCACCTGTGTTAGCATTGCCGAGACCGGGAGTTGAGTATTTAGTTTACACCGATGCATCTTTGCAAGGACTTGGAGGTGTATTACAGCAGGAGAGACATGCCATAGCTTATGCTTCCCGTAAGCTTAAGCCTCATGAGAAGAATTACCCCACGCATGATTTAGAGTTGGCGGCAGTGGTATTTGCCCTACGGATTTGGAGGCACTATCTTTTGGGGGAGAAATTCCAACTGTTCACGGACCACAAGTCCCTACAGTACCTGTTCACGCAGAAGGAGTTGAATATGGGGCAGCGTAGGTGGCTTGAGTTTGTGAAAGACTACCAGTTCGATATCCAGTATCACCCAGGCAAGGCCAACGTGCTAGCAGACGCGTTGAGCCGTAGGCCAGCAGATGAGGTGGCAGAGGTGTGGAAGGCAAAGTGGAAGGAATTGGGACACCAGGATGCAGTGGCCCGATCTTTCAGGTCTGTGATGACCGTTACACCGCAGATTGTCACGAAGGTAGTACGGGCACAGGCTAATGACTCGTTCTGTCAGGAGCAGATAGTTCGATTACTAGCAGAGGGAGCCGAGTCCTATACCGTTAGCTCAGACGGGGGATTACGCTTCAATGGGAGATTGGTGGTTCCGGAAGGGGAGGAATTGTGACACGAGGTGATGTCAGAGTCGCACGGCTCACAGTTCGCGGTACATCCCGGAGGGGACAAAATGTACCAAGACATGAGACGCCAGTATTGGTGGAGCGGTATGAAGAGAGATATCGCTGAGTTTGTTTCGAAATGCGCCACTTGTCAGCTTCTAAAATTGGATCATCAGAGATCGGCAGGACTGCTACAGCCGTTGGAGGTCCCAGTGTGGATGTGGGAGAGCATATCCATGGACTTTATCAGGGGGTTGCCTACGTCGCAGAGGGGTCACGACTCCATTTGGGTAATTGTGGACAGGTTGTCCAAGGTCGCTCACTTTTTACCCGTAAGGACTGACTACACTACGGGACAGTATGCCCAGCTCTTCATTTCAGAGGTTGTGAGACTTCACGGTGTGCCCCTAAATATCGTGTCTGACAGAGACAAGATATTTGTTTCGAGGTTTTGGGAGAGTTTCCAGGAGGCCATGGGCACGGAATTGCGGTTGAGTACGGCTTATCATCCGCAGACCGATGGGCAGACCGAGCGCACAAATCAGATGTTGGAGGACATGCTACGCATGTGCATTATTGACTTCGGGGGTGCATGGGAGCAGTACCTTCCACTGGTGGAGTTTGCTTACAACAACTCCTACCAGTTCACTATTGGCATGGCTCCGTTTGAGGCATTGTACGGTAGACCTTGTCGTTCCCCAGCATGTTGGTTAGAGGTGGGGGACAACAAACTACTTGGGCCGGAAGTGATTCAGGATACTTCGGCAAGGATTGAGTTAATTCGGAGTCGCATTCGGGTAGCTCAAGACAGGCAGAAGAGTTATGCTGATGCGAAGAGGTTTTTCAGAGAGTTCCAAGTGGGGGACCAGGTTTTGCTCAGAGTATCTCCTATGAAGGGGATTATGCGTTTCGAAAAGAAGGGGAAATTGGCACCAAGGTATGTGGGACCGTTTCCTATTATTGAGCGGATTGGACCAGTTGCGTATAGACTTGGGTTACCGGAGCATTTGCATCGGATTCACGATGTGTTCCATATTTCCTCGCTGAGGAAATACCTTAGAGATAATTTGGCTCATTCTCACATTGCTGTGGAGGACATCGATCTACAGCCGGATAGCTCCTACGAGGAGGGGCCGATTGCTATTTTGGACCGAAGCGAGGGGAAACTGCGGTCAAAGATAGTGTAATACCCCGTATTTTTATGCTATATTTAATTTGGGGATTCATTAAATTTAATGTGATGATTTATTTAATAAAAATCCGGAAATTAATTATGTTATAATTATTAACGTGACTAGAGTTAGTAATTATGGGAAACTTGTTGAATATTACTAATGAGCATAGTAATATATTATATTGGTTATATTGAATGTCATAAGTAAATTAAATGACTATTTCGGAAATTTAAGTCGGGACGTGCCCGTGTCACGTCGGGACTAATTATGTTAATTAAAAAGTGAATATTTTATAAGTTGTCCGTATGGTCATTTTGAGTGCGCCAACGCGTCCGGAAGGGTCGGGATAGTCAGAAAAGTGTACCCGGGGATTTAGTTCGGGCCTCGGGGTGTTTTTAGGCCTAATTAGTGACCCGGGAGGGCATTTTGGTCATTTTACAAAATAGGGTAATTAAACCCACGAATTTCAGCCATCCTTAGCAGCCATTTAAGTCAGCCTTTTAGGGTTAGAGCATTCAGAACCCTAGAACGGCCATTGGAGAAGAGAGGAGAGAGCTCTCAAGGTGATTCAAGGCCCAAAACACCACCGATTACACCGCCGTCACCACCAACGCGTAGATCGCGAGGAGGAGAACGCAACCACTTCAATATCAGCAGGAAACCAGACCTCTGAAATCCCAGGCAAGTGTTTAACTTGCGTATTTTCGTTGATGCAATATTCATATTAGTGTAGGAATGATTAGGAGTATAATCAATGGAAGAAAACCCCAATTTTGATAGGGATTTGCATGTGGAAATCATTATAACCATATTCTGGAAATATTATGTGAAGTAGATGATTAACCCACGAATTTGTGATGATTTGTTAGAAGGAAATTCTGGAGAAAAACTGATTAGAACAAAAGTTAAGAAAACTTTAGGGTTCTTGATGATTAGATGAGATTTTAGGTTGTTTAACCATGTTTAATGATGTATACACGCATGCTGAACGTTAAAGATATCTGGAATTATGTTAGTATGTTAGCAGTAGACTTTTTGGGTCGATTAGTGTTGGAAAATATGAGTTTTGATGTAGAATTTTAATCAATCCCGTCACTGCAATTTCTGCAGAATTTTTGCCCAGACCTGCTTGATCGATCGATCGAGCATAGAGCTTCGATCGATCGAGCCCCAAGCTTCGATCGATCGACCCCTCCTGGCAGACTCCTATTTCTCTTGTTTAATTAGTTGAATTAATTTATCATGGAAGAACCTTTGGGCATTCTAAATAAAATGATTTGGGAGATATTGAGGACCAGTAGGATATATGGATAAATGTTAGAACCTTTAATCTTCAACGAGAATGGTATTTATGGGATATGTACTTTAGGTTGGTAGATTTATGAAATTTAAGGGTGAGGTGCGTAAGAGAGTTACGTTGGAATCAAATAAAGTCACAAACTGAATTTCAGATTTGCGAGGATATAATCCATGAGGGTAGGTAATGAGTGAGAAAACCCTTCGAGTTAAGGTTAGGAATAAAACCTTATACGTAATTCTATAATTGTGAAATTAAGGATAAACGGTATAATTACGGGTGATGGGAAGAACCTATATTAATATGACATTGGTATATTTATATGATTGTGTGTACATATATTATATACATGTGAAAATCATACCCACGCTACTTGCTATCCCTGAGGTTTCCGCGCTGGGACAAGTCTTATCTCGATGGGACCTTTATGGGGGATATTGACTTGTACCCTAGAAGATAGATGTCCTTGGTACAGGCTATCGATGTGATAGTTCAGACGGTCCTAAGAGACGCCGGTATGTGCTACCCTCTTAGAGACTTGGAATCTATGCTTCGCCTCAATATTGTTTGTGTATTCATGTTAATACAATTCGAAAGTGATTCCGAATGTATTCCCCTTTATGTGAGTGATATGGGGCTTTGGATAGTGGAAGTATGCACGCACCATAGTTTTATTCGGGGTGCTGTTATATATATATATTATACGAGTAGTTAATATATATATATATATATATATATATATATATATATATATATATATATATATATATATATATATATATATATATATATATATATGAGATTATGTCACTTGTAACTGTCTACTGAATTTGATAAGTAGAACATAGTGTGGACTCTTACTATTAAATACTTGTTTTGAAAAAGTATAACATGTCACGGTAAAACCTTAGGGTTTTTATAAAATTAAAATGAAGGTCCTTGGTTACTGTTTGGAATATTCTTTTAAAATAAGGTCGTAAAATTGTAAATCTTGCGGGTAAGCTAAGTTAAGTTAAAGCTTTTGGAAAGACGAGTATGTTAGATGTTAAAACAAACCGTTGGGAAGGCTAGTGCGATAGGTGTGCACATTAGAAGAGAGGTGAGTATTTCTCAAGAGAGAGACGAACTAATATGTTGTTGCATTGGCCTGTATCAATTTAAATACTTGCTTAACGTATTTTAAAAATCAAACACACTTTCGGGCCCTGACCCGTTTCTTTCTCTCTCTCTCTCCCTTGTGTATATATATGTATATTTTCAGGTGCCCAGCCACAGGGGCGTCTTGCTTAGGATCCTTTGAGAAGAACGAGCTGCAGCTTAGGTGGAAGTTGCAGGTCACTTGAGTAGACGGCTTCTGTTATTGACTCCACTCTTATTATTCTCATTTATTGGGCACGTGTCGCCCCTATCATCATTTCATTTACTTGTTGGGATTTTTATATTTTCAGTTATTCCAGTATTGTTTTATGGGATTTATTCAGGATAGTTTATGATGTTTGGTTTTATTATGTTGACATTCGATTGACGAATGTATGGTTTTATTTTAGTTCTTCGTGGTGTGATTCTATATTGTAGAAATGTTGTTTTGTATAAGTAAATCTTTTCTTTAATTAAAATTTGGAAGTTTGTATGAAAAATGTTTTGACACTTAGCTTAATTATTTAGGGTGTTAAATTGGAAAATTATTTTTATCGACAGTGATGCTGAGAATGAACCAACTGTTTACCTTGATTTAATTTAATAAAGGAGTGATCGCCCGGTATTTAATTAGGCGGGGTGTCACAGGTGGTATCAGAGCATCAGGTTCTAGTGTCCTTTAGGATCTGTGCGGCTTATTATGCTGTCAGCGCTACTTTCTTTGATATAGAGCCCTAATACTAGGAATGTTGTGTTCACCTTTATACATTGGGAATTCGTGCTTCTGCGATTTGTTTATTTGAATGATGAACTCATCCAAATTCATTTAAATTTTCAGATGGACCGTCGAGAAGAATTAGCTAAAACAGTTGAGGGAGTCGATGAGCAAAATCGACTCGCACCTCAGGTGTTCCCAGAGAGAATATCAACCGCCGAGTTAGCGGGTATCGTAGCACAAGCAGTCACCACTGCAGTTTTACAATACCAAGAACGCAGCATGCAACTTAGAGAAGGCAAAAGACCTAGAGAGGTTAGCCAAATGCATGAGACCAAAGCTGACAAATGTGCGAAGACTCCGAAATTGCGACAGCAAACTACCCAAGACCGGATCAGTTCTAGTCAACAACGTGGTAAAATGAAGCAGTTTCGAAAAAGGGATAAAGTCCCAAATCAGCAAGACCGACACCGACAGCAGCAGGGCCGGAGGGGGAGTAACTTCGGAGGCCGATGCTTTGGATGTGGTAAGCACGGCCATAGGCGCCAGGATTGTCCGGAGAGAAATAGGGCCCCACAACAGCGGGGTGCCCATAATGAGCCGCAAGGGCCACTTTTTCCAGTCGCTCTCCCAGCACCAGGTCAGGTACCAGACCTACCAACCTTTTCAGTAACACCAGTGCAACAGGGGCAGTTACAGTACAGACATACCTTTAATGTCCACCAGGCAACAGCCCCACAGGCACCACCCGCGATTTGGGGTATGTTTTCTATCCATGGAACTTTGGGTCATTCTATTTTTACTGGGGCAACGCATTTTTTTTACAGCTATATATTTTGCGAAGTCCTTAGGATTGTTAGCCACAGCAGAGAGCACCGTGGCGTATGTCGACTCACCACTGGGGAGTGAGTCACTTTTTTTATATATGCCGGGGAGTAGGGGTAGAGATTGGTAGCTTGGTATTACCTGCAGACATGCTAGTCTTAGACATGCACGAGCATGATGTGATTATTGGTATGGATTGACTCGCAGCTTATAGAGCCATGATTGATTGCTTCGGTGGAAGCATTGTTTTTGCCATTCCGGGGCAAGAAATGTTTGTAGTGGCGATGCCTCGCCCAGAGGGAGGTTCGACCGCTCATTTGTATTACATAGAGGAGGATACCTCTAAGGAGGTTGTGATTCCCTTAGATTCGATCCCAGTTGTTAGGGAGTATTCCGATGTGTTTCAGGAGATACCAGGCCTACCGCCCAGTCGTGAGATAGACTTCGTTATAGATTTATTGCCGGATACGAGACCTATAGCACGCGCACCGTACCGTATGGCTCCGGCAGAGATGCGAGAGCTACGAGATCAGATTGAGCAGCTATTAGGTCAGGGCTTCATTCGTAGGAGTACCTCACCTTGGGGCGCTCCAGTCTTATTTGTAAAGAAGAGAGATGGTTCACTGAGATTGTGCGTGGACTACCGGGAGTTGAACAAGGTCACGATACGGAATAAGTATCCGTTGCCTCGAATCGATGATCTATTCGACTAGTTGAGGGGAGCAACTTTCTTTTCGAAGATAGATCTGAGGTCGGGGTACCATCAGTTACGAATTAGAGAGCAGGATGTTTCAAAGACTGCCTTCTTGTCGAGATATGGGTCCTATGAGTTCAGGGTGATGCCGTTCGGACTCACAAATGCCCCAGCCGTTTTCATGGACTTGATGAACCGAGTATTCAGAGAGTTCTTGGATCAGTTCGTCATCGTCTTCATAGATGGTATCTTGATATATTCACACTCCGAGGAGGAGCATGCCGAACACTTGAGGCAGGTTCTTCAGACTCTACGAGAGCATCAGTTGTATGCTAAGTACGAGAAGTGTGGGTTCTGGTTGCGAGAGGTACAATTCTTGGGCCATGTTGTTTCTGAGCAAGGGATAGCAGTTGACCCGAGCAAAGTGTCAGCGGTGAGGGAGTGGGGGCAGCCCACGACACCGACGGAAGTGCGTAGTTTCTTGGGGTTAGCCGGATACTACAGGAGGTTCATTCGGGGATTCTCCAAAATAGCGGGTCCATTGACGAATCTGACTCGCAAGGGGGTACCATATGTCTGGAATGACGCTTGTCAGTTGGCTTTCGACGAGCTGAAGGACAAGCTTACTTCGGCACCAGTCCTTGCTTTACCGAAGCCGGGTGTAGAGTACCTGGTTTACACAGATGCGTCCTTACGAGGACTTGGGGGAGTACTTCAGCAGGAGGAGAAGGCTATAGCTTTTGCTTCCCGCAAGCTTAAGCCGCATGAGAAGAATTACCCCACCCACGACCTGGAATTAGCTGCGGTCGTCTTTGCATTGAGAATTTGGAGGCAATATTTATTGGGCGAGAAATTCCGTTTGTTCACAGACCATAAATCACTGCAGTACCTGTTCACTCAGCGAGAGCTGAATATGCGTCAGTGTAGATGGTTAGAGTTTGTGAAAGATTACCAGTTCGATATACAGTATCATCCGGGAAAGGCCAACGTAGTTGCTGATGCGTTGAGCCGTAGACCGGTAGATGATGTAGTGGACATCGGGAAAGCAAAGTGGAAGGAGTTGGGTCACCAAGACGCAGTAGCACGTTCTTTCATATCTGTGATGACAGTCACACCCGAGATTGTTACGCGGGTGATACAGGCACAGACCACAGACCCGTTTTGTCAGGAGCAGATTGTACGACTTCTAGCCGAAGGTGCTGAGTCCTATTCTGTTAGTTCGGATGGAGGGTTGCGGTTTAATGGGAGATTAGTGGTTCCAGAAGGAGCGGAGCTACGTCATGAAGTGATGACTCATTCTCATGGGTCCCGATTTGTAGTACATCCGGGAGGCGATAAGATGTACCAGGACATGAGACGACAGTACTGGTGGAGTGGGATGAAGAAGGACATCGCTGAATTTGTGTCCAAGTGTTCTACTTGCCAGCTAGTGAAGGTGGACCACCAGAAACCGTCAGGATTACTTCAGCCGTTGGAAGTACCCGCGTGGAAGTGGGAAAGTATTTCCATGGATTTCATTACCGGGTTGCCTACATCACAGCGGGGCCACGATTCTATCTGGGTGATTGTAGACCGTTTGACCAAGGTGGCTCATTTTCTGCCAGTGAGGACAGATTATACCACGGGTCAGTATGCCCAGTTGTTCATCGCTGAGATTGTCAGATTGCATGGGGTGCCCCTGAATATTGTGTCAGATAGAGACAAGATTTTTGTGTCACGTTTCTGGGAAAGCTTTCAGGAGGCTATGGGTACAGAGTTGAGACTGAGTTCAGCTTACCACCCACAGACAGATGGACAGACAGAGCGTACTAATCAGATGTTGGAAGATATGCTACGCATGTGTGTTCTCGATTTCGGAGGAGGTTGGGAGCCACACCTTCCACTGGTAGAGTTTGCTTATAATAACTCCTATCAGTTTACGATTGGCATGGCTCCATTTGAGGCTTTGTACGGCAGGCCTTGTCGTTCTCCAACTTGTTGGCTCGAGGTGGGGGACAACAAGTTATTAGGACCAGAAGTGATTCAGGAGACCTCCGCGAGGATTGAGTTAATCAGGAGCCGTATTCGGGTAGCCCAAGACAGGCAGAAGAGCTACGCCGATGCGAAACGGTTTTTCCGGGAGTTTAATGTGGGAGATCAAGTGTTGTTCCGTGTATCTCCTATGAAAGGAGTGATGAGGTTCGGGAAGAAGGGGAAGTTGGCTCTGAGGTACGTAGGACCATTTCCCATCATCGAGAGGATTGGGCCGGTAGCATACAGGTTGGGATTGCCAGAACATTTACATCGCATCCACGATGTATTCCACATCTCGTCGCTGAGACGATATCTTCGGGATGATATGGCCCATATGCACATTGCGATAGATGAGATAGACTTACAGTCGGATAGCTCTTACGAAGAGAGACCAGTGGCTATTCTAGACTATAGTGAGAGGAGATTGAGGTCGAAAGTAGTTCCACTTGTGCGAGTCCAGTGGGAGCATCATAATGTGGAGGAATCCACTTGGGAGCGTGAGGCAGATATGCGCGAGAGATATCCAGAGTTGTTTTTACCAGGTATGCCTTATTTTCCGAATTTCGGGACGAAATTCCGTTATTAGGGGGGAAGTATGTAATACCCCGTATTTTTATGCTATATTTAATTTGGGGATTCATTAAATTTAATGTGATGATTTATTTAATAAAAATCCGGAAATTAATTATGTTATAATTATTAACGTGACTAGAGTTAGTAATTATGGGAAACTTGTTGAATATTACTAATGAGCATAGTAATATATTATATTGGTTATATTGAATGTCATAAGTAAATTAAATGACTATTTCGGAAATTTAAGTCGGGACGTGCCCGTGTCACGTCGGGACTAATTATGTTAATTAAAAAGTGAATATTTTATAAGTTGTCCGTATGGTCGTTTTGAGTGCGCCAACGCGTCCGGAAGGGTCGGGATAGTCAGAAAAGTGTACCCGGGGATTTAGTTCGGGCCTCGGGGTGTTTTTAGGCCTAATTAGTGACCCGGGAGGGCATTTTGGTCATTTTACAAAATAGGGTAATTAAACCCACGAATTTCAGCCATCCTTAGCAGCCATTTAAGTCAGCCTTTTAGGGTTAGAGCATTCAGAACCCTAGAACGGCCATTGGAGAAGAGAGGAGAGAGCTCTCAAGGTGATTCAAGGCCCAAAACACCACCGATTACACCGCCGTCACCACCAACGCGTAGATCGCGAGGAGGAGAACGCAACCACTTCAATATCAGCAGGAAACCAGACCTCTGAAATCCCAGGCAAGTGTTTAACTTGCGTATTTTCGTTGATGCAATATTCATATTAGTGTAGGAATGATTAGGAGTATAATCAATGGAAGAAAACCCCAATTTTGATAGGGATTTGCATGTGGAAATCATTATAACCATATTCTGGAAATATTATGTGAAGTAGATGATTAACCCACGAATTTGTGATGATTTGTTAGAAGGAAATTCTGGAGAAAAACTGATTAGAACAAAAGTTAAGAAAACTTTAGGGTTCTTGATGATTAGATGAGATTTTAGGTTGTTTAACCATGTTTAATGATGTATACACGCATGCTGAACGTTAAAGATATCTGGAATTATGTTAGTATGTTAGCAGTAGACTTTTTGGGTCGATTAGTGTTGGAAAATATGAGTTTTGATGTAGAATTTTAATCAATCCCGTCACTGCAATTTCTGCAGAATTTTTGCCCAGACCTGCTTGATCGATCGATCGAGCATAGAGCTTCGATCAATCGAGCCCCAAGCTTCGATCGATCGACCCCTCCTGGCAGACTCCTATTTCTCTTGTTTAATTAGTTGAATTAGTTTATCATGGAAGAACCTTTGGGCATTCTAAATAAAATGATTTGGGAGATATTGAGGACCAGTAGGATATATGGATAAATGTTAGAACCTTTAATCTTCAACGAGAATGGTATTTATGGGATATGTACTTTAGGTTGGTAGATTTATGAAATTTAAGGGTGAGGTGCGTAAGAGAGTTACGTTGGAATCAAATAAAGTCAATTACTGAATTTCAGATTTGCGAGGATATAATCCATGAGGGTAGGTAATGAGTGAGAAAACCCTTCGAGTTAAGGTTAGGAATAAAACCTTATACGTAATTCTATAATTGTGAAATTAAGGATAAACGGTATAATTACGGGTGATGGGAAGAACCTATATTAATATGACATTGGTATATTTATATGATTGTGTGTACATATATTATATACATGTGAAAATCATACCCACGCTACTTGCTATCCCTGAGGTTTCCGCGCTGGGACAAGTCTTATCTCGATGGGACCTTTTGTAATACCCCGTACTTTTGGCTATAATTATTTTTGGGATTAATAAATTAATTGTGTATTAATTGGAAATTAATCCGGGTTATAATACTAATGTGATGCGAATTGGTATTTGATTTTGTACATATATGATTATATATGTATTTGGTATTATGAAATTTTTCGTGGGATTTATATACGGCGATTTGGAAATTTTGTTGAAACGCGTGGGACCGCCGCGTCACGGTATAATATTTTGATAATAAAAAGTGAATTTAAAATCTATAATCCGTATGGTCGTTTTGAGTGCGCCATCGCGTCCGGAAGGGTCGAGATAGTCAGAAAACACTAGCCGGGGGTATAGTTTGGGTCCCGGGGTATTTTTAGGCCATACCGGTAACTTAAAGGGTATTTTGGTAATTTTACATTTTGAGGAATTAAAAGTGACGAAAATTAGAGATTAAATCTGATGTGGATATTAACCCATTAAGCCCATTAGCTAACCCATATTAACCTAGAAGGCTACGTAGGTTGTCATTTAGGTTTTCTAAGTTTCCCCAAATCAAAACCTTAGCCACCTTGAGCCACCATTGGAGATAGAGCTTGGGAGAGGAGAAACTCTGCAGAATCTTCACCAAACCTACACCAAACCAGAAATCAAACCAAGGCAAGTGTTTTAATCGTATTTAAATTCGTAGAATGTTTCCTCCATGTTAGAAATTGATAAATTTCAATTGTTCTTGGAAGATAATGAAAACCCATGTAGTTTGAGGTTTAGAACTTAAAAATTGTGAAGAGAATTGCATGTAGTATGATAGGTAAATGATTTCCCTTATTATAATTGTGATTAGAAGGAAAGAAAACGAATTAAATTCTGGGATTTGATGATGATATGTAGTTAGGGTTCATGTTCTTGAGATAATTGGAAAAAGTATAGAAAGGTGTAAATTAAATTAATATTTGGGTGGATTGATCCCTTAGAAACATGTTAGGATGTGACTATATATGTTTAGTATTGATTATAGACCCTAAAACGTTGTTAGGATGGACTTTGGAAAAGATTAGAAGTGATATAAATGGTGAAAAACGATTTTTGGGAAATTCTGGGCCGAAACTGGCATCTCGTTAGAAGCAGCCCCAGGTCGTTCGAACGAGCTCGTTCGAACGAGCTTCTAACGAGTTGCCCAGTCGTTATTAGCGAGTAGGATTTTCGTTCGATATCTCGTTCGAACGAGATATCGTTAGAAGGGTCAGTTCGTTCGAACGAACTGGGATCTCGTTCGAACAGCCTCGTTCGAACGAGACTTCTAACGACCTGACAGTCCAAACTCGTTCGAAGCCTCGTTCGAACGAGACTTCTCACGAGTTGACAGTTTGACCCTTTTTGGACTGTTTTGACTTTTGGAGTTCCGGGAACTGGTTAAAGGGTAGAGTTAGCATTCCTTTGATGATATAGTGATTGATTTGGGACTTTTGGGTTATTGGGATGAGTAAATCATATGCGAGAGTTATATTCAATGAATCACTTGGGTTGAGACGTGAGTGACTACTACGAGGCGAGGATGAATTATAGCGCGTATAATTATGTACCGGAACAAAATAAGTTGTGATAATTATAGTTAGTACAAGAATGCGATATGTACTACGATCAAAATACGGTATTACTAAGATGTGCGTTTACTTAGTATTGGTATATGGATTGTGTGTATGACATACCTACCATACTTGCTATCACGGGGAGGTTTCGTTCGCTTAGGACCCTCTAATCCTTGTGTGCCTACGGGGGGGATATAGACTGGTACCTTGATGAACATAGGTCATTGAAAGACTTATTGTGACATTAATAAGTCCGCTGACCATGGGAGCGTAGGTATGTGCGTGACCCATGTGATGGTGACTGTGTTCGCCTCCATTATTTGTGACGTTGTTATCGGTAAACTATTCCTGAGAGATTCGGAATATGTATCCTTATGTACGTGATGTACCGGGATGGATAGCAGAGTATGTGTGCACGACAGCTTAGATTGCGGGGTGCTTGTATCGTATATTTATGATGTGAATAATATACTTTTAATTAATGGGAATCCTCATGTTAATGTTGTAACTGTATTACGGTATTGTTTCGAGAAATATAACAAGATATTTGATAGTTATATCAATGGCATATTTAGTAACTGAGTTTACGTTAAAACCCCTATTTAATTACGAGCGTTGTTATAATAATTGGAACCAAGTAAAAGGGTAGAACTTTTGGTAGTCTAGCTAGTTACGTTGTCATTTAGCTAGTGGAAAGGGTAGTTATAGATGGGTACCTACGTTAGGAGTGCACAGTTAGACGAGAGGTGAGAATATCATGCGAGTGTGCGTCCTAACATGTACTTTGCATTTAATGTTTTAAATGTTTTTAAAGCACTTGCAGGTTTTAAAATGATTTCCACTTTCGGGCTCTGACCCATTTGCTTTCAAATATATTTTCTTGTAAAACCATTTTAGGTGCCCAGCCACAGGGACACCAAGCATAGGATACTCATTCAGGTGACGAGCTGTAGCTGCTTGTGGAAGCTACAGGGATTTTCATGTAGACGCTTCTATCTTTTGGATTCCAGAGTCACCATCTATCCGTTGTAGGGCATGTTGCCCATTTCTATTTAGAGACATCATTTTTACATTTCAGTTTTCAGACTCTAGCATGTATTGCTCAGTATTCAGTTTTAGTTATTTATTTCAGTTTACTTATCAGTTGTGGGATTCGTATTGAGGAGTTTTTCCTCCAGGTTTTATTTACATATTGTGATGGTTACCCGTTTTACTTCAGCATGGTGAATGGTGTTATTTAGTTATTCATTACTTCTGTTGCATGTTAATCAGATTTAATAAAATTTGGCACTTACTTTTTAAATGCTAGGTGGTTAGTAATAATAAAACGTTTTCGACAGTGATGCTATTAACTGAGCCAACTGGGCATTTTGAATTAATTTTATAAAGGAGTAGCTACCCGGTGTTTAATTAGTCGGGGTGTCACAGGTGGTATCAGAGCATCAGGTTCTAGTGTCCTTTAGGATCTGTACGGCTATTATGTTTCCGCTACGTTCCTTTGATATAGAGCCCTATATTTTAGGACTGTTGTATTCTTTTGTGTATGCTTCGTTCTTCAGCTATGTTAAGTTTATAAACCGTGAACTTATAAACTTTGTTCTTATTTCAGATGCCTCCACGACGTGCACGACGAGTTCCCAGGAATGCTACGCCCGAACCACAGCCCGCTCCAGTTCAGGGCATGTTGAACGCCGCTGAGGTTGCTGCTATAGTAGCCCAAGCGGTAAATGCCGCGATTGCCGTGATTCAGCAGGCACCACCGCAGGCGCCGGTTGCCGCGCCAGTACAGGTTAATGCATTCCCGTCTGCTTGGGAGCGTGTACGTGACGCTTTTTAGAAAGCGCATCCACCAGAGTTTGCTGGAAGCTCAGATGTGGTTATCTCGAGCCAATGGAGGAAGGACATGCAGAGGCATTTGAGGATGCATGAGTGCACAGACGTTCAGAAACAGGTGCTAGCTACTTTCAAGCTAGTGGGATCTGCACTACAGTGGTGGGAGTCTATCACCACCGCGGAGGAGAGGGATACCCTCACGATACAGGAGTTCTGGGTGCGGTTCGACCGCAAGTACTTTCCGTCCGCAGTTCATACAGAGATGAGGAGGAAGCTGATGAGTCTGAGGCAGGAGAGCAAGACAGTGGCCGAATATGAGGCCGAGTTTACAAACCTGTTGAACATCGTTCCAGACGAGATTCCAACAGAGAAGAAGAAGATAGAGAAGTTCACTGATGGGTTGAATTGGAGGATCCGTCAGCATCTGCTAGGGAACCTATCGTTGGCCACGTATTCTGATGTGGTTAACGCTGCACTATTGCATTGCCAGGACCACCGCTTTCATATGGCCGAGGGCAAGCGGTCAGGGGAGTCTAGCCATCAGGGCAGGACTGGAGGACATGGTGCCAGCGGGGCACAGACCGGTCAGGGGCAGAGACAGACTGAGCAGGGTACCCAGCAGGGGGACAATAAGAGGTTCCGGTCAGGGAACTACAGGCAGGGACAGGGAGGTTTCCGCCAGGGCCATCAGGGTCCAAACGGCCAGCAGGGCCAGCAGGGGCAGAATGGGCAGCAGTTCCATCAGGGCCAACAGGGCCAAGGGAGGAATGGTAACGGCCACCAGGGCCGGGGACAGCAGGGGCAGAGGGGAGGGAACTTCCCAGGAAAGTGCTTTACTTGTGGCAAGACTGGCCATAAGAAACAAGATTGTCCTGATAGGGGCAGGGCCCCACAGCAGCAGCAGGGTGCTCGCCAAGAGCCACAGAGGCCTATGTTTCTGCCCGCTCTTCCCGCACCGCCACAGATCATTCCAGCCGTCCCAGTTCAGCAGGGGCAGCTACAGTATGGACGTGTCTACAACGTTCACCAAGCTGCAGTTCCACAGGCACCGCCCACGATCGAGGGTACGTTTCCTATCCATGGCACTATGGGTCGGGTGTTATTTGATACGGGTGCTACACATTGTTTTATAGCTACACACTTCGCGAAAGCTTTAGGATTGTTAGCTACGGCAGAGAGCACAGTGACGTGTGTCGACTCACCATTGGGGAGTGGGTCACTTATTTTCTTTATATGCCGGGGAGTGGGGGTAGAGGTCGGTGGTTTGGTATTGCCTGCGGACATGTTAGTGTTAGACATGCATGTTCACGATGTGATCATCGGTATGGATTGGCTCGTAGCATATAGGGCCATGATTGATTGCTTCAGCGGGAGCATTGTTTTTACCATTCCGGGGCAGGAGATGTTTATAGTGGCGATGCCTCGCCCAGAGGGAGGATCGACCGCTCATCTGTATTACATAGAGGAGGATACCTCTAAGGAGGTTGTTATTCCTTTAGATTCGATCCCGGTTGTCAGGGAGTATTCGGATGTGTTTCAGGAGATACCAGGCTTACCACCCAGTCGAGAGATAGACTTCGTTATTGATTTGCTACCGGGTACGAGACCTATAGCACGTGCACCGTACCGTATGGCTCCAGCTGAGATGCGAGAATTACGGGATCAAATAGAGCAGCTATTAGGGCAGGGCTTTATTCGTAGGAGTACCTCACCTTGGGGCGCTCCAGTCTTGTTTGTTAAGAAGAGGGACGGTTCACTGAGGTTGTGTGTGGACTACCGAGAGTTGAATAAGGTCACGATACGGAATAAGTACCCGTTGCCTCGAATCGATGACTTATTCGACCAGTTGAGAGGAGCTTCTTTCTTCTCAAAGATTGACTTGAGATCGGGTTACCATCAGTTGCGTATCAGGGAGGAGGATGTCTCGAAGACTGCGTTCCTGTCAAGATATGGTTCTTATGAGTTTCGGGTTATGCCTTTCGGCTTGACCAACGCTCCAGCAGTATTTATGGACTTGATGAATAGGGTGTTCAGGGATTTCCTAGATCAGTTTGTTATTGTCTTCATTGATGACATTCTGGTTTACTCTCAGACAGAGGAGGAGCACGCCGAGCATTTGAGGCAGGTTTTGCAGACACTTCGTCAGAACGAGTTGTATGCAAAATACGAGAAGTGCGGGTTTTGGTTGAAGGAAGTCCAGTTCTTGGGTCATATTATTTCCGACCAGGTAATATCAGTTGATCCGGGGAAAGTATCAGCGGTGAGGGAGTGGGGACAGCCCACGACACCAACGGAGATTCGTAGTTTCTTGGGATTGGCAGGATACTACATGAGGTTTATTCAGGGTTTCTCAGAGATAGCAGGTCCTTTGACACATCTTACTCGTAAGGGTGTGCCATACATCTGGAGTGATGCCTGTCAGTTGGCATTCGATGAATTGAAGGACAAATTGACCTCAGCACCTGTGTTAGCATTGCCGAGACCGGGAGTTGAGTATTTGGTTTACACCGACGCGTCTTTGCAAGGGCTTGGAGGTGTATTGCAGCAGGAGAGACAGGCCATAGCTTATGCTTCCCGTAAGCTTAAGCCTCATGAGAAGAATTACCCCACGCATGATTTGGAATTGGCAGCAGTGGTATTTGCCTTACGGATTTGGAGGCACTATCTTTTGGGGGAGAAGTTTCAGCTGTTCACGGATCACAAGTCACTACAGTATCTGTTCACGCAGAAGGAATTGAATATGCGGCAGCGTAGGTGGCTTGAGTTTGTCAAGGACTACCAGTTTGACATCCAGTACCACCCGGGTAAGGCTAACGTAGTAGCAGACGCGTTGAGCCGTAGGCCAGCAGATGAAGTGGCAGAGGTGTGGAAGGCGAAGTGGAAGGAATTGGGACACCAGGATGCAGTGGCCCGATCTTTTATGTCTGTGATGACCGTTACACCGCAGATTGTCACGAAGGTAGTACGGGCACAGGCTAATGACTCGTTCTGTCAGGAACAGATAGTTCGATTACTTGCAGAGGGAGCCGAGTCCTATACCGTTAGCTCAGACGGGGGATTACGCTTCAATGGGAGGTTGGTAGTCCCGGAAGGGAAAGAATTGCGGCACGAGGTGATGGCAGAGTCGCACGGCTCACGGTTCACGGTACATCCTGGAGGGGACAAAATGTACCAAGACATGAGACGGCAGTATTGGTGGAGCGGTATGAAGAGAGATATCGCTGAGTTTGTCTCGAAATGTGCCACTTGTCAGCTTGTAAAAGTGGATCATCAGAGACCAGCAGGATTGCTACAGCCGTTGGAGGTTCCGGTGTGGATGTGGGAGAGCATATCCATGGATTTTGTCACGGGGTTGCCTACGTCGCAGAGGGGCCACGACTCCGTTTGGGTAATTGTGGACAGGTTGTCCAAGGTCGCTCACTTCTTACCCGTAAGGACTGACTACACTACGGGACAGTATGCCCAGCTTTTCATTTCAGAGATTGTGAGACTTCACGGTGTGCCCCTAAATATCGTGTCTGACAGAGACAAGATATTTGTTTCGAGGTTTTGGGAAAGTTTCCAGGAGGCCATGGGCACGGAATTGCGGTTGAGTACGGCTTATCATCCGCAGACTGATGGGCAGACCGAGCGCACCAATCAGATGTTGGAAGACATGCTACGCATGTGTATTATTGACTTCGGGGGTGGATGGGAGCAGTACCTTCCACCGGTGGAGTTTGCTTACAACAACTCCTATCAGTTCACGATTGGCATGGCTCCGTTTGAGGCATTGTACGGTAGGCCTTGTCGTTCCCCCGCATGTTGGTTAGAAGTGGGGGACAACAAACTACTTGGGCCGGAAGTGATTCAGGATACTTCGGCAAGGATTGAGTTAATTCGGAGTCGCATTCGGGTAGCTCAAGACAGGCAGAAGAGTTATGCTGATACGAAGAGGTTTTTCAGGGAGTTCCAAGTGGGGGACCAGGTTTTGCTCAGGGTATCTCCTATGAAGGGGATTATGCATTTCGGGAAGAAGGGGAAGTTGGCACCGAGGTATGTGGGGCCGTTTCCTATTATTGAGCGGATCGGACCGGTTGCGTATAGACTCGGGTTACCGGAGCATTTGCATCGGATTCACGACGTGTTCCACATTTCCTCGTTGAGGAAATATCTTAGAGATAATTTGGCTCATTCTCACATTGCTGTGGAGGACATCGATCTCCAGCCGGATAGCTCTTATGAGGAGGGGCCGATTGCTATTTTGGACCGAAGCGAGAGGAAACTGCGGTCAAAGATAGTCCCGTTAGTGCGTGTTCAGTGGCGACATCACAATGTCGAGGAGTCCACATGGGAGCGCGAGGATGAGATGCGCGAGCGTTATCCAGAGCTGTTTTTAGCAGGTACTTTCTAGTTTCGAATTTCGGGACGAAATTCAGTTATTAGGGGGGGAGTATGTAATACCCCGTACTTTTGGCTATAATTATTTTTGGGATTAATAAATTAATTGTGTATTAATTGGAAATTAATCCGGGTTATAATACTAATGTGATGCGAATTGGTATTTGATTTTGTACATATATGATTATATATGTATTTGGTATTATGAAATTTTTCGTGGGATTTATATACGGCGATTTGGAAATTTTGTTGAAACGCGTGGGACCGCCGCGTCACGGTATAATATTTTGATAATAAAAAGTGAATTTAAAATCTATAATCCGTATGGTCGTTTTGAGTGCGCCATCGCGTCCGGAAGGGTCGAGATAGTCAGAAAACACTAGCCGGGGGTATAGTTTGGGTCCCGGGGTATTTTTAGGCCATACCGGTAACTTAAAGGGTATTTTGGTAATTTTACATTTTGAGGAATTAAAAGTGACGAAAATTAGAGATTAAATCTGATGTGGATATTAACCCATTAAGCCCATTAGCTAACCCATATTAACCTAGAAGGCTACGTAGGTTATCATTTAGGTTTTCTAAGTTTCCCCAAATCAAAACCTTAGCCACCTTGAGCCACCATTGGAGATAGAGCTTGGGAGAGGAGAAACTCTGCAGAATCTTCACCAAACCTACACCAAACCAGAAATCAAACCAAGGCAAGTGTTTTAATCGTATTTAAATTCGTAGAATGTTTCCTCCATGTTAGAAATTGATAAATTTCAATTGTTCTTGGAAGATAATGAAAACCCATGTAGTTTGAGGTTTAGAACTTAAAAATTGTGAAGACAATTGCATGTAGTATGATAGGTAAATGATTTCCCTTATTATAATTGTGATTAGAAGGAAAGAAAACGAATTAAATTCTGGGATTTGATGATGATATGTAGTTAGGGTTCATGTTCTTGAGATAATTGGAAAAAGTGTAGAAAGGTGTAAATTAAATTAATATTTGGGTGGATTGATCCCTTAGAAACATGTTAGGATGTGACTATATATGTTTAGTATTGATTATAGACCCTAAAACATTGTTAGGATGGACTTTGGAAAAGATTAGAAGTGATATAAATGGTGAAAAACGATTTTTGGGAAATTCTGGGCCGAAACTGGCATCTCGTTAGAAGCAGCCCCAGGTCGTTCGAACGAGCTCGTTCGAACGAGCTTCTAACGAGTTGCCCAGTCGTTATTAGCGAGTAGGATTTTCGTTCGATATCTCGTTCGAACGAGATATCGTTAGAAGGGTCAGTTCGTTCGAACGAACTGGGATCTCGTTCGAACAGCCTCGTTCGAACGAGACTTCTAACGACCTGACAGTCCAAACTCGTTCGAAGCCTCGTTCGAACGAGACTTCTCACGAGTTGACAGTTTGACCCTTTTTGGACTGTTTTGACTTTTGGAGTTCCGGGAACTGGTTAAAGGGTAGAGTTAGCATTCCTTTGATGATATAGTGATTGATTTGGGACTTTTGGGTTATTGGGATGAGTAAATCATATGCGAGAGTTATATTCAATGAATCACTTGGGTTGAGACGTGAGTGACTACTACGAGGCGAGGATGAATTATAGCGCGTATAATTATGTACCGGAACAAAATAAGTTGTGATAATTATAGTTAGTACAAGAATGCGATATGTACTACGATTAAAATACGGTATTACTAAGATGTGCGTTTACTTAGTATTGGTATATGGATTGTGTGTATGACATACCTACCATACTTGCTATCACGGGGAGGTTTCGTTCGCTTAGGACCCTCTAATCCTTGTGTGCCTACGGGGGGGATATAGACTGGTACCTTGATGAACATAGATCATTGAAAGACTTATTGTGACATTAATAAGTCCGCTGACCATGGGAGCGTAGGTATGTGCGTGACCCATGTGATGGTGACTGTGTTCGCCTCCATTATTTGTGACGTTGTTATCGGTAAACTATTCCTGAGAGATTCGGAATATGTATCCTTATGTACGTGATGTACCGGGATGGATAGCAGAGTATGTGTGTACTACAGCTTAGATTGCGGGGTGCTTGTATCGTATATTTATGATGTGAATAATATACTTTTAATTAATGGGAATCCTCATGTTAATGTTGTAACTGTATTACGGTATTGTTTCGAGAAATATAACAAGATATCTGATAGTTATATCAATGGCATATTTAGTAACTGAGTTTACGTTAAAACCCCTATTTAATTACGAGCGTTGTTATAATAATTGGAACCAAGTAAAAGGGTAGAACTTTTGGTAGTCTAGCTAGTTACGTTGTCATTTAGCTAGTGGAAAGGGTAGTTATAGATGGGTACCTACGTTAGGAGTGCACAGTTAGACGAGAGGTGAGAATATCATGCGAGTGTGCGTCCTAACATGTACTTTGCATTTAATGTTTTAAATGTTTTTAAAGCACTTGCAGGTTTTAAAATGATTTCCACTTTCGGGCTCTGACCCATTTGCTTTCAAATATATTTTCTTGTAAAACCATTTTAGGTGCCCAGCCACAGGGACACCAAGCATAGGATACTCATTCAGGTGACGAGCTGTAGCTGCTTGTGGAAGCTACAGGGATTTGCATGTAGACGCTTCTATCTTTTGGATTCCAGAGTCACCATCTATCCGTTGTAGGGCATGTTGCCCATTTCTATTTAGAGACATCATTTTTACATTTCAGTTTTCAGACTCTAGCATGTATTGCTCAGTATTCAGTTTTAGTTATTTATTTCAGTTTACTTATCAGTTGTGGGATTCGTATTGAGGAGTTTTTCCTCCAGGTTTTATTTACATATTGTGATGGTTACCCGTTTTACTTCAGCATGGTGAATGGTGTTATTTAGTTATTCATTACTTCTGTTGCATGTTAATCAGATTTAATAAAATTTGGCACTTACTTTTTAAATGCTAGGTGGTTAGTAATAATAAAACGTTTTCGACAGTGATGCTATTAACTGAGCCAACTGGGCATTTTGAATTAATTTTATAAAGGAGTAGCTACCCGGTGTTTAATTAGTCGGGGTGTCACACCTTTATGGGGGATATTGACTTGTACCCTAGAAGATAAATGTCCTTGGTACAGGCTATCGATGTGATAGTTCAGACGGTCCTAAGAGACGCCGGTATGTGCTACCCTCTTAGAGACTTGGAATCAATGCTTCGCCTCAATATTGTTTGTGTATTCATGTTAATACAATTCGAGAGTGATTCCGAATGTATTCCCCTTTATGTGAGTGATATGGGGCTTTGGATAGTGGAAGTATGCACGCACCATAGTTTTATTCGGGGTGCTGTTATATATATATATTATACGAGTAGTTAATATATATATATATATATATATATATATATATATATATATATATATATATGAGATTATGTCACTTGTAACTGTCTACTGAATTTGATAAGTAGAACATAGTGTGGACTCTTACTATTAAATACTTGTTTTGAAAAAGTATAACATGTCACGGTAAAACCTTAGGGTTTTTATAAAATTAAAATGAAGGTCCTTGGTTACTGTTTGGAATATTCTTTTAAAATAAGGTCGTAAAATTGTAAATCTTGCGGGTAAGCTAAATTAAGTTAAAGCTTTTGGAAAGACGAGTATGTTAGATGTTAAAACAAACCGTTGGGAAGGCTAGTGCGATAGGTGTGCACATTAGAAGAGAGGTGAGTATTTCTCAAGAGAGAGACGAACTAATATGTTGTTGCATTGGCATGTATCAATTTAAATACTTGCTTAACGTATTTTAAAAATCAAACACACTTTCGGGCCCTGACCCGTTTCTTTCTCTCTCTCTCTCCCTTGTGTATATATATGTATATTTTCAGGCGCCCAGCCACAGGGGCGTCTTGCTTAGGATCCTTTGAGAAGAACGAGCTGCAGCTTAGGTGGAAGTTGCAGGTCACTTGAGTAGACGGCTTCTGTTATTGACTCCACTCTTATTATTCTCATTTATTGGGCACGTGTCGCCCCTATCATCATTTCATTTACTTGTTGGGATTTTTATATTTTCAGTTATTCCAGTATTGTTTTATGGGATTTATTCAGGATAGTTTATGATGTTTGGTTTTATTATGTTGACATTCGATTGACGAATGTATGGTTTTATTTTAGTTCTTCGTGGTGTGATTCTATATTGTAGAAATGTTGTTTTGTATAAGTAAATCTTTTCTTTAATTAAAATTTGGAAGTTTGTATGAAAAATGTTTTGACACTTAGCTTAATTATTTAGGGTGTTAAATTGGAAAATTATTTTTATCGACAGTGATGCTGAGAATGAACCAACTGTTTACCTTGATTTAATTTAATAAAGGAGTGATCGCCCGGTATTTAATTAGGCGGGGTGTCACAGATAGTTCCGTTAGTGCGTGTTCAGTGGCGACATCACAATGTCGAGGAGTCCACATGGGAGTGCGAGGATGAGATGCGCGAACGTTATCCAGAGTTATTTTTAGCAGGTACTTTCTAGTTTCGAATTTCGGGACGAAATTCAGTTATTAGGGGGGAAGTATGTAATACCCCGTACTTTTGGCTATATTTATTTTTGGGATTAATTAATTAAATGCGTATTAATTGGAAATTAATCCGGGTTAAAATACTAACGAGATGCGAGTTGGTATTTGATTATGTGCATACATGTTTTTATATGAATATTGAATTATGAGAAATTTGTCGTAAGATTTATATACGGCATTTTAGAAATTTTGTTGAGACGCGTGTGACCGCCGTGTCACGGTGTAATATTTTGATTATAAAAGTGAATTTAAATTCTTTAAACCGTATGGTCGTTTTGAGTGCGCCAACGCGTCCGGAAGGGTCGAGATAGTCAGAAAACACTAGCCGGGGGTTTAGCTTGGGTCCCGGGGTATTTTTAGGCCATACCGGCAACATAAAGGGCATTTTAGTAATTTTGTATTTTTGGAGAATTAAAAGTGACGAAAATTGGGAGTTTTAATCTGATTGGGAATTGACCCACTAAGCCACTAACCAACCCATATTAACCCAACAAGCTACGTAGGTTATTAGAATTAGGTTTTCTAATACCTTCCCAAAGCAAACCCTAGCCACCATAGCCACCATTGGAGAAGAAGCTTGGGGAAAGAGAGAGAAAGGAAATTCTGCAGAAAAGCTCCATCAAACCAACATCTAAATCAGAGATAAACTCGAGGCAAGTGACTTTATTCCATTTAATTTCAGAGAATGTTCTTTCCATGTTAGATAATTCAAATTTTATGTTTGTTCTTGGTGAAATATGAAAACCCATGTAGTTTGGAACTTAGAACTTGAAAATCTTGAGGAGAATTGCATGTAGAATGATAGGTAGATGATTATTCTCATGATATCTGTGATTGGAAGAAATTAAACGGATTTATATTGGGTTAATTCATGATTTAAATGTTAGGGTTTGTGTTCTTGAAAAGAATTGGGGAAAAGTGTAGAATCTTGTGATCTAATGATGTTTAGGATGTAGTAATTCCTTAAAAGGTGTTAGTATATGACCTTAGTATGTTTTAGGATGATTGGGGACCTTAAAACATTGATTGGACGAATTTTGGTTGAGACTTGAGGTGTTAAAAATGGTGAAAAACGAGATTTAGACAAATCTGGGACGAAACTGGTAGGTCGTTAGAAGCCCCTGCCCAGGTCGTTCGAACGAGCTTCTAACGAATCGACCAGTCGCTTCTAACGAAAGGGAACTTCATTCGATAACTTCGTTCGAACGAGATCTCGTTAGAAGGTACAGTTCGTTCGAACGAACTGGATCTCGTTCGAACAGTCTCGTTCGAACGAGACTTCTAACGAGCTGACAGTTTAATCTCGTTCGAACAGTCTCGTTCGAACGAGACTTCTAACGAGCTGGCAGTTTGGCCCTTTTTTGCCTGTTTTGATTTTTGGAGTCCCGTAAACTTGTTCGAGGGTAGAGTTAACATTCCTTTGATGATGTATTGATGGATTTGGGACTTTTGGGTTATTATGAGGAGTAAATTATATACGAGTGATTTAAATCAATGAACCGCTTAGGTTGAGACGTGAGTGTCTACTACGACGTGAGAATAGATTATGGCGCGTATGATTTTAAACCAAAATCGTATAAAGTGTGTAAATTATATATTGGTACTAGAACGAGAATAGTACTACGATTAAACTACGGGATTACTAAGACGTGTGTTTACTTAGTATTGGTATATGAATTGTGTGTATGACATACCTACCATACTTGCTATCACGGGAGGTTTGCGTTCGCTTAGGGCCCTCTAATCCTTGTGTTGCCCGGATTTAGACTGGTTACCTTGATGAACATAGGTCATAGAAAGACTTATTGGGATATTAATAAGTCCGCTGATCGTGGGAGCGTAGGTATGTGCGTGACCCATGTGATGTGACTGTGTTCGCCTCCATTATTTGTGATGTTGTTATCGGTGAACTATTCCTGAGAGATTCGGAATATGTAATCCTTATGTACGTGATGTACCGGGATGGATAGCAGAGTATGTGTGCACCGCAGCTTAGTTCTCGGGGTGCTTGTATTGTATATTTATGTTGTGAATAATATACACTTAATTAATGGGAACCTTCATGTTAATGTTGTGAATATAATTACGGTATTGTTTCGAGATACATAACGGGTTAGCTGATAGTGAAATATATTGCATATTGAGCATCTGAGTTTACGTTAAACCCCTATTTAATTACGAGCGTTATAATGTTAATAGAACTGAGTAATAAGGGTAGGACCTATAACAGTCTAGCTAGATATGATGTCACTTAGCTAGTGGTTTGTGTCATTGTAGATGGGTAATTACGTTAGGGGTGCACAGTTAGACGAGAGGTGAGAATATCATGTGAGTGCACGTCCTAACATGTACTTTGCATTTAATGTTTTAAATGTTTTTAAAGCACTTGCAGGTTTTTAAAATATCTCCACATTCGGGCTCTGACCCGTTTGCTTTCAAATCTATTTTTCTTTGTAAAACCATTTTAGGTGCCCAGCCACAAGGACACCATGCATAGGATACTCATTCTGGTGACGATCTGTAGCTGTTTTTGGAAGCTACAGGGATTTGTTTGTAGACGCTTCTATCACTTGGATTCCAGATTTATTATCTATCAGTTGTAGGGCATGTTGCCCATTTCTATTAGAGTTACATTTCCATTACAGTTTTCAGACTTTGGCATGTATTGTTTTAGTATTCGGTTTATTTATTTCAGTTGTGGGATTTGTAGTGAGGAGTTTTCCTCCAGACCTTATTTACATTATGTGATGGTTATTCTTTTTACTTCAGTATGGTGAATGGTGTTATTATTCTTTGTTACACTTGTTGCATGTTAATCAGACTTTAAATAAAATTTGGCACTTACTTTTTAAATACTAGGTGGTTAGTAATCATTAAAAATGTTTTCGACAGTGATGCTATTAACTGAGCCAACTTGGCATTTTGAATTAATTTAATAAAGGAGTAGCTACCCAGTATTTAATTAGTCGGGGTGTCACAACCGGTTGATAATTCAAGGTCACACTGGGGACCCTTTTAAGGTCACTTGGGAGACGGTATGAATATTTAAGTTCCCACGAAGGGAAGGTTAATAATTTAAGGTGGCAACGGGAGGTGATTGACCAGTGTGAAGTTGTTCTATTCGAACTAAATTATTTTTTCTCTTATATTAAGATTAATTTTATGGGCACAACATAAAGACGACTTGAAGTTGTTTGTTAATATGTTAATTTTTTTTGGAAAATAGGGAAATTGAGTTTTCAGTGCAAAAATAAATTTTGTCGAAAGCGGGAGGAATATAGTAGAAAAAAAGAAGCTATGGTTAAGGAGGAAGGGAAGTTTATTTTAAAAACTTCAGTTGAATATAGAAAATGGAGTAAATATTTTTAATTATGAAAAATAGAGTTTTAATTAAATTGGTTGGTCAAAAGAGCATGGCTCATTTATTTAAGAGTAGTAATACACTTATATACACTAACGAACTACAAAGTACCAAATGTGCTTCACATTCGTTGTAATATGGTGGGGCCCACACCATGTTACTACAGTTGTGACAAAAGATTTGGTACTTGGTATGCACTAAGTATGTGTAACAGAAATTTGATTCTATTCACAAATAAATTTTATTTAAAAGAAAAGAAAAGCGGGAGGGAGAATTTCTTTTATTAACTATTAAGTAAAAGGTAAGTTTAGTAAGATAGAAAAACGAGATTAGTAAGGTTTAGTTTAAAGATACAAGTTTGACGAGGCAAAGGGGTTTATATTGAAAAATAAATTTTGATGAGAAGTGAAAGGAACGATAAGATTCTTTAAAAAAAAAAAAGATGTGCTTTCACGGCTAGAGGATTATATGGGAAAAGAGGACATAATACAAAGAGTACTCGAAAAAGGAAGGAGACTGATGGAGTACGGAACCCTGTTAAGAACTAAATCAATTACCGAAGGGGTAGATATGATTATCAAATTTAAACGAAAAATGAAAAGTATAAGAGTACGATAATAAATTAAGGATTTTTACTCCAAATAGTTTTTAATATAAATACGGAGGAAAATGTAAGGGTGTAAAAACGAGAGTGGAAAGAAAGGGCAAAAAAAAAATAGACAATTATAACTGATTTAGTTGACTTTAGCAAATTTAAATAAACTTTTAAGGTCCTCGGGACACATTACTTCTTATACAAAGAGTTTACAAGATAAACAACATATTTTAGAAATTAGTACATAAACCTTAGTTTATTATTACAAGTTCAGATTTTGGTATCATGTCTACCCTCAAGGATTTTGGTTGGAAATATGCATACCGAAAGGAAGGCAGAAGGGGTGTTAGTTGTAGATTTACCCCAAGTCAAGTAAAGGCATAACTTGGCTAAAAGACCACTTGACGCATACCCCACAACGGTATTACAGCTTGCAAAAAGGTTACAGAAGATGCAAAAGTTGAATGTTATGCAACCTTGACAAATTACAAGCAAGTAAAAGCTAAGCAAAACAGTTTGTTGGGGGAGACGGGTGCTGGTTCGGCAGAGGGTTCGAGTTATAGTGTTAAAGGAAGAAGCCCCAAGTAGTGGGACTGGTAGCAATCGATCCAGTGGTCCAATGGACAAGGTTGTAAATTCCAAATTATTCAAAGTGCACCAAACACAACAATATCTCGATTTGCAACGGCATTTCTCACCCTCCAATGTCTTTACAAGCCTAAAAAAGCAATAGACATTATGTTTTCTTGGGCAGAATTTTCTCAAGCAAAGAAGCCGAAGGGAAATTTGTGAAGAGAATGTGGTGAATGGCCTAAAATTTTGGCCACCTGTAGCCTTTTGATGAAGACCGTTGTTTCACTTGTTAGTCTGTTGAGAGAGGTTGATCATGAGGAGAAGTCGGCTGTCCCATTGGATAATGGTTGACTTTTGAAGGACCTACTCGGGACAGGTTTACTTAAGGTTCCATAGGGGACCAGTTAACTATTTACAGTAACATAGGTAACTTGTTGACTATTTAAGATCGCATATGAGATCGATTAAATATTAAGGTTGCATATGAAACCGATTAACTATTTAAGGTCCCATATGAGGTCTGTTGACTATTTAAGGTATAATTGGAGAAATGTTAGACTATCTAAGGTCCCATTGGGGACCAGTTAACTACTTTAGGTCATATAGAGGATTAGTAACTATTTAAAGTCGCACAGACCGGTAAACAATTTAGGGTCACATACGGATTGCTTGACAATTAAAGGTCGCTTAGGGGACTGGCTAAATATTCAAGGTTTCGCAGGTTGACAGTGAAGGATCCATGGGAGTGGTTGACTATTTAAGGTCGAATGGGGGTTCAATTTACTATTTAAGGTCAAACAGGGGATCGATTAAATATTTAAAGTTGTATAGGGATTGGTTGACTATTAAAGGTCACACCGATAATCGTTGGTTATTTAAGGTCACATTGGAGAACGTTCTATATTTTACGTCCCGTAGGAAACAAAATGTTTTTTTAAGGCGATATTGGGCACCAGTTGACACTTGAAGGTCCCGTACAATACAAATTGATTATTTAAAGTCGCATATGGGACGGATTGTATATTTAAGATCGCATCGAGGAACAATTGACTATTTCATGTTGCACTTGGGAAATGACTACTTAAGATCTTGTGGCGGAAGGCTTGTACATTTAAGGTTTTATAGAGAACATGCTCACTATTTATAAACGATGTACTACTTAAGGTTGCATGGTGAGCGGCTGACTATCTAATGTCGCATAAACGATCGGTTGACCATAAAAGGCGCTGTAGCAGATTAGTTGAGTATTTAATTTTCGAAACGAACATGTTGACTATTTACTGTCCTATAGGAAACCGATTGACTAGTTAAGGTCGCATTGGAGGCAGTTGGCTATTTATGGTGGCATATGGGACCTGTTGACTATTTAAGGTCGTATAGGGGACTAGTTGACAATTTAAGATTGCGTGACATGTTTACTAAATAAGGTCACATATGGTACTAGTTGACTATTTATGGATCCATAAGGAACTAAAAATATATACACTCGCATAAGGTGCCGGTTAGTTATTTAAGGTCCATGGGAGACCGGGAGGTGATCGACCAGTGTAAATTTGATCTATTCGAACTAAATTATTTTTTTTCTTTAATTAAAATTAATTTTATGGGCACAACATAAAGATGAGTTGAAATTGTTTGTTAATATGTTAATTTATCTGGAAAATTAGAAAATTGAGTTTTCAGTGCAAAAATATATTTTATCGAAAGCCAGAGGAATATAGTAGAAAAAAGAAGCTATGTTTAAGGAGGAAGGGAAGTTTATTTCAAAAACTTCATTTGTATATAGAGAAGAGTAAATATTTTTAATTATGAAAAATGGAGTTTTAATTAAATTGGTTGGTCAAAAGAGCATGGCTCGTTTATCTAAGAGTAGTAAAACACTTACTAACAAATTATAAAGTACCAAATGTGCTTTACATTCGTTGTAATATGGTGGGGCACACACCAAGTTACAACAGTTGTGACAAAAGATTTGGTACTTGATATGCACTAAGTATGTGTAAGACAAATTTGATTCTATTCATAAATAAATTTTATTAAAAATAAAAGGAAAGTGGGAGGAAGAATTTCTTTTATTAACTATTAAGTAAAAGGCAAGTTTATTAAGATAGAAAACAAGATTAGTGAGTTTTAGTTTAAAGATACAAGTTTGACGAGGCAAAGGGGATTATGGGGGAAAAGAGGGCATAATAAAAAGAGCATTAGAAAAAGGAACGAAACTGATAGATTACGGAACCCTATTAAGAACTAAATCAAATACAGAAAGGGTAGATATGATTATAAAATTTTAAAAGAAAATGGAAAGTATAGGAGTATTCGATAATAAATTAAGGATATTTACTGCAAAATGTTTTTAATATAAATATAGAGGAAAATGTAAGGGTGTAAAAACTGAGAGTTGAAAGGAAGGGCGAAAAAATGGACAATTATAACTGTATTTAGCTGACATTAGCAAATTTAAATAAACAATTAAGGTCCTCGGGACACCTTACTTCTTATACAAGGAGTTTACAAGGTAAACAACATATTTTAGATATTAGTACATAAACCTTAGTTGATTATTACTATTTCAGATTTCGGTATAATGTCTACCCTCAAAGACTTTGGCCGGAAATATGCATACCGAAAGGAGGGCAGAAGGTGTGTTAGTTGTTAATTTGGTGATCACAAGTAAAGTGAAGGCATAACTTGGCTAAAAGACCACCTAAC
This sequence comes from Sambucus nigra, assembly GCA_949130495.1. Classification (NCBI taxonomy): domain Eukaryota; kingdom Viridiplantae; phylum Streptophyta; class Magnoliopsida; order Dipsacales; family Adoxaceae; genus Sambucus; species Sambucus nigra. Next base: position 404,417,825 of record OX422211.1, read on the forward strand.
GCATACCCCCAATGGTATTACAGCTTGCAAAAAGGTTACAAATGATGCAAAAGCAGAAAGTTATGCAGCCTTGATAAATTTATTTTACTTATGCTGAAGGGTAAATTTATTTTACTTATACGATCTATCCTTAAAGGTCACAAGGAGCTGATAACTTTCATCACTACGTTGCTACCTTCTATATATGCGCTTTCACTAGTCAATAAGGTTAAATTGGTTCTTGCTACCTTCTTTGTTTTTTCATGCGAGAACCAAATATTGTTAAATTACTAAATACAGAGAAATGCATATTTCGTTTAACTCGTAATTTTGAATGCTAATTAGATAAATCAACAGGTCCAGCGACTCTCTCCATCTAACAATAGAGGGATGGATGGAACAATGAAAAGTCTTATTATGGTTGTATAAAAGCAATGATGGAAGCAATTATTTTCAGGGTTGAGCATCAATTAGCTTAAGGTGATGATAGTCTTATTTGACTCTTTTTAATGTGAAACACAACGGAAATATCAATGTGTCAATGGTTTAATTGGGTGGGGTGTCACAGGTGGTATCAGAGCATCATGTTCTAGTGTCCTTAGGATCTGTGCGGCTTTTCACGTTTCAGCGTAGCGTTCTTTGATGTAGAGCCTTATTATAGGATTGTTGTCTTCCCTTTATAATACCCCGTACTTTTGGCTATATTTATTTTTGGGATTAATTAATTAAATGCGTATTAATTGGAAATTAATCCGGGTTAAAAATACTAACGAGATGCGAGTTGGTATTTGATTATGTGCATACATGTTTTTATATGAATATTGGATTATGAAAAATTTGTCGTGAGATTGATATACGGCATTTTAGAAATTTTGTTGAGACGCGTGTGACCGCCGCGTCACGATATAATATTTTGATTATAATAGTGAATTTGAATTCTTTAAACCGTATGGTCATTTTGAGTGCGCCAACGCGTCCGAAAGGGTCGAGATAGTTAGAAAACACTAACCGGGGGTTTAGTTTGGGTCCCGGGGTATTTTTAGGCCATACCGGCAACGTAAAGGGCATTTTAGTAATTTTGTATTTTTGGAGAATTAAAAGTGACGAAAATTGGGAGTTTTAATCTGATTGGGAATTGACCCACTAAGCCACTAACCAACCCATATTAACCCAACAAGCTACGTAGGTTATTAGAATTAGGTTTTCTAATACCTTCCCAAAGCAAACCCTAGCCACCATAGCCACCATTGGAGAAGAAGCTTGGGGAAAGAGAGAGAAAGGAAATTCTGCAGAAAAGCTCCATCAAACCAACATCTAAATCAGAGATAAACTCGAGGCAAGTGACTTAATTCCATTTAATTTCGGAGAATGTTCTTTCCATGTTAGAATATTCAAACTTTATGTTTGTTCTTGGTGAAATATGAAAACCCATGTAGTTTGGAACTTAGAACTTGAAAATCTGGAGGAGGATTGCATGTAGAATGATAGGTAGATGATTATACTCATGATATTTGTGATTGGAAGAAATTAAAACGGATTTATATTGGGTTAATTCATGATTTAAAATGTTAGGGTTTGTGTTCTTGAAAAGAATTGGGGAAAAGTGTAGAATCTTGTGATCTAATGATGTTTAGGATGTAGTAATTCCTTAAAAGGTGTTAGTATATGACCTTAGTATGTTTTAGGATGATTAGAGACCTTAAAACAATGGTTGGGACTAAGTTTGGAGGAGATTTGAGGAGTAAAAATGGTGAAAAACGAGATTTAGACAAATCTGGGACGAAGCTGGTAGGTCGTTAGAAGCCCCTGCCCAGGTCGTTCGAACGAACTCGTTCGAAAGAGCTTCTAACGAATTGACCAGTCGCTTCTAACGAAAGGGAACTTCGTTCGATAACTTCGTTCGAACGAGATCTCGTTAGAGGGTACAGTTCGTTCGAACGAACTGGATCTCGTTCGAACAGCCTCGTTCGAACGAGACTTCTAACGAGCTGACAGTTTGATCTCTTTCGAACAGCCTCGTTCGAACGAGACTTCTAACGAGCTGGCAGTTTGGCCCTTTTTGGCCTGTTTTGATTTTTGGAGTCCCGTAAACTTGTTCGAGGGTAGAGTTAACATCCCTTTGATGATGTATCGATAGATTTGGGACTTTTGGGTTATTATGAGGAGTAAATTATATACGAGTGATTTAAATCAATGAACCGTTTGGGTTGAGACGTGAGTGTCTACTACGACGTGAGAATAGATTATGGCGCGTATGATTATAAACCGTAATCGTATAAAGTGTATAAATTATATATTGGTACTAGAATGAGAATAGTACTACAATTAAACTACGAGATTACTAAGACGTGTGTTTACTTAGTATTGGTATATGAATTGTGTGTATGACATACCTACCATACTTGCTATCACGGGAGGTTTGCGTTCGCTTAGGGCCCTCTAATCCTTGTGTTGCCCGGATTTAGACTGGTTACCTTGATGAACATAGGTCATAGAAAGACTTATTGGGATATTAATAAGTCCGCTGATCGTGGGAGCATAGGTATGTGCGTGACCCATGTGATGTGACTGTGTTCGCCTCCATTATTTGTGATGTTGTTATCTGTGAACTATTCCTGAGAGATTCGGAATATGTAATCCTTATGTTCGTGATGTACCGGGATGGATAGCAGAGTATGTGTGCACCGCAGCTTAGTTCTCGGGGTGCTTGTATTGTATATCTATGATGTGAATAATATACACTTAATTAATGGGAACCTTCATGTTAATGTTGTGAAAATAATTACGGTATTGTTTCGAGGAAAACATAACGGGTTAGCTGATAGAGTAATATATTGCATATTGAGCATCTGTGTTTACTTTAAACCCCTATTTAATTACGAGCGTTATTATGTTAATAGAACCGAGAAATAAGGGTAGGACCTATGACAGTCTAGCTAGATATGTTGTCACTTAGCTAGTGGTTTGTGTCGTTGTAGATGGGTACTTACGTTAGGAGTGCACAGTTAGACGAGAGGTGAGAATATCATGTGAGTGCACGTCCTAACATGTACTTTGCATTTAATGTTTTAAATGTTTTTAAAGCACTTGCAGGTTTTTAAAATATCTCCACATTCGGGCTCTGACCCGTTTGCTTTCAAATCTACTTTTCTTGTAAAACCATTTTAGGTGCCCAGCCACAAGGACACCATGCATAGGATACTCATTCTGGTAACGAGCTGTAGCTGTTTGTGGAAGCTACAGGGATTTTCTTGTAGACGCTTCTATCACTTGGATTCCAGATTCTTTATCTATCAGTTGTAGGGCATGTTGCCCATTTCTATTAGAGACTTCTTTCCATTACAGTTTTTCAGACTTTGGCATGTAATGTTTTAGTATTCGGTTTACTTATTTCAGTTGTGGGATTGTAGTGAGGAGTTTTCCTCTAGACTTTATTTACATTATGTGATGGTTATTCTTTTTACTTCAGTATGGTGAATGGTGTTATTATTCTTCATTACACTTGTTGCATGTTAATCAGACTTTAAATAAAATTTGGCACTTACTTTTTAAATACTAGGTGGTTAGTAATAATAAAAAAATGTTTTCGACAGTGATGCTATTAACTGAGCCAACTTGGCATTTTGAATTAATTTAATAAAGGAGTAGCTACCCGGTATTTAATTAGTCGGGGTGTCACAGGTGGTATCAGAGCATTAGGTTCTAGTGTCCTTTAGCATCTGACGGCTTATTATGTTTCCGCTAAGTTTCTTTGATATAGAGCCCTATATTTTAGGACTGTTGTACTCTTTTTGTGTATGCTTCGTTCTTCAGCTATTGTAAGTTTATAAACAGCGAACTTATAAACTTTGTTCTTATTTCAGATGCCTCCACGACGTGCACGACGAGTTCCCAGGGATGCAACACCCGAACCCCAGCCCGCTCCAGTTCAGGGCATGATGAACGCCGATGAGGTTGCAGCTATGGTAGCCCAAGCGGTAAATGCCGCCATTGCCGTTGTTCAGCAGGCACCACCTCAGGCGCCGGTTGCCGCGCCAGTACAGGCAAATGCATTCCCGTCTGCTTGGGAGCGTGTACGTGACGCTTTTCAAAAAGCGCATCCGCCAGAGTTTGCAGGTAGCTCAGATGTGGTAGTTTCGAGCCAGTGGAGGAAGGATATGCAGAGGCACTTGAGGATGTATGAGTGCACGGACGTCCAGAAGCAGGTGCTAGCTACTTTCAAGCTAGTTGGATCTGCACTGCAGTGGTGGGAGACTATTACCACCGTGGAGGAGAGGGATACTCTCACTGTTCAGGACTTCTGGGTGCGGTTTGACCGCAAGTACTTTACGTCGGCTGTTCACACGGAAATGAGGAGGAAATTGATGAGTCTGAAGCAGGAGGGTAAGACTGTGGCCGAGTATGAGGTCGAGTTCACAAATCTTTTGAATATCGTTCCAGATGAGATACCATCAGAGAAGAAGAAGATTGAGAAGTTCACGGACGGGTTGACATGGAGGATCCGTCAGCATCTGTTAGGGAACCTTTCGTTGGCCACGTATTCTGATGTGGTTAACGCTGCTTTGTTACACTGCCAGGACCACCGCTTTCATATGGCTGAGTGCAAGAGGTCGGGAGAGTCTAACCATCAGGGCAGGACAGGAGGACATGGTGCCGGTGGGGCACAATCTGTCCAGGGGCAGAGACAGGGTGAGCAGGGTTCGCAGCAGGGGGATCAGAAGAGGTTCCGATCAGGGAACTACAGGCAGGGACATGGAGGTTTCTGTCAGGGCCATCAGGGTCCAAACGGCCATCAGGGCCAACAGGGACAGAATGGGCAGAAGTTTCACCAGGGCCAGCAGGGCCAAGGGAGGAACGGTAGCGGCCACCAGGGCCGGGGACCGCAGGGGCAGAGAGGAGGGAACTTCCCAGGGAAGTGCTTTGTTTGTGGCAAGACTGGCCATAAGCGACAGGATTGTCCTGATAGGGGCAGGGCCCCACAGCAGTAGCAGCAGGGTGCTCTCCAGGAGCCACAGAGGCCTATGTTTCCCGCCGCTCTCCCCGCACCGCCACAGATGGCAGCATTGCCACCCATTCCAGCAGTCCCAGTTCAGCAGGGGCAGCTACAGTATGGACGTGTCTACAACGTCCACCAGGCTGCAGTTCCACAGGCACCGCCCGCGATTGAGGGTACGTTTCCTATCCATGGCACTATGGGTCGGGTATTATTTGATACGGGGGCTACACATTGTTTTATAGCTACACACTTCGTGAAAGCTTTAGGATTGCTAGCTACGGCAGAGAGCACAGAGACGTGTGTCGACTCACCATTGGGGAGTGGGTCACTTATTTTCTTTATATGCCGGGGAGTGGGGATAGAGATTGGTGGTTTGGTATTACCTGCAGACATGTTGGTATTAGATATGCATGTTCACGATGTGATTATCGGTATGGATTGGCTCGTAGCTTATAGGGCCATGATTGATTGCTTCAGCGGGAGCATTGTTTTTGCCATTCCGGGGCAAGAGATGTTTATAGTGGCGATGCCTCGCCTAGAGGGAGGATCGACCGCTCATCTGTATTACATTGAGGAGGATACCTCTAAGGAAGTAATGATTCCTTTAGATTCTATTCCAGTAGTCAGGGAGTATTCGGATGTGTTTCAGGAGATACCAGGCCTACCCCCCAGTCGAGAGATAGACTTTGTTATAGATTTGCTACCGGGTACGAGACCTATAGCACGCGCACCGTACCGTATGGCTCCAGCTGAGATGAGGGAGTTACGGGATCTGATAGAGCAGCTGTTAGGTCAGGGCTTTATTCGCAGGAGTACCTCACCTTGGGGCGCTCCAGTTTTGTTTGTGAAGAAGAGGGACGGTTCACTGAGATTGTGTGTGGACTACCGAGAGTTGAATAAGGTCACGATACGGAATAAGTATCCGTTGCCTCGAATCGATGACTTATTCGACCAGTTGAGAGGAGCTTCTTTCTTCTCAAAGATTGATTTGAGATCGGGATACCATCAGTTGCGTATCAGGGAGGAGGATGTCTCGAAGACTGCGTTCTTGTCGAGATATGGTTCTTACGAGTTTCGGGTTATGCCTTTCGGTTTGACCAACGCTCCAGCAGTGTTTATGGACTTGATGAACAGAGCGGTAGCTTGATTAGCCCTCTTATGGAAAAAGGAGTTATTCCCATCCCCCAACTGTAGCCACTTGACTCTAGACCGCTGCTTATAATAAGACTCTTCGGCGCTTCTGAGCTCCAGGTAAGCCGTCAACTTCTCTCTCTCTTCCAGTTGAAAGCTAAGGTTGCTCCCGTCACTGTCAAGTCTAGTCTGCACATCATCAAGCAACCTCTTAGCCTCCTCCACCCTCTTAGAAAGCTGGCTATAGAACTTCTTATTAAAGTCTTTGAGGTTAATCTTCAATCTACGCATCTTCTTACTCAATCTCACCATAGGATTACCCACATCGTCCCCGTACCAAGACTCAGTCAGAACATCCTGGAAATCAGCATGTCCCATCCAAAAGTTATAGAACTTAAACGGTTTGGGCCTATTCGATTCCCCGGGAGCAGGCAAGATAATGATCGGGAAATGATCCGAAACACCCTGAGGAAGAACAGTCGTCTGAGACTCGGGAAAGTAGGTACTCCACGTGTCGTTATGAAGAACCCTATCTAATCTCGATTGGACGTTGTCCCTACCCCCTGGCGATTATTCCACGTAAACCAAAGCCCATTCGTCGTCATATCATCAGCCTGGATATCATTAATACACTGGTTGAACGCCTATGTTGCACCCACGTCAATGCCATGCATCCCGCTTTTCTCTTCATTGGTTCTCACAACGTTGAAGTCCCCCATAAGTATCCAAGGCTGCCCATCAGTGCAATCCCTATTGAGCTTGAGAAACTCCCAAAGAGGCTCTCTTCCGTGAGGTAAGTTCTCCCCGTAAATGAAGGTCGCAAAAAACTCGCAATTACTACCACAGGCCTTCACCCTACACAGCATGGCTTGAGGGTGAGACTGGACCATTGTTACCGCCAAACAACTAGGATTCCATCCTACAATCACCCTGGCAACACCCCTCCTAAAGGGCAGTTATCAATGAGATCCCAATGTAAAAAGCAATTATTTTTAACATTACATAAATTATCCTTCCTAACTTTTGTTTCCACCAAGCAAACAACGTCAAGCTGCTGGTCAATTATTAACTTACTAACTTCCTTCTGTTTATGCGGGGAATTAAGACCCCTAATATTCCAAGACCCTATCTTAATCATCAAGTTTTGCTCCCCTTCCCCTTTCTCCTGTTATTGCCACCGGAGTGGTTCGCCTTAGTCATCTCTCCCTTATGCTTGTAGGCGAGCTCATCCACTACCGTTACTCTCCTAGCCAGTGCCGAAGGTTCCGGAGTTACCTCAAACTCGCTGTCATTGTCCACGGCGCTAAACTGGTTGGATAACCGTATCGTGGGTGAGACCACGCTAGGGGCAATCTCACAGTCCTCCACAGTGCCCCTAACCTCCTCCTGAGCCTTATTCATCACACCCGTCGGCTCTCCTATCTCCCGGACAGTAACTGGGATAGGCTTCCTCGTCACCTGCTTCCATTCAGAACCTGCATGGGATTTTTTCATTTTCGCACCAGCTTCCACAATAGTTTTCGGTATCACGTTTAACGTGCATGTAGTGATATTGTGGCCAAAAACAAGGCATTTAGGGCACGAAGGTGGTTTGGCTTGGAATTCAACTCGCACCGGTGCACTAACACCGTCCTCCATAACAACGTTGATGCTATTGGGATATGTCTCCTTAGCTTCGACCTCGATGCAAACTCGAGCGTGAGAAATTCTATTCATCTCCTCCGTGATAGTGTCGGCAAACAAAGGGACTCCTACCGAACTCGCAATGTAACTGAGTCCTTCCTCCGTCCACAGCTGGACGGAATGTCGTGGAACTTCACCCATATGGGTATCTTCTTCACTGTATCCTTGTGGAAGCTAAAGCTAGCATGCCATTTTTTCAGAATAATGGACATCCCCGCAAAATGCCACGGGCCATTGTCAAGAACGTCATCCCGTTGAGAGGGGTTGTCAAAAAGAAAGAAGAAAAAACCATTGTCGTGTGCTATCACTTTGGTCATCCCAAACTTGCTCCACAGTCTGGTGGCAGTGTTATTAACGTAGGAGAAAGGAAGTTTTTTCCCCAAAAAATAACCCACCAAACTATTCTCCCACCTTTTATGGCCACCGGTAGCAACAGCAGCGGGAGGCGTTACCGTGATGATAGAATCCACAACAGAGGCTGGTGGTAGGTGAGACGGATCCTAGGTTGTTTCTTTTCTGCCGCTACAGTGCTCCATGTCCTGTCATTGTGTCTCGGCAGTTGTTGGGAAGTCAGTTCTGTCTGGAGAGTTGGGGCGCTCGTCAGTGTAACTGACAGCTTTTCCGTGTCAATAGCAAACTTACCCATCCCCGTACCATTGAGCCTAGAGCTCGTACCAACCCCTCTATCTGATCTACGTTCCTTAGTTGCATCAGCAACACTCAAAGCCAACACCTCTCCCTCCTTCCGCCCATCAGACTGGCGGTTGGTGTTAACGTCAACGGCCGGGGAACCATTCCCATAGTTCTCGTCGCCCGTAACTTTGGTCAAAATGGCCTGGCCATGAACCCCGGTACCGGCGATGGGAGTCAAAACATGACCAGAGGTGGGCGGTGAAGTGGGAGGTCACATCACAGCTCCTAACCCCCCTGGGTTGTCAATGAGGTCTACGGCAAACTGGCCGTCTTCTAACTCTTCGAAACCATCCACCACATGTGTAGGCCTGGCAAGTCTGTCACCTGAAGGTATGACCGTGGTTACCATGGAGGATTAGATAGTGTGAGTAAGGTAGGAAAAGGTGTATTAAAAGTGACGGGAGGCGTTTTGGAGCAGGTGGTTCTAGAGAGAAGTTGGAGCATTCTTAAGTTAGTTTATTAGACCCATCCAAGTCCAAAATGATTTCATAAAATTTTTTTTTTTCGGGAAAGATTGAGTATATGTCTTACGGGGGTTTTTGGTTGCTAGTTTGGGTTTTCACCCTTTAAGGGCTTGTTTTTAATCTTAATCGATATATTTTCAAATTATCGTCATATTCTCAAACCGGGAGCCCTGTGACTATGCTGTAAGTTCGTACAACTTACTTTGGTCCCATACGAGGTGTTCGTGCCTCTTAGGGGCCGTTAGGGTGCAGGTTTCGATTTTCTCTCTCAAACGGCTAGTTTTTAAGCCTAATCTATGTATTTTGAAATTATCTTCATATTCTCAAATCGGGAGACTCGTGACTACGCGGTCAGTTTGTACAAGTTACACTGGTCCCGTACGAAGTGTTCGTGCCACTTACGGTGCCGTTTGGGGGTGGTTTGGGTTTTCACCCTTTAAGGGCTTGTTTTTAAGGATAATCGATATATTTTAAAATTATCGTCATATTCTCAAACCGAGAGGCCCGTGATTACACTGTCAGTTCGCACAACTTACATTGGTCCGGTGTTAGGTGTTCGTACCTCTTACGGGGCCATTTGGGGGCTGGTTTGGGTTTTCATCCTCAAATGGCATGCTTTCATAGCCTAATCTACGTATTTTGAAATAACCGTCATATTCTCAAACCGGAAGACCCGTGACTATGCGGTCAGTTTGTACAAGTTACATTGGTCCCGTGCGAGGTGTTCGTACCTCTTACAGGGCCGTTTGGTTGCTGGTTTGGGTTTTCCCGTTTAAGGGCTAGTTTATAAGGTTAATCGATATATTTTCAAATTATCGTCATATTCTCAAACCGAGAGGCCCGTGACTACACTGTCAGTTTGCACAACTTACATTGGTCCCGTGCGAGGTGTTCGTGCTTCTTAGGGGGCGTTAGGTAGATGGTTTGGGTATTCACCCTCAAACGACTTGTTTTAAACCTAATCTACGTATTTTGAAATTATCGTCATATTCACAGATCGGGACACCCATCACTACGCGGTCAATTTGTACAAGTTACGTTAGTCCTGTGCGAGGTGTTCGTCCCTCTTACGGGGCCGTTTGGGGGCTGGTTTGGGTTTTCACCCTTTAAGGGCTTGTTTTTAATCTTAATCGATATATTTTCAAATTATCGTCATATTATGAAATCGAGAGCCCCTTGACTACGCTGTCATTCGTACAACTTAAATTGGTGCCGTGCAAGGTGTTCGTGCCTCTTAGGGGGGCGTTAGGGGGTTGGTTTGGGTATTCGCCCACAAACGGCTTGTTTTTAAGCCTAATCTACGTTTTTTGAAATTATCGTCATATTCTCAAACCGCGAGACCCGTGACTACGTGGTCAGTTTGTACAAAGTTACATTGGTCCCGTATGAGGTGTTCGTGCCTCTTACGGGGCCGTTTGGGTTTTCACCCTTTAAGGGGTTGTTTTTAAGCTTAATCGATATATTTTCAAATTATCAGCATATTCTCAAGCCGGGAGGCACGTGACTACGATTTCTGTTCGTACAACTTACACTGGTCCCGTGCGAGGTGTTCGTGCCTCTTAGGGGGGCGTTAGGGGGATCTGGTTTGGGCTTTCACCCTCAAACGACATGTTTTTTAGCCTAATCTACGTATATTTAAATTATCATCATATTCTCAAACCGGGAGACCCGTAACAACGCGGTCAGTTTGTACAAGTTACATTGAACCCGAGCGAGGTGTTCGTGCCTCTTACGGGGGTTTTTGGTTGCTAGTTTGGGTTTTCACCCTTTAAGGGCTTGGTTTTAAGCTTAATTGACATATTTTCAAATTATCATCATATTCTCAAACTGAGAGGCCCGTGACTACGCTGTCAGTTCGTAATCCTTACATTGGTTCCTTGCGAGGTGTTCATGCCGCTTAAGGGGCTGTTAGGGGGCTGGTGTGGGTTTTCACCCTCAAACGACTTGTTTTTAAAGCTAATCTACGTATTTGGAAATTAATATCAAATTCTGAAACCGGGAGACCCTTGACTACGCGGTCAGTTTGTACAAGTTACATTGGTCCCGTGCGAGGTGTTCGAGCCTCTTACGGGGCCGTTTGGGGGATGGCTTGAGTTTTCACCCGTTAAGGGATTGTTTTTAAGGTTAATCGATATATTTTCAAATTATCGTTGTATTCTCAAACAGACATGCCCGTGACTACACTGTCAGTTTGTACAACTTACATTGGTCCCGTGCGAGGTGTTTGTGCCTCTTACGGGGCCATTTAGGGGATGGTTTGGGTTTTCACCCCCAAACGGCATGTTTTTTAGCCTAATCTACGTATTTTGAAACTATTGTCATATTCTCAAACTGGGAGACTTGAGACCACGCGGTCAGTTTGTACAAGTTACATTGTTCCTGTGCGAGGTGTTCGTGCCTCTTACGAGGCCGTGTGGTTGCTGGTTTGGGTTTTCACCCTTTAAGGGCTTGTTTTTAAGCTTAATCGATATATTTTCAAATTCTCATCATATTCTCAAGCCCAGAGGCACGTGACTACGCTGTCAGTTCGTACAACTTACATTGGTCCCGTGCGAGGTGTTCGTGCCTCTTAGGGGGCCGTTAGGGGGCTGGTTTGGGTTATCACCCTCAAACGGCATGTTTTTAAGCCTAATCTACGTATTTTGAAATTACTGTCATATTCTCAAAACCGGGAGACCCGTGACTATGCGGTCAGTTTGTACAAGTTACGTTGGTCCGGTGCGAGGTGTTCGTCCCTCTTACGGGGCCGTTTGGGGGTGGTTTGGGTTTTCACCCTATAAGGGCTTATTTTTAAGCTTAATCGATATATTTTCAAATTCTCGTCATATTCTCAAATCGAGAGTCCCGTGACTACGCTGTAAGTTTGTACAACTTACAATGGTCCCTTGCGAGGTGTTTGTGCCTCTTAGGGGGGGTTAGGTGGCTGGTTTGGGTATTTAACCTCAAACGACTTGTTTTTAAGCCTAATCTATGTATTCTGAAATTATCGTCATATTCTCAAACCGGGAGACCCATGACAACGCGCGAGGTGTTCGTGCCTCTTACGAGGGTTTTTGGGGGCTAGTTCGGGTTTTCACCCTTTAAGGGCTTGGTTTTAAGCTTAATCGATATGTTTTCAAATTGTCATCATATTCTCAAACTGAGAGGCCCGTGACTACGCTGTCAGTTCGTAATCCTTACATTGGTCCCTTGCGAGGTGTTCATGCCGCTTAAGGGGCCGTTAGGTGGCTGGTGTGGGTTTTCACCCTCAAACGACTTGTTTTTAAAGCTAATCTACGTATTTTGAAATTATCATCAAATTCTGAAACCGGGAGACCCTTGACTACGTGGTCAGATTGTACAAGTTACATTGGTCCTGTGCGAGGTGTTCGAGCCTCTTACGGGGCCGTTTGGGGGATTGCTTGGGTTTTCACTCGTTAAGGGCTTGTTTTTAAGGTTAATCGATATATTTTGAAATTATCGTCATATTCTCAAACCGAGAGGCCCGTGACTACACTGTCAGTTTGCACAACTTACATTGGTCCCGTGCGAGGTGTCCATGCCTCTTACGGGGCCATTTGGGGGTTGGTTTGGGTTTTCACCCTCAAACGGCATGTTTTTAAGCCTAATCTACGTATTTTGAAACTATCGTCATATTCTCAAACCGGGAGACCCGTGACTATGCGGTCAGTTTGTACAAGTTGCATTGTTCCCGTGCGAGGTGTTCGTGCCTCTTACGGGCCCGTTTGAGGGCTGGTTTGGTTTTCACCAGTTAAGGGCTTGTTTTTAAGCTTAATCGATATATTTTCAAATTATAATCACATTCTCAAGCCGAGAGGCCCGTGACTACGCTGTCAGTTCGTACAACTTACGTCGGTCCCATGCGAGGTTTTCATGCCTCTCAGGGGGCCGTAAGGGGGCTGGTTTGGGTTTTCACCCTCAAACAGCTTGTTTTTAATCCTAAACTGCGTATTTTTAAATTATCATCTTATTCGCAAATCGAAAGAGCTGTGACTACCCGATCAGTTTCTACAAGTTACATTGGTCCCATGCGAGGTGTTCGTGCCTCTTACGCGGCCATTTGGGGGCAGGTTTGGGTTTTCACCCTCAAACGGCATGTTTTAAGCCTAATCTACGTATTTTGAATTTACCTTCATATTCTCAAACCGGGAGACCCATGACTATGCGGTCAGTTTGTACAATTTACATTGGTCCTGTGCGAGGTGTTCGTGACTCTTACGGGGCCGTTTGGGGGTTGATTTGGGTTTTCACCCTTTAAGGGCTTGTTTTTAAGCTTAATCGATATATTTTCATATTCTCGTCGTATTCTCAAATCGAGAGTCCCGTGACTACGCTGTCAGTTCGTACAACTTACATTGGTCCTGTGCGAGGTGTTAGTCCCTCTTACGGGTCTTTAGGTTGTTGGTTTGGGTATTCACCCTCAAACGACTTGTTTTTAAGCCTAATCTACGTATTTTGAAATTATCGTCATATTCTCAAACCGGGAGACCCGTGACTACGAGGTCAGTTTGTACAAGTTACATTGGTCCCGTACGAGGTGTTCGTGCCTCTTACGGGGATTTTTGGGGGTTGGTTTTGGTTTTCACCCTTTATGGGCTTGTTTTTATGCTTAATCGATATATTTTCAAATTATCATCGTATTCTCAAACCGTGAGGCCCATGACTACGCTGTCAGCTCGTACAACTTATATTGGTCCCGTGCGTGGTGTTCATGCCTCTTAGGGGCTGTTAGGGCGCAGGTTTCGGTTTTCTCTCTCGAACGACTTGTTTTTAAGCCTAATCTATGTATTTTGAAATTATCTTCATATTCTCAAACCGGGAGACCCGTGACTACGCAGTCAGTTTGTACAAGTTACACTGGTCCCGTACGAGGTGTTCGTGCCACTTACGGTGCCGTTTGGGGGTGGTTTGGGTTTTCACCCTTTAAGGGCTTGTTTTTAAGGTTAATCGATATATTTTCAAATTATCGTCAAATTCTAAAACCGAGAGGCCCGTGATTACACTGTCAGTTCGCACAACTTACATTGGTCCCGTGCTAGGTGTTCGTGCCTCTTACGAGGCCATTTGGGGGCTGGTTTTGGTTTTCAACCTCAAATGGCATGTTTTTAAAGCCTAATCTACGTATTTTGAAATTACCGTCATATTCTCAAACCGGAAGACCCGTGACTATGCGGTCAGTTTGTACAAGTTACATTGGTCCCGTGCGAGGTGTTCGTGCCTCTTACGGGGCCGTTTGGTTGCTGGTTTGGGTTTTCACCCTTTAAGGGCTAGTTTTTAAGGTTAATCAATATATTTTCAAATTATCGTCATATTCTCAAACCGAGAGGCCCGTGATTACACTGTCAGTTTGCACAACTTAAATTGGTCCCGTGCGAGGTGTTCGTGCTTCTTAGGGGGGGCGTTAGGTGGCTGGTTTGGGTATTCACCCTCAAACGACTTGTTTTTAAGCCTAATCTACGTATTTTGAAATTATCATCATATTCTCAGATCGGGACACCCGTCACTACGCGGTGAATTTGTACAAGATACATTGGTCCCGTACGAGGTGTTCGTGCCTCTTACGGGGCCGTTTGGGGGATGCTTTGAGTTTTCACCCTTTAAGGACTAGTTTTTAAGCTTAATCGTTTTTTTTGCAAATTATGGTCATATTCACAAACCGAGAGGCCCGTGACTACGCCGTTAGTTTGTACAACTTACATTGGTCCCGTGCGAGGTGTTCGTGCCCCTTGGGTGCCGTTAGGGGGATGGTTTGGGTTTTCACCCTTAAACGACATGTTTTTAAGCCTAATCTACGTATTTTGAAATTATCATCAGATTCTCAAACCGGGAGACCCGTGTCTATGCAGTCAGTTTTTACAAGTTACATTGGTCCCGTGCGAGCGGTTCGTGCCACTTACGGTGCCGTTTATGACTGATTTGGGTTTTCACCCTTTAAGGGCTTGTTTTTAAAGGATAATCGATATATTTTCAAATTATAGTCATATTCTCAAACCGAGAGGCCTGTGACTACACCGTCAGTTCTTTCAACTTACATTGGTCCCCGTGCGAGTTGTTCGTGCCTCTTACGGGTTCATTTGCGGGCTAGTTTGGGTTTTCACCCTCAAACGGCATGGTTTTAAGGCTAATCTACGTATTTTGAAATTACTGTCATATTCTTAAAACCGGGAGACCCGTGACTATGCGGTCAGTTTGTACAAGTTACGTTGGTCCTGTGCGAGGTGTTCGTGCCTCTTACAGGGCCGTTTGGGGGATGGTTTGGGTTTTCACCCTTTAAGGGCTTGTTTTTAATCTTAATCGATATATTTTCAAATTATCGTCATATTCTGAAATCGAGGGCCCCGTGACTGTCATTCGTACAGCTTAAATTGGTGCCGTGCAAGGTGTTCGTGCCTCTTATGGAGGCGTTAGGGGGCTGGTTTGGGTATTCGCCCAAAAACGGCTTGTTTTTAAGCCTAATCTACGTTTTTTTTTAATTATCGTCATATTCTCAAACCGCGAGACCCGTGACTACGTGGTCAGTTTGTACAAACGTGACTACGCTGTCTGTTCGTACAACTTACATTGGTCCCGTGCGAGGTGTTCGTGCCTCTTAGGGGGCGTTAGGGGGCTCTGGTTTGGGCTTTCACCCTCAAACGACATGTTTTTTAGCCTAATCTACGTTTATTTAAATTATCGTCATATTCCCAAACCGGGAGACCCGTAACAACGCGGTCAGTTTGTACAAGTTACATTGATCCCGAGCGAGGTGTTCGTGCCTCTTACGGGGGTTTTTGGTTGCTAGTTTGGGTTTTCACCCTTTAAGGGCTTGGTTTTAAGCTTAATCGATATATTTTCAAATTATCATCATATTCTCAAACTGAGAGGCCCGTGACTACGCTGTCTGTTCGTAATCCTTACATTGGTTCCTTGCGAGGTGTTAGGGGCCGTTAGGGGGCTGGTGTGGGTTTTCACCCTCAAACGACTTGTTTTTAAGGCTAATCTACGTATTTTGAAATTAATATCAAATTCTGAAACCGGGAGACCCTTGACTATGCGGTCAGTTTGTACAAGTTACATTGGTCCCGTGCGAGGTGTTCGAGCCTCTTACGGGGCCGTTTGGGGGATGGCTTGAGTTTTCACCCGTTAAGGGCTTGTTTTTAAGGTTAATCGATATATTTTCAAATTATCATTATATTCTCAAACAGACAGGCCCGTGACTACACTATCAGTTTGTACAACTTACATTGGTCCCGTGCGAGGTGTTTGTACCTCTTACGGGGCCATTTAGGGGATGGTTTGGGTTTTCACCCCCAAACGGCAAGTTTTTTAGCCTAATCTACTTATTTTGAAACTATTGTCATATTCTCAAACCGAGAGACTTGAGACCACGCGGTCAATTTGTACAAGTTACATTGTTCCCGTGCGAGGTGTTCGTGCCTCTTACGAGGCCGTGTGGGTGCTAGTTTGGGTTTTCACCCTTTAAGGGCTTGTTTTTAAGCTTAATCGATATATTTTCAAATTCTCATCATATTCTCAAGCCCAGAGGCACGTGACTACGCTGTCAGTTCGTACAACTTACATTGGTCCCGTGCGAGGTGTTCGTGCCTCTTAGGGGGCCGTTAGGGGGCTGGTTTGGGTTATCACCCTCAAACGGCATGTTTTTAAACCTAATCTACGTATTTTGAAATTACTGTCATATTCTCAAAACCAGGAGACCCGTGACTATGCGGTCAATTTGTACAAGTTACTTTGGTCCGGTGCGAGGTGTTCGTGCCTCTTACGGGGCCGTTTGGGAGCTGGTTTGGGTTTTCACCCTTTAATTGTTTGTTTTTAATCTTAATCGATATATTTTCAAATTATCGTCATATTCTCAAACCGGGAGCCCTGTGACTATGCTGTAAGTTCGTACAATTTACTTTGGTCCCGTTCGAGGTGTTCGTGCCTCTTAGGGGCCGTTAGGGTGCAGGTTTCGATTTTCCCTCTCAAACGACTTGTTTTTAAGCCTAATCTATGTATTTTGAAGTTATCTTCATATTCTCAAACCGGGATACTCGTGACTACGCGGTCAGTTTGTACAAGTTACACTGGTCCCGTACGAAGTGTTCGTGCCACTTACGGTGCCGTTTCGGGGTGGTTTGGGTTTTCACCCTTTAAGGGCTTATTTTTAAGGTTAATCGATATATTTTCAAATTATCGTCATATTCTCAAACCGAGAGGCCCGTGATTACACTGTCAGTTCGCGCAACTTACATTGGTCCGGTGCTAGGTGTTCGTGCCTCTTACGGGGCCATTTGGGGGTTGGTTTGGGTTTTCACCCTCAAATGGCATGTTTTTATAGCCTAATCTACGTATTTTGAAATAACCGTCATATTCTCAAACCGGAAGACCCGAGACTATGCGGTCAGTTTGTACAAGTTACATTGGTCCCGTGCGAGGTGTTCGTGCCACTTACGGGGCCGTTTGGTTGCTGGTTTGGGTTTTCACCCTTTAAGGGCTAGTTTTTAAGGTTAATCGATATATTTTCAAATTATCGTCATATTCTCAAACCGAGAGGCCCATGACTACACTGTCAGTTTGCACAACTTACATTGGTCCCGTGCGAGGAGTTCGTGCTTCTTAGGGGGGCGTTAGGTGGATGGTTTGGGTATTCACCCTCAAACGACTTGTTTTTAAACCTAATCTAGGTATTTTGAAATTATCGTCATATTCTCAGATCGGGACACCCATCACTACGCGGTCAATTTGTACAAGTTACGTTGGTCCTGTGCGAGGTGTTCGTCCCTCTTACGGGCCCGTTTGGGGGCTGGTATGGGTTTTCACCCTTTAAGGGCTTGTTTTTAATCTTAACCGATATATTTTCAAATTATCGTCATATTATGAAATCGAGAGCCCCGTGACTACGCTGTCATTCGTACAACTTAAATTGGTGCCGTGCAAGGTGTTCGTACCTCTTAGGGGGGCGTTAGGGGGCTGGTTTGGGTATTTGCCCACAAACGGCTTGTTTTTAAGCCTAATCTACGTTTTTTGAAATTATCGTCATATTCTCAAACTGCGAGACCCGTGACTACGTGGTCAGTTTGTACAAAGTTACATTGGTCCCGTATGAGGTGTTCGTGCCTCTTACGGGGCCGTTTGGGTTTTCACCCTTTAAGGGTTTGTTTTTAAGCTTAATCGATATATTTTCAAATTTTCAGCATATTCTCAAGCCGGGAGGCACGTGACTACGCTGTCTGTTCGTACAACTTACATTGGTCCCGTGCGAGGTGTTCGTGCCTCTTAGGGGGCGTTAGGGGGCTCTGGTTTGGGCTTTCACCCTCAAACGGCATGCTTTTTTTAGCCTAATCTACGTATATTTAAATTATCGTCATATTCTCAAATCGGGAGACCCGTAACAACGCGGTCAGTTTGTACAAGTTACATTGATCCCGAGCGAGGTGTTCGTGCGTCTTACGGGGGTTTTTGGTTGCTAGTTTGGGTTTTCACCCTTTAAGGGCTTGGTTTTAAGCTTAATCGATATATTTTCAAATTATCATCATATTCTCAAACTGAGAGGCCCGTGATTGCGCTGTCAGTTCGCAATCCTTACATTGGTTCCTTGCGAGGTGTTCATGCCGCTTAAGGGGCCGTTAGGGGGCTGGTGTGGGTTTTCACCCTCAAACGACTTGTTTTTAAAGCTAATCTACGTATTTGGAAATTAATATCAAATTCTGAAACCGGGAGACCCTTGACTATGCGGTCAGTTTGTACAAGTTACATTGGTCCCGTGCGAGGTGTTCGAGCCTCTTACGGGGCCGTTTGGGTGATGGCTTGAGTTTTCACCCGTTAAGGGCTTGTTTTTAAGGTTAATCGATATATTTTCAAATTATCGTTATATCCTCAAACAGACAGGCCCGTGACTACACTGTCAGTTTGTACAACTTACATGGTCCCGTGCGAGGTGTTTGTGCCTCTTACGGGGCCATTTAGGGGATGGTTTGGGTTTCACCCCCAAACGACATGTTTTTTAGCCTAATCTACGTATTTTGAAACTATTGTCATATTCTCAAACCGAGAGACTTGAGACCACGCGGTCAGTTTGTACAAGTTACATTGTTCCCGTGCGAGGTGTTCGTGCCTCTTACGAGGCCGTGTGGGTGCTGGTTTGGGTTTTCACCCTTTAAGGGCTTGTTTTTAAGCTTAATCGATATATTTTCAAATTCTCATCATATTCTCAAGCCCAGAGGCACGTGACTACGCTGTCAATTCGTACAACTTACATTGGTCCCGTGCGAGGTGTTCGTGCCTCTTAGGGGGCCGTTAGGGGGCTGGTTTGGGTTATCACCCTCAAACGACATGTTTTTAAACCTAATCTACGTATTTTGAAATTACTGTCATATTCTCAAAATTGGGAGACCCGTGACTATGCGGTCAATTTGTACAAGTTACGTTGGTCCGGTGCGAGGTGTTCGTGCCTCTTACGGGGCCGTTTGGGAGATGGTTTGGGTTTTCACCCTTTAAGGGCTTGTTTTTAATCTTTTTTTTTCGGTAATTAAATGTATTAGAAACAGAGAACCAATATACAAAGCCAAAAGGCCAGAGGGTCAACTAGAAACAAGCTTCTAGAGACCACAAACACAACGCTTAGTCATACATAAGAGAATTGGGTAATCCCCATAAGTTACAAGTCATCCAATTGGAATAGGATCTTCGAACCTTCTTCCATCTGGTAGTCTTACCTTGCACCATCTCCTCAATGTTCCTTATCACCTTGTTTGCAGTAGAATGGCCCCTATCGTGAAGTCTGCAATTCCTTTCATGCCAGAGACAGTAGATAGTGGCAGAGAAGGTGGTGGTTTTAATCCTAGAATTAAGGTTCCCCCCTTTACTAGCAGCAGCATCTCTTCTTAACTCATTCTCCCAACTCTCCACAGCTCTATAAGACTGGTTACGAAATAGAATCTCATCCCAAACAGTTTTGGAAAAAGGGCAATCCATTAATATGTGCTTGATAGTCTCAATGCCCGAGTTGCACAGCATACAAGTATTATTATCAACAAGCCCCCAATCCATGAGCTTATCTTTAGTCACTAAAGCCTTACGGCAAGCAGGCCAGAGTATGAAAGAACACTTGGGAATGCACACCTTGTTCCAAACTAACCCATGCCAATGAGGCTCATTGCCCCTTGGACAGATGGAGACATACGCAGAGGAAATGGAGAAGTTGCCAGTCCTATTAGGAGCCCAAGTCACTTTATCAGTGGTCAGCGGATAAATAGGAGGCAGGGGAGAGTTCTTGATGTCATTCAATTCCCACGTATTGGAAGCAGGCCATCTCCAAGTGAACCCATTAATGAAGTCAGAGACCATAGCCTTGGAGTTGCTAGCTGCATCATAAATAGTTCTATCCCCAAACAGAGGTTGAAGAGGGATGGTGCCAATTATCATGCCACATAAAGGTATTCCTACCATTGCCAATATTAACCTTAAACAAAAGTCTACAATCCTCTCTAGCTTTGAGTATTTTCCTCCAACTCCAAGAAGAGTCTGGAGGGATGGGGATTGCCCATATGCTTCTACCTTTAATTTTATAGGTATGACACCATTTGACCCAAAGACTATCCTTCTTGTTGAAGAGGTTCCAAAGGTTTTTCATAATTGCAGCCTTGTTCCATTGAGTCAAGCTTTTTATCCCCAACCCTCCCTCCTTTTTAGGCATGCACACATCATCCCATGCCACCTTAGCACCACTGTGCTTGAGCTCAGGATCAGACCAAATGAAGTCTCTAATACATTGCTCAATAGCCCTGACCACACTTTTAGGCAAAATAAAGATAGAAGACCAATAGATTTGGGAGCTAAACAAAACAGAGGTAGCAAGCTGGAGTCTACCTGCATAGCTCAAGAATCTAGTGGTCCAGCTCTTGACCTTGTTGGTGATATTATCAGTAAGAACCATACAATCCCCATGCTTGAGTCTGGTTGAGATGAGGGGAACACCTAAGTACTTGAAAGGGGGTTGTTGATGGGAGAAACCCAGGGCAGAGGACATAGCATTGATAGTAGCAGTATTAACTCCAGAACAGTAGAAGTTACTTTTGGAGAGATTGGGGGAAAGCCCACTGATTCCAGCAAATTCAGTAAGAGAATCCTTGATACACTGAACAGAGGAAATATCACCACTGCAAAACACCACCAGGTCATCAGCAAAACACAAATGATTGATGTTATCCTCTTTGCACTTGGGATGAAAGGTAAAGGATGTCCTACTAGTGTGCTTATCAAGAGTACAAGACAGAGCCTCCATAACAATAAGGAAAAGAAAAGGAGAGAGGGGATCCCCTTGTCTCAACCCCCTTTTGCCTTCAAAGAACCCATTCAGGGACCCATTCATACTGATAGAGTACCAAACAGAGGAGATACAAGCTTTAATCCAATAAATGAATCTGGTAGGGATGTTAATTTGGGCCAGAATGTCAAGAAGAAAATCCCACTCCACAGAGTCATAAGCCTTCATGATGTCAATCTTAACTGTGCACCTCGGGGGGCTTGAGTCCCTATGGTAGTTTCTCATAAGCTCTTGCAGCAGCAGGATATTATCAGTAATGGATCTCCCATGAACAAAGGCAGCTTGACTATTGTTAATGAGGAGAGGCATTAGAGGTTTAAGTCTAAGGGTGAGAATCTTAGAAATGCACTTATAGATTGTGTTGCAGCAGGCTATAGGTCTAAAATCAGCCATAGTGTTTGGGTTAGGAGTTTTGGGGATCAAGGCAAGAGAGGTACTATTCCACTGTCTGGGCATGTAGCTATGGTTGAAGAACTGAAGAGCAGCAGCAATCACATCATCACCCACAACATCCCAATTTTTCTTATAGAAACCAGCACTATAACCATCAGGCCCAGGGGCTTTGTTGGAAGCAATGGAAAACATAGCATTTTTAATCTCAGCAGCAGTAATAGGGGCAGTCAGGGCATGGCAATTAGAAGGATCCAGCTTTCTCTTCATCATCATAGGAGGGGTAGTAGCACCCCTCCCCTTCCTCCCAAGAAGATTGGTAAAGTAATTAATGGCCTCTCCATTAACTGCCTCAACACCTTCAATAACATCACCTCTAGCATTTTGGATACATAAAACCTTTCTTCTAGAGGTGTTAGCTTTGACTTTGTTATGGAAGAAGTTGGTATTCATGTCTCCAAGCTGCAGCCAGTTGATTCTGGCTTTTTGTCTGTAGTAAGCCTCTTCAGCAGCACGAAGAGAACAGTACAGCATAGAACAATCCTTCTCCTCAGTTCTAAGCAAGCTGTTAGAACCATCACTGTCCAGGTTAGTTTGAATGAGGTCCAGCTTGCCTTTAGTGATCCTCACTCTCTCAGAAATGTTGGAGAAGAACTTGTGGTTAAGGGACCTAAGCAGAGGCTTGAGTCTTCTAAGCTTATGCGAAAGGTTGGCCATAGGAAACATATTACAGTCTACACTCCAAGAGGTCTCAAGAATGGGCCTAAACTCAGAATGTTTCATCCAGTAGTCAAAGAACTTGAAAGGCTTAGGCTTGCTGATCTGGTTGAGGAAAGTAATGACAATAGGGCAATGATCAGAAGCTCCAGGGCACAAGTAATTAGCATTGGAATCAGGGAAAGTTACACTCCATTGAGGGTTGTGCATCACTCTATCAATTCTAGTTTGGGTGCACTCCATGCCTTTACTTTTATTGCTCCAAGAGAACCAAAGGCCATTAGATAACATATCATCCATCATAATGTCAGAAAGACAATTATTGAAGTCAGCAACAGCCCTAACATCAATCCCCAGCCTGCCACGTTTGTCCTCATTGCTTCTCACAGTGTTGAAATCCCCCATAATAATCCATTGGCTATTAGCAGAGAATCTGTGGTTTTGTCTCAGAAAATTCCAAAGAGGGACTCTATCATTAGAGAGATTGAGCCCATAAACAAATGAAGCAAAGAAGAAATTACTAGTTCCCCAAACCTTTACCTTGCAAAAAATAGCCTGGTGGTGGGAAAGAAGGATTTCCACATCAAACATGTTGGGGTCCCAGGCTAAGAAAACTCTAGCCACACCCCCATTGACCGGGCAATTGTGACAGTAATTCCAGTTCCTAAAACTGCTAGAGGCCACATTGGAAATATGGCTTCTTCTAACTTTTGATTCAAGGATACACAAAAGACTAAGGTTATTATCATGGATCAACCTTTTAACTTCCTGTTGCTTGTGAGGGGAGTTCATTCCCCTAATGTTCCATGAAGCAATCTTGGTCATGAGTTTAGCTTTTTGTTACCCCCTTCCTCTTCTTCTTCCCCTTAGTTGAATTAGGAGTGACATCATACTTGTTTTTATTAGCGAGCTCATCCACAGCTTTGATTTTGAGCACAATACCAGCAGGCAGAGGGGTGAGATCATCATTGTGTTCCTCCATGTCCTTATCCATCAGAGCTTCAAATGAGTTGGAGGAGGTGGCTCTAGGGGAATTAGGCTTGGGATTGGGGTTGTTACCTAGGTTAGGCTTGTTTAAAATTGTTGGTTCAGTAACAGCAATGGGACATGGTTCCTTCTGGGCAGCTTTAATCTTGCCAACAACTGGTATCCACTCCTCAGAGATGGGTTTCACTGTTAATTTAGGAATGCTTTCCCCTTTCAATCCCTTATCAATCTTAGTGCACTTTGCAATGTTATGGCCAAACACAATGCAATGACTACAAGAATGAGGCATAGCTTGGTATTCAATTTTGATCTGAGTAATTTCCCCATTTTCCATTTTTAGAGCTTAATTTCAACACATATACGGGCATAGTTAATTCTCCTCATTTCTTCAGTGACAGAGTCAGCATAAATAGGCACACCAACTGCGGATGCAATATAACTAAGGCCCTCTTCAGTCCAGAATTGCATGGGAACATTATGGAACATGACCCAAACAGGAACTCTAATAATGTCTTCTTTAGAAAAGTTGCAGCCAGGATACCATTTATGCAAGATAATGGCATTACCAACAAAATGCCAAGGACCATTTTCCACCACCTCATTCCTACCATCCTGGTTGTCAAACATGAAAATGTAGTGGCCTTGGTCATTAGCTATGACCTTGTTTAGCCCATACTTATCCCAGTATCTGTGGGCAATATTCTTAACTAGGGAATAGGGAAGAGTTTTGCCAAGAAAGAATCCCACACTCGCACATTCCATCTGGGAGTAACCAAGCTTAGCCACATCAATCGGGGGGTTAACTTGAATCCTATCATCAACAATAGTAGGCTTGTGGTATTTGAGATTAAATTTTGGCTCCTTCTTTGGTTCATTCCTGTCAGTGATAACTGTCTTCCAAGACTTGATTGGTTGCTTCAGTACTTCCTTATTTTCTCCAGTTTCCTTCCTTGTTCCATCAGTACTTCCTTTGTTTACCCCTTCCTCTGAATGCTTCAATGTTGGGATAGCCTTATTGTTAGAACTTTTATCAGTCTGTTCATCCAGAGTTTTCATCGAATACCTGGCGTGCATAATGTCCTCATGAGTAAGTCCCATACTTTGGATGAATTTGGCATATGCCATTTTCTCCTTGTTCACTTCTAACAGCTTGTCATCAATGGGAGTAGCTTCATAGTGGCCTTCATCAGTTCCAAGTTGCCCATCTTCCATTTCCACCATATCAGTAGCACAACCATCTTCAATGGGGGGAACCGAGATGGTTAGATCAGGTTGAATAGTGGAGGGCTCTCCAGCAACCGAAGTGGAGGCATCCGTAGTACTGGACGTACCAACAGCACCAGGAAGGATGCTCTGGTTGGTCTTAATGCTAGGGTTAGGTTTAGACATGGCTGGTTAGATGGATGGTGTTTGGGGAAGGGAGGTGTGTTTGGATAAAAGGTTTCTAGAGAGAAGGAGGAGCATTTTTGAATATCTTGGGGTTTTTTTACTTGTTTTTAATCTTAATCGATATATTTTCAAATTATCATCATATTCTCAAACCGGGAGCCCTGTGACTATGCTGTAAGTTCGTACAACTTACTTTGGTCCCGTTCGAGGTGTTCGTGCCTCTTAGGGGCCGTTAGAGTGCAGGTTTCGATTTTCCCTCTCAAACGACTTGTTTTTAAGCCTAATCTATGTATTTAGAAATTATCTTCATATTCTCAAACCGGGATACCCGTGACTACGCGGTCAGTTTGTACAAGTTACACTGGTCCCGTACGAAGTGTTCGTGCCACTTACGGTGCCGTTTGGGGGTGGTTTGGGTTTTCACCCTTTAAGGGCTTGTTTTTAAGGTTAATCGATATATTTTCAAATTATCGTCATATTCTCAAACCGAGAGGCCCGTGATTACACTGTCAGTTCGTACAACTTACATTGGTCCGGTGCTAGGTGTTCGTGCCTCTTACGGGGCCATTTGGGGGCTGGTTTGGGTTTTCACCCTCAAATGGCATGTTTTTATAGCCTAATCTACGTATTTTGAAATAACCGTCATATTCTCAAACCGGAAGACCCGTGACTATGCGGTCAATTTGTACAAGTTACATTGGTCCCGTGCGAGGTGTTTGTGCCAGTTACGGGGCCGTTTGGTTGCTGGTTTGGGTTTTCACCCTTTAAGGGCTAGTTTTTAAGGTTAATCGATATATTTTCAAATTATCGTCATATTCTCAAACCGAGAGGCCCGTGACTACACTGTCAATTTACACAACTTACATTGGTCCCGTGCGAGGTGTTCGTGCTTCTTAGGGGGGCGTTAGGTGGATGGTTTGGGTATTCACCCTCAAACGACTTATTTTTAAACCTAATCTACGTATTTTGAAATTATCGTCATATTCTCAGATTGGGACACCCATCAGTACGCGGTCAATTTGTACAAGTTACGTTGGTCCTGTGCGAGGTGTTCGTCCCTCTTACGGGCCCGTTTGGGGGCTGGTTTGGGTTTTCACCCTTTAAGGGCTTGTTTTTAATCTTAACCGATATATTTTCAAATTATCGTCATATTATGAAATCGAGAGCCCCGTGACTACGCTGTCATTCGTACAACTTAAATTGGTGCCATGCAAGGTGTTCGTGCCTCTTAGGGGGGCGTTAGGGGGCTGGTTTGGGTATTCGCCCACAAACGGCTTGTTTTTAAGCCTAATCTACGTTTTTTGAAATTATCGTCATATTCTCAAACTGCGAGACCCGTGACTACGTGGTCAGTTTGTACAAAGTTACATTGGTCCCGTATGAGGTGTTCGTGCCTCTTACGGGGCCGTTTGGGTTTTCACCCTTTAAGGGTTTGTTTTTAAGTTTAATCGATATATTTTCAAATTTTCAGCATATTCTCAAGCCGGGAGGCACGTGACTACGCTGTCTGTTCGTACAACTTACATTGGTCCCGTGCGAGGTGTTCGTGCCTCTTAGGGGGCGTTAGGGGGCTCTGGTTTGGGCTTTCACCCTCAAACGGCATGTTTTTTAGCCTAATCTACGTATATTTAAATTATCGTCATATTCTCAAACCGGGAGACCCGTAACAACGCGGTCAGTTTGTACAAGTTACATTGATCCCGAGCGAGGTGTTCGTGCGTCTTACGGGGGTTTTTGGTTGCTAGTTTGGGTTTTCACCCTTTAAGGGCTTGGTTTTAAGCTTAATCGATATATTTTCAAATTATCATCATATTCTCAAACTGAGAGGCCCGTGACTACGCTGTCTGTTCGTAATCCTTACATTGGTTCCTTGCGAGGTGTTCATGCCGCTTAAGGGGCTGGTGTCGGTTTCACCCTCAAACGACTTGTTTTTAAAGCTAATCTACGTATTTTGAAATTAATATCAAATTCTGAAACCGGGAGACCCTTGACTACGCGGTCAGTTTGTACAAGTTACATTGGTCCCGTGCGAGATGTTCGAGCCTCTTACGGGGCCGTTTGGGGGATGGCTTGAGTTTTCACCCGTTAAGGGCTTGTTTTTAAGGTTAATCGATATATTTTCAAATTATCGTTGTATTCTCAAACAGACATGCCCGTGACTACACTGTCAGTTTGTACAACTTACATTGGTCCCGTGCGAGGTGTTTGTGCCTCTTACGGGGCCATTTAGCCTAATCTATGTATTTCGAAACTATTGTCATATTCTCAAACCGGGAGACTTGAGACCACGCGGTCAGTTTGTACAAGTTACATTGTTCCCGCGCGAGGTGTTCGTGCCTCTTACGAGGCCGTGTGGGTGGTTTGGGTTTTCACCCTTTAAGGGCTTGTTTTTAAGCTTAATCGATATATTTTCAAATTCTCATCATATTCTCAAGCCCAGAGGCACGTGACTATGCTGTCAGTTCGTACAACTTACATTGGTCCCGTGCGAGGTGTTCGTGCCTCTTAGGGGGCCGTTAGGGGGCTGGTTTGGGTTATCACCCTCAAACGACATGTTTTTAAGCCTAATCTACGTATTTTGAAATTACTGTCATATTCTCAAAACCGGGAGACCCGTGACTATGCGGTCAGTTTGTACAAGTTACGTTGGTCCGGTGCGAGGTGTTCGTGCCTCTTACGGGGCCGTTTGTGGGCTGGTTTGGGTTTTCACGCTTTAAGGGCTTGTTTTTAAACTTAAGCGATATATTTTCAAATTCTCATCATATTCTCAAATCGAGAGTCCCGTGACTACGCTGTAAGTTTGTACAACTTACAATGGTCCCTTGCGAGGTGTTTGTGCCTCTTAGGGGTGGTTAGGTGGCTGGTTTGGGTATTCAACCTCAAACGACTTGTTTTTAAGCCTAATCTATGAATTCTGAAATTATCGTCATATTCTTAAATCGGGAGACCCATGACAACGCGGTCAGTTTGTACAAGTTACATTGGTCCCGAGCGAGGTGTTCGAGCCTCTTACGAGGGTTTTTGGGGGTTAGTTCAGGTTTTCACCCTTTAAGGGCTTGGTTTTAAGCTTAATCGATATGTTTTCAAATTATCATCATATTCTCAAACTGAGAGGCCCGTGACTACGCTGTCAGTTCGTAATCCTTACATTGGTCCCTTGCGAGGTGTTCATGCCGCTTAAGGGGCCGTTAGGGGGCTGGTGTGGGTTTTCACCCTCAAACGACTTGTTTTTAAAGCTAATCTACGTATTTTGAAATTATCATCAAATTCTGAAACAGGGAGACCCTTGACTACGCGGTCAGATTGTACAAGTTACATTGGTCCCGTGCGAGGTGTTCGAGCCTCTTACGGGGCCGTTTGGGGGATTGCTTGGGTTTTCACCCGTTAAGGGCTTATTTTTAAGGTTAATCGATATATTTTAAAATTATCGTCATATTCTCAAACCGAGAGGCCCGTGACTACACTGTCAGTTCGTACAACTTACAGTGGTCCCGTGCGAGGTGTCGATGCCTCTTACGGGGCCATTTGGGGGTTGGTTTGGGTTTTCACCCTCAAACGGCATGTTTTTAAGCCTAATCTACGTATTTTGAAACTATCGTCATATTCTCAAACCGGGAGACCCGTGACTATGCGGTCAGTTTGTACAAGTTGCATTGTCCCCGTGCGAGGTGTTCGTGCCTCTTACGGGCCCGTTTGAGGGCTGGTTTGGTTTTCACCAGTTAAGGGCTTGTTTTTAAGCTTAATCGATATATTTTCAAATTTTAATCATATTCTCAAGCCGAGAGGCCCGTGACTACGCTCTCAGTTCGTACAACTTACGTCGGTCCCGTGCGAGGTTTTCGTGCCTCTCAGGGGGCCGTAAGGGGGCTGGTTTGGGTTTTCACCCTCAAACAGCTTGTTTTTAATCCTAAACTGCGTATTTTTAAATTATCATCTTATTCCCAAATCGAAAGAGCGGTGACTACCCGATCAGTTTCTACAAGTTACATTGGTCCCATGCGAGGTGTTCGTGCCTCTTACGCGGCCAGTTGGGGGCAGGTTTGGGTTTTCACCCTCAAACGGCATGTTTTAAGCCTAATCTACGTATTTTGAATTTACCTTCATATTCTCAAACCGGGAGACCCATGACTATGCGGTCAGTTTGTACAATTTACATTGGTCCTGTGCGAGGTGTTCGTGACTCTTACGGGGCCGTTTGGGGGCTGATTTGGGTTTTCACCCTTTAAGGGCTTGTTTTTAAGCTTAATCGATATATTTTCAAATTCTCGTCATATTCTCAAATCGAGAGTCCCGTGACTACGCTGTCAGTTCGTACAACTTACATTGGTCCTGTGCGAGGTGTTAGTCCCTCTTAGGGGGCGTTAGGTTGTTGGTTTGGGTATTCACCCACAAACGACTTGTTTTTAAGCCTAATCTATGTATTTTGAAATTATCGTCATATTCTCAAACCGGGAGACCCGTGACTACGAGGTTAGTTTGTACAAGTTACATTGGTCCCATGAGAGGTGTTCGTGCCTCTTACGGGCTTTTTGGGGGTTGGTTTTGGTTTTCACCCTTTATGGGCTTGTTTTTATGCTTAATCGATATATTTTCAAATTATCATCGTATTCTCAAACCGAGAGGCCCATGACTACGCTGTCAGCTCGTACAACTTATATTGGTCCCGTGCGAGGTGTTCATGCCGCTTAGGGGGCCGTTAGGGGGCTGGTATGTGTTTTCACCCTCAAACGGCTTGTTTTTTAAATCTAATCTAAGTATTTTGAAATTATCATCAAATTCTTAAACCGGAAGACCCGTGACTATGCGGATAGTTTGTACGAGTTTCATTGGTCCTGTGCGAGGTGTTTTTTTTTTTCGGTAATTAAATGTATTAGAAACAGAGAACCAATATACAAAGCCAAAAGGCCAAAGGGTCAACTAGAAACAAGCTTCTAGAGACCAAAAACACAACACTTAGTCATACATAAGAGAATAGGGTAATCCCCATAGGTTACACGTCATCCAATTGGAGTAGGATCTTCGAGACTTCTTCCATCTGATAGTCTTACCTTGCACCAACTCCTCAATGTTCCTAATCACCTTGTTTGCAGTGGAGTGGCCCCTATCGTGAAGTCTGCAATTCCTTTCCTGCCAGAGACAGTAGATAGTGGCAGAGAACGTGGTGGTTTTAATCCTGGAATTTAGGTTCCCCCCTTTACTATCAGCAGCAGCTCTTCTAACCTCATTCTCCCAACTCTCCACATCTCTATAAGACTGGTTGCGAAAAAGAATCTCATCCCAAACAGTTTTGGAAAAAGGGCAATCCATTAATATGTGCTTGATAGTCTCAATGCCCGAGTTGCACAGCATACAATCCTTATTTTCAACAAGACCCCACTCCATGAGCTTATCTTTAGTCACTAAAGCCTTACGGCAAGCAAGCCAAAGAATGAAGGAACACTTGGGAATGCACACCTTGTTCCAAACCAACCCATGCCAGTGAGCCTCATTGCCCCTTGGACAGATGGAGACATACGCGGAGGAAATGGAGAAGCTACCAGTCTTATTAGGAGTCCATGTCACTTTATCAGTGAGCAGCGGATAAATAGGAGGCAGGGGAGAGTTTTTGATGTCATTCAATTCCCACGTAGTGGAAGCAGGCCATCTCCAATTATCCCCATTAATGAAATCAGAGACCATAGCCTTGGAGTTGCTAGCAGCATCATAAATAGTTCTGTCCCCAAACAGAGGTTGAAGAGGGCCAAGATGGTGCCAATTATCATGCCACATAAAGGTTTTCCTACCATTGCCAATATTAACTTTAAACATAAGCCTACAATCCTCTCTAGCTTTGAGAATTTTCCTCCAACTCCAAGAAGAGTCTTGAGGAATGGGGATTGCCCATATGCTTCTACCTTTAATTTTATAGGTATGGCACCATTTGACCCAGAGACTATCCTTCTTGTTGAAGAGGTTCCACAAATTCTTCATAATTGCAGCCTTGTTCCAATGAGTCAAGCTTTTTATCCCCAACCCTCCTTCCTTTTTAGGCATGCACACATCATCCCATGCCACTTTAGCACCACTGTGCTTGAGCTCAGGACCAGACCAAATGAAGTCTCTAATACATTGCTCAATTGCCCTGACCACACTTTTAGGCAGAATAAAAATAGAAGACCAATAGATTTGGGAGCTAAACAAAACCGAGGTAGCGAGCTGTAGTCTACCTGCATAGCTCAAGAATCTAGTGGTCCAGCTCTTGACCTTATTGGTAATATTATCAATAAGAACCTTGCAATCCCCATGCTTGAGTCTGGTAGAGATGAGGGGTACACCTAAGTATCTGAAAGGGGGTTGTTGATGGGAGATACCCAGGGCAGAGGACATAGCATTGATAGTAGCAGTATTAACTCCAGAACAATAGAAGTTACTTTTGGAGAGATTGGGGGATAGCCCACTGAAACCAGCAAATTCAATAAGAGAATCCTTGATACACTCAACAGAGGAAATATCACCACTGCAAAACACCACCAGGTCATCAGCAAAACACAAATGATTGATGTTAGCCTCTTTGCACTTGGGATGAAAGGTAAAGGATGTCCTACTAGTGTGCTTGTCAAGAGTACAAGACAGAGCCTCCATAACAATAAGGAAAAGAAAAGGAGAGAGGGGGTCCCCCTGTCTCAACCCCCTTTTGCCTTCAAAGAAACCATTCAGGGACCCATTCATACTGATAGAGTACCAAACAGAAGAGATACAAGCTTTAATCCAATAAATAAATCTGGTAGGGATGTTAATTTGGGCCAAAATGTCAAGAAGAAAATCCCACTCCACTGAGTCATAAGCCTTCATGATGTCAATCTTGACAGTGCACTTCGGGGGACTTGAGTCCCTATGGTAATTTCTCATAAGCTCTTGCAGCAACAGGATGTTATCAGTAATGGATCTCCCATGAACAAAGGCAGCTTGACTATTGTTAATGAGGAGAGGCATTAGAGGTTTAAGTCTAAGGGAGAGAATCTTAGAAATGCACTTGTAGATAGTGTTGCAGCAGGCTATAGGTCTAAAATCAGACATAGTGTTTGGGTTAGGAATTTTGGGGATCAAGGCCAGAGAGGTACTATTCCACTGTCTGGGCATGAAGCTATGGTTGAAGAATTGAAGAGCAGCAGCTATCACATCATCACCCACAACATCCCAATTCTTCTTGAAGAAACCAGCACTATAACCATCAGGCCCAGGGGCTTTGTTGGAAGCAATGGAAAACATGGCATTTTTAATCTCAACAGCAGTAATAGGGGCAGTCAGGGCATGGCATTGAGAGGGATCCAACTTCCTCTTCATCAGCATAGGAGGGGTAGTAGCACCCCTCCCCTTCCTTCCAAGAAGATTGGAAAAGAAGTTAATGGCCTCTCCATTAACAGCCTCAACACCTTCAATAACATCACCTGTAGCATTATGGATACATAAGACCTTTCTTCTAGAGGTGTTAGCTTTGACTTTGTTATGGAAGAAATTGGTATTCATGTCTCCAAGCTGCAGCCAGTTGATTCTGGCTTTTTGTCTGTAGTAGGCCTCTTCAGCAGCACGAAGAGAGCAGTACAACTTAGCACAATCCTGCTCCTCAGTTCTAAGCAAGCTGTTAGAACCATCACTGTCCAGGTTAGTTTGAATGAGGTCCAGCTGGCCTTTAGTTATCCTCACTCTCTCAGAAATGTTGGAGAAGAATTTGTGGTTAAGGGATCTAAGCAGAGGCTTGAGTCTTCTAAGCTTATGAGAAAGGCTGGCCATAGGAAACATGTTGCAGTCCACACTCCAAGAGGTCTCAAGAATGGGGCTAAACTCAGAATGATTCATCCAGTAGTCAAAGAACTTGAAAGGCTTAGGCTTGCTGATCTGGTTGAGGAAAGTAATGACAATAGGGCAATGATCAGAAGCTCCAGGGCACAGGTAATTAGCATTGGAATCAGGGAAAGTCACCCCCCATTGAGGGTTGTGCATCACTCTATCAATTCTAGTTTGGGTGCACTCCAAACCATCACTTTTATTGCTCCAAGAGAACCATAGGCCATTGGATAACATGTCATCCATCATAATGTCAGATAGACAGTTGTTGAAATCAGCAACAGCCCTTACATCAATCCCCAGCCTGCCACGTTTGTCCTCATTGCTTCTCACAGTGTTGAAATCCCCCATAATAATCCATTGACTATTATCAGAAAAGCTGTGGTTTTGTCTCAGAAAATTCCAAAGAGGGACTCTATCATTAGGGAGATTGAGCCCATAAACAAATGTAGCAAAGAAGAAATTACTAGTTCCCATAAACTTAATCTTGCAGAAAATAGCCTGGTGGTGGGACTGAATGATTTCCACTTCAAACATGATGGGGTCCCAGGCTAAGAAGACTCTAGTCACACCCCCATCGATTGGGCAATTGTGACAGTAATTCCAGTTCCTAAAACTGGTAAAGGCCACATTAGCAATATGGCTCCTTCTAACTTTAGATTCCAGGATACATACAAGGCTTAGGTTATTATCATGGATGTGTTGATGCCCCTTACGGGTTCGTTTGGGGGCTGGTTTGTGTTTTCACCCTTTAATGGCTTGTTTATAAGTTTAATCGATATATTTTCAAATTATCATCATATTCTCAAACCGAGAGGCCCCGTGACTACGCTGTCTGTTCGTACAGCTTACATTGGTCCCGTGCGAGGTGTTCTAGCCACTTCGGGACTTCTTTTTTTTTAGAAAATTATGTATATTAGGACAAAGAAAAACTTTACAAGCGGCGAGGAGAATTACTCCAAAAAAAATCTGGGGGACAATCTCCCCAAAAGACTACATTAAAATAAGGAGAAAAAACTAGAAGCAAACATCCAATAACCTGCTCAAAAATTGCTTATGACAAACAAGTGTCAGAGATGTTCCAATTTAAACACGCCATCCAATTTTTAAAGGATCTCCTCCGGTTGCTTGCTCTGGTTCTAACCATATTCTCAATATCCTTAATAATGACCTCCGTGGGCGTCAAACGACTCGTTTTTAAGCCTAATCTACGTTTTTTGAAATTATCATCATATTCTCAAACTGCAAGACCCGTGACTACGTGGTCAGTTTGTACAAGTTACATTGGTCCCGTATGAGGTGGTCGTGCCTCTTACGGGGCCGTTTGGGGACTGGTTTGGGTTTTCACCCTTTAAGGGGTTGTTTTTAAGCTTAATCGATATATTTTCAAATTATCATCATATTCTCAAGTCGAGAGGCACGTGACTACGCTGTCTGTTCGTACAACTTGCATTGGTCCCGTGCGAGGTGTTCGTGCCTCTTAGGGGGCGTTAGGAGGCTGGTTTGGGTTTTCACCCTCAAACGGCATGTTTTTCATCCTAATCTACGTATTTTGAAATTATCGTCATATTCTCAAATCGGGAGACCCGTGACTACGCAGTCGGTTTGTACAAGTTACATTGGTCCCGTGCGAGGTGTTCGTGTCTCTTACGGGGATTTTTGGGGGCTGGTTTTGGTTTTCACCCTTTAAGGGCTTGCTTTTTTTTTGGGGGGGGGGGGAGGGGGGAAATTAATTGTATATAAAAAGAAGAATACATAGAGGAATAAACCTCAGATCAAAAAACCCCGGGGCTTACCCCGGAGCCAATCGAAAAGCAATGCTAAACAAGGCAAACATGCCTAACAAAAACTAGCTCAGAAGCCTATTTTCAGGGATGTTCCAATACATACAAGCCATCCAGTTAGTGTAATTTCTTCTATCCTTCTTCCAAGTAAGAACTTTGGCTCTAACCATGTTTTCAATACCCTTCACAATGGTGTCTAGAGAATTGAAGACATGTTTAAAGCACCTCGAATTCCTCTCCATCCAGATGCAGTAGATCGTAGTAGTGAAAGAAAGGGATCTAATCTTATCACATAAGGATTTTGTAGAGTGGTTAATAGTGGCCAAGGATAACTCTGTATTCCAACTTTGAAACTTCCTGTACCGCTGATTTCTAAGCATCACCTCCTCCCATATACTCTTGATAAGGCTGCATTGAGAGAAAAGGTGGTTATATGTTTCCCTCTTAGAACCACACATCCCACACAGGTCTTCCTCAGAAATACCCCATTCAAATAATTTATCCTTAGTGTTGATGGCCTTTCGAAATACTAACCAAGCAATGAAAGAACACTTAGGAATGAAAACCTTCGTCCAAACAAAGTTGCTCCAAGTAAAAGTAGGCTTGTGGGTCTTCAATAGCTCCCAAGCAGATGCAATGGTGAAGGTCCCTTTCTTGGAAGGAAGCCAAACCACATAGTCATTTCCCTCAAGAATTGCAGGTAAGTTAGCATTCTTCACTTCATTTAATTCCCAGGTCACAGTTGAGGGCCATCTCCACTCCATTTGGTGGATGAAATCAGAAACTTTAGATTTTAGGCTACTAGCTGAGTCATACATAATGTTGTTCCCATAAAGGGGAAACAGTGGCCCATTTGGATGCCACAAATCAAACCACATAAAGGTTTGAGTCCCATTCCCAATGAATGTTTTGATTTGTCTTCTAAACTTTTCTCTTATCTAAAGAATTTTCCTCCAACTCCATGATGCATCATTTGGTATACTCAAAGCCCATATGCTCCTCCCTTTGATTTTGTATATATTGCACCACTTAATCCATAAACTATCCTTCTTACTGCATAGATTCCATAAGTGCTTAGCCATGGCAGCTATGTTCCATGTCTCTAGACTCTTGATATTTAGCCCCCTTCCTCTAGAGACACAGATGTCCTCCCAAGCAACTTTAGCACCTTTACTGTTAGCCTCATCCCCTTTCCACAGATAATTCTTCATAATTTGCTTAATCTTCTTTATGATGCTTTTAGGAAAAATAAAGGTGCAAGCCCAATAGACTTGTATGCTGAAAATGACAGTCTTCACAAGGAGGAGTCTACCTGTAAAACTTAAAAAGTTATTAGTCCAGTATTCGATTCTCATGGTGATCCTATCCACCAGGATCTGACAATCCTCCTTTTTCAGCCTAGTAGTAATGAGAGGCACCCCTAGATATTTAAAGGGCGGGTGCCCATGTTGAATGCCCAAGATAGAAGAAATCTCCTGAATCCCATCCTTATTGATCCCAGCAGTGAAGATACTAGTTTTATCTAAGTTAACTATAAGTCCCGAACAGGAACTAAAATCAGCAATGGCATCCTTAATGATTCTACAGGACTCTTTATCCCCACCAATAAAAACAACCAAGTCATTAGCAAAACTAAGATGGGTGAGGGACATCTCGTTACATTTAGGATGATATTTGAAAAGGGCAGATTCAGATGCTTTGGATATAATCCCTGTGAACACTTCCATCACAAGCAGGAACAGATAGGGAGATAAAGGATCTTCCTGTCTAAGCTCTCTCCTACCAGGAAAAAACCCATTCAGCTCACCATTCAAATTAATAGAGAACCTGGTAGTGGTCACAGACATAGTAATCCACCCAATGACCTTAGAGGGAAACCCAAACTGCGCCAAAAGATTAAGCAAGAAATCCCAGCTAACCAAATCATATGGTTTGAGCATATCAATCTTGATAACACATCTAGGAGGGAGGGAGTCCCTGTGATAGTTCCTCATCAACCCTTGGAGTAAAAGGATATTATCTGCAATAGACCTTCCCTCCACAAAAGCAGCTTGGTTATTGCTGATAAGGATAGGCATCGGCTTCTTTAGCCTAAGAATGATCACTTTGGATATGCATTTGTAGATGGTGTTACAACATGATATAGGTCTGAAATCCTTCATAGAAACAGGTGTAGACATCTTAGGAATTAAAGCCAAGGCAGTACAGTTCCACTGATCAAAGAACATACCAGTATCAAAGAAGTACTTTATTGCTTCACACACATCATCCCCCACAAGTTGCCAGTTTTCTTTAAAGAAATGGCTATTGAAACCATCAGGTCCAGGAGCCTTGTCAGACCCAATTGCAAACATAGCTTCCTTAATCTCATCATGGGAGACATCTGCTTCTAATAAATATGCTTGGTGAGAGTTGAGTTTAGTCTTTACTACCTCCCTAAGAACATCATCAGTATCCACACACTGCACCCTATTCCCAAAAAGATTCTAAAAGTATCTCACAGATTCCCTAGCCACCTTCTCACATCCTTCCACCCTCACCCCCATATCATTCTCAATGCTAACAATTTTCTTTCTAGCCAAGTTTTGATTAACCTTCTTATGGAAGAAAGCATTGTTCGGATCACCAAGCTGCAACCACTTAGTCCTAGCCTTTTGCCTTAAGAAAGACTCTTCATCATTCCTCATGTAAGTATACTTCTCCCTCATCTATTTCTCCTCCATTTGAAGCTCCTCATTGGATCCATCGCTATCCAAAGCTCTCTGAAGATTATCCAGCTTACTCTTTATGTCAGTTACCTGAATGGAGATTCTGTTAAAGAACTTCTTATTAAATTGCTTTAAGGATACTTTCACTCTATTTAGCTTCCTAAACAGCCTCATCATCGGGTTACCATCCATCACAACATCCCATGCCTCAATAAGAATGGGCATGAATTCCTGGTGATTCATCCCGAAATTAAAAAACTTGAAAGGCTTAGGCTTCCAGTTGCTAGTATAATCCAGAAGAGCAATAATAGGGCTATGGTCTGAGATTCCACACGCAAGGTGATTGCCTGAGAGTTAGGAAATAATTCAGTCCATATATCATTGTGCAGTACCCTATCAATCCTTGATTGCACATTATTGCAACCAAGCTGATTTTTATTCCAAGTAAACCAAAGCCCACTATTTACCATGTCATATGCATTGAGATCCCTTAAACTGTTATTAAACTCATCAGTAGCAGCAGTGTCTATGCCATTAATACCTTTTTTCTCATCTTGATTTCTAACTACATTAAAATCATCCATGAGAATCCAAGGCCTCTCATTAACCACAACTTTGTTCTCTATAAGATATTCCCATAAGCTCCTTCTATTTTCAGTCATGTTGTCCCCATAGATGAAAGTGGCATAAAAGGAATAATTGGTTCCTATAATATTCACAGTGCAAAACAAAGCTTGTGTCTATGAGTACTAACCACCTCAATCTTTAGAATCTTGGGATTCCATCCCACAATCACTCTAGCCACTCCACCATCCATGGGGAAGTTGTGAACCTACTCCCACTGGTAAACACACATACTTTTAACATTCTCTAAGTTGTTCCTTCTGATCTTAGTCTCAACTAAACAAATCAGATCAAGCTTATTATCCATGATCAACTTATCCACTTCAATTTGTTTATGGGAGGAATTAAGCCCCCTAATGTTCCATGTTCCCATCTTGGTCATCTAAATTTATTTGATTTGTTGCCTGATCTCCTCTTATCATTCTTGTTGCTTCAGAACACCCCTTTACCATCCACTATATTCCCCTTGTCAAACTCATCTACTGCCTTAATTTTCAGAACCAACCCAGATGGAACAGGGGTAGTAACCATAGTCAATTCATCATTGTCTATCTCCAGAACTTCTGAGGGGCTAGAGGTCGTAGCACTGTCAGTCCTGCTTCCCCTTCCTTCATTCACTTTATTACTGCCCTCCACACTTGAATTTACTTTTATTGTCCCCCACTATTATCTAGATCAACAAGAGAAAGGTTCTCAGAGTTCTCAGTCAGATGGCCTTTGTGCTGCACTATAGGATCATCCTCTATTTCAGCCTCTAAGATATCAAATTGATTATAAGTTGTAACTTTAGTAAGGCCAATATTCCTTCTACCTTCCTTTGCAGCCTTTCCTTCTTCAATTAGAGCTCCTTTTATCAACACTCCACTAGTGGAAGCATCAGTACTTGTAGGGGTTTTGATACCTTTGTGTTGAACTTGAGCCCACCCTTCTTCAAGGGCCTTCTGAAGCTCTAGCTTACTTTTGTATGGGAACACCTCCACTCTATTATTTATTGCCACCCATTCCTTCTTAGCCTTAGGACAGTTAACCATTCCATGCCCAAATATGCCACACTTGACACATAAAGATGGTTTTTCTTGATACTCCACTCCAACCTCAGCATATGATCCATCCTCCATTCTAACTTCAATGGCTTTGGGATAATCTTCCATGACTTTTAGTTCCACACATATTCTGGCAAAACTAATTATTTGCATTCCTTCTGTAATAGTATCAGCATACAATGGTATTCCAACTGAGCTAGCAACATAGCTCAACCCCTCCTCTGTCCATAATTGAATAGGGATATTATGGAACTTCACCCAGACAGGGATCTTTTAGCTTGAGTCTTTAGCAAAAGAGAAATTTGGAGTCCATTTCTGGATGATAATTGGGTTCCCCACAAAATGCCATGGCCCATTGTCAATGACCTCATCCCTCATATTAGCATTCTCAAACATGAAAAAGTAGTTTCCATTATTAGGTCCCACAATTTTTTGGAGGCCAAATTTATCCCATAGTCTATGGGCAATATTGCATACCAGAGTGTAGGGCAGGCTCCTTCCCAGGAAGCATCCAACCATACTATTTTTCCATTTCACATAACCACATGTAGCCACTTCCAGAGGTGGGGAGACAATGATCCTTTTATCAGTTATTGAAGGGGCATGGTATGTTAATCTATACTTTGGGTATCTCTCGTCAGCAACAACTTCCTTCCATGATTTATCCCCAGCCTTATTTGGGGTAGAACAGGGTATAGGTCCAAATTCATTCTTACTCGCTACTTCTTTCGTACATTCCTTTTCTTCATTCATGCAGCTCTCCCCAATAGAGTTGGAGCCTTCTTCTCTGTGTACACTTCCTCTACCTTGCATAATATCCTCATAGGAGAAGACCTTCATTTTCAGAAATTCGTTATACTTCTTCTTCTCTTCACTCCAATCGTCCCATCCAAGTTCATGTATGGAGGCTTTTGGAATACTGCCTACTGTGGCTACATTTCCTTCAGAGGTCACAATTTGGCCCTCTTCAAATTCATCCTTATCACTATGTTTAGTCAAACCCTCCGGACCAGGCTCCATTCCGGCTCCATTTTCATGAGTTGAACAAATGGGAACTTCCACTGCGTCATAGGGAATAAATTTTGCTGTATCCAGAGGGGTAGTGCGTATCTTTGACTGCCCAACCAGGGCAATAGTATCTTGCGACTGGGAGGCACTGATTATCCTATCTCCACATATGGCCGGAGGCAGGTTGTTCATTGTGGCTCTAGAGGTTTGTGTTACCGGAGATGATGTCGGTGGAATATTTTAGGTGTTTAGGGTTCTGTTTGGCTGAAGGGTTTTTAGAGAGAAGATGGAGTATTTTTTTGCAAGTCAATCCGTAAACATCATTTGTTTGAAAAAGCTTGCTTGGTTTTAATCTTAATCGATATATTTTCCAATTATCAGTATATTCTCAAAAAGAGAGGCCCGTGACTACGCTGTATGTTCGTACCACATTGGTCCCGTGCGAGGTTTTCGTGCCTCTTAGGGGGCTGCTGTGGGTTTTCACCCTCAAACGGCTTGTTTTTAAAGCCAATCAACGTATTTTGGAATTATCATCAAATTCTGAAACGGAGAGACCCGTGACTACGCGATCAGTTTATACGAGTTACATGGTTCAGTGCGAGGTGTTCGAGCCTCTTACAGGGACGTTTGGGGGATGGATTGAGTTTTCACCCGTTAAGGGCTTGTTTTTAAGGTTAATTGATATATTTTAAAATTATCATTATATTCTCAAACCGACAGGCCCGTGACTACACTGATAGTTAGTACAACTTACATTGGTCCCGTGCGAGGTGTTTGTGCCTCTTACGGGGCCATTTGGGGGATGATTTGGGCTTTCACCCCCAAACGGCATGTATTTTAGCCTAATCTACTTATTTTGAAACTATTGTCATATTCTCAAACCGGGAGACCCGAGACCACGCGGTCAGTTTGTACAAGTTACATTGTTCCCGTGCGAGGTGTTCGTGCCTCTTACGGGGCCGTGTGGGTGCTGATTTGGGTTTTCACCCTTTAAGGGCTTGTTTTTAAGCTTAATCGATATATTTTCAAATTATCATCATATTCTCAAGCCGAGAGGCACGTGACTACGCTGTCTGTTCATACAACTTACATTGGTCCCGTGCGAGGTGTTCGTGCCTCTTAGGTGGCCCTTAGGGGGCTGGTTTGGATTTTCACCCTCAAACGGCTTGTTTTTAAGCGTAAACCCATTTTGAAATTATCGTCATATTCTCAAATCGGGAGACCCGTGACTATGCGGTCAGTTTCTACAACTTACATTGGTCCCATGCGAGGTGTTCGTGCCTGTTACGGGGCCATTTGGGGTTTGGTTTGGGTTTTCACCCTCAAACGGCATGTTTTTAAGCCTAATCTACATTTTTTGAAATTATCGTCATATTCCGAAACCGGGAGACCCGTGACTATCCGGTAAGCTTGTTCAAGTTACATTGGTCCCGTGCAAGGTGTTCGTGCCTCTTACAAGGCCGTTTGGAGGCTGGTTTGGGTTTCACCCTTTAAGGGCTTGTTTTTAAGCTTAATCGATATATTTTCAAATTCTCGTCATATTCTCAAACCGGGACCCTGTGACTATGCTGTAAGTTCGTACAACTTACTTTGGTCCCGTTCGAGGTGTTCGTGCCTCTTAGGGGCCGTTAGGGTGCAGGTTTCGATTTTTCCTCTCAAACGACTTGTTTTTAAGCCTAATCTACGTATTTTGAAATTACTGTCATATTCTCAAAACCGGGAGACCCGTTACTATGCGGTCAGTTTGTACAAGTTACGTTGTTCCGGTGCGAGGTGTTCGTGCCTCTTACGGGGTCGTTTGGGGGCTGGTTTGGGTTTTCACCCTTTAAGGGCTTGTTTTTAATCTTAATCGATATATTTTCAAATTATCGTCATATTCTCAAACCGGGAGGCCCGTGACTATGCTGTAAGTTCGTACAACTTACTTTGGTCCCTTACGAGGTGTTCGTGCCTCTTAGGGGCCGTTAGGGCGCAGGTTTCGGTTTTCTCTCTCAAACGACTTGTTTTTAAGCCTAATCTATGTATTTTGAAATTATCTTCATATTCTCAAACCGGGAGACCCGTGACTACGCAGTCAGTTTGTACAAGTTACACTGGTCCAGTACGAGGTGTTCGTGCCACTTACGGTGCCGTTTGGGGGTGGTTTGGGTTTTCACCCTTTAAGGGCTTGTTTTTAAGGTTAATCGATATATTTTCAAATTATCGTCATATTCTCAAACCGAGAGGCCCGTGATTACACTGTCAGTTCGCACAACTTACATTGGTCCGGTGCTAGGTGTTCGTGCCTCTTACGGGGCCATTTGGCGGCTGGTTTGGGTTTTCACCCTCAAATGGCATGTTTATATAGCCTAATCTACGTATTTTGAAATAACCGTCATATTCTCAAACCGGAAGACCCGTAATTATGCGGTCAGTTTGTACAAGTTACATTGGTCCCGTGCGAGGTGTTCGTCCCTCTTACGGGGCCGTTTGGTTGCTGGTTTGGGTTTTCACCCTTTAAGGGCTAGTTTTTAAGGTTAATCAATATATTTGCAAATTATCGTCATATTCTCAAACCGAGAGGCCTGTGACTACACTGTTAGTTTGCACAACTTAAATTGGTCCCGTGCGAGGAGTTCGTGCTTCTTAGGGGGGCGTTAGGTGGCTGGTTTGGGTATTCACCCTCAAACGACTTGTTTTTAAGCCTAATCTACGTATTTTGAAATTATCGTCATATTCTCAGATCGGGACACCCGTCACTACGCGGTCAATTTGTGCAAGATACATTGGTCCCGTGCGAGGTGTCGTGCCTCTTACGGGGCCGTTTGGGGGCTGCTTTGAGTTTTCACCCTTTAAGGACTAGTTTTTGAGCTTAATCGTTTTTTTTTGCAAATTATGGTCATATTCACAAACCGAGAGGCCCGTGACTACGCCGTTAGTTTGTACAACTTACATTGGTCCCGTGCGAGGTGTTCGTGCCCCTTATGGTGCCGTTAGGGGGATGGTTTGGGCTTTCACCCTTAAACGACATGTTTTTAAGCCTAATCTACGTATTTTGAAATTATCATCAGATTCTCAAACTGGGAGACCCGTGACTATTCAGTCAGTTTTTACAAGTTACATTGGTCCCGTGCGAGCGGTTCGTGCCACTTACGGTGCTGTTTATGAGTGATTTGGGTTTTCACCCTTTAAGGGCTTGTTTTTAAAGGATAATCGATATATTTTCAAATTATAGTCATATTCACAAACCGAGAGGCCTGTGACTACACCGTCAGTTCGTTGAACTTACATTAGTCCCGTGCGAGTTGTTCGTGCCTCTTACGGGTTCATTTGCGGGCTAGTTTGGGTTTTCACCCTCAAACGGCATGTTTTTAAGGCTAATCTACGTATTTTGAAATTACTGTCATATTATTAAAACCGGAAGACCCGTGACTATGCGGTCAGTTTGTACAAGTTACGTTGGTCTTGTGCGAGGTGTTCGTGCCTCTTACAGGGCCGTTTGGGGGCTGGTTTGGGTTTTCACCCTTTAAGGGCTTGTTTTTAATCTTAATCGATATATTTTCAAATTATCGTCATATTCTGAAATCGGGGGCCCCGTGACTACGCTGTCATTCGTACAACTTAAATTGGTGTCGTGCAAGGTGTTCGTGCCTCTTATGGGGGCGTTAGGGGGCTGGTTTGGGTATTCGCCCACAAACGGTTTGTTTTTAAGCCTAATCTACGTTTTTTGAAATTATCGTCATATTC
Source organism: Sambucus nigra (assembly GCA_949130495.1). Lineage (NCBI taxonomy): Eukaryota > Viridiplantae > Streptophyta > Magnoliopsida > Dipsacales > Adoxaceae > Sambucus > Sambucus nigra. The sequence goes on from OX422211.1 coordinate 404,461,275, forward strand.
TCAAACCGCGAGACCCGTGACTACGTGGTCAGTTTGTACAAAGTTACATTGGTCCCGTATAAGGTGTTCGTGCCTCTTACGGGGCCGTTTGGGTTTTCACCCTTTAAGGGGTTGTTTTTAAGCTTAATCAATATATTTTCAAATTATCAGCATATTCTCAAGCTGAGAGGCACGTGACTACGCTGTCTGTTCGTACAACTTACATTGGTCCCGTACGAGGTGTTCGTGCCTCTTAGGGGGCGTTAGGGGGCTCTGGTTTAGGATTTCACCCTCAAACGGCATGTTTTTTAGCCTAATCTACGTATATTTAAATTATCGTCAGATTCTCAAACCGGGAGACCCGTAACAACGCGGTCAGTTTGTACAAGTTACATTGATTCACGAGCGAGGTATTCGTGCCTCTTAGGGGGTTTTTGGTTGCTAGTTTGGGTTTTCACCCTTTAGGGGCTTGGTTTTAAGCTTAACCGATATATTTTCAAATTATCATCATATTCTCAAACTGAGAGGCCCGTGACTACGCTGTCAGTTCATAATCCTTACATTGGTTCCTTGTGAGGTGTTCATGCCACTTAAGGGGCCGTTAGGGGGCTGGTGTGGGTTTTCACCCTCAAACGACTTGTTTTTAAAGCTAATCTACGTATTTTGAAATTAATATCAAATTCTGAAATCGGAAGACCCTTGACTACGCGGTCAGTTTGTACAAGTTACATTGGACCCGTGCGAGGTGTTCGAGCCTCTTACGGGGCCGTTTGGGGGATGGTTTGAGTTTTCACCCGTTAAGGGCTTGTTTTTAAGGTTAATCGATATATTTTCAAATTATCATTATATTCTCTAACAGACAGGCCCGTGACTACACTGTCAGTTTGTACAACTTACATTGGTCCCGTGCGAGGTGTTTGTGCCTCTTACGGGGTCATTTAGGGGATGGTTTGGGTTTTCACCCCCAAACGGCAAGTTTTTTAGCCTAATCTACGTATTTTGAAACTATTGTCATATTCTCAAACCGGGAGACTTGAGACCACGCGGTCAATTTGTACAAGTTACATTGTTCCCGTGCGAGGTGTTTGTGCCTCTTACGAGGCCGTGTGGGTGCTGGTTTGGGTTTTGACCCTTTAAGGGCTTGTTTTTAAGCTTAATCAATATATTTTCAAATTCTCATCATATTCTCAAGCCTAGTGGCACGTGACTACGCTGTCAGTTCGTACAACTTACATTGGTCCCTTGCGAGGTGTTCGTGCCTCTTAGGGGGCTGGTTTGGGCTATCACCCTCAAACGGCATGTTTTTTAGCCTAATCTACGTATTTTGAAATTACTATAATATTCTCAAAATCGGGAGACCCGTGACTATGCGGTCAGTTTGTACAAGTTACGTTGGTCCGGTGCGAGGTGTTCGTGCCTCTTACGGGGCCGTTTGGGGGCTGGTTTGGGTTTTCACCCTTTAAGGGCTTGTTTTTAATCTTAATCGATATATTTTCAAATTATCGTCATATTCTCAAACCGGGAGCCCTGTGACTATGTTGTAAGTTCGTACAACTTACTTTGGTCCCGTACGAGGTGCTCGTGCCTCTTAGGGGCTGTTAGGGTGCAGGTTTCGATTTTCTCTCTCAAACGACTTGTTTTTAAGCCTAATCTATGTATTTTGAAATTATCTTCATATTCTCAAACCGGGAGACCCGTGACTACGCGGTCAGCTTGTACAAGTTGCACTGGTCCCGTACGAAGTGTTCGTGCCACTTACGGTGCCGTTTCGGGGTGGTTTGGGTTTTCACCCTTTAAGGGCTTGTTTTTAAGGTTAATCGATATATTTTCAAATTATAGTCATATTCTCAAACCGAGAGGCCCGTGATTACACTGTCAGTTCGCAAAACTTACATTGGTCCGGTGCTAGGTGTTCGTTCCTCTTACGGGGCCATTTGGGGGTTGGTTTGGGTTTTCACCCTCAAATGGCATGTTTTTATAGCCTAATCTACATATTTTGAAATAACCGTCATATTCTCAAACCGGAAGACCCGTGACTATGCGGTCAGTTTGTACAAGTTACATTGGTCCCGTGCGAGGTGTTCGTACCTCTTACGGGGCCGTTTGGTTGCTGGTTTGGGTTTTCACCCTTTAAGGGCTAGTTTTTAAGGTTAATCGATATATTTTCAAATTATCGTCATATTCTCAAACCGAGAGGCCCGTGACTACACTGTCAGTTTGCACAACTTACATTGGTCCCGTGCGAGGTGTTCGTGCTTCTTAGGGGGCGTTAGGTGGATGGTTTGGGTATTCACCCTCAAACGACTTGTTTTTAAACCTAATCTACGTATTTTGAAATTATCGTCATATTCTCAGATCGGGACACCCATCACTACGCGGTCAATTTGTACAAGTTACGTTGGTCCTGTGCGAGGTGTTCGTCCCTCTTACGGGGCCGTTTGGGGGCTGGTTTGGGTTTTCACCCTTTAAGGGCTTGTTTTTAATCTTAATCGATATATTTTCAAATTATCATCATATTATGAAATCGAGAGCCCCGTGACTACACTGTCATTCGTACAACTTAAATTGGTGCCGTGCAAGGAGTTCGTGCCTCTTAGGGGGGCGTTAGGGGGCTGGTTTGGGTATTCGCCCACAAACGGCTTGTTTTTAAGCCTAATCTATGTTTTTTGAAATTATCGTCATATTCTCAAACCACGAGACCCGTGACTACGTGGTCAGTTTTTACAAAGTTACATTGGTCCCGTATGAGGTGTTCGTGCCTCTTACGTGGCCGTTTGGGTTTTCACCCTTTAAGGGATTGTTTTTAAGCTTAATCGATATATTTTCAAATTATCAGCATATTCTCAAGCCGGGAGGCACGTGACTACGCTGTCTTTTCGTACAACTTACATTGGTCCCGTGCGAGGTGTTCGTACCTCTTAGGGGGGAGTTAGGGGGCTCTAGTTTGGGCTTTCACCCTCAAACGGCATGTTTTTTAGCCTAATCTACGTATATTTAAATTATTGTCATATTCTCAAACCGGGAGACCCGTAACAACGCGGCCAGTTTGTACAAGTTACATTGATCCCGAGCGAGGTGTTCGTGCCTCTTACGGGGGTTTTTGGTTGCTAGTTTGGGTTTTCACCCTTTAAGGGCTTAGTTTTAAGCTTAATCGATATATTTTCAAATTATCATCATATTCTCAAACTAAGAGGCCCGTGACTACGCTGTCAGTTCGTAATCCTTACATTGGTTCCTTGCGAGGTGTTCATGCCGCTTAAGGGGCCGTTAGGGGGCTGGTGTGGGTTTTCACCCTCAAACGACTTGTTTTTAAAGCTAATCTACGTATTTTGAAATTAATATAAAATTCTGAAATCGGGAGACCCTTGACTATGCGGTCAGTTTGTACAAGTTACATTGGTCCCGTGCGAGGTGTTCGAGCCTCTTACGGGGCCGTTTGGGGGATGGCTTGAGTTTTCACCCGTTAAGGGCTTGTTTTTAAGGTTAATCGATATATTTTCAAATTATCGTTATATTCTCAAACAGACAGGCCCGTGACTACACTGTCAGTTTGTACAACTTACATTGGTCCCGTGCGAGGTGTTTGTGCCTCTTACGGGGCCATTTAGGGGATGGTTTGGGTTTTCACCCCCAAACGGCATGTTTTTTAGCCTAATCTACGTATTTTGAAACTATTGTCATATTCTCAAACCGAGAGACTTGAGACCACGCGGTCAGTTTGTACAAGTTACATTGTTCCCGTGCGAGGTGTTCGTGCCTCTTACGAGGCCGTGTGGGTGCTGGTTTGGGTTTTCACCCTTTAAGGGCTTGTTTTTAAGCTTAATCGATATATTTTCAAATTCTCATCATATTCTCAAGCCCAGAGGCACGTGACTACGCTATCAGTTTGTACAACTTGCATTGGTCCCGTGCGAGGTGTTCGTGCCTCTTAGGGGGCCGTTAGGGGGCTGGTTTGGGTTATCACCCTCAAACGGCATGTTTTCAAACCTAATCTACGTATTTTGAAATTACTGTCATACTCTCAAAACCGGGAGACCCGTGACTACGCGGTCAGTTTGTACAAGTTACGTTGGTCCGGTGCGAGGTGTTCGTGCCTCTTACGGGGCCGTTTGGGGGTTGGTTTGGGTTTTCACCCTTTAAGGGCTTGTTTTTAATCTTAATCGATATATTTATTATCGTCATATTCTCAAACCGGGAGCTCTGTGACTATGCTGTAAGTTCGTACAACTTACTTTGGTCCCGTACGAGGTGTTCGTGCCTCTTAGGGGCCGTTAGGGTGCAGGTTTCGATTTTCTCTCTCAAACGACTTGTTTTTAAGTCTAATCTATGTATTTTGAAATTATCTTCATATTCTCAAACCGGGAGACCCGTGACTACGCGGTGAGTTTGTACAAGTTCCACTGGTCCCGTACGAAGTGTTCGTGCCACTTACGGTGCCGTTTGGGTTTTCACCCTTTAAGGGCTTGTTTTTAAGGTTAATCGATATATTTTCAAATTATCGTCATATTCTCAAACCGAGAGGCCCGTGATTACACTGTCAGTTCGCACAACTTACATTGGTCCGGTGCTATGTGTTCGTGCCTCTTACGGGGCCATTTGGGAGCTGGTTTGGGTTTTCACCCTCAAATGGCATGTTTTTATAGCCTAATCTACGTATTTTGAAATAACCGTCATATTCTCAAACTGGAAGACCCGTGACTATGCGGTCAGTTTGTACAAGTTACATTGGTCCCGTGCGAGGTGTTCGTGCCACTTACGGGGCTGTTTGGTTGCTGGTTTGGGTTTTCACCCTTTAAGGGCTAGTTTTTAAGGTTAATCGATATATTTTCAAATTATCGTCATATTCTCAAACCGAGAGGCCCGTGACTACACTGTCAGTTTGCACAACTTACATTGGTCCCGTGCGAGGTGTTCGTGCTTCTTAGGGGGGCGTTAGGTATATGGTTTGGGTATTCACCCTCAAACGACTAGTTTTTAAACCTAATCTATTTATTTTGAAATTATCGTCATATTCTCAGATCGGGACACCCATCACTACGCGGTCAATTTGTACAAGTTACGTTGGTCCTGTGCGAGGTGTTCATCCCTCTTACGGGGCCGTTTGGGGGCTGGTTTGGGTTTTCACCCTTTAAGGGCTTGTTTTTAATCTTAACCGATATATTTTCAAATTATTGTCATATTATGAAATCGAGAGCCCCGTGACTACGCTGTCATTCGCACAATTCAATTGGTGCCGTGCAAGGTTATCGTGCCTCTAAGGGGGGCGTTAGGGGGCTGGTTTGTGTATTCGCCCACAAACGGCCTGTTTTTAAGCCTAATCTACGTTTTTTGAAATTATCGTCATATTCTCAAACCGCGAGACCCGTGACTACGTGGTCAGTTTGTACAAAGTTACATTGGTCCCGTATGAGGTGTTCGTGCCTCTTACGGGGCCGTTTGGGTTTTCACCCTTTAAGGGGTTGTTTTTAAGCTTAATCGATATATTTTCAAATTATCAGCATATTCTCAAGCCGGGAGGCACGTGACTACGCTGTCTGTTCGTACAACTTACATTGGTCCCGTACGAGGTGTTCATGCCTCTTAGGGGGGCGTTAGGGGGCTCTGGTTTGGGCTTTCACCCTCAAACGACATGTTTTTTAGCCTAATCTACGTATATTTAAATTATCGTCATATTCTCAAACCGGGAGACCCATAACAACGCGGTCAGTTTGTACAAGTTACATTGATCCCGAGCGAGGTGTTCGTGCGTCTTACGGGGGTTTTTGGTTGCTAGTTTGGGTTTTCACCCTTTAAGGGCTTGGTTTTAAGCTTAATTGATATATTTTCAAATTATCATCATATTCTCAAATTGAGAGGCCCGTGACTACGCTGTCTGTTCGTAATCCTTACATTGGTTCCTTGCGAGGTGTTCATGCCGCTTAAGGGGCTGTTAGAGGGCTGGTGTGGGTTTTCACCCTCAAACGACTTGTTTTTAAAGCTAATCTACGTATTTTGAAATTAATATCAAATTCTGAAATCGGGAGACCCTTGACTACGCGGTCAGTTTGTACAAGTTACATTGGTCCCGTGCGAGGTGTTCGAGCCTCTTACGGGGCCGTTTGGGGGATGGCTTGAGTTTTCACCCGTTAAGGGCTTGTTTTTAAGGTTAATCGATATATTTTCAAATTATCGTTGTATTCTCAAACAGACAGGCCCGTGACTACACTGTCAGTTTGTACAAATTACATTAGTCCCGTGCGAGGTGTTTGTGCCTCTTACGGGGCCATTTAGGGGATGGTTTGGGTTTTCACCCCCAAACGGCATGTTTTTTAGCCTAATCTACGTATTTCAAAACTATTGTCATATTCTCAAACCGGGAGACTTGAGACCACGCGGTCAGTTTGTACAAGTTACATTGTTCCCGTGCGAGGTGTTCGTGCCTCTTACGAGGCCGTGTGGGTGCTGGTTTGGGTTTTCACCCTTCAAGGGCTTGTTTTTAAGCTTAATCGATATATTTTCAAATTCTCATCATATTCTCAAGCCCAGAGGCACGTGACTACGCTGTCAGTTCGTACAACTTACATTGGTCCCGTGCGAGGTGTTCGTGCCTCTTAGGGGGCCGTTAGGGGGCTGGTTTGGGTTATCACCCTCAAACGGCATGTTTTTTTTTTGGGAAATTTATGTATATTAGAACTCAGGAAAGCAACTTACAAACAATAAACAAGGGAGAACCACAATCCTAGGGGCATACCCCAAAGGACACAAACTACCAAACACAAGACAAACCAACTAAGATAACACCGATTCGGGGATGTCCCAGTTCATACATGCCATCCAGTTGGTGAAGCTTCTCCTATTGTTCTTCCACTTAGAGGCCCTCGCACAAACCATAGCAACAATATCTCTGACAATCATCTCACAATTCTTGGCCTTTCCTTGGAAAAATCTCGCATTCCTCTCCAACCAAAGACAATAGATAGTGGTGGAAAAGGAAATACACCTAAGTCTATTATAGAAGCTCTTGCCCACATATTCGGAATTAGCAAACCCCAGCTCACCCTCCCAGTTAAACGCCTCTCTGTCCTCCTGGTTCTTAAATCTGACCTCGCGCCAAACCTCTTTGGCAATTTTACACTCTAAAAACAAGTGTTCCCGGTTCTCCACCTCCTCGCCACAAGTACAACACAAGTTACTGTTGGAAATACCCCAGCTAAACAGTTTATCTCTCGTGTGTAGAGCATCCCTACATATGATCCATAAACTAAAAGCACATTTTGGTATATTATTATTATTCCAAATCAACTTGTGACAATTGAACACAGGACGAGCAATAGTAAGAGCCGCAAACGCCGCCCCAATGGAGAAGCCTTCCCGATTGGAATTCCACACCACCTCATCACTAACCCCTTGGCGGATACTCGGCAGCTCAGCATTCCTAATCTCCAGAAGCTCCCAAGTAACAGAAGAAGGCCACCTCCATCTCTCCCCATGAATAAAGTCCGCCACTCTAGCTTTGTGATTGCTAGCCGCATCGTAAATAAATCTTCCCCCATATCGATCAAAAAGAGGACCTAACGGATGCCAGTTGTCGTGCCACACAAAGGTATCTTCGCCATTGCCAATGTTGGACCTGATAAGAGGCTTGGCCACCTCCCTCAACTGCATCAGTTTCCTCCAACACCAAGAAGAGTCACTTGGAATACTAATGGCCCAAATACTTTTATTCTTGATCTTATACACATTACACCATTTGACCCATAGGCAATCCTTCTTACTACAGAGGTTCCACAGAAGCTTAAGAATAGCAGCTCTGTTCCATAATTCCACATTCTTAATGCCCAACCCCCCTTCCTTATGACTTCGCCCCCGTATGTTTGGAATCAGAACCCGTCCACAAGAAGTCCTTCAAAAGTTGGTCGATTCTTCTAATAACCCCTTTCGGTAGAATGAACAGGCAAGACCAGTAGACCTGAATACCAAACAAGACCAATTTGATGAGCTGAAGTCTCCCAACAAAACTGAGGAACCTGTTAGTCCAACACTTAATCCTCCCCGTTATTTTATCAATCAACTTCTCACAATCCACAGCTTTAAGCCTAGTAGTGATAAGAGGAACCCCAAGATACATGAAGGGAGGGGAACAATGGGAGAAGCCAAAAATCTCCCCCAACCTGTTCACCCCATCGACATCGACCCCAGAGCAATAGAAACTAGATTTGTTAATATTGGGGTGAAGGCCAGAGATCGAAGAGAAGGCCACAATAGCTCTCTTCACAATGCTACACGAAGCAGGGTCGCCACCACACAGAATGATCAAATGGTCCGCAAAGCAAAGATGATTAAGGCCCACCTCCTTGCATCTAGGATGAAAACTGAACTCCGGATTGAGGCAAGCCTTGTCCATAATACACGAGAAAGTATCCATAACAAGCAGGAATAAGAAAGGAGAGATAGGATCACCTTGTCTCAGCCCCCTCTTCCCCTCAAAGAAGCCATGTAAACGCCCATCCAAGCTGATAGAGAATCTAGTCGTGGTAATACACTCCTCGACCCAACCAACAAACATAGCCGGGAATCCAATATGCATAAGAAGGTTGAGCAAAAACTCCCAGCTAATAGTATCATAGGCCTTGAGAAGATCAATCTTGAGGGTACACCTAGAAGGGGACAGCTCGCGGTGATAATTCCTCATAAGCTCCTGAAGCAATAAGATATTGTCAGAGATAGATCTACCCTTCACAAACGCGGCCTGGCTCTGGTTAATGAAGGAAGGGAGGATGGGTTTCATTCTCTCGGCCAAAATTTTGGAGATACACTTGTAGATGGTGTTGCAACACGAGATGGGCCTGAAATCATGCATACCAGAGGGAGTAGTAACCTTCGGAATAAGTGCCAAAGCAGTACAATTCCATTGCCTGGGCAGGTAGCTACACTGGAAGAAGAAGGTAATGGCATCAATCACATCTCCCCCCACCACGTCCCAGTTCTTCTTAAAGAAGCATGCATTAAAACCGTCCGGCCCAGGAGCTTTATCGGACCCAATGGAAAACATGGCATTCTTGATCTCCGCTTCAGAAATGGGAGCCTCCAGAGCAGCCGCCTGATCGCCCGTGATTCTCTTGCACACCACATCGTTAAGAATCGGAAAAGGGTCCACACAGGCATTGGAAGTGCCAAGGAGGTTGCTGAAATAATCAACAGCCACCTTAGCCACATTCTGACTCCCCTCAATTCTCACACCATGGTCATCCACGACACTAAGGATCTTCCTTCTGACAGTAGCCTGGTTAGCCTTCTTATGAAAGAACGCATTATTACCATCCCCCAGCTGGAGCCATTTAACCCGAGACTTCTGCTTGAAAAAAGACTCCTCCGCCTCCCTCAGCTCTAAATACGTGTGAAGTTTGACCCTCTCTTCCAGGAGCACCTCATTGTTGCACCCATCAGTATCAACTCTAGTCTGAACCTCATCCAGTAAAGACTTAGCCTCCTCCACCCTACCAGAGATGTTACTAAAAAACTTCTTGTTGAAATCTTTCAGCCTCGATTTAACTCTTCTCAGCTTCTGACTCAGCCTAACCATAGGATTCCCCTCACCATCATCCTGCCAGGACTCCCAAAGAATCTGATAAAAGTCGCTATGATCCATCCAAAAATTGAAAATTTTGAACGGCTTAGGTCTACTCCGCTCCATGGGGGCTAGTAAAATAATGATAGGGCAGTGGTCAGAAACCCCGTGAGGAAGGACAGTAGCTTGACACTCGGGGAACCACGAGGCCCAAGTACCATTATGCAAGACTCTATCCAACCTCGACTGAACATTACCAGCTCCCAACTCCTTTTTATTCCACGTAAACCACAACCCATTCGTGACCATATCATCAGCATGCAAGTCATGAATGCAATGGTTGAACTCGCCAGTAGCATTCGTATCAATACCCCGTATGCCTCTTTTCTCATCATGGCATCTGACAACATTAAAGTCACGCAATAAAACCCACGGAGACTCTCCCACAGTCCCTGAATTCATCCTCAAAAAATCCCAAAGGTGTCTTCTATCCCCAGGTAGGTTATCCCCATAAATGAAAGATGCAAAGAAGCTCATCCCAGACCCACATAAATCCACCTTACAGAGCATGGCCTGGGGATGGGACTGAATCAAACTCACAGCAACACGGTTGGGGTTCCAAGCCACAATGATTCTGGCAACCCCCCCCCCTCCCCCCCCGGCAGTGGGCAGTTGTCTAAGAAATCCCATTGAAAACAACAATTATTCAACACACAACCCAAGTTATTTTTTCTAACCTTAGTTTCAAGCATACACATCAGATCAAGGTGGTTATCCCTAATTAGCGTATTGACTTCCCTTTGCTTATGAGGGGAATTAAGGCCCCTAATATTCCAAGAAGCAAACTTAATCATCTATTCTTCTTCCCCTTCCCCTTCCGCCTGTTCTTCCTGCTACTATTACTCGCCTCTCTATCCTCCCCCACCCTTTTCTGTGCCAGTTCGTCCACAAGGCTTGTTTTTAATCTTAACCGATATATTTTCAAATTATCGTCATATTATGAAATCGAGAGCCCCGTGACTACGCTGTCATTCGTACAACTTAAATTGGAGCCGTGCAAGGTGTCCGTGCCTCTTAGGGGGGCGTTAGGAGGCTGGTTTGGGTATTCGCCCACAAACGGCTTGTTTTTAAGCCTAATCTACGTTTTTTGAAATTATCGTCATATTCTCAAACCGCGAGACCCGTGACTACGTGGTCAGTTTGTACAAAGTTACATTGGTCCCGTATGAGGTGTTCGTGCCTCTTACGGGGCCGTTTGGGTTTTCACCCTTTAAGGGGTTGTTTTTAAGCTTAATCGATATATTTTCAAATTATCAGTATATTCTCAAGCCGGGAGGCACGTGACTACGTTGTCTGTTCGTACAACTTACATTGGTCCCGTGCGAGGTGTTCGTGCCTCTTAGGGGGCGTTAGGGGGCTCTGGTTTGGGCTTTCACCCTCAAACGACATGTTTTTTAGCCTAATCTACGTATATTTAAATTATCGTCATATTCTCAAACTGGGAGACCCGTAACAACGCGGTCAGTTTGTACAAGTTACATTGATCCCGAGCGAGGTGTTCGTGCGTCTTACGGGGGTTTTTGATTGCTAGTTTGGGTTTTCACCCTTTAAGGGCTTGGTTTTAAGCTTAATTGATATATTTTCAAATTATCATCATATTCTCAAATTGAGAGGCCCGTGACTACGCTGTCTGTTCGTAATCCTTACATTGGTTCCTTGCGAGGTGTTCATGCCGCTTAAGGGGCTGTTAGGGGGCTGGTGTGGGTTTTCACCCTCAAACGACTTGTTTTTAAAGCTAATCTACGTATTTTGAAATTAATATCAAATTCTGAAACCGGGAGACCCTTGACTACGCGGTCAGTTTGTACAAGTTACATTGGTCCCGTGCGAGGTGTTCGAGCCTCTTACGGGGCCGTTTGGGGGATGGCTTGAGTTTTCACCAATTAAGGGCTTGTTTTTAAGGTTAATCGATATATTTTCAAATTATCGTTGTATTCTCAAACAGACAGGCCCGTGACTACACTGTCAGTTTGTACAACTTACATTGGTCCCGTGCGAGGTGTTTGTGCCTCTTACGGGGCCATTTAGGGGATGGTTTGGGTTTTCACCCCCAAACGGCATGTTTTTTAGCCTAATCTACGTATTTCGAAACTATTATCATATTATCAAACCGGGAGACTTGAGACCACGCGGTCAGTTTGTACAAGTTACATTGTTCCCGTGCGAGGTGTTCGTGCCTCTTACGAGGCCGTGTGGGTGCTGGTTTGGGTTTTCACCCTTTAAGGGCTTGTTTTTAAGCTTAATGATATATTTTTAAATTCTCATCATATTCTCAAGCCCAGAGGCACGTGACTACGCTGTCAGTTCGTACAACTTACATTGGTGCCGTGCGAGGTGTTCGTGCCTCTTAAGGGGGCGTTAGGGGGCTGGTTTGGGTTATCAACCTCAAACGGCATGTTTTTGAGCCTAATCTACGTATTTTGAAATTACTGTCATATTCTCAAAACCGGGAGACGCGTGACTATGCGGTCAGTTTGTACAAGTTACGTTGGTCCGGTGCGAGGTATTCGTGCCTCTTACGGGGCCGTTTAGGGGCTGGTTTGGGTTTTCACCCTTTAAGGGCTTGTTTTTAAGCTTAATCGATATATTTTCAAATTCTCGTCATATTCTCAAATCGAGAGTCCCGTGACTACGCTGTCAGTTTGTACAACTTACAATGGTCCCTTGCGAGGTGTTTGTGCCTCTTAGGGTGGTTAGGTTGCTGGTTTGGGTATTCAACCTCAAACGACTTGTATTCTGAAATTAAGCCTAATCTACGTATTCTGAAATTATCCTCATATTCTCAAACCGGGAGACCCGTGACTACGAGGCCAGTTTGTACAAGTTACATTGGTCCCGTGCGAGGTGTTCGTGCCTCTTACGGGGCTTTTTGGGGGTTGGTTTTGGTTTTCACCCTTTATGGGCTTGTTTTTATGCTTAATTGATATATTTTTAAATTATCATCGTATTCTCAAACCGAGAGGCCCATGACTACGCTGTCAGCTCGTACAACTTATATTAGTCCCGTGCGAGGTGTTCATGCCGCTTAGGGGGCCGTTAGGGGGCTGGTATGTGTTTTCACCCTCAAACGGCTTGTTTTTTAAATCTAATCTAAGTATTTTGAAATTATCATCAAATTCTTAAACCGAAAGACCCGTGACTATGCGGATAGTTTGTACGAGTTTCATTGGTCCTGTGCGAGGTGTTGATGCCACTTACCGGTTCGTTTGGGGGCTGGTTTGTGTTTTCACCCTTTAATGGCTTGTTTATAAGCTTAATCGATATATTTTCAAATTATCATCATATTCTCAAACCGAGAGGCCCCGTGACTACTCTGTCTGTTCGTACAGCTTACATTGGTCCCGTGCGAGGTGTTCTAGCTACTTAGGGACTTCTTTTTTTTTAGGAAATTATGTATATTAGGACAAAGAAAAACTTTACAAGCGGCGAGGAGAATTACTCCAAAAAAAATCTGGGGGACAATCCCCCCAAAAGACTACATTAAAATAAGGGGAAAAAACTAGAAGCAAACATCCAATAACCTGCTCATAAATTGCCTATGACAAACAAGTTTCAGAGATGTTCCAATTTAAACACGCCATCCAATTTTTAAAGGATCTCCTCCGGTTGCTTGCTCTGGTTCTAATCATATTCTCAATATCCTTAATAATGACCTCCGTGGGCATCAAACGACTCGTTTTTAAGCCTAATCTACGTTTTTTGAAATTATCGTCATATTCTCAAACCGCGAGACCCGTGACTACGTGGTCAGTTTGTACAAGTTACATTGGTCCCGTATGAGGTGTTCGTGCCTCTTACGGGGCCGTTTGGGGACTGGTTTGGGTTTTCACCCTTTAAGGGGTTGTTTTTATGCTTAATCGATATATTTTCAAATTATCATCATATTCTCAAGTCGAGAGGCACGTGACTACGCTGTCTGTTCGTACAACTTGCATTGGTCCCGTGCGAGGTGTTCGTGCCTCTTAGGGGGGCGTTAGGAGGCTGGTTTGGGTTTTCACCCTCAAACGGCATGTTTTTTAGCCTAATCTACGTATCTTGAAATTATCGTCATATTCTCAAATCGGGAGACCCATGACTACGCAGTCTGTTTGTACAAGTTACATTGGTCCCGTGCGAGGTGTTCGTGTCTCTTACGGGGATTTTTGGGGGCTGGTTTTGGTTTTCACCCTTTAAGGGCTTGCTTTTTTTTGGGGGGGGGGGAAATTAATTGTATATAAAAAGAAGAATACATAGAGGAAGGAACCTCAGATCAAAAAACCCCGGGGCATACCCCGGAGCCAATCAAAAAGCAACGCTAAACAAGGCAAACATGCCTAACAAAAACTAGCTCAGAAGCCTATTTTCAGGGATGTTCCAATACATACAAGCCATCCAGTTAGTGTAATTTCTTCTATCCTTCTTCCAAGTAAGAACTTTGGCTCTAACCATGTTTTCAATACCCTTCACAATGGTGTCTAGAGAATTGAAGACATGCTTAAAGCACCTCGAATTCCTCTCCATCTAGATGCAGTAGATCGTAGTAGTGAAAGAAAGGGATCTAATCTTATCACATAAGGATTTTGTAGAGTGGTTAACAGTGGCCAAGGATAACTCTGTATTCCAACTTTGAAACTTCCTGTACCGCTAATTTCTAAGCATCACCTCCTCCCATATACTCTTGATAAGGCTGCATTGAGAGAAGAGGTGGTTATATGTTTCCCTCTTAGAACCACACATCCCACACAAGTCTTCCTCAGAAATACCCCATTCAAATAATTTATCCTTAGTGTTGATGGCCTTTCGAAATACTAACCAAGCAATGAAAGAACACTTAGGAATGCAAACCTTCGTCCAAACAAAGTTGCTCCAAGTAAAAGTAGGCTTGTGGGTCTTCAATAGCTCCCAAGCAGATGCAATGGTGAAGGTCCCTTTCTTGGAAGTAAGCCAAACCACATAGTCATTTCCCTCAAGAATTGCAGGTAAGTTAGCATTCTTCACTTCATTTAATTCCCAGGTCACAGTTAAGGGCCATCTCCACTCCATTTGGTGGATGAAATCAGAAACTTTAGCTTTTAGGCTACTAGCTGAGTCATACATAATATTGTTCCCATAAAGGGGAAACAGTGGCCCATTTGGATGCCACAAATCAAACCACATAAAGGTTTGAGTCCCATTCCCAATGAATGTTTTGATTTGTCTTCTAAACTTTTCTCTTATCTAAAGAATTTTCCTCCAACTCCATGATGCATCATTTGATATACTCAAAGCCCATATGCTCCTCCCTTTGATTTTGTATATATTGCACCACTTAATCCATAAACTATCCTTCTTACTGCATAGATTCCATAAGTGCTTAGCCATGGCAGCTATGTTCCATGTCTCTAGACTCTTGATATTTAGCCCCCTTCCTCTAGAGACACAGATGTCCTCCCAAGCAACTTTAGCACCTTTACTGTTAGCCTCATCCCCTTTCCACATATAATTCTTCATAATTTGCTTAATCTTCTTTATGACGCTTTTAGGCAAAATAAAGGTGCAAGCCCAATAGACTTGTATGCTGAAAATGACAGTCTTCACAAGGAGGAGTCTACCTGTAAAACTTAAAAACTTATTAGTCCAGCATTCGATTCTCATGGTGATCCTATCCACCAGGATCTGGCAATCCTCCTTTTTCAGCCTAGTAGTAATGAGAGGCACCCCTAGATATTTAAAGGGGGGGGTGCCCATGTTGAATGCCCAAGATAGAAGAAATATCCTGAATCCCATCCCTATTGATCCCAGCAGTGAAGAGACTAGTTTTATCTAAGTTAACTATAAGTCCCGAATAGGAACTAAAATCAGCAATGGCATCCTTAACGATTCTACAAGACTCTTTATCCCCACCAATAAAAACAACCAAGTCATCAGAAAAACTAAGATGGGTGAGGGACATCTCCTTGCATTTAGGATGATATTTGAAAAGGGCAGATTCAGATGCTTTGGATATAATCCCTGTGAACACTTCCATCACAAGCAGGAACAGATAGGGAGATAAAGGATCTTCCTGACTAAGCCCTCTCCTACCAGGAAAAAACCCATTCAGCTTACCATTCAAATTAATAGAGAACTTGGTAGTGTTCACAGACATAGTAATCCACCCAATGACCTTAGAGGGAAACCCAAACTGTGCCAAAAGATTAAGCAAGAAATCCCAGCTAACCAAATCATATGGTTTGAGCATATCAATCTTGATAACACATCTAGTAGGGAGGGAGTCCCTGTGATAGTTCCTCATCAACTCTTGGAGTAAAAGGATATTGTCTGCAATAGACCTTCCCTCCACAAAAGCAGCTTGGTTATTGCTGATAAGGATAGGCATCGGCTTCTTTAGCCTAAGAATGATCACTTTGGATATGCATTTGTAGATGGTGTTACAACATGATATAGGTCTGAAATCCTTCATAGAAACAGGTGTAGCCATCTTAGGAATTAAAGCCAAGGCAGTACAGTTCCACTGATCAAAGAACATACCAGTATCAAAGAAGTACTTTATTGCTTCACACACATCATCCCCCACAAGTTGCTAGTTTTCTTTAAAGAAATGGCTATTGAAACCATCAGGTCCAGGAGCCTTGTCAGACCCAATTGCAAACATAGCTTCCTTAATCTCATCATGGGAGACATCTGCTTCTAATAAATCTGCTTGGTGAGAGTTGAGTTTAGTCTTTACTACCTCCCTAAGAACATCATCAGTATCCACACACTGCACCCTATTCCCAAAAAGATTCTAAAAGTATCTCACAGATTCCCTAGCCACCTTCTCACATCCTTCCACCCTCACCCCCATATCATTCTCAATGCTAACAATTTTCCTTCTAGCCAAGTTTTGATTAACCTTCTTATGGAAGAAAGCATTGTTCGGATCACCAAGCTGCAACCACTTAGTCCTAGCCTTGTTCCTTAAGAAAAACTCTTCATCATTCCTCATGTAAGTATACTTCTCCCTCGTCTCTTTCTCCTCCATTTGAAGCTCCTCATTGGATCCATCGCTATCCAAAGCTCTCTGAAGATTATCCAGCTTACTCTTTATGTCAGTTACCTGAATGGATATTCTGTTAAAGAACTTCTTATTAAATTGCTTTAAGGATACTTTCACTCTATTCAGCTTCCTAAACAGCCTCATCATCGGGTTACCATCCATCACAACATCCCATGCCTCAATAAGAATGGGCATGAATTCCTGGTGATTCATCCCAAAATTAAAAAACTTGATAGGCTTAGGCTTCCAGTTGCTACTATAATCCAGAAGAGCAATAATAGGGCTATGGTCTGAGATTCCACACGCAAGGTGATTGCCTGAGAGTTAGGAAATAATTCAGTCCATATATCATTGTGCAGTACCCTATCAATCCTTGATTGCACATTATTGCAACCAAGCTGATTTTTATTCCAAGTAAACCAAAGCCCACTATTTACCATGTCATATGCATTGAGATCCCTTAAACAGTTATTAAACTCATCAGTAGCAGCAGTGTCTATGCCATTAATACCTTTTTTCTCATCTTGATTTCTAACTACATTAAAATCACCCATGAGAATCCAAGGCCTATCATTAACCACAACTTTGGTTCCTATAATATTCACAGTGCAAAACAAAGCTTGTGTCTATGAGTACTAACCACCTCAATCTTTAGAATCTTGGGATTCCATCCCACAATCACTCTAGCCACTCCACCATCTATGGGGAAGTTGTGAACATACTCCCACTGGTAAAAACACATACTTTTAACATTCTCTAAGTTGTTCCTTCTGATCTTAGTCTCAACTAAACAAATCAGATCAAGCTTATTATCCATGATCAACTTATCCACTTCAATTTGTTTATGGGAGGAATTAAGCCCCCTAATGTTCCATGTTCCCATCTTGGTCATCTAAATTTATTTGATTTGTTGCCTGATCTCCTCTTATCATTCTTGTTGCTTCAGAACACCCCTTTACCATCCACTCTATCCCCCTTGTCAAACTCATCTACTGCCTTAATTTTCAGAACCAACCTAGATGGAACAGGGGTAGTAACCATAGTCAATTCATCATTGTCTATCTCCAGAACTTCTGAGGGGCTAGAGGTCATAGCACTGTCAGTCCTGCTTCCCCTTCCTTCATTCACTTTATTACTGCCCTCCACACTTGGATTTCCTTTTATTGTCCCCCCACTGTTATCTAGATCAACAAGAGAAAGGTTCTCAGAGTTCTCAGTCAGATGGCCTTTGTGCTGCACTATAGGATCATCCTCTATTTCAGCCTCTAAGATATCAAATTGATTATAAGTTGTAACTTTAGTAAGGCCAATATTCCTCCTACCTTCCTTTGCAGCCTTTCCTTCTTCAATTAGAGCTCCTTTTATCAACACTCCACTAGTGGCAACATCAGTACTTGTAGGGGTTTTGATACCTTTGTGTTGAACTTGAGTCCACCATTCTTCAAGGGCCTTCTGAAGCTCTAGCTTACTTTTGTATGGGAACACCTCCACTCTATTATTTATTGCCACCCATTCCTTCTTAGCCTTAGGACAGTTAACCATTCCATGCCCAAATATGCCACACTTGACACATGCAGATGCTTTTTCTTGATACTCCACTCCAACCTCAACATATGATCCATCCTCCATTCTAACTTCAATGGCTTTGGGATAATCTTCCATGACTTTTAGTTCCACACATATTCTGGCAAAACTAATTCTTTGCATTCCTTCTGTAATAGTATCAGCATACAATGGTATTCCAACTGAGCTAGCAACATAGCTCAACCCCTCCTCTGTCCATAATTGAATAGGGATATTATGGAACTTCACCCAGACAGGGATCTTTTAGGTTGAGTCTTTAGCAAAAGAGAAATTTGGAGTCCATTTCTGGATGATAATTGGGTTCCCCACAAAATGCCATGGCCCATTGTCAATGACCTCATCCCTCATATTAGCATTCTCAAACATGAAAAAGTAGTTGCCATTATTAGGTCCCACAATTTTTTGGAGGCCAAATTTATCCCATAGTCTATGGGCAATATATCATACCAGAGTGTAGGGCAGGCTCCTTCCCAGGAAGCATCCAACCATACTATTTTCCCATTTCGCATAACCACAAGTGGCCACTTCCAGAGGTGGGGAGACAATGATCCTTTTATCAGTTATTGAAGGGGCATGGTATGTTAATCTAAACTTTGGGTATCTCTCGTCAGCAACAACTTCCTTCCATGATTTATCCCCAGCCTTATTTGGGGTAGAACAGGGTATAGGTCCAAATTCATTCTTACTCGCTACTTCTTTCGTACATTCCTTTTCTTCATTCATGCAGCTCTCCCCAATAGAGTTGGAGCCTTCTTCTCTGTGTACACTTCCTCTACCTTGCATAATGTCCTCATAGGAGAAGACCTTCATTTTCAGAAATTCGTTATACTTCTTCTTCTCTTCACTCCAATCGTCCCATCCAGGTTCTTGTAAGGAGGCTTTTGGAATACTGCCTACTGTGGCTACATTTCCTTCAGAGGCCACAATTTGGCCCTCTTCAAATTCATCCTTATCACTATGTTTAGTCAAACCCTCCGGACCAGGCTCCATTCCGGCTCCATTTTCATGAGTTGAACAAATGGGAACTTCCACTGCGTCATAGGGAATAAATTTTGCTGTATCCAAAGGGGTAGTGCGTATCTTTGACTGCCCAACCAGGGCAATAGTATCTTGCGACTGGGAGGCACTGATTATCCTATCTCCACGTATGGCCGGAGGCAGGTTGTTCATTGTGGCTCTAGAGGTTTGTGTTACCTGAGATGATGTCGGCGGGATATTTTAGGTGTTTAGGGTTCTGTTTGGCTGAAGGGTTTTTAGAGAGAAGAGGGAGTATTTTTTTGCAAGTCAATCCGCAAACATCATTTGTATGCAAAAGCTTGCTTGGTTTTAAGCTTAATCGATATATTTTCTAATTATCATTATATTCTCAAAAAGAGAGGCCCGTGACTACGCTGTATGTTCGTACAACTTACCTTGGTCCCGTGCGAGGTTTTCGTGCCTCTTAGGGGGCTGGTGTGGTTTTCACCCTCAAACGGCTTGTTTTTAAAGCCAATCAACGTATTTTGGAATTATCATCAAATTCTGAAACCGAGAGACCCGTGACTACGCGATCAGTTTATACATGTTACATTGTCCAATGCGAGGTGTTCGAGCCTCTTACAGGGACGTTTGGGGGATGGATTGAGTTTTCACCCGTTAAGGGCTTGTTTTTTAGGTTAATTGATATATTTTAAAATTATCATTATATTCTCAAACCGACAGGCCCGTGACTACACTGATAGTTTGTACAACTTACATTGGTCCCGTGCGAGGTGTTTGTGCCTCTTACGGGGCCATTTGGGGGATGGTTTGGGCTTTCACCCCCAAACGGCATGTTTTTTAGCCTAATCTACTTATTTTGAAACTATTGTCATATTCTCAAACCGGGAGACCCGAGACCACGCGGTCAGTTTGTACAAGTTACATTGTTACCGTGTGAGGTGTTCGTGCCTCTTACGGGGCAGTGTGGGTGCTGATTTGGGTTTTCACCCTTTAAGGGCTTGTTTTTAAGCTTAATCGATATATTTTCAAATTATCATCATATTCTCAAGCCGAGAGGCACGTGACTACGCTGTCTGTTCATACAACTTACGTTGGTCCCGTGCGAGGTGTTCGTGCCTCTTAGGTGGCCGTTAGGGGGCTGGTTTGGATTTTCACCCTCAAATGGCTTGTTTTTAAGCATAAACCCATTTTGAAATTATCGTCATATTCTCAAATCGGGAGACCCGTGACTATGCGGTCAGTTTCTACAACTTACATTGGTCCCATGCGAGGTGTTCGTGCCTGTTACGGGGCCATTAGGGTTTGGTTTGGGTTTTCACCCTCAAACGGCATGTTTTTAAGCCTAATCTACGTATTTTGAAATTATCGTCATATTCCGAAACCGGGAGATCCGTGACTATCCAGTAAGCTTGTACAACTTACATTGGTCCCGTGCAAGGTGTTCGTGCCTCTTAAAAGGCTGTTTGGAGGCTGGTTTGGGTTTCACCCTTTAAGGGCTTGTTTTTAAGCTTAGTCGATATATTTTCAAATTCTCATCATATTCTCAAGCCGAGAGGCACGTGACTACGCTGTCAGTTCGTACAACTTACACTGGTCCCGTGCGAGGTGTTCGTGCCTCTTAAGGAGCCGTTAGGGGACTGGTTTTGGTTTTCACCCTCATCTACGTATTTTGAAATTACTGTCATATTCTCAAAACCGGGAGACGCGTGACTATGCGGTCAGTTTGTACAAGTTACGTTGTTCCGGTACGAGGTGTTCGTGCCTCTTACGGGGTCGTTTGGGGGCTGGTTTGGGTTTTCACCCTTTAAGGGCTTGTTTTTAATCTTAATCGATATATTTTTAAATTATCGTCATATTCTCAAACCGGGAGGCCCGTGACTATGCTGTAAGTTCGTACAACTTACTTTGGTCCCGTACGAGGTGTTCGTGCCTCTTAGGGGCCGTTAGGGCGCAGGTTTCGGTTTTCTCTCTCAAACGACTTGTTTTTAAGCCTAATCTATGTATTTTGAAATTCTCTTCATATTCTCAAACCGGGAGACCCGTGACTACGCAGTCAGTTTGTACAAGTTACACTGGTCCCGTACGAGGTGTTCGTGCCACTTACGGTGCCGTTTGGGGGTGGTTTGGGTTTTCACCTTTTAAGGGCTTGTTTTTAAGGTTAATCGATATATTTTCAAATTATCGTCAAATTCTAAAACCGAGAGGCCCGTGATTACACTGTCAGTTCGCACAACTTACATTGGTCCGGTGCTAGGTGTTCGTGCCTCTTACGAGGCCATTTGGGGGCTGGTTTTGGTTTTCAACCTCAAATGGCATGTTTTTAAAGCCTAATATACGTATTTTGAAATTACCATCATATTCTCAAACCGGAAGACCCGTGACTATGCGGTCAGTTTGTACAAGTTACATTGGTCCCGTACGAGGTGTTCGTGGCTCTTACGGGGCCGTTTGGTTGCTGGTTTGGGTTTTCACCCTTTAAGGGCTAGTTTTTATGGTTAAGCCATATATTTTCAAATTATCGTCATATTCTCAAACCGAGAGGCCCGTGACTACACTGTCGGTTTGCACAACTTAAATTGCTCCCGTGCGAGGTGTTCGTGCTTCTTAGGGGGACGTTAGGTGGCTGGTTTGGGTATTCACCCTCAAACGACTTGTTTTTAAGCCAAATCTACGTATTTTGAAATTATCGTCATATTCTCAGATCGGGACACCCGTCACTACGCGGTCAATTTGTACAAGATACATTGGTCCCGTGCGAGGTGTTCGTGCCTCTTACGGGGCCGTTTGGGGGCTGCTTTGAGTTTTCACCCTTTAAGGACTAGTTTTTAAGCTTAATCGTTTTTTTTGCAAATTATGGTCATATTCACAAACCGAGAGGCCCGTGACTACGCCGTTAGTTTGTACAACTTACATTGGTCCCATGCGAGGTGTTCGTGCCCCTTAGGGTGCCGTTAGGGGGATGGTTTGGGTTTTCACCCTTAAACGGCATGTTTTTAAGCCTAATCTACGTATTTTGAAATTATCATCAGATTCTCAAACCGGGAGACCCGTGACTATGCGGTCAGTTTTTACAAGTTACATTGGTCCCGTGCGAGCGGTTCGTGCCACTTACGGTGCCGTTTATGAGTGATTTGGGTTTTCACCCTTTAAGGGCTTGTTTTTAAAGGATAATCGATATATTTTCAAATTATAGTCATATTCTCAAACCGAGAGGCCGGTGACTACACCGTCAGTTCGTTGAACTTACATTGGTCCCGTGCGAGTTGTTCGTGCCTCTTACGGGTTCATTTGCGGGCTAGTTTGGGTTTTCACCCTCAAACGGCATGTTTTTAAGGCTAATCTACGTATTTTGAAATTACTGTCATATTCTTAAAACCGGGAGACCCGTGAGTATGCGGTCAGTTTGTACAAGTTACGTTGGTCCTGTGCGAGGTGTTCGTGCCTCTTACAGGGCCGTTTGGGGGCTGGTTTGGGTTTTCACCCTTTAAGGGCTTGTTTTTAATCTTAATCGATATATTTTCAAATTATCGTCATATTCTAAAATCGAGGGCCCCGTAACTACGTTGTCATTCGTACAACTTAAATTGGTGCCGTGCAAGGTGTTCGTGCCTTATGGGGGCATTAGGGGGCTGGTTTGGGTATTCGCCCACAAACGGCTTGTTTTTAAGCCTAATCTACGTTTTTTGAAATTATCGTCATATTCTCAAACCGCGAGACCCGTGACTACGTGGTCAGTTTGTACAAAGTTACATTGGTCCCGTATAAGGTGTCCGTGCCTCTTAAGGGCCGTTTGGGTTTTCACCCTTTAGGGGGTTGTTTTTAAGCTTAATCAATATATTTTCAAATTATCAACATATTCTCAAGCCGAGAGGCACGTGACTACGCTGTCTGTTCGTACAACTTACATTGGTCCTATCCGAGGTGTTCGTGCCTCTTAGGGGGCGTTAGGGGGCTCTGGTTTAGGCTTTCACCCTCAAACGACATGTTTTTTAGCCTAATCTATGTATATTTAAATTATCGTCAGATTCTCAAACCGGGAGACCCGTAACAACGCGGTCAGTTTGTACAAGTTACATTGTTTCCCGAGCGAGGTATTCGTGCCTCTTAGGGGGTTTTTGGTTGCTAGTTTGGGTTTTCACCCTTTAGGGGCTTGGTTTTAAGCTTAATCGATATATTTTCAAATTATCATCATATTCTCAAACTGAGAGGCCCGTGACTACGCTGTCAGTTCGTAATCCTTACATTTGTTCCTTGCGAGGTGTTCATGCCACTTAAGGGGCCGTTAGGGGGCTGGTGTGGGTTTTCACCCTCAAACGACTTGTTTTTAAAGCTAATCTACGTATTTTGAAATTAATATCAAATTCTGAATTAGATTAATCCCCGAGTGACACCAAAAAAATGCTCTCCCTTCTCACTAAAAAACCCCCAACCAAACACGACCCTATATTGAGTACTCCCGCCGGCGAGTCGCCGCCTTCCTAAACCAACCAGCTCCGACATCCAGTCGCCATCTTGCTTTTGCTATGCCTATCCTACCTCCGGCCACTCGTGGTAGTAGCTCTCCTGGTTTGGAGGTTGGAATGAAGACTGGTCCGGTAGGTGTTTGTTATGAAGAAGCGTGCGAATCTGAGGAGATTGAAGAAGGGCAAGTTTCTGCTTCAGAAGTTAGCATTGCAAGGGCAAATGCTAATGTTTCTAGAATTAAGGAGTTAAATGAAGAAAAGGATGTATATAAAAAATTTCTCGAAGAAAAAGGTTACACTCAAGAGGACATTTTACAGTTCAGAGGTGCCAAACTCAAGGATGAGGTCTCGTACTCTGATGGAAGTAAGTTAGTGGAGGTAAAGACTACGAATCCTGTGATGGATTTTGATAAGGATGGCCCCTTAGCCTTCTCTCCCCTGTCCAAGGTGGAAAAATCATGGAAAGAAGTTGTAGCGGATAAGAGACAGCCCAAGCTAAGATTTACTTACCATGCTCCCTCTATTGTGGATAATAGAATCACAGTCTCCCCACCTCCAGAGGTGGCAAAAAATGGCTATGCTAAGTGGGAAAGCAGTATGGTAGGGTGTTTTCTGGGGAGAAGTCTGCCTTACACCTTGGTTTGCAGTATAGCCCATAGGCTATGGGATAAATTTGGCCTCAATCAAATAGTGGGACACAATAATGGTGTCTATTTCTTTATGTTTGATAATGCTAATATGAGGGATGAGGTAATTGACAATGGACCTTGGCATTTTGTGGGGAACCCAATTATTATCCAAAAATGGACACCAAACTTCTCTTTCAGCAAAGATTCAACCTCAAAGATACCTGTTTGGGTGAAGTTCCATAACATACCTGTCCAATTATGGACAGAGGAGGGGCTTAACTATGTTGCTAGCTCAGTGGGAGTTCCTATGTATGCTGATACAGTTACTGAAGGTATGAAGAGAATTAGTTTTGCAAGGATTTGTGTGGAGTTAAATGTCAGGGCAGAATTCCCAAATAACATTGATGTCAGCATGGAGGATGGATCCATTGCAGTAGTTGGAGTGGAATACCAGGAGAAACCTCCATCCTGTGTCCATTGTGGTATATTTGGTCATGCCCTGATCAACTGTCCTAAGGGGAAGAAAGATTGGGTGGCAAAAAATAATAAAGCAGAGGTTTATCCTATTTTAGGCCAAGCTGAGATTCAAAAGGCCTTGGAAGAAGGCTGGACCAAAGTGCAAACTAAAGCCAATAAGACAACCAAAACTGTTGAAACAGTTGATTTAGTCAAGAGTGGGATGGAAATAGATGGTATGAATAGTGAGTTAGTGAGTACAGGTAAGAATGAAGAAGAAGAGAATACTCCAAACTTGGTTACAACCTCTAATCAGTTTGGTATTCTAGATGTTTTGGAGGACTCTACTCTTGTTACAACCCCTGCCCCTACAGGGCTGGCCCTTAAAATTAAAGCAGTGGATGAACTTGATCAGGGGAGGTTTGGAGGTGTCATCAGAAGGGATGGGAAAGAGGTGTGCAGTAGCAACAACAAGGTGAAGAAGAGTTCGGGCAGCAAATACAAAAAGTTTAGATGACCAGGATGGGTACATGGAATATAAGGGGTCTTAATGCTCCCCACAAACAGATGGAGGTGGTTAAGCTAATTAGAGATAATAATTTAGACCTTATTAGTCTTTTGGAGACTAAGATTAGAAGGAACAACATGGAAACTGTCAAGAATATGTGCTTCTATCATTGGGAGTATATTCATAACTGCCCTATGGATGGGGGAGTGGCTAGAGTAATTGTGGGATGGAACCCCAATAGTTTGAAGATTGATGTGATTGCTTCTCATAGACAAGCTCTTTTCTGCCTTGTAAATATCGTTGGTACTAGTAACTCTTTCTATGCGACTTTCATATATGGTGATAACCTGCCTGAGCAGAGGAGGTGTTTATGGACATTCCTTTATGCAAATAAGATGGTGGTCAATGATAGGCCTTGGTTACTCATGGGGGATTTTAATGTGGTCAGATGCCAAGAGGAGAAAAGAGGGATTTTGGATATTGACAGAGCTGCAACTGATGAGTTTAATGAGTGTCTAAATGAGTTGAATGCTGATGATATGGTTAATAGTGGGCTGTGGTTCACCTGGAATAAGAGTCATCTTGGAGTTAATAATGTTCAGTCCAGAATTGACAGGGTCCTGCACAATGATTTGTGGACTGCTTTTTTCCCCAACTCACAAGCTATTACCCTGCCTTGTGGTATTTCTGATCATAGTCCTATTATCACCATTGTGGATAACACTATCAATAGGGGCCCATTACCTTTCAAGTTCTTCAACTTCTAGATGAATCATGTTGATTTTTCTCCCACAATCATTGATGCTTGGGATGTTGAGGTGGATGGGAATCCAATGCAGAGGCTCTACAGCAAACTTAATAGAGTTAAAGCCTCTTTAAAGCACTTTAATAAGAAATTCTTTAATAAGATTTCTACTCAGGTTGCTGAGACCAAGATAAAGCTCGATGCTATTCAAAGTGAGCTGGACAAAGATGGTGATAATATGGTCCTGCTGGTGGCTGCTAATGATTTGAGAATCAAATATGACGAATTAAGGAATGATGAGGAGTCTTTCCTTAGACAGAAGGCTAGAACCAAATGGCTGCAGCTGGGCGACCAAAACAATACTTTTTTTCATAAGAAAGTAAACCAAAACAGGGCTAGAAGGAAAATTGTGAGCATTGAGAATGATCTTGGTGTGAGAATTGAAGGCAGTGAGCAGGTGTCTACTGAAGTTGTGAGGTTTTTTCAGAACTTGTTAGGGAATAGGGTGCAGTGTGAGAATGCTAATGCTGTCCTGGGGGAGGTGATCAAGAATAAGCTAACCCCTGTGCAGGCTTGTATCCTGGAGGAAGAGGTCACTCATGATGAGATCAAGAAAGCTATGTTTAGCATTGGGTCTGACAAGGCCCCGGGCCCTGATGGGTTTAACAGCTACTTCTTTAAAAAGAATTGGGAGCTCATTGGGAGAGAGGTGTGTGAGGCTATAAAATTCTTCTTTGACACGGGGACTTTCTTCAAGCAGTGGAATTGTACTGCTCTGGCATTAATCCCAAAGGTAGCTACCCCTAGGAGTATGAGGGATTTCAGACCCATCTCTTGCTGCAACACCTTGTACAAGTGTATTTCCAAAGTGATCACTTGCAGGCTAAAGAAGTTGATGCCTGACCTTATTAGTATTAATCAAGCTGCCTTTGTTGAAGGTAGATCCATTGCTGACAATATATTGTTACTACAGGAGTTAATGAGGAATTATCATAGGGACTCTTGGCCTCCGAGATGTGCAATCAAGATTGATATTCTGAAAGCATATGATACTGTGAGCTGGGACTTTTTGATAAAGCTGTTGGCCCATGTTGGTTTCCCATCCAAAGTCATTGGGTGGATCACCAAATGTGTGACTACTACCAGATTCTCCGTTAGCATGAATGGGGAACTTAAGGGCTTCTTTCATGGGAAAAGAGGGCTCAGGCAGGGGGACCCTATCTCTCCCTACCTTTTCTTGCTTGTGATGGAGGTTTTCTCTGGGATAATTACTAAAGCTACTGAATCAGACCTGTTCAGTTTTCACCCAAGATGCAAGGAGATAGCATTGACTCACCTTAGTTTTGCTGATGATTTAATTGTCTTTGCTGGAGGGGACACTGTTTCCTTCAGCATTGTGAATGAGGCAATATCAAAGTTTAGCTCCTTATCTGGGCTGATGATCAACTTAGAGAAGAGCAACCTTTTCATTGCAGGGATTAGTGAGGATGAGATTCAGGACATTTCAATTATTCTTGGCATTCAGCATGGGACCCCTCCATTTCGATATCTTGGGGTTCCTCTCATCACAACTAGGTTGAAGAAGGAGGACTGCTCTCACTTGGTGGATAGAATAACAATGAGAACCAGATGTTGGACTAATAAGTTCTTGAGTTTTGCAGGTAGGCTCCTTCTAGTGAAGACTGTGATTTTCAGCATTCAAGTGTATTGGTCTAGCATTTTTATTCTGCCCAAGAGTATTATAAGAAGATTGAGCAAATTATGAGAAATTACTTATGGAAAGGGGACGAGGCTAATAGCAAAGGGGCTAAAGTTGCTTGGGTGGATCTTTGTGTTTCTCTTGATGAAGGAGGGCTCAATATTAAATGTTTAGAGACTTGGAACACAGCGGCTATGGCGAAGCATTTGTGGAATCTTTGTAGTAAGAAGGACAGCTTATGGATCAAGTGGTGTAATACTTACAAGATCAAAGGAAGAAGCATATGGGCTTTGAGTATCCCAAATGATTCTTCATGGAGTTGGAGGAAAATCCTCAAGAACAGAGAGAAGTTTAGAAGTCAAATCAAGACCTGCATTGGGAATGGTGCGCATGCATTTATGTGGTTCGATTATTGGCACCCTAATGGCCCTTTACATACCCTTTATGGGGATAACATTGTCTATGATTCTGCTAGCAATCTAAAAGCTAAAGTGTCAGATTTTATACACCATTTGGAGTAGAGATGGCCATCAAGAGTGACATGGGAGCTGAATGAAGTGAAGAATGCTACTCTTCCTATTATCCACGAGGGAACGGATACTGTTATGTGGCTCCCATCAAATCATGGAATGTTCACCATTGCGTCCGCTTGGGAACTTTTAAAGGCCCATAAGCCTATGGTCAACTGGAGCAAGTTTGTGTGGAGTAAGGTTTGTATCCCTAAATGCTCTTTCATAACTTGGTTGGTGGTTAGGAAGGCCATCAACACTAAAGTTAAATTACATGATTGGGGAGTTTCTGTGGATGACCTGTGTGAGTTATGTGGGACTGGAAGGGAGTCATATAACCATTTGTTCTCTCAGTGCAGCCTTAGTAAATGTATATGGGAGGAGGTGATGCTTAGGAACCAATATTACAGGGATGCCCAGGATCTGAATAGTGAGTTGGGTTTGGCTACTGTTAACCATTCTACGAAGACCCTTTGTGACAAGATTAGATCCCTTTCCTTTACTACCACTATCTATTGCATTTGGATGGAGAGGAATTCTAGATGCTTTAAGCATGTCTCCAATTCCCTTGATTCTATTATCAAGGGTATTGAAAACATGGTTAGAGCAAAAGCTCTCACGTGGAAGAAGGACAGAAGGAGTTTTACTAACTGGATGGCTTGTATGTACTGGAACATCCCTGAAGATAAACTTCTAGTTTAGGTTTTTGTTTGGTTCCGGCCTGGTTGGCTGTTTGCCTGTGGGGTATGCCCTAGGGCTTTCTTGTTTTGTGGAGGGGTTTCTTCCTCTGTATATCTTTTGGTCTTTTTATATATACAATTAAATTCCCAAAAAAAAAATATCAAATTCTGAAATTGGGAGACTCTTGACTACGCGGTCAGTTTGTACAACTTACATTGGTCCCGTACGAGGTGTTCGAGCCTCTTACGGGGCCGTTTGGGGGATGGTTTGAGTTTTCACCCATTAAGGGCTTGTTTTTAAGGTTAATCGATATATTTTCAAATTATCGTTATATTCTCAAACAAACAGGCCCGTGACTACACTGTCAGTTTGTACAACTTACATTGGTCCCGTGCGAGGTGTTTGTGCCTCTTACGGGGTCATTTAGGGGCTGGTTTGGGTTTTCACCCCCAAACGGCATGTTTTTTAGCCTAATCTACGTATTTTGAAACTATTGTCATATTCTCAAACCGGGAGACTTGAGACCACGCGGTCAGTTTTTACAAGTTACATTGTTCCCGTGCGAGGTGTTCGTGCCTCTTACGAGGCCGTGTGGGTGCTGGTTTGGGTTTTCACCCTTTAAGGGCTTGTTTTTAAGCTTAATCGATATATTTTCAAATTCTCATCATATTCTCAAGCCCAGTGGCACGTGACTACGCTGTCAGTTCGTACAGCTTACATTGGTCCCGTGCGAGGTGTTCGTGCCTCTTAGGGGGCCGTTAGGGGGCTGGTTTGGGCTATCACCCTCAAACGGCGTGTTTTGAAGCCTAATTTACGTATTTTGAAATTACTATCATATTCTCAAAACCGGGAGACCCGTGACTATGCGGTCAGTTTGTACAAGTTACGTTGGTCCGGTGCGAGGTGTTCGTGCCTCTTACGGGGCCGTTTGGGGGCTGCTTTGGGTTTTCACCCTTTAAGCGCTTGTTTTTAATCTTAATCGATTATTTTCAAATTATCGTCATATTCTCAAACCGGGAGCCCTGTGACTATGCTGTAAGTTCGTACAACTTACTTTGGTCCCGTACGAGGTGTTCGTGCCTCTTAGGGGCCGTTTGGGTTTTCACCCTCAAATGGCATGTTTTTATAGCCTAATCTACGTATTTTGAAATAACCGTCATATTCTCAAACCGGATGACCCGTAACTATGCGGTCAGTGTGTACAAGTTACATTGGTCCCGTGCGAGGTGTTCGTGCCTCTTACGGGGCCGTTTGGTTGCTGGTTTGGGTTTTCACCCTTTAAGGGCTAGTTTTTAAGGTTAATCGATATATTTTCAAATTATCGTCATATTCTCAAACCGAGAGGCCTGTGACTACACTGTCAGTTTGCACAACTTACATTGGTCCCGTGCGAGGTGTTCGTGCTTCTTAGGGGGCGTTAGGTGGATGGTTTGGGGATTCACCCTCAAACGACTTGTTTTTAAACCTAATCTACGTATTTTGAAATTATCGTCATATTCTCCGATCGGGACACCCATCATGACGCGGTCAATTTGTACAAGTTACGTTGGTCCTGTGCGAGGTGTTCGTCCCTCTTACGGGGCCGTTAGGGGGCTGGTTTGGGTTTTCACCCTTTAAGGGTTTGTTTTTAATCTTAATCGATATATTTTCAAATTATCGTCATATTATGAAATCGAGGGCCCCGTGACTACGCTGTCATTCATACAACTTAAATTGGTGCCGTGCAAGGTGTTCGTACCTCATAGGGGGCGTTAGGGGGCTGGTTTGGGTATTCGCCCACAAACGGCTTGTTTTTAAGCCTAATCTACGTTTTTTGAAATTATCGTCATATTCTCAAACCGCGAGACCCGTGACTACGTGGTCAGTTTGTACAAAGTTACATTGGTCCCGTATGAGGTGTTCGTGCCTCTTACGGGCCGTTTGGGTTTTCACCCTTTAAGGGGTTTTTTTCAGCTTAATCGATATATTTTCAAATTATCAGCATATTCTCAAGTCGGGAGGCACGTGACTACGCTGTCTGTTCGTACAACTTACATTGGTCCCGTGCGAGGTGTTCGTGCCTCTTAGGGGGGCGTTAGGGGGCTCTGGTTTGGGCTTTCACCCTCAAACGGCATTTTTTTAGGCTAATCTACGTATATTTAAATTATCATCATATTCTCAAACCGGGAGACCCGTAACAACGCGGTCAGTTTGTACAACTTACATTGATCCCGAGCGAGGTGTTCGTGCCTCTTACAGGGGTTTTTGGTTGCTAGTTTGGGTTTTCACCCTTTAATGGCTTGGTTTTAAGCTTAATCGATATATTTTCAAATTATCATCATATTCTCAAACTGAGAGGACCGTGACTACGCTGTCAGTTCGTAATCCTTACATTGGTTCCTTGCGAGGTGTTCATGCCGCTTAAGGGGCCGTTAGGGGCTGGTGTGGGTTTTCACCCTCAAACGACTTGTTTTTAAAGCTAATCTATGTATTTTGAAATTAATATCAAATTCTGAAACCGGGAGACCCTTGACTACGTGGTCAGTTTGTACAAGTTACATTGGTCCCGTGCGAGGTGTTCGAGCCTCTTACGGGGCCGTTTGGGTGATGGCTTGAGTTTTCACCCGTTAAGGGCTTATTTTTAAGGTTAATCGATATATTTTCAAATTATCGTTATATCCTCAAACAGACAGGCCCGTGACTACACTGTCAGTTTGTACAACTTACATTGGTCCCGTGCGAGGTGTTTGTGCCTCTTAAGGGGCCATTTAGGGGATGGTTTGGGTTTTCACCCCCAAACGGCATGTTTTTTAGCCTAATCTACGTATTTTGAAACTATTGTCATATTCTCAAACCGGGAGACTTGAGGCCACGCGGTCAGTTTGTACAAGTTACATTGTTCCCGTGCGAGGTGTTCGTGCCTCTTACGAGGCCGTGTGGGTGCTGGTTTGGGTTTTCACCCTTTGAGGGCTAGTTTTTAAGGTTAATCGATAAATTTTCAAATTATCGTCATATTCTCAAACCGAGAGGCCCGTGACTACACTGTCAGTCTGCACAACTTACATTGGTCCCGTACGAGGTGTTCGTGCTTCTTAGGGGGGCGTTAGGTGGATGGTTTGGGTATTCACCCTCAAACAACTTGTTTTTAAACCTAATCTACGTATTTTGAAATTATCGTCATATTCTCAGATCGGAACACCCAACACTACGCTGTCTGTTCGTACAACTTACATTGGTCCCGTGCGAGGTGTTCGTGCCTCTTAGGGGGGCGTTAGGGGGCTCTGGTTTGGGCTTTCACCCTCAAACGACATGTTTTTTAGCCTAATCTACGTATATTTAAATTATCATCATATTCTCAAACCGGGAGACCCGTAACAACGCGCTCAGTTTGTACAAGTTACATTGATCCCGAGCGAGGTGTTCGTGCCTCTTACGGGGGTTTTTGGTTGCTAGTTTGGGTTTTCACCCTTTAAGGGCTTGTTTTTAATCTTAATCGATATATTTTCAAATTATCGTCATATTCTCAAACCGGGAGCCTTGTGACTATGCTGTAACTTCGTACAACTTACTTTGGTCCCGTACGAGGTGTTCGTGCCTCTTAGGGGCCGTTAGGGTGGAGGTTTCGATTTTCTCTCTCAAACGACTTGTTTTTAAGCCTAATCTATGTATTTTGAAATTATCTTCATATTCTCAAACCGAGAGACCCGTGACTACGAGGTCAGTTTGTACAAGTTACACTGGTCCCGTACGAAGTGTACTTACGGTGCCGTTTGGGGGTGGTTTGGGTTTTCACCCTTTAAGGGCTTGTTTTTAAGGTTAATCGATATATTTTCAAATTATCGTCATATTCTCAAACCGAGAGGCCCGTGATTACACTGTCAGTTCGCACAACTTACATTGGTCCGGTGCTAGGTGTTCGTGCCTCTTACGGGGCCATTTGGAGGCTGGTTTGGGTTTTCACCCTCAAATGGCATGTTTTTATAGCCTAATCTACGTATTTCAAAATAACCATCATATTCTCAAACCGGAAGACCTGTGACTATGCGGTCAGTTTGTACAAGTTACATTGGTCCCGTGCGAGGTGTTCTTGCCTCTTACGGGGCCGTTTGGTTGCTGGTTTGGGTTTTCACCCTTTAAGGGCTAGTTTTTAAGGTTAATCGATATATTTTCAAATTATCGTCATATTCTCAAACCGAGAGGCCCGTGACTACACTGTCAGTTTGAACAACTTACATTGGTCCCGTACGAGGTGTTCGTGCTTCTTAGGGGGGCGTTAGGTGGATGGTCTGGGTATTCACCCTCAAACGACTTGTTTTTAAACCTAATCTACGTATTTTGAAATTATCGTCATATTCTCCGATCGGGACACCCATCACTACGTGGTCAATTTGTACAAGTTACGTTGGTCCTGTGCGAGGTGTTCGTCCTTCTTACGGGGCCGTTTGGGGGCTGGTTTGGGTTTTCACCCTTTAAGGGCTTGTTTTTAATCTTAATCGATATATTTTCAAATTATCGTCATATTATGAAATCGAGAGCCCCGTGACTACGCTTTCATTCGTACAACTTAAATTAGTGTCGTGCAAGGTGTTCGTGCCTCTTAGGGGGGCGTTAGGGGGCTGGTTTGGGTATTCGCCCAAAAATGGCTTGTTTTTAAGCCTAATCTACGTTTTTTGAAATTATCGTCATATTCTCAAAGCGCGAGACCCGTGACTACGTGGTCAGTTTGTACAAAGTTACATTGGTCCCGTATGAGGAGTTCGTGCCTCTTACGGGGCCGTTTGGGTTTTCACCCTTTAAGGGGTTGTTTTTAAGCTTAATCGATATATTTTTAAATTATCAGCATATTCTCAAGCAGGGAGGCACGTGACTACGCTGTCTGTTCGTACAACTTACATTGGTCCCGTGCGAGGTGTTCGTGCCTCTTAGGGGCCGTTAGGGGGCTCTGGTTTAGGCTTTCACCCTCAAACGGCATGTTTTTTAGCCTAATCTACGTATATTTAAATTATCGTCATATTCTCAAACCGGGAGACCCGTAATAACGCGATCAGTTTGTACAAGTTACATTGATCCCGAGCGAGGTGTTCATGCCTCTTACGGGGGTTTTTGGTTGCTAGTTTGGGTTTTCACCCTTTAAGGGCTTGGTTTTAAGCTTAATCGATATATTTTCAAATTATCATCACATTCTCAAACTGAGAGGCCCGGGACTACGCTGTCAGTTCGTAATCCTTACATTGGTTCCTTGCGAGGTGCTCATGCCGCTTAAGGGGCCGTTAGGGGGCTGGTGTGGGTTTTCACCCTCAAACGACTTGTTTTTAAAGCTAATCTACGTATTTTGAAATTAGTTTCAAATTCTGAAACCGGGAGACCCTTGACTACGTGGTCAGTTTGTACAAGTTACATTGGTCCCTTGCGAGGTGTTCGAGCCTCTTACGGGGCCGTTTGGGGGATGGCTTGAGTTTTCACCCGTTAAGGGCTTGTTTTAAGGTTAATCGATATATTTTCAAATTATCGTTATATTCTCAAACAGACAGGCCCGTGACTACACTGTCAGTTTGTACAACTTACATTGGTCCCGTGCGAGGTGTTTGTGCCTCTTACGGGGCCATTTAGGGGATGGTTTGGGTTTTCACCCCCAAACGGCATGTTTTTTAGCCTAATCTACGTATTTTGAAACCATTGTCATATTCTCAAACCGGGAGACTTGAGACCACGAGGTCAGTTTGTACAAGTTACATTGTTCCTGTGCGAGGTGTTCGTATCAATACATGCCAAAGTCTGAAAACTGTAATGGAAATGTAACTCTAATAGAAATGGGCAACATGCCCTACAACTGAAGAATACTGAATACGGAATCCAAACGATAAAAGCGTCTACAAGCAAATCCCTGTAGCTTCCACAAACAGCTACGGCTCGTCACCTGAATGAGTATCCTATGCATGGTGTCCTTGTGGCTGGGCACCTAAAATGGTTTTATAAAAAAATAGATTTGAAAGCAAACGGGTCAGAGCCCGAATGTGGAGATATTTTTAAAAACATGCAAGTGCTTTAAAAACATTTAAAACCTTAAATGCAAAGTACATGTTAGGACGTACACTCACATGATATCCTCACCTCTCGTCTAACTGTGCACTCCTAACGTAAGTACCCATCTACAACGACACAACCCACTAGCTAAGTGACATATATCTAGCTAGACTGTCATAGGTCCTACCCTTATTACTTGATTCTATTAGCATAATAACGCTCGATATTAAATAGGGGTTTAACGTAACTCAGGTGTACAATATGCAATATATTTCACTATCAGCTAACCCGTTATGTTTCTCGAAACAATACCGTAATTATTTTCACAACATTAACATGAAGGTTCCCATTAATATAAAGTGTATATTATTCACAACATAAATATACTATACAAGCACCCCGAGAACTAAGCTGTGGTGCACACATACTCTGCTATCCATCCCGGTACATCACGTACATAAGGATCACATATTCCGAATCTCTCAGGAATAGTTCAAAGATAACAACATCACAAATAATGGAGGCGAACACAGTCACATCACATGGGTCACGCACATACCTACGCTCCCACGATCAGCGGACTTATCAATATCCCAATAAGTCTTTCTATGACCTGTGTTTACTTAGGGAAGTGAACGCAAACCTCCCGTGATATCAAGTATGGTAGGTATGTCATACACACAATTCATATACCAATACTAAGTAAACACACATCTTAGTAATCCCGTAGTTTAATCGTAGTACATATCGCATTCTCGTACCAACTTATAATTATCACAATTTATACTATTCCGGTTTATAATCATACGCGCCATAATTCATTCTCACGTCGTAGTAGACACTCACGTCTCAACCCAAACCGTCCATTTGATTTAGCTCTCGTATATAATTTCCTTCTCATAAATCCCCAAAAGTCTCAATTCTATCATTTCATCATCATCGGAATGTTATCTATATCCTCGAACAAGTTTACGGGACTCCAAAAATCAAAACAGTCCAAAAAGGCCCAGACTGCCAGCTCGTTAGAAGTCTCGTTCGAACGAGGCTGTTCTAACGAAACTGTCAACTCGTTCGAAGTCTCGTTCGAACGAGGCTGTTCGAACGAGATTCAGTTCGTTCGAACGAACTGTACCTTCTAACGACATCTCGTTCGAACGAAGGTATCGAACGAAATCTCCCTTCGTTAGAAGCGACTGGTCAACTCGTTAGAAGCTCGTTCGAACGAGCTCGTTCGAACGACCTGGGAATGGTTTCTAACGACTGACCAGTTTCCTCCCAGATTTTTCTAAATCTCGTTTTTCACCATTTTTACTCCTCAAATCTCTTCTAAACTTTGTCCCAACAATCGTTTTAAGGTCTCTAAACAATCCTAAACATATTATAATCACATCCTAACACGTTTTGAAGGATTAACTTACCCTAACATCAATTAATATACAAATCTCTACACTTTTTCCCTAATTTCTCAAGAACATGAACCCTAAAACTTGTAATCATCAATTAGCCCATTCTAAATTCGTCTATGTTACATCCAACATACATTAATACCAGAATAATCATCTCTATGTGATTCTACATGAAATTTTGTCCTCAATATTCAAGTTCTAAGTCCAATCAATATGGGTTTTCATTTATCTTCCAAGAACAATTATCAATTCTTAAATTCTCTAACATGGAAGGAACATTCACTGAATTTAAAAGTAATTAAACCACTTGCCTTGATTGTCTCTGAGTTTGGTGTAGGTTTGATGAAGCTTTTCTGCAGAATTTCTTCTCTCTCCAAGCTTCTTCTCCAATGGTGGCTATGGTGGCTAGGGTTTTCTTTGGGAAAGTTGGAAACCTAAATGATAACCTCCGTAGCTTAATGGGTTAATATGGGTTGGTTAGTGGGTTTAGTGGGTTAAATCCACATCAGATTAAAACTCCCCATTTTCGTCACTTTTAATTCCTCAAAATACAAAATTACCAAAATACCCTTTAAGTTGCCGGTATGGCCTAAAAATACCCCGGGACCCAAACTACACCCCCGGCTAGTGTTTTCTGACTATCTCGACCCTTCCGGACGCGTTGGCGCACTCAAAACGACCATACGGTTAATAGAATTTAAATTCACTTTTATAATCAAAATATTACACCGTGACGCGGCGGTCTCACGCGTCTCAATCAAAATTTCTAAAATGCCGTATATAAATCTCACGACAAATTTCATAATTCAATATTCATATAACATCATATATGCTCAATATAGTCAAATACCAACTCACATCTCGCTAGTATTTTTAACCCGAATTAATTTCCAATTAATACGCATTTAATTAATTAATCCCAAAAATAAATATAGCCAAAAGTACGGGGTATTACATACTTCCCCCCCAATAACTGAATTTCGTCCCGAAATTCAAAACTAGAAAGTACCTGCTAAAAACAACTCTGGATAACGTTCACGCATCTCATCCACGCGCTCCCATGTGGACTCCTCGACATTGTGATGTCTCCACTGAACACGCACTAACGGGACTATCTTTGACCGCAGTTTCCTCTCGCTTCGGTCCAAAATAGCAATTGGCCCCTCCTCGTAGGAGCTATCCGGCTGGAGATCGATGTCCTCCACAGCAATGTGAGAATGAGCCAAATTATCTCTAAGGTATTTCCTCAGCGAGGAAATATGGAACACATCGTGAATCCGATGCAAATGCTCCGGTAACCCAAGTCTATACGCAACCGGTCCGATCGGCTCAATAATGGGAAACGGCCCCACATACCTCGGTGCCAACTTCCCCTTCTTCCCGAAACGCATAATCCCCTTCATAGGAGACACTCTGAGCAAAACCTGGTCTCTTCGCATCAGCATAACTCTTCTGCCTGTCTTGAGCTACCCGAATGCGACTCCGAATCAACTCAATCCTTGCCGAAGTATCCTGAATCACTTCCGGCCCAAGTAGTTTGTTGTCCCCCGCTTCTAACCAACATGCTGGGGAACGACAAGGCCTACCGTACAATGCCTCAAACGGAGCCATGCCAATAGTGAACTGATAGGAGTTGTTGTAAGCAAACTCCACCAGCGGAAGGTACTGCTCCCATCCACCCCCGAAGTCAATAATGCACATGCGTAGCATGTCTTCCAACATCTGATTTGTGCGCTCTGTCTGCCCATCGGTCTGCGGATGATAAGCCGTACTCAACCGCAATTCCGAGCCCATGGCCTCCTGGAAACTCTCCCAAAACCTCGAAACAAATATCTTGTCTCTGTCAGACACGATATTTAGGGGCACACCGTGAAGTCTCACAACCTCTGAAATGAAGAGCTGGGCATACTGTCCCGTAGTGTAGTCAGTCCTTACGGGTAAAAAGTGAGCGACCTTGGACAACCTGTCCACAATTACCCAAACGGAGTCATGACCCCTCTGCGACGTAGGCAACCTCGTGATAAAGTCCATGGATATGCTCTCCCACATCCACACCGGGACCTCCAACGGCTGTAGCGATCCTGCCGGTCTCTGATGATCCACTTTTACAAGTTGACAAGTGGCGTATTTCGAAACAAACTCGGCGGTATCTCTCTTCATACCGCTCCACCAATACTGGCATCTCATGTCTTGGTACATTTTGTCCCCTCCAGGATGTACCGCGAAACGTGAGCCGTGCGACTCTGCCATCACATCGTGTCGCAATTCCTCTCCTTCCGGAACCACCAATCTCCCATTGAAGCGTAATCCCCCGTCTGAGCTAACGGTATAGGATTCGGCTCCCTCTGCTAGTAATCGAACTATCTGCTGCTGACAGAATGAGTCATCAGCTTGTGCCCGTACTACCTTCGTGACAATCTGCGGTGTAACGGTCATCACAGACATGAAAGATCGGGCCACTGCATCCTGGTGTCCCAATTCCTTCCACTTTGCCTTCCACACCTCTGCCACCTCATCCGCTGGCCTACGGCTCAACGCGTCTGCTACCACGTTAGCCTTACTTGGGTGATACTGGATGTCGAACTGGTAGTCTTTTACAAACTCAAGCCACCTACGCTGCCGCATATTCAACTCCTTCTGCGTGAACAGGTACTGTAGGGAGTTGTGGCCCGTGAACAGTTGGAACTTCTCCCCCAAAAGATAGTGTGCCTCCAAATCCGTAGGGCAAATACCACTGTTGTCAACTCCAAATCATGCGTGGGGTAATTCTTCTCGTGAGGCTTAAGCTTACGGGAAGCATAAGCCATAGCCTGTCTCTCCTGCTGTAATACACCTCCAAGCCCTTGCAAAGATGCATCGGTGTAAACCAAAATACTCGACTCCCGGTCTCGGCAATGCTAACACAGGTGCTGAGGTCAATTTGTCCTTCAATTCATCGAATGCCAACTGACAGGCGTCACTCCAGATGTATGGCACACCCTTACGAGTCAGATGTGTCAAAGGACCCGCTATCTTCGAAAATCCCCGAATGAACCTCCTGTAGTATCCTGCTAAGCCCAAGAAACTACGAATTTTAGTCGGTGTTGTGGGCTGTCCCCACTCCCTCACCGCTGATACTTTCCCCGGATCAACAGATATTCCCCGGTCAGAAATAATGTGTCCCAAAAACTGGACTTCCTTCAGCCAAAACCCGCACTTCTCATATTTTGCATACAACTCGTTCTGACGAAGTGTCTGCAAAACTTGCCTCAAATGCTCGGCGTGCTCCTCCTCTGTCTGGGAGTAAACCAGAATATCATCGATGAAGACAATGACAAACTGATCTAGGAAATCCCTGAACACTCTGTTCATCAAGTCCATAAACACAGCTGGAGCGTTGGTCAAGCCAAAAGGCATAACCCGAAACTCGTAAGAACCATATCTCGACAAGAACGCAGTCTTCGAGACATCTTCCTCCCTGATACGTAACTGATGGTATCCCGATTTTAAATCAATCTTTGAGAAGAAAGAAGCTCCTCTCAATTGGTCGAATAAGTCATCGATTCGAGGCAACGAATACTTATTCCGTATCGTGACCTTATTCAACTCTCGGTAGTCCACACATAATCTCAGTGAACCGTCTCTCTTCTTCACAAACAAAACTGGAGCGCCCCAAGGTGAGGTACTCCTGCGAATAAAGCCCTGACCTAACAGCTGCTCTATCTGATCCCGTAACTCCCTCATCTCAGCTGGAGCCATACGGTACGGTGTACGTGCTATAGGTCTCGTACCCGGTAGCAAATCTATAACAAAGTCTATCTCTCGACTGGGGGTAAGCCTGGTATCTACTGAAACACATCCGAATACTCCCCGACTACTGGGATAGAATCTAAAGGAATCACTACCTCCTTAGAGGTATCCTCCTCAATGTAATACAGATGAGCGGTCGATCCTCCCTCTGGGCCCATCGCCACTATAAACATCTCTTGCCCCGGAATGGCAAAAACAATGCTCCCGCTGAAGCAATCAATCATGGCCCTATAAGCTACGAGCCAATCCATACCGATAATCACATCGTGAATATGCATATCTAATACTAACATGTCTGCAGGTAATACCAAACCACCAATCTCTACCCCCACTCCCCGGCATATAAAGAAAATAAGTGACCCACTCCCCAATGGTGAGTCGACATACGTCACTGTGCTCTCTGCCGTAGCTAACAATCCTAAAGCTTTCGCGAAGTGTGTAGCTATAAAACAATGTGTAGCCCCCGTATCAAATAATACCCGACCCATAGTGCCATGGATAGGAAACGTACCCTCAATCGCGGGCGGTGCCTGTGGAACTGCAGCCTGGTGGACGTTGTAGACACGTCCATACTGTAGCTGCCCCTGCTGAGCTGGGACTGCTGGAATGGGTGGCAATGCTGCCATCTGTGGCGGTGCGGGAAGAGCGGCGGGAAACATAGGCCTCTGTGGCTCCTGGCGAACACCCTGTTGCTGCTGCTGTGGGGCCCTGTGCCTATCAGGACAATCCTGTCGCTTATGGCCAGTCTTGCCACAAACAAAACACTTCCCTGTGAAGTTCCCTCCTCTCTGCCCCTGCTGTCCCCGACCCTGGTGGCCGTTACCGTTACTCCCTTGGCCCTGCTGGCCCTGGTGAAACTGCTGCCCATTCTTCCCCTGCTGCACTGGAGCTACTGGAAAGGTTGGTAGGGCTAGCACCTGAGCTGGTGATGTGAGAGCGATTGTAAAAAGTGGCCCCTGTGGATCATCACGGGTACCCTGCTGCTGGGGAGCTCTAACACCCCCTGGGCAGTCCTGGTGTTTATGGTCGTGCGTGCCACACACAAAACATCGGCCTCTGAAGTTACTCCCCCTCTGACTTTGCTGCTGACGATGTCGTCCTTGCAGACTTGGAACTTTATTCCTCATTCGAAAATGTTCCATTGTACTACGTTGTTGATTAGAACCGACTCGGTCTTGGGCAGTCTGTTGTCGAATTTTCGGGAAACTCGCACATTTGTCAGCCTTATTCATATGCACTTGGCTAACCTCTCTAGGTCTTTTGTCTCCTTTAAGTTGCATGCTGCGTTCTTGGTATTGTAAAACTGCAGTGGTAACTGCTTGCGCCACGATACCCGCTAACTCGGCGGTTGATATTCTAACCGGGGATACCCAAGGTGTGAGTTGATCTTGCCCGTTTATTCCCTTACCCGTTCGAGCTAGTTCTTCTTGACGGTCCATCTGAAAATTTAAGTAGATTTGGATGAGTTCATCATTCAAATAAACAAACCGCGGAAGTACGAATTCCCAAAGTACAGAGATGAATACAACATTCCTAATATTTAGGGCTCTATATCAAAGAAAACTCAGCGGAAAACATAATAAGCCGTTCAGATCCTAAAGGACACTAGAACCTGATGCTCTGATACCTCCTGTGGCACCCCGACTAATTAAATACCGGGTAGCTACTCCTTTATTAAATTAATTCAAAATGCCAAGTTGGTCCAGTTAATAGCATCACTGTCGAAAATATTTTAATGATTACTAACCACCTAGTATTTAAAAAGTAAGTTGCCAAATTTTAATTAAAGTCTGATTAACATGCAACAAGTGTAATGAATCATAATAACACCATTCACCATACTGAAGTAAAAAGAATAATCATCACATAATGTAAATAAAGTCTGGAGGAAAACTCCTCACTACAAATCCCAAAGCTGAAATAAGTAACGAGATACTGAATCAATACATGCCAAAGTCTGAAAACTGTAATGGAAATGTAACTCTAATAGAAATGGGCAACATGCCCTACAACTGAAGAATACTGAATACGGAATCCAAACGATAAAAGCGTCTACAAGCAAATCCCTGTAGCTTCCACAAACAGCTACGGCTCGTCACCTGAATGAGTATCCTATGCATGGTGTCCTTGTGGCTGGGCACCTAAAATGGTTTTATAAAAAAATAGATTTGAAAGCAAACGGGTCAGAGCCCGAATGTGGAGATATTTTTAAAAACATGCAAGTGCTTTAAAAACATTTAAAACCTTAAATGCAAAGTACATGTTAGGACGTACACTCACATGATATCCTCACCTCTCGTCTAACTGTGCACTCCTAACGTAAGTACCCATCTACAACGACACAACCCACTAGCTAAGTGACATATATCTAGCTAGACTGTCATAGGTCCTACCCTTATTACTTGATTCTATTAGCATAATAACGCTCGATATTAAATAGGGGTTTAACGTAACTCAGGTGTACAATATGCAATATATTTCACTATCAGCTAACCCGTTATGTTTCTCGAAACAATACCGTAATTATTTTCACAACATTAACATGAAGGTTCCCATTAATATAAAGTGTATATTATTCACAACATAAATATACTATACAAGCACCCCGAGAACTAAGCTGTGGTGCACACATACTCTGCTATCCATCCCGGTACATCACGTACATAAGGATCACATATTCCGAATCTCTCAGGAATAGTTCAAAGATAACAACATCACAAATAATGGAGGCGAACACAGTCACATCACATGGGTCACGCACATACCTACGCTCCCACGATCAGCGGACTTATCAATATCCCAATAAGTCTTTCTATGACCTGTGTTTACTTAGGGAAGTGAACGCAAACCTCCCGTGATATCAAGTATGGTAGGTATGTCATACACACAATTCATATACCAATACTAAGTAAACACACATCTTAGTAATCCCGTAGTTTAATCGTAGTACATATCGCATTCTCGTACCAACTTATAATTATCACAATTTATACTATTCCGGTTTATAATCATACGCGCCATAATTCATTCTCACGTCGTAGTAGACACTCACGTCTCAACCCAAACCGTCCATTTGATTTAGCTCTCGTATATAATTTCCTTCTCATAAATCCCCAAAAGTCTCAATTCTATCATTTCATCATCATCGGAATGTTATCTATATCCTCGAACAAGTTTACGGGACTCCAAAAATCAAAACAGTCCAAAAAGGCCCAGACTGCCAGCTCGTTAGAAGTCTCGTTCGAACGAGGCTGTTCTAACGAAACTGTCAACTCGTTCGAAGTCTCGTTCGAACGAGGCTGTTCGAACGAGATTCAGTTCGTTCGAACGAACTGTACCTTCTAACGACATCTCGTTCGAACGAAGGTATCGAACGAAATCTCCCTTCGTTAGAAGCGACTGGTCAACTCGTTAGAAGCTCGTTCGAACGAGCTCGTTCGAACGACCTGGGAATGGTTTCTAACGACTGACCAGTTTCGTCCCAGATTTTTCTAAATCTCGTTTTTCACCATTTTTACTCCTCAAATCTCTTCTAAACTTTGTCCCAACAATCGTTTTAAGGTCTCTAAACAATCCTAAACATATTATAATCACATCCTAACACGTTTTGAAGGATTAACTTACCCTAACATCAATTAATATACAAATCTCTACACTTTTTCCCTAATTTCTCAAGAACATGAACCCTAAAACTTGTAATCATCAATTAGCCCATTCTAAATTCGTCTATGTTACATCCAACATACATTAATACCAGAATAATCATCTCTATGTGATTCTACATGAAATTTTGTCCTCAATATTCAAGTTCTAAGTCCAATCAATATGGGTTTTCATTTATCTTCCAAGAACAATTATCAATTCTTAAATTCTCTAACATGGAAGGAACATTCACTGAATTTAAAAGTAATTAAACCACTTGCCTTGATTGTCTCTGAGTTTGGTGTAGGTTTGATGAAGCTTTTCTGCAGAATTTCTTCTCTCTCCAAGCTTCTTCTCCAATGGTGGCTATGGTGGCTAGGGTTTTCTTTGGGAAAGTTGGAAACCTAAATGATAACCTCCGTAGCTTAATGGGTTAATATGGGTTGGTTAGTGGGTTTAGTGGGTTAAATCCACATCAGATTAAAACTCCCCATTTTCGTCACTTTTAATTCCTCAAAATACAAAATTACCAAAATACCCTTTAAGTTGCCGGTATGGCCTAAAAATACCCCGGGACCCAAACTACACCCCCGGCTAGTGTTTTCTGACTATCTCGACCCTTCCGGACGCGTTGGCGCACTCAAAACGACCATACGGTTAATAGAATTTAAATTCACTTTTATAATCAAAATATTACACCGTGACGCGGCGGTCTCACGCGTCTCAATCAAAATTACTAAAATGCCGTATATAAATCTCACGACAAATTTCATAATTCAATATTCATATAACATCATATATGCTCAATATAGTCAAATACCAACTCACATCTCGCTAGTATTTTTAACCCGGATTAATTTCCAATTAATACGCATTTAATTAATTAATCCCAAAAATAAATATAGCCAAAAGTACAGGGTATTACAACCATCTGTCACATATGCGACTTTAAATAATAAATTTGTAGTGTACGGGTCCTTCAACTGTCAACTGGTCCCTATGTCGCCTTAAAAAATCAATTTGTTTCCTTCGGGATGTAAAATATAGGACGTTCTCTAATGTGACATTAAATAACCAACGATCCTCGA
Organism: Sambucus nigra; assembly: GCA_949130495.1. Taxonomy (NCBI): domain Eukaryota; kingdom Viridiplantae; phylum Streptophyta; class Magnoliopsida; order Dipsacales; family Adoxaceae; genus Sambucus; species Sambucus nigra. The sequence goes on from OX422211.1 coordinate 404,506,041, forward strand.
TGTGGCCTTTAATAGTCAACCGATCCCTATACAACTTTAAACAGTCAACCGATTCCTATTTGATCTTAAACAGTCTTAAATAGTCAGTTGAAGCCCCATTGGACCTTAAACCCACTTGAATATTTAGTGTGACACCCCACCTATTCTAATCCTGGGTACCATCCATTATTAAATTAAACAGGAATCATTAATGGTGTCATTCTTAGCATCACTCTCGAATTTCAAATTAATTACTAATATCCTAACAGACCGGTGTCAAAATTTTAATCTTAATTAATAGCATGAAATAAATAAATCGGAATAAATATATCATTCACCATTTCCATGCACATAACAATGAATAATAGGATAATGAAATAAGTAAATAACTGAGTCCGGAATAACACTCGAGAGAAAATCTAAATACAGTCATCCATAAGTAAAGTCTAAATCAATATCGCAAATAAACGGAAATACAAAGTCTCTGAAAATAGTATCCAACTAAGAATGAGCGACCTGCATGACTGAGATAAATAAGGATGCATCAAAACTGAGATAAATAAGGATGCATCAAAACTGAAATAAATATGGAGGACAATAGCAAGATCCTGCAACCTCCACAACAATTGCAACACGTCAAATGTGGGAATTCCTCTATCCAGCGTCCGTATGGTTGGACACCTAAAATGGTTTTTACAAAAAGGATTTGAAACGGGTCAGAGTCCAAGTGAAACAGTTTGAAAAAGTTTAGCAAGTGTTTAAAATGCGATAAGATAAGATATTAAATACATGCTAGTACTGCGTGCCCTCACATGAGATCCTCACCCCTCAAATAATGTGCACGCCTAACGTACGACTCTAACCCACCTAGTCATGTTACCCGCCTAACTAGTCTGGCTTGCATCTCTTCGCATCTAATCAATTTCAGTGCCCACTTGTATTGCCCATACAATACGTTACTACATTTTCCAAATTCTTTATACTCATTAGGAATCTCTACTAAATGATTTAGTTCTCATACACTTGAATAATTTATATATCACAATCTATCTTATTTACTAACATACTCGTAGAAGAATCAATCACACATGCATATATACATCACTCTTATCATATATATACGTATACAACACCCCTAGGGGGAGGCCTGCGGTGTGGGTATACTCTGCTATCAAGTCCCAGTACATCACGTACTAATTAAGGACACTGGCTCGGATAGTCTCCCTCGAACCATAAATTAAATCACACAATATTGGAGGCGAACATAGCTCTAAGCCTTTGGGATACGCTCATACCTAACGCACCCAAATGATCGGCCACACCCTCATTCAAACAAGTGGTGTTCAATCCCTAAGGTCTATGTCGTGAGGTACAAGTCAATATCCCCCCATATGGGCTCATCAGAATAAGACTGTCGACAACGTGAAACCTCCCGTGACAGCAAGTAGCCTAGGTATGATTACACATACAACGCAAACAATAGGTATACACATCACCCATATATATATATGTGTAATGTCATCATAGGTATACATGTAACTTATATCATATGCCTCGTACGTAGGATAGTATCTCTCGAATATTCTACATAGCGTATTACTCCTCGTAGTAAAATCTTAAGTGTTTCCCAATAACCTAAAGGTTGCCAAGTGTCCCTTAAATAAATTCAGTAGGTAATCCCACTCAAGGCCTACTGGTCTTGGTCCTACATTCCTCTAATTTTCCATACTAAGAAATCAATATCCGAATAATCTTTTATTACCCATTAAGCTAAATCAATTATTAGTCTAACCCTCCTCGTGATACTTACCTCAAACCCAAATTAGCCTAGTGGTAATTAGAATTATCTCTTAAGAGAGTCTTACAATTAATTCAAGGGTCAACCCAAACATTTTCCATGAGTTCTATGTAAAAAGGGGAAAAACTATGCAATTCTGGGAAACCGAATCGATTCGGCCTTGGTCTGAATCGATTCGCTTTCCGAATCGATTCGGCCAAGGAGCCGAATCGATTCGTCGTAGTAGTAGTTGTCATCTTCTTCCCTACACTGTTAAGAGAAATCACCATTGTTAAGCGATCAAACCAACATTACACTATCCCAAACTCCCAACTAAAGATTTCTAACGTTATGGTGTCGTGTATCAATGATTTTTTAACGTATATGAATCATAAAATCCCTGTATAACAACTCCAAATTGGATTTAATCAAGATAATTTCTAAAAACCCTAGTTTATTATTCATTTTCAAGAACTTCAACATAATTTCAGATGTCCTCCAAAATGTCATGATATTCCTTATCAAGATTCATCTACATAAATCAGGGATCAATTATATTATCATTCATACCCAAGATTATGAATTATATCTCCAATTTTAAGATCAAAGTTCATAAATCTCATAAGAAGTCATCCTATTCTAACATGGATGATATATCAAATCAAAAGTCAGCAAGATAAACTCTTGCCTTAATGTGAAGTCTGATTTCTGCAGAATAGGTGATAGGATTGGTGTTCTCCTCGTCCTGATCTACAATCCGGTGGTGGTGGTGGTGCAAAAAGGTTGTTCTTGGCCTTGGAACCCTAGGAATGACTCTCCTTCTTCCTCCCGTGACTCTCCCTTGGTTTGGAAACTGATAACCCTAGTTTCCTTTACGTTCATCTGATATAATCCTCCAAAATTTCAAAAGATCAAAATACCATTTCGGGGTGCTGGTTTGGGCTTAGAGTACCCCGGGATCCAAACTAAACTCTCGGGTAGACTTTTCTGACTATCTCGGCCCTTCCGGACACACTGACGCACTCAAAATGACTATGAAATATCAAAAGTGAAATTATATTTTATTTCCTAAATTAAGTACCGACAAGACTAACACGCACGTCCCGGCTAAATTTACCGTAACTGCCGTATTTCTCACTCACAAAAATTATAATATTACCTTATCATTATTACTTCTTATTCACTAAGTAATATTCAATATAAATAAATATTAACCCGTATGTCGCTAATTAATATTTATTTTACCGAATTAATTTCCAAATAATTTTAATTAATCCCAATTAAATCCCTATATAAAAATCAATAAAATTACGGGGTGTTACATTTAGCCGGCCCCTAAGCGACCTTTAACTGTCAAAAAATCCGTATGCCACCCTAAATTGTTTACCGGTCCACAATGCAACCTTTAATAGTCAACTGGTTATGTGCGGCTTAAAATAGTTACCAATCCCCTATATGACGATTGGTCCCCAATGGGACCTTAAATAGTGAACATTTCTCCAATTATACCTTAATTAGTCAAACGGTCTCATATGCGACCTTAATAGTTAACCGATTTCATATGCGATCTTAAATAGTCAACCAGCTACCTATGCTACCAAAAATAGTTAACCGGTCCCCTATAGAACCTTAAGTAAACCCGCCCCTAATTGGTCCTTCAAAAGTCAACCATTATCCAATGGGAGAGCCGGCTTCTCATAATCAAACGACTAACAAGTGAAACAATGGTCTTCTAACTAGAAGCTACACGCAACCAAAATTTTAGGTATTTCACCATAATTCTCTTCCCAAATTTCCCTTCGGCTTCTTTGCTTGAGAAAATTCTGCATCAAGAAAACATAATATCTATGCTTTTTTATGCTTGTAAAGACATTGGAGAGTGAGAAATGCCGTAGAAAAACGAGATATTGTTGTGTTGGCTGCAATTTGCGTAACTTTGGAATCAACAACCTTGTTCATTGGACCACTAAATTGATTGCTACCAGCCCCACTACTTGGGACTTCTTCCTTAACACCATAACTCGAACTCTTTGCCGAATGATCACCCGTCTCCCCCAACAAATTATTTTGCTTAGCTTTTACTTGCTTGTAATTATTCAAGGTAGCATAACATTCAGCTAGCTTTTACATCTGGAAACTTTTTTGCAAGCTGTAATACCATTGTGGGTATGCGTTAAGTGGTCTTTTAGCCAAGTTATACCTCCACTTGACTTGTGGTCACCAAATTTACAACTAAGACCCTTTTTTCCCTCCTTAAAGTACGCATATTTTCAACCAAAGTCTTTGGTAGACATGATACCAAAATCTGAAATAGTAATAATCAATTAAGGTTTATGGTACTAATTTATAAAATATGTTGTTTATCTTCTAAACTCTTTGTATAAGAAGTCCGGTGTCCCGGGGACCTTAATCGTCTATTTAAATTTGCTAAAGTCAGCTAAATTCAGATATACTCGTCTGTTTTTTTAGCCCTCCTCTTTAACTCTCGTTTTTATACCCTTACATTTCCCTATATATTTATATTAAAATTTATTTTGCAATAAAAATTCTTAATCTATTATCCTATACTCCTATACTTTTAATTTTCTTTAAAAATTTGATAATCATATATGCCCTTTATTAATTTAGTTCTTAACAGGGTTCCACAATATATCTGTCTCCGTCCTTTCTCTAATACTCTGATTATTACATCCTCTTTTCCCACATACCCCTGCAGCCGTGAGATCACATCTTTAAAAAAAAAAGAATCTTACCGTTCCCCCTCACTTCTTATCAGAATTTATTTTTCAATATAAACCCCTTTACCTCGTCAAACTTGTATCTTTAAACTAAAACTCTTTAATCTCGTTTTTCTATCTTAATAAACTTACCTTTTACTTAATAGTTAATAAAAGAAATTCTTCCTCCCACTTTCCCTTTATTTGAAATAAAATTTATTTATGAATAGAATCAAATTTCTCTTATACATACTTAGTATGTACCAAGTACCAAATCTTTTGTCACAACTATTTTAACATGATTTGGGCCCCACCATATTACAACGAATGTGAAGCACATTTGGCACTTTGTAGTTCATTGATGTATGCAAGTTTATTATTACTCTTAAATAAATGAACCATACTCTTTTGACCAACCAATCTAATTAAAACTCCATTTTTCGTGATTAAAAATATTTACTCCATTTTCTATATACGAATGAAGTTTTTAACTTCCCTTCCTCCCTAGCCATAGTATCTTTTTCCTGCTATATTCCTCCCTTTTCCACAAAACATATTTTTGCGATGAAAAGTCTGTTTTCCTATTTTCAATATAAAATTAACCTATTAACAAACAATTTCAACTCTTCTTTATGTTGGGTCCCATAGCATTAATTTTAATAAAAGAATATAAATAATTTTGTCCGAATAGAGCATATCTGGCATTCTTTACTTTCTAACAAAAACAAGATTTAAACTTCTCCTTTACGATTAAAATTACTTTTGGTAAAAGAACTTGTTTTTTTGTTGAACTCTTCTTACCCCTCTTTGAACTTTTCTTGTCAAAGTTTTTCTTTAATAAAAGTTTCCTTGAATTGTTAAGTGGTCTCTTATGCGTCCTTAAATAGTAAATCGATCAACTCGTCTCTCATTTATCCTGAAATAATCAATGTGGGACTTTGAATAGTCAATCGGTTCCTTTTATAACCATAAATAGTCAATCGTTTGCTTATGCGATCTTAAATAGTCAACCAGTCTCCCAGTGGATCGTAAATGGTCAATCACATCCTGTTGCCACCGTAAATAATCAACCTGTCCTCCATGGGACCTTAAATAATCCTACCGTCTCCTGAGTGACATTAAAATGGTCCCCAATGTGACCTTGAATTGTCAAGCGGTCTCCCATGGACCTTAAATAATTAACCGACCCTTATGCGAGTGTGAATAGTTTACCGTTCCTTATGCATCCGTAAATAGTCAACTAGTACCCTATCTGACCCTAATTAGTTAACATATCCTCTAAGCAACCTTGAATAGTCAATTCACCCGCTAAATGTCCTTTTGTAGTCGGTATGAGATCTTCCAGAGTCGATCATCCTCCACGCAATCTTAAATAGTCAACTGGTCCCCTATACGACCATAAATAGTCAACGGGTCCCATATGCTACCATAAATAGCCAAATGACTCCAATGAGACCTTAACTAATCAACTGGTCTCCTATAGTCAGTAAATAGTCAACATGTTCATTTGGAACATTAAATACTCAACTGATTCGCTATATATTTATATTAAAAATTATTTTTCAGTAAAAATCCTTAATCTATCATCGTATACTCTTATACTTGCTCTTTTTGCACATAATCCTCTGGCCGTGAAAGCACATCTTTTATTTTTTTTAAAAGAATCTTACTGTTCCCCCTCGCTTCTCATCGAAACTTATTTTCCAATATAGACCCCTTTGCCTCGTCAAATTTGTATCTCTAACTAAAACTAATTAATCTCGTTTTTCTATCGTAATAAACAACTTTTACTTAATAGTTAATAAAAGAAATTCTTCCTCCCAGTTTTCTTTTATTTTAAATAAAATTTATTTATGAATAGAATCAAATTTCTCTCATACTTAGTACATACCAAGTACCCAATATTTTGTCACAATTGTTGTAACATGGTGTGGGCCCCACCATATTACAATGAATGTGAAGCACATTTTGTACTTTGTAGTTTGTTAGTGCATGTAAGTGTATTACTACTCTTAAATAAATGAGCCATGCTCTTTTGACCAACCAATCTAATTAAAGCTCCAAGTACCCATAAAATTTATTTATGAATAGAATCAAATTTCTCTTGCACATACTTAGTACATACCAAGTACCCAATATTTTGTCACAATTGTTGTAACATGGTGTGGGCCCCACCATATTACAATGAATGTGAAGCACATTTTGTACTTTGTAGTTCGTTGGTGCATGTAAGTGTATTACTACTCTTAAATAAATGAGCCATGCTCTTTTGACCAACCAATCTAATTGAAGCTCCATTTTTCACAATTAAAAATATTTACTCCATTTTCTATATACAAATGAAGTTTTTAAAATAACCTTCCCTTCCTCCCTAACCGTACCTTTTTCTTTTCTACTATATTCCCCCGCTTTCAACAAAATATATTTTTGCACTGAAAACTCCATTTCCTATTTTCCAAATAAAATTAACCTATTAACAAACAATTTCTACTCTTCTTTATGTTGTGCCCATAATTTTTTTTTTAATAAAAGAATAACAATAATTTAGTCCGAATAGAGCAAATCTACACAGGGATTCATTACTTTCTGACAAAAACATGATTTGAACTTCTCCTTTACGATTATAATTACTTTTTGTAAAAGAATTTGAATTTGTTTTGTGGGATAGGCTTGGTGCGTTTGTCGGAGTAAATGGTGGTGTAATGGTAATTAGGGTGGTGGTGGAAGGTTCTTCGATGAGTTTTGATAATTTTGGAGGGGTGGCGTGTAGCTTTTCAATTGGTGAAGCATGTGTGTGAAGGTTTCCAAACACAAGATAATCGGGGAGATTTGGGTTTGTATTTATGGTTTCTTAGGTGTGAAGGGATTGAAACACTAGGGTTTCGTGACTACAATCTTCATCACTGAGGTCTATGAGGTCATCTAGCACCAGATTAAATCACTTAGACCTGTTTGCTAGTTGGTGTCATATTTGATTGCCGGGATGAAGTTGGAACTACTAGGAACACCTTTTGTTGGTGGTAACTAGGTCGGATTTGACCCGTTTGTGCGCCGGACATCACAAATGAGATCTGTAATGGTTGGTGAGCCAAATCAGACCACTGGAGGAGGGGATCGAACCCCGGTTGAAGTGTGCTGCCTCGGGGAGGGTCGGATTTGTTGAACCAGCTCTGGACGACCTTCGATTGTTCCGATCATATGTTCAGAGTTCCGAATCTGAGTGGGGTAGACCAATACTTGGTTGACGAGCCCTCTAGTGCGGCGGGTTAACCCGTTTAGGGTTTTTGACGTCAACGACAGGCGGTTTTGACTACCCGATGCTGGGCAGCCTCCGGTGGGGTCGTACAGCTGTTTAGTGCCCCGGATCTGTTCATTTTGCACCGGGGAAGGGTGTGAATGGCTGGTCGGCAACGTACGGTCTCAGGTTTAGTAGATCGACTGGTTGGGGCTCTGGATGTGCACGATCGAGCAGTGTACAAGCCTGATTGGAGTGGCTGAAGAAGTATGATGGGGTTTACTGCCTGAGGTGGTTCCAGGTTGGTTATAAGGGAAATTAGGGTTTGTAGAATTTGGGTTTCTTTGTGGTAGTGGTGTGGAATGAGTAGAATTTGGTGAATTAGGGTTCGGGCTAATGGTGGTGGGTGGCTCACAGTGGTGGAAGACGGGCGTTGGAGTCATCCATTTGAGCTACGAACCGGTTGAGAACCTCCTCAATACGCATATTGGGAGCCTCCACGTGGGCGTACTTCTTTCTTGGACCCATCTTGACGTTGTTTACGAGTTTTTGTTTTACAACAACAACGGGAAGAACCAACGAGGCTCTGGTACCAATTGACATAAATGACATCAAATGTGAGCAAGAAGAGGACAACTCTCGTCTAAACTCTCTCAAATCAATATATCTCAAAAGGGAAGAATGCCTCAAATGAGGCTACAAAAGAGTATTTATAGGTGGGAAGTAGCTTGGGCTCTAAGCTAAAGGAAAGAACATATTACATTTATGTTCCTTGATTCCACTTGTTCTTCCCACCTCTAAATACTAACCAAAAGAAAAATACAACGCAATACTAAAAATAAAAGATAGAATAAAAGAGTAAAAAAATGACGATAAAGCCTTTATTCACATCAATATTAATAAGTGCTTGTCGAAATTATCGTAATTACGATTTGAAGCATATGGTCTAGAAAAATTAATGGAGTTGGGTTCACAAGAATCGTCAGCTTATGTGTTGTCAAGTATTTATACAGTACTGGGCTGTTGGGAAGCTGTTGAGCGGGTAAGAAGGATGATGAATCTTCGAGGGGTGAGTAAGGAGCCTGGGTGTCGCTGGATTGAGCTGAAGAATCATGTCATGTGTTCATTGTTGGAGACCAGATGCATCCACAAACTAAAGAAATACTTGCAGATGTGAGGCAATCAAGCAAGTTAATGAAGGATGAAGGTTATAAACCTGATTGTGATTCAATTTTAGCAGGAAGGTTGAGATGTCGAAGAACATATAAGTGGGTGCTTTCAATTTTTCATTCTATTTATTTGCCAATTAATTATTTTTTTTCCCCCTTCTCGATTTCCCTATTGTCTTTGACCTAAAGATTTACAGTAAGTGGCCATAACCATCTCTATCCGCAATTGCCTTGGCTCATTGTTAATGGCACTGTGAGTGTGGGGTATACACCCAGGTGTTAAGCACCGAGGAACAGAATAGTTAGCTGAACAAATTTTTATAATCGATTATCCTACTGTGTGAAACTGCCGGAGGACGACTCGATGGTCAATTGCTGAATGCCCAGATTTTTGAAGTGCAAATTAGATCGTAGGAGGTGCGTTTTGCTATTAAGTCTGTTATTTGAACTGCGTTAATATTTAATTTTCCATACAACATTTCCCATAGAACCATAAAGATGACTTGGGAAATTAAAGATAGCAAATCATCCTGGGGGATATATTGTGTATAACTCTTATTGAAGAGACAAATTTCACCATTGATAGTTGACGTGGCCATACTTGAGGAAGGATTGGTTTATAACATGGTGATTAATCCATATGAAATTTGGCCCCTGCTCCGTTCACAACGTAAGTGAGATGAAGATGGATCTGAAAATAAACACATTGGGGATCTCAGGAACTGACGTGGCTCGTCATATGCAGACCCGGTTGATCACATGGATCTTCAACCAATGCCATCTCTGAGCTCCATGATTTTCAAGAGCATAATATGACTGTAATTTACAGCAGACCATCCATACATCTCAGTGCTAGTTAGACCTGGTGTCAGTTTTTAGACCTCCTGGGCGGAATCCCGTATCAGCTCCGAACTGATTGCAGATCTACCTAGATACTTTTGAGATCTTTTTCCAGTCGGGCCCTATCTTGGTGGGTCTCAACTGAAAAGACACACTAGTCGGAACCATTCTCAACGTGAAAATCAATGAGCCCCAAAACCAGATCAGGTGCCGGCAGGAGGTCCCCTTCTCGAGATAAACTTTGAACTGAGTTGAAGGCCGTTGGGTTTCAGTTGCGTTTGACAAATTCCATACCTTTTTTGCACGATGAATCAAGGTGACTTCCATAATTTTTGCTCAATCCAAATGGAGTCGGTGACAGCCACATTTACGTGCCCGATTAACCACGATAGTCCTCCTTTACAGAATTTTCTGCGGCCATGATGGTGGAGGCATCCGTGCGCACTCTTGCTACAATGCACCACGGCATGGTTACGTTTCTGGATACACTTGATTAGAGTTTATTTCCAATGGTTACGCTGTTCCCAATTGGTAGCTGGGATTAATTTCTTTTTCGACGATGATTCAACACACGGTCTCTCTCTCTCTCTCTCTCTCTCTCACTCTCTCTCTCTAACTCTATCTCTCTCACTCTCTCTCTCTCTCACACACACACACACATGATCTGATTGTGTTAAACTATTGACAATGTTCAAGCATACATATCTCGTTTTCATATTTCTTCTCAGATCTCATCGGCACTCAAAATAAATCTCATATTTCAACCGTAATCAGCATTGTTAATGTAATCTCTTAAATATTTCTAATATTTTATTGTTAATGTATTATTATCTCTTGAATATTTCATTATATGCATCAATCACTTACGATAAGTGGTATGATGGTTTGCTGTTGGTGAATTCTCAGTAGGTTGATACAAAACCGCACAGTCAAAGTACCTGTAGGGGTTGTAGGCAGTGTGTGAATCATTTCCTTATTTATGAATCTTCGTGTGGTACTTTATTGTGATATGCATATAGTTTTCGTATTGTATTAATCAACTATTTTTTGTAGGTACGTATCTCATCCTCTAGGCGATGAGGTAGTGGGAGTGCAAAAATGTGGAGTGGATGGGGCAAGGGTATAAAGATAATTGAATGGAATGAAAATTGTCAACCAATTGGTGATGATGCACAAAGTTGGCAACTCAATCGGATTATTTTGCACGACAAGGGAACTTGTTTCCTGGTTGGGATAAAATGGAGTCTCACCGTCTCCAATAATTTGGGAAAATGTGCAAGTAAAATTTGTTTCTTGTGTTTGAGTACATAAAATTATAAGTATTCTGATTATTTTTGTTGCTAATTGTTCTTAGAAAAATTCAATGCTTACACGGACTTTGTCTAAAGAAAATTGGGTTGCAGTGGAAGCTCTTCAAGGCACATATAGGAGAACTATTACTAGAAATTCGAGACAGATGAGGAGCGAATAGATAATGACACCCCCCCCCCCCCAATGTCGACAGTAATCAATGCTAAAATTTGGTGGAGCATTGGAGCACAGAAAAATCAAAGGTATAAGTTTGTGGTGATTCTTAATTTTGAAGTCATGTCCAATATTCAATTTGTTATTATCTTTTGTTTTCTAACATCATATAAATTCTCTTGCAAGATCAAAACTCTCAAAATCGAGCAAATATCTATTGCTACCCTAAGATAGCAAAAAAGTCATTTCCATGAGTGATAGAAGAGGTCAGCCAGCATCATTTAAACTTGTGTTTTCATATACATATTTAGTTCAAATTGACATAGTTTCGTGATTTACTTTTTTCCACATGAAAATGTATTAGATGAAGGTGCTAGGTTTGTCAACTTGCGAACTTACTGTTTGGAGGTATACAGGAAAGATAAAAAAATCTTATAGTTTACTGATGGTCAACCGAAAAAGAGGTATACACATGTTCAATATTTCTTTCATGTACAATATATAATTGAATTTTAAGAAACATTGTTTAAACAACATATATATGGGTTTTGTATGTAATTTATTTGTGTAATCTGTTCTCAATCTGTAGGAGGTGATAGAAAGGATGTTGGAAGAGTCACTTGAAGATGAGAAAAATGATGTGGAAGTGAGGAATTAAATATTAGAAGACCGCACCTTAAAGATCAAGTGCATCGCCATCATCTCAGCATTATGAGGAGGAGATTGTTGAGTTATTTTAGGAGGCCGATGAGCGTGAAATTCTCAATCAAGAAGTTCATGTTGAGGTTTGTGCCGAGGCATGAAAAAATTAACCAGGCTAAAGTGCTTTTATCAATTTGATTCGGCAAGGTGGCATTCCCTTACCGGATGCTCTCGGCTGGTCCGATTCAGGTAATTAAGGCAACCACTTTACTTATCTTATAGAATTTTACATGAATCTTTTCATGTGATCAGCTCAAGTAACATTTCTTATCACTAACTGTTTGGCACACGGTGCATGTGCAACGCGGGTTAAAAAATTGAATTTAAATACGCTAAAAAGAACACTATTAATAAGCTTAATATAAGCAAAAACACACACAGTCCATGTGGAGATGTAATGTGAAGATGCATTCATATGTTTCACTACCGTTGTTCTTGTTAGCGACTCATCACCCAATCGCTGTGGGGCATGTTATTGGGCTGTAACGAGGCTGTTGTAGGGCTGTTTTTTTGGGTGTATGTTATTGGGCTGTTTTGGGGCATGTTATTGGGCCTTTTTTGGGTGCTATTATAGGCTGTTTATGAGGAATTGTGGAGCTATTTTGAGGATATCTTTGATGCGTAACAAGACTCTTATAGGCCAGTTTTAGTGCTGTTTTTGGGATATTTTTAGGGGTGTAATGAGACCGTTGTAGGGTAATTATTTCATAATTGCAAGGTTTATTACTTGGGTTGAACTTTTAGGTTTTGTTAATGTGAATGTTATTTTTAAAATCAAGTTATTTTCAGCTGTTCAAAGTGAATAATTATCTTGTTTTCGTCTATTTCATTTCTCAACTGTCTAATTATTGTTTTTTTCTTCCTTTATATATTTAGGTACTAATAGTTCAAAAAGAAATGCAAGTGCGCATCCTTTGAAGACAAACAATTACTGCGATGTTAAGAAGTGGTTGATTGGAGATCCGACACTTTTCATCACGTGTATATATTTTTTTTGAAGTTTTTGTTGTTATAGACGGCATTATGTGTGGACATCATAGAAGTCTTGTTTGTGTCGGATTGATTTGCTTTTTATGGACATCATTTAAGATTTTAGTAATTTGTTTGTGGACACCATTTCAGAATTTAATGTTACATAATAAGTAGTTTTTATTTTTAGTGGTATTAGTTGTGCATACTTCCATTCTATTTTGTGCTATATGACTATAATAGCTTTTATGTATATCCCTAATGATTTGCTCTACATTTTTATGAAAATCCTATAATTACGTCTTTAATAGAATTTTTTATGACTGATCTTGTGTGGTACCTAAAATCGGATACATCCCTAGCCTTTTGGCACCAAAATTTAGGTCATGGTACAGTCGTCCCTAATTAAATTATTAGAGAATTAAACTCAAGGTCATGTTCCATTCTATATTTGGATTTATTGGTCACTGTTTTCCAAGTTTATAAATATAAGCCCTGTGATACTATAACATTTATTTGTGTGGTCCCTTTAAAGTTAAGAGTACATGTAATTTTATTTGTTTTAGTTAAAGAGGTATTTATATTTATACCTTTACTCATTTAAAATTCATGTAATTCTTGTCGAATTCTCTCTCTCTCTATCTATCTCAGCCTATTTCTTTTATTTTTTTGGTTCGCGCCAACGCTGGAGAAGAAGGTTTTCGTCGAAAAAAATGGAGTTTTCGTCAAAAAAATGGAGGTTTAAGTGAAATAGTAAATTTATCTGTTTCGATTTCTTGTTAAAAATGTGGAATATGGGTGCTGTTGGATAAATTTCGACGAGTAAATTTCAAATATATAAATGTTTGAATCTTGGATTTGTAGATTTTAAGTTATGGACTTTTTTTTTTTTTGGGAAAATTATGTATATTAAAACCAAGAAAAAACAACGGAACAAACTAGAGGAAGAAAACCCTCAAACCTCCAGAGGGGCATACCCCAACTGGAAAACCAAGGAAACAAATGATAAAGGACCAAACAAACCCAAAATCGATCCTACTCCAGAGAACTCTCTGGAATACCCCAGTTCATGCAAGCCATCCAATTGACGTAGCTTCTTCTCCCCTTCCCCCAAGTCATGACTCTAGCTCTTACCATCTCCTCAATCTTCTTTAAAATGGCCCCAGTATTATCCTTCGTCTTCTTATGGAATCTATTATTTCTCTCCATCCACAGGCAGTAGCAAGTAGCTGAAAAGGAAATGCATCTGATACGATTATATAACTTAGGCCCCCCATAGTTGGAGATAGCCCCTAGTATCTCCCCATCCCAGTCTGTAGCCTCCCTGTATTCCTGATTCCTGAATCTCACTTCCTCCCAGACCTCCCTGGCCACATGGCACTCGTTGAACAGGTGAGAGCAAGTCTCCACCCCGTTAGAGCAACTGCAGCAAAGGTTGTTATCGGCGATGCCCCAGCTGAAGAGCTTATTCTTCGTTTGCAAGGCGTCCCTGCAGACCAGCCAAAGAATGAAGGCACACTTGGGGATATTGTTCTTGTTCCAGACAAGGTTATGCCAGGTGGTGGCAGGGAGACCCGGACTCAGAGCCTCATAAGCCGAACTAATAGTGAACCCACGTGGCCTCGGGACCCACACCACCTCATCCGTGGTATCAGGCCTAATACCTGGTAACTCCGCATTCCTTATCTCAAGAAGTTCCACAGTAATCGTAGAGGGCCACCTCCAACCACTCTCAGCGACGTAATCAGCCACCAACGCCTTGTGATTGCTAGCAGCGTCATAAATAACCCTATCCCCATAGAGGGGGTGCAGGGGCCCAAGGGGGTGCCAGTTATCATGCCATAGGAAGGTCCCGTTGCCATCGCCAATGATGCACTTGATGAGAGGCCTGGCTAAGTGTTTAAGTTGCATCATTTTCCTCCAACTCCAAGTAGTGTCATTAGCAATATCGATGGCCCACAAGCTCCTCCTCTTTAATTTGTAAACATTGCACCATTTGACCCACAAACCATCCTTCTTGCTGCTGAGGTTCCAAAGGAGCTTTATAATGGCAGCTTCATTCCATCTCTCAATGTTCTTAATTCCCAATCCCCCCTCTTCAAGATTACAACACAGGTCCTTCCAAGCGACCTTAGCTCCTGAGTGTTTCAAATCGGGCCCAGTCCATAAGAAGTCCTTCATAAGCTGCTCGATACAAAGGATAACTCTTTTAGGCAGGATGAACAGACTAGACCAGTACACCTGAATACCGAAGAGAACAGACTTAATGAGCTGAAGACGACCAGCGTAGCTGAGAAACCGATTGGTCCAACACTTAATCTTAGCAGTAATCCTGTCAATCAGCCTCTTGCAATCCTCCCCCTTGAGTCTCGTAGTAATGAGGGGCACACCAAGGTACTGGAAAGGTGGCCTACTGTGAGCGAACCCTAGCATACTACCAATCTGAATAATCCCACCTTCATCAATGCCGGAAGAGTAGAAACTGCTCTTGTTAGGGTTCGGCAGGAGCCCCGAGATGCTACAGAAATCCACAAGCGCTTTCTTAGCAACCGAACAGGAGGCAGAGTCCCCCCCACAAAAAATGATCAGGTCGTCGGCAAAGCAAAGGTGGTGAAGGCCAATCTCCTTACACCGCGGGTGGAAGGTAAAAGCTGGATCCGTACTCGCCTTATCCATAATGCAGGAGAAGGTGTCCATAATCAGGAGAAATAGATAGGGTGAGAGAGGGTCACCCTGTCTTAACCCCCTCCTTCCCTCGAAGAAACCATGCAGATAGCCATTCATACTGATGGAGAACCTGGTCGTCGTGCAACACTCCATAACCCACCCAACAAAACTAGATGGGAAGCCCAAGTGGTCCAACAGTTTGACTAGAAAGTCCCAACTCACCGTGTCATAAGCCTTAAGTAGGTCAATCTTCAAGGTGCATCTGGGGGGGGTAAGCCCCCTGTGGTAGTTCCTCATAATCTCCTGCAGCAAAAGGATATTATCAGAAATTGATCTCCCTTTCACAAACGCAGCCTGATTCGGACTAATGATGTTGGGGAGAAGAGGCTTAATTCTATTGGCAAGAACCTTAGAGATACACTTATAAATGGTGTTACAACAAGAAATAGGCCGGAAATCATGCATCCCATTGGGAGTGGTAACCTTTGGAATGAGGGCCAAGGCCGTGCAATTCCACTGACGGGGCATGTAACAACACCTAAAGAAGAATTTGATGGCCCTCAAGACATCACTCCCAACCACATCCCAGTTCTCTTTGAAGAAATGCGCATTGAACCCATCCGGTCCGGGAGACTTATCCGATCCAATAGCAAACATGGCCCCTTTAATTTCTTCATCGCTGAAAGGCCCAGTCAAAGCCGCTCTATCTTCATCAGTAATTCTCTTGCAAACATTC
This sequence comes from Sambucus nigra, assembly GCA_949130495.1. Lineage (NCBI taxonomy): Eukaryota > Viridiplantae > Streptophyta > Magnoliopsida > Dipsacales > Adoxaceae > Sambucus > Sambucus nigra. The sequence goes on from OX422211.1 coordinate 404,522,296, forward strand.
GCATTCAGAACAGGAGCAGGGTCCACACAGGTACTGCTACTACCAAGAAGGTTACTAAAATACTCAACTGCAATATTAGCCACATTCTGGGTTCCTTCCACTCTGTTACCATTCTCTCATTAACACTTACGATCTTTCTTTTGGCCCTAGCCTGGTTAGCCTTCTTGTGGAATAAGGCATTGTTACCGTCACCCAACTGAAGCCATCTAACCCTGGACTGCTGCTTATAGAAAGACTCCTCCGCATTACGAAGCTCCAAGTAATTGGATAGCTTGATCTTCTCATCCCTCTGCATGCTGGTGTTACCCCCGTCAGAATCCAGTCTAGACTGAACATTGTCCAGCTGATCTTTGGCTTCTTTGACTCTCGAAGAAAGATGATTGAAGAATTTTTTGTTGAACCCTTTAAGTTTAACCTTAAGACTTCTCATCTTCATGCTCAATCTAGCCATGGGGTTTCCCTTCACTCTTTCGTTCCACGCATCATTAAGTATCTCCTTAAACTCGGCATGGGACGTCCAAAAATTGAAGAATTTGAAAGGCTTAGGACCTCTAGGCTCGTCATGGGAAAGAACCACAATGATTGGACAATGATCCGAAACACCGTGAGGTAACACAGTTGCTTGGGAATCAGGAAACCCCGCATTCCAAGCATCATTTTGGAGAACTCTATCCAGCCTAGATTGGATATTATCCTCCCCCTCCTGCTTCTTATTCCACGTGAACCATAACCCCTGCGTAGTCATATCATCCACACGGATATCGTAGATACATTGGTTAAAAGCATCCGTTGCCTCCACATCAATGCCATGCAACCCCTTCTTCTCGTCATGGGATCTAACAACATTAAAGTCCCCCATTAGCACCCAAGGTTGGTCGTTGACGACTACACTGTTGGATCTCAAAAACTCCCAAAGCGAGAGTCTACTACTCGGAAGGTTCTCTCCATAAATAAAGGTAGCCCAAAAGCAAGCATTTCTCCCCCCAACCTCCACCTTACATAGCATGGCTTGAGGGTGAGATTGAACCAACGTCACCGTGACACTACCCGGATTCCACCCCACCAGGACCCTCGCAACACCTCCTCCACTAGGACAATTGTCTAAGTACTCCCAATAAAGAAGCAGTTACTCGTAACCAAGTTCAAATTATTAAACCTAACTTTGGACTCAAGTAAACACACCAAGTCAAGCTGATGGTCTCTAATAATCTTATTCACTTCCCGCTGTTTGTGAGGGGAATTAAGCCCTCTAATATTCCAAGACCCTATCTTGACCATTTGGTTTTATTCCCCTTCCCTTTCTTCCTGCTTCTCGTCCCATTAAGCCCCATACAAATCATCTCTCCTTTCTGTTTATTGACAAGCTCGTCAACAGCCAGAACTCTTTTGGCAAGGGCGTTTGGCTCAGGAGTGGACTCGCTCTCCAATTCTTCATCCAAAGCCAAAAACGCATTAACAAGCGGTAGGTCCACATGAGGCATCAGAGTACATTGGTTTGACCAGCCTGAACACATTCCATACGTTGGTCAAAGGGAACAGGGGTACATCTCACCGTCTTCCACTGGGGGTCATATCATCCTCCACGTAGACGTTAATAGGATCCATAGAGACCGGTGTAGCTTTGAGGGCTCCACTAGACCCCTCCCCTCCCTCAATAACTCTAACCTCCAGACGTCTCCCCCGTCTCAAAATCCCCTTGAGGTTTGGATGTGCCCTTCCTGCTGACCGTCTTCCACACGGCGTTCACCTGAGTCGGCGCTTCCGCAGCAACATTAGGGGCAGTCTGAGTACTCATAGTAACCCTAGATTTGGAGCATTTATTAAGCGTGTGCCCAAACTCAAGGCAGTGCGGGCATGAAGGTGGCTTGGCTTGGTATTCAATACGCACAGGAGCATAAGTTCCATCTTCCATGACTACGTTGATGCTGTCAGCGTAGGATTCCTTGGCTTCCACCTCAACACATATACGCGCAAACGAGATTCTATTCATTTCCTCTGTGACGGCGTCAGCGTACAACGGTAGACCCACCGAACTTGCGACGTAACTAAGACCCTCCTCAGTCCAAAGCTGGACTGGGATATCATGTAGCTTCACCCAAATGGGTATTTTCTTTGCGCTTTCTTTGCAGAAGACGAAGTTGGGTTGCCATTTCTTTAGCATGATGGTCATACCGGCAAAATGCCATGGCCCATTATCAAGAACCTCATCCCTACGGCAAGGGTCCTCAAAAATGAAGAAGAAAAAGCCGTTATCGTGAGCCAAAACCTTAGTCAGTCCAAACTTGCTCCACAACCTCGTAGCAATGTTTTTGACAAAAGTAAATGGGAGTTTTTTTCCAAGAAAATAACCCACCATGCTGTTCATCCATCTCCCATGGCCCTCTCTTGTCACTTCAGCCGGCGGTATGACAGTGACAACGTTGTCAACCACAGAGGGTTGGTGAAAAGTGAGTCTGAGTTTCGTATTCCTTTTCTGAGCAGCAACAGAGCTCCATGTCTTGTTATTGGGACTCCCGCTTTTGTTAGCCAGCATCGTAGTTCCATTCCGACTATCAACTGACACCTTTAACTTGTCAGCCATAACTTCGTTATTCTGGGAACCTTTCTGGCCGTCACCGTCATTAGCACCCCTAGCCGGGTTGACCTCAGATGATGTCACCTGACCGGCAGGTGAGCGTTCTCCGTCACCGCCCCTACCAGAGCCTTTGGAAAAGAGATCAACATCTTCGGGTGAGAAGCCTTTACTTCTTAAGAACTCCCAGACG